>CM060707.1:13911170-15111170 GCA_030686995.1 Artemisia argyi
ACAGTAAACATTAGGATTATATGGTTATTCTTAAGGGGCCAACAATAAATCATAGCCAAAATAAGAGGGGGATACATGTAACATATGCAAACCTAAATGCACATACCTTCTTTTTCGGCTTTAGACATCTTTCAAATGGACACGCTCCCTGAACCTATACTCTTTGACATACTGAGTCGACTCGACTCAGCTGACGTCACTCGGTTACGACTCGCTTCAAACACCTTTGAAACTCTATATCCGGAGCTTCGATCAATCAATCTACAATGCACATTCAAATGGTTTCTCCATTCAAGTGCTAGGGTTTCCAATTCTTCAAATTCTTCACAAACTGTTACACCTTTTAAGACAGTCTTAATCAATCTGATATCAGATTTAAGAGTTGTTGAATCAGTGCGTATCGGTATCACTAATACGCTCCGCTATTTGCCTGATGGCTACTTTGATGAAAAGGAGGATGACTTGCACCTGACTGATGTGGATTTTATTATGGAGTGGTTGCCTAGAGTTTCTGAAACTTTGAAATCGCTTTCGATAACTGATTTTTTCATTCAGTCTGTTCGGCGTAGAACAAATGTTTTGTTTCTCATTTCCTTGTATTGTAAGTTTGTTAATTACTCATGCAAAAATTATTCTATGTTTTTTGTGAAACTAAGTTCATTCATTTATCAATCTAATGTGAATTTTGATTCGGTGTACGTACTTGTTAAACATCTATAGATGATTTGTTGATACGCTTGAAATTTTGGCTAACTTTGTATATTCTGAATTTTTAGTGATTAATTGTGGAAATATTGATATAATTGCTGGCCGATTTTCATTATTTTGTATAATAAAGAACCATTGTCAATCGGATAAGAACTTGATCACGCACAGGGTTGAAGATACTCTAGGTGTCATGAAAAGTGTTCCATGAAATCTCGATCCCTGCAAGTAATCTGATTGGCAATCTGTGAATTTACCATCTAAATTGTACCAAATAATAAGCATTTGATCAGTTCAACAGCGTCATAAAAGAATATAATAACTAAATAAACAACTAAAATGATCACAAAAAGGACGTAATAACTGATGATTTTACCAATGGTAAAAGATCAGAAGATTACATTGTGAGGCTGACAATAACCGTTCCCTTTTTGCTTAATTGGTGGTTGATTGTCATTTTGCTAACAACTAATGTAACTGTCCAAAAAAAAACGTATATGTTTCTTATATTGCTGCAACGTTGTTGTTATCTTGTCGATCTGAAATGAGTAAATCCTTGTAAATGAATGATAAAAAAAAAAAAAAAAAAAAAAAAAAAAAAAAAAAAAAAATCTATGTTTACAAGGTTCTGAAAAAGACATGGTAATTAGTTTTACTTGTCAAACATATATATAGTAGTAATGATCGCTAATAGATTCTTGTATATTTTGATATTAGTGAAAAGCAGTTGAGTTTGCATTTAGTATTAGATATAGGCGGGATTGCGGAAAGTATAGACTATCATTCTCTTATCACTGGCTACACCTTATTTGCATCGAGTATTGCCCGATATTATGTATGAAAAGGAGTTTTATTGAAATGATAGAACTTATTTTTGATAATACATAATATTTGAACACATTTAGTTGATCATGATTGGTTGTTATGGTATGCTGTAAAAAATGTTTCTAGCTGATAGGTTCATCAAGTATGCACTTTATCCCGCTCTTTAACTTAGTTGTTTTAGTTGGGCTAAGATCATTACGCTTTTTTTGATGCAGGTCAGAATCTTGTTGATTTGGAGCTCAAATATGCATGGCTGTTTACGCCAATACTAAATCCAATGCCAATGCTAACAACTTTGACACTTGAACAAGTAAGATTTAGCGACAAACAGCTAAATGAGTTGAATGAGTGCTTCCCAAATCTCCAAGTTCTCAACTTGATAGATATCTCAGGGCTTGTATATCCTAGTGTCCGCCTTTTGAATCTGAAATCCTTTCATTTTGCGGTGAAGAGTTGGTTAGCTTTTACAATAGTCACCCCTAACCTTCTCTTTCTTAAACTTGAATGTTCAAGAACCGGCAAACTTTTTGTTAAAGCTCCTGCATTGTCTGAATTCCATCTTACCCTTGATAAAGCGGGCACATTTGCAATCGAAATGTTTGAGAATTTGAATACACTTGTGTTGGAGTCTTTACATCTTGACTTCATACTTTCCGTGTTCCCTGTTACATATTCTGTAGAAAATCTGACGTTGGAGTCACGAGAATGGACAACTGGAGCCATTGGGGAATCCGTATATGACCTAGGGAAGGTGTTTTCTATTTTTCCAAACACTAGTTCATTATGTATTAAATCACGTGATTTTTCGGAACTAGATCCTTCTTTCAAACTTATAGGATTGAAAACAATATGTGTATACTTGGCGATAGTTGACCCGATAGTGACTTTTTCTTCTATTGCTTCTGTGATGGATGAATGTAACTGCTTGTCAGAGGTGTCGGTGGTCATCAAGCATGATTCTGCTGGTGATGCATACCTGAGTTTCATTGCTAAGTGTATGGTTTACTGGCCTTTGATGAAATGGAAATGGGGAACATGGAGTGAAGGAAGAGAAGATACTTGGCTCTCATTTTGAGTAAGTCTTAATATATTAAAGTAAGTTATCGATCTTAACTTTCACGGTCTGAATGTTGCTTGATAAATCTTGTGTTATGGTCATAATTAGGCCATTGTTATATGCAAGTAGACGTATATTAATCCACGTATTTATGTTTACTAGATAATATACTATCTTTGCCTGTATGCCTTTTCGTGTTTTCGAAACATTGCATTAGAGTATGCAGTGAATTGCATGTCAATTATATTAGTTATATTTGATAATTAGTATATTCTTCATCTATATGTTTCTAAAAACTTTTCATACATATGTAGCATATGATCAAAGTATTGCACTCAACAACTATATTTAAATAATGATGGTACCTGGCAGCAAAAAGATCATATCGTAAGAGGCTTGACTGAGATATTTGTTACTTGCTTCATCCTAAAGAACCATAAAACAAATCTCTTTTTAGTTGCTTCAGAACCAATTATTTTATCTGGTTCTCTTGGTTAGAGACCTTAAAAGTTATTTCATATCGCTCCAGGCTATTTTCAAAATGTTGTCTCAGTTGGTCCCAAACAAAAATCAATATGGGCTTTCTTTGATAAAAACATTCAAACTCAAATTATCCTCATTTTTGTTAAATGTGCTCCAAGATTTATATCTAAAGTTTCTGTTCAGCTTGTGTTCAAATCAATTTTATTTAGTTCTGTTACAGTGATATGAATTCGATATGTGTTGATTCAAGTGCTTGGCCAGAATTAGAGGCCTGTGACAACCATTTAATTTGTAAATATTTGTTGCTAGCTGACCCATCGTATACAGTCTTTACCGCTGCTTGTGTGGCAATCCATTTTGCATCATATGTAGTAGCTAATGTACTGTAAAGTTTCATCTGTAGGTCCATGACTAGCTGGTCTAAACTGAAGTGGAGATGAGGAATGAAGAGTGAAGGAACGGAAGTTCGTGGGTATCAATCTGAGCAAGTTTTATGTTCTCTTAAACGTTTATGGTTTCTGCATCATATGGAATTTTGAACTTATGCTGTGATCATTATAAGCAACATATGTGAATGTTGAATAATAAGGCTTGATAGATAAGATACTATCTTTGTCGATAATGTATGTGGATGCAGATTTGGATAATTTATAGCTTCAATTCTCTTAATCTAGGTATGGTCCATCGTTACAAAACTGAAACCAGATATGCAGTAAAGGGTTTGACTTATGAATTGCTAGTTAGATTTCATATCTGCCTTTTAAAGCATTGCATCTGACATTCAAACAAAGCTATTGAGGTGGTCACAAGCATCTGGCCCGTCCCCAATGGTTTGTAACAAGTTTTAGTACTTGGTTTTTTTTTTTTTTTTTTTTTTTAATCCAATTAATCCGAGTTAAGTCATCTAACCATATTGACCCATTTCTGAAGAAATGCTACTATGAACGCTCACCTTTTAAGCAATTAACATAACACAAAAAAGAGATGAAGCTAATAAGCTAGATGGCAGATGATGGGTTGTAATATGTTGATGCAAGTTATTTGAAAGTGATAGTTTACATCTTTCACAATATATATCTGTTGATGAGTTTGAGTTTTTAAAGTTCAAGTTAGCTAGAAAAAAGTTATTGATTTTTGATGTACTTGATATTCTGGGTGTTTGGGATTGTGTTTACAAAGTTGATGTCCAAACCACTTTTTATAAGAAGAGTTTTTTTCTTCTCAAAAATACACATAAAAATCTCTTTTTTCACATGGTCAACCAAACACCAATTTCTCATTTGGGATAATGCCAAAAATGCCCCGGTTGCTCATGGGCTGAGACAATCTAGATTGAAACTTTTGTGTTTTCTTATCTAGGCCAGAGCAACCAGTACTTTTTGGGCAACTAAAATCTGCAAGTGACAAGTATGACCTTACGGATTGCGAGGTAGGGCAACTTGTGTACTTTTTAGGCAACTGGTGTACTTTTGGGCAACTTGTGGCCCTCATGTCGGACACTTGGCGTCATATGCTTGGAAAAATTCGAGTTGCCAAGGCAACCGGGCTAGTTACGGAAACACAAAAGTTGCAGTCTAGATAGTCTCAGCCATTGAGCAATCAGGACATCTTTGGAATCATCCCTTGTTTATTCCCCTTGTTCACACTTTAATGTCAATAATCTAAAAATAGAACATGTAACATGTGTATTTAATGTTTTTATTGGTTGTTCATTAATAACTTGCATTGATATTATGATCCGTAAAACAAAAAATTCATTCATTTGTAACTAGGGATGGCAAAAAAAACCAAACCCGACATGAAAATCCAAAACCCGAACTAATTGGGGTAGGGCGGGGCATGGTAATCAGGTCACGAGGCGGGTTTGGGGCTTAAACGGGGATTTTAGTTGGGTTTAGGGCGAGAATTGGGGAATCCTCACCCCGCTCCGCCCCGTCCGAATAATATATACACATATACAAATATATCTATACCTATATAGTATTTTGTTAGTATTTACGTAATAAAAAAATATTACTCTATTATTGTTAGTTTTTATTTTTTATTTTTTATTTTTGTGAGATTGCAAAATTGCAATTATAGAAACTCGTTTATTTTAATATTTTTTAAATTTTAATTTTTAGCTATGTAATTTATTATTATTTATGTATAATATTATCGTTGAAAACTTAATAAGACATGTTTGTAAATAATTATTAATAGGTTCTTAATTCTTCAAGTTATTGCTAACACTCTAAAAACAATAATAAATGTGAAATTGTGCGACTTTGTCGAGAATTGCACCGGGTGAGGACACTCCGAGAAAGATCTCAGATTAATACGGGGTGGGTTCGGGGGATCATCGCGCCCCAACATGGCACCCCGATTAGATCACCGATGGGTATCGGGACGGGTTTGAGAAGAACATTGGTAATCGGGTTTAGGGATGGGGATGGCCGCCCCGCCCCATTGCCATCCCTATTTGTAACTACATCCTTTTAAAAAAGAGAAATAACTAAGAGGTCTAAACTTACGTGACATTATTTTGTTGATTGCAGCTAACGGACCCACTTTGCACATACTAGTGAAACATTGTCACATAAGTTTAGACATGAACGTAATCATATCTTTGAGCTTACCGGTCATTTCTCTCTATAAAAAGTGGCAACTATTTCATAACAAACATAAATAGTAATTTGGAGTTTTGGACTACTAAAAAATAAATAAATAAATAAATCTTTGTCAAAACACAACTTAAATTGATCAAACCATGAGGAGCTAAAAGTAAAATACATTAGCTATAACTCTATAAATAACTTTATCATTCAATTCGGTCATTCAGTATCAACTTTAACACATCTGCTAATGGACACGCTCCCTGAACCTCTACTCTTTGACATTCTGAGTCGAATCGACGACTCAGCCGACGTAATTCGTTGTCGACTCACTTCAAAAACATTTGAGACTGTATATCCAGATCTTCGATCCATCAATCTACAATGCACCTTGAAATGGTACCTTAATTCAGGGTCAAGGGCACACTCCACACAAGTTCTTACACCTTTCAAGTCAGTTTTCATCAACATGATATCTGATTTAAGAGAGGTCGAATCTGTGTGTATCAGTGTAGATAAAGCGCTTGAAGACGTTGTGCACGATGAAGTTGATCATGAGGACGTGGATCTGCACTTGACTGATGATGCTTTTGTTAATGAGTGGCTACCTAGAGTTTCAAGATCATTGAATTCGCTATCGGTATGTAGTTTTGGTGCTCAGTCTGCTAGACGTCGATCGAATCTGTTGCCGATTGTATCTGCCTACTGTAAGTTTATATATTTAGATTAGTTTATTTATTGATCCTGTGTTTATTGTATATTTAGCTGTTTGCTTAATTGTGAATTTTTGACCTAGCGATATGCCTTTTCTAATTTTCTGGTGATTTAAAAAAGAGTCTTGCCGTGAGTCTTCCATTTGTTAGGTGTTAGCAGTGGTGGGCAGTGGTTTTGATGGTATGAGGGAGGGGAGAGGGTGATGTGTTACATTGTGATCAGATGGATGAAAATAAGGTGATACGGACTAGGTTTGGAGTAATTTTAAGATTATTAGCTAGGCCAAGTTATTTTGAAATAGGTGTTTCTCAGTGAAAATAATTAATGAAATAATCCATCTCTTTTTGGTACTACATGGGGTATTGTATATTGGTCAAATGTTCCTAATAAATAAATGCTTGTTAAATAAATTGTTGATCTTTAGCTTGGTTATTTTAGCAGGCGCTTACATTGTTCTGTTTTTGTTAATGCAGGTCATACTACTCTTGTGAATTTAAGGGTGAAGAATGCATGGTTATCTTTGGACAATCAAAATGCAATGCCGTTTGTCACAAGTTTAACACTAGAGAACATAAGATTAGATGACAAACACCTCGACCAGTTGAATAAGTTTTTCCCTAATCTTCAAGTACTTAACTTGATAAATATCTCAGGAGTGATGTTTCTTCATATTGAATTTCCCAACTTGCGAAACTGTCGGTTGGTTGTATCTGTTGTTGCATCGTTGGCAATAGTCACGCCAAACCTCGTGAGACTCATAGTTGAATGTTCAAGGACCACCGCACTATATGTTAAGGCGCCTATGATGACTCATTTTCATCTGGCCCTTAATCACTTTCGTGTAACCCAAATCATGGTGTATGAAAAATTAAAAACACTTGTGCTTGAGTCATTAGACATTGGCTTGTTACTTTCCCGGTTCCCTAAGAATTATGTAGAGAATCTGACGTTGGATTCAGGAAACTTGGCAAGAGGAGTCGTTAGGAATTCCAAATTCAACTTAAGCAAGGTGGTCTTTTTTTTTGGGCACACACGTTCTCTATGTATTACTTCAAGTGGGTTGTCACAACTCGAACCTTCTTACAATGCAGTAGATTCTTATGATAAGAGGAATGGATTGAAAACATTTAGGGCATATGTGTTGCTAGTTGACCCTGCAGTGACTTTCTCATATGTTGCTACAGTGTTATACGAATGCCGCTGCTTGTCACAGGTCTCATTGCTCATCCACAGTGATTTTCTTGGTAATGTATCAAAAGATTTCATTGATAGGTGCACTGCTCGTTGGCCTGCAGTGGAGTGGAATTGGGGGATTTGGAAAGAAGGAGTGGATGATTCTTGGATTACTGATGATTTGAAAACCAATATATGAACATTTGAGCACAACATCAGTCTCCATTTAAGTAAGTTTTCATTTATCATTAATAAATTTAACTTCTCTGGATTATATATTGGTGTTCGCATCATAAATTTAACTTCTCCATTTTTTATAGTATTTTGTTTATGTAATTAGGGTATAGTTAGTTATGATCATATGCAATTAAGTGGACGTGAACGCACTTAGTAAGGTTTGCTAGATAATATACTATCTTTGCATATATGTCGTTTCGCGATTAGATTTTAGCATTGCATTTGAGCATGCAAGCGAATATACGTGTACTAATTTAAATAGACAAATATGTTATCTTTGTCTAACTGAGGTTTCAAAAACTGATTTTCTTCGGTTTCCAGCTCAAGTTATTTTCATAAGTGTCTGAGCTGTGTCTTGAACCAAACCCTTCGCTAATTTGTTTTATTTCAAAATCATAAAAAATAGAGTTTGTTCCATTAAATAATTCAATTTGCATCGAATTGTTATTGTTTTCGACTGTTTTGCTAACACTATTTTAACTAATAAGAAAGCTATAATCCCCATCCTAGTTGACCAGTCAGTAACTGTCTTTACCGTTGTTGGTGTGTTAATCCACTGTGTCAGCTTCTTAGAGGTCTTGTTAATCATCCACCATGATATCGTTGTTGATATATCAAAAAAAATTTATCTGTAGCAGGTGCAAGGCTTGGCTAGCTGGTTTTAACTGAAGTGGAGATCAGGAATGAGGAGTGAAGGAATGGAATCTGAGCAAGTTTTTACCCTTTCTTATTATGCTTTTTTTTTCTTTTGCTATGATCATATGCAGACGGATGTGAATGCTAATAATTAGGTTTGATAGATAAGATACTATCTTTGCTTATATGTTGTTTTGGATTTGGCTTCTCAAACAATACATGCCAATGTGTATGCGATGTGGTTATGGATAATGTTGGTTATTGTATTGGATATTTATCTTCTCTTTATCATTATATTGTGGCGAACCCAACCTCTTTGTAATCTAGGTATGCTCCATCGTTAGAAAACTGAAACTCGATATGCAGAAAGGGTTTAGGGGATGCACATTTACAACCTAATTAAGTTTTGGATCCTCCCTTTCTTATACATTGCTAGATATTGTTCAAATTTGACTATTTGAAGCATTACATTTGACATTTCTATCTATGTTATTTAATCTTTGTAACCTGAGCTAGTAAGATGGTCACAACTCAGTGCCATTAGAGATAAGTTACATAACCAAATTAATTGACCCATTTCTGAACTGTTGGAACCATCATGTTTGATCAATTGTGATGCGGGCCTAAGCTTTGAGTAACGGGCCATTTTGTTTATGGTAAGATCGTGTGAGAAAAGGGGCTTCACTAAAAGTAGCGTAACTTGGGCTATGGGGCTTCGTTTCAGGCCCATGACCAGTTCATTAGAAGCTTGGAACGAGGAGAACGTTGTGGTAAACAGACTTCATTGGTTTACGGAACATTCGGACCCAAAAACACTTTATTTTATGAATTATTTGCACTTTTATGTTTTTTCTCGGTTTATTGGACTTTTGTTTATGTGATAGTTTTTTGCCCATTTGTCTTTTGGGGCCCATTTCGATTTTGTATGTCGATTTAATAGCTCTTCTATAATCCTGAATAATCAGTTCCAAGAAATATGAAAAGTCTATTTTTGGCAGTTTGCTAAAAATTATCCCTATAATATGTATTTGATTGAATCAACGAATATTGAAAGAATTGTTCCTGATATTTGTGTGAATCAACATGTTCGATTTGTGTTTGTCACGTTCTAGTACTATTTTAGAGACATTGCGACAATAATCAAACTATTGCTATCTTTTACCATATGTGTTGTGAATCAACAGGTTTGTGATACTCTTTTCATCACCAGAAAATCACTGACTTGAATATTCTTTTTATTTGTAATACATAACATTCATTTTACTATTTTAGAGACATAGAGACAATAATCAAACTATTGCTATCTTTTACCATATGTAAATAACGAGCACTACATCGATATGAATACAAGAAATTGTCTACCAAGTGATACAAATTTTAATAGAGGGGTTAAGTCTAAATCCCAACTTTTGATAATGGTTAATTTGCAAGCCCGGTTTATGATTATATGATAAACCCGAAACTTCAAAAGCCCATGCCCCCAAAGAATTCTCAAGTCTAAACGTTTTCTTTTGAAGTATAACTGACTTATAGCTTACTACTAAGATAGCCGCGCTAAGAACATCCGTGTAGCTTTTCAGAGCTTTATAAAATTCACATATCATGTCAAATTATTTATTTACAAACGGTTTACATTTATGAACCCATTCTCACTATATATAAACCTTTTTATAACACTATAAATTGTTCTAACGTAACACCAATTTTTTTTTTCTTTTCTAAATGCCAATATATTACTTCCAACTAAAACAAACAAAACACCATCAATACTGATGCGTAGGGATTGCACCAGGCTTTACCTCTCGAGGGATCTCGAGAAGCTTACAACCCCCACCAGGCAGTGTACCTGATCGATGTAGTATAGTATAATGACAAGTACCGGGGGATTGATCGTTCAGCTAGGAATAGTGTCGCTAGGATTAGAAAACCTAAAGACTAGGTCTAAAGATGAGGGATGATTCTTTTTGTATTTTTATATTTTTTAGAAAGCAAGTAAAATTCTCGGGTTTGAAGGAGTTTGGCGGAATTAGTTGCTAGTCAACTAACCCAATACTAAAGATGCAATCAAAATAAAATACTAAAAATGAAAGTAAACTAAATTATACTAAAGTTGTGTGCAATATGTGGGAGAATTGTGTTTACTTAGATTTCACTACTCCCTAGATATCTTTTACATGTTAATTACTTGTTATAGTTGCGTGGATGACGGATTGTATTCCTTAATACCATTCATGGGGTGGCGTACTTACTTCCCCAATCCTATGACTGCCTACTTCATTCCTATGTCGAGCCGGCTAAGAAGCTCCTAACATGGGATCATTAGAATTTACTCATGCATTAAATACAACCAATAAAACCTAGTACACATCGGTTCATGTTTCCTAAGACGTTCAAGTATGTTACACAACGGAAATCTGCCAGTTTTCTTAAGCCTAACATTGAAATCATTCATCCAATACAACCATAAACAAGTAATCAACACATAATTAACATCTAGGTTTCATTAGATCTAAGCAAACACAAGATAGATCTAGCCTAGCATGTTGAAATCAAGACAAGCATAAGATATATTCAAACAACACATAGACATATTGAATGAATTAAGAGAAGACTTATCTCAATTGAACATGAAAGGATTCAAGAGGTGAAAACCCTTGAAAACACTATAAAATATGACCTAGGGTTTACAAAGTTCGGCCCTAGTTTTCTCCACACAAGTTCCTTTTTTTAATGAATGAAAAATAGAAAACAATATATAGATTTTGATGGGTGACGGCATCAAGAACAAATGTCTGACGCCGTCATCTCGCCGCCAAATAGTTTCTCGGACTGCCTAGATCTGGGTCTGACGCCGTCATGTATTCACCTTATGCAGGCCGTCACCAATTTAACTCTTGACGCCCTTGTTGTGACGCCGTCAGGTTTGCACTGGGTCGTCATGGACTTTACTCTTGACGCCGTCAGGATCTTCCTCTTGACGTCGTCAGGTACTGTTCTCAGCATGAAAACTTAAGTCTTTGCCGTTTTCTTCACTTTTATGCTCCAAAAACGTTCGAATTGCTTCCTTTTCCAGAATTCACTCCCAAAGTACCTAAAATCACAAAAGGATCGATTTAGGGTAATATTTGATCAAATAAATTCAATTCTGGGCTTAAATGACCCCCTAAAAGTGGTTCATTTTTCGCCTCATCAAATACAATAGCAAGCCCATTGCCTATAAGGCACATACACCGAGAGCCAAATACCCATAATAAAAAAGCTGAATACGAATGGAACATAAGTCAATGCAACAACATAAGTCATAATCATGTCTAAGATTTTGGACCTCTTTGTGCCACGTACACATGAGATCGAAGCTCATTGTGGTTAAAACAAAACATAAATAAATTCATGAGTTTTCGACCTATTTATGTACCTCTCACTGTGGGTGCCTAAGTTGCGAGTTAGTAAAATGAGAATACAATGATTAGTTGTACCAATGAGTTATGAAGCAGCGTGTTAAAACTTGTGATATGTGATAGGCGATTTAGAATATATAAAAACATTTTCACAGTACAACTTGTTGATGCTTGATTAAGAACAACATCTTTCTCAACTGATACTCATAGAAATGCCGATGGGTCACACAAGTGCACACTAAATGGAACACGTAAGTTGGTAATGAGAAAAGAGTGACGAAATGAAATGGAAGAAGAAATGAAAATGGTAATTACCGGTGCGTATATATTTATCTAAGATAAATATATGTAAGTATAAAAGGCAAAACCATAATCCCTAAAGATGTATAAATATTCTCCTAACCCTAGGAGGGGGAGTTTGACACTTTTTTAAACTCATATACTTATGGATAATAACTTAGTGACTTCTAATACAATTAGGATTTTCTTTGGTTTACTACAAATACAAAGACAACCTTAACTAGAAATTACTTTATTCTCTTAAAACCCTAATGGAATTACATCCCCTATCCTCCCCATTATTCGGTAGATCCCTGATGCGGGCCCAAGCATATAGGACCAGGCCTTATTATTTCTGGAGGCCCAAGACCGTGCAAGAAGAAGGGATTCGCTAAAATCAGCACAACTTGGGCTATGGGGCTTTATTTGAGGCCCATGGCCAGTTAAATCGAAGCATTGAACAAAGAGAACGTTGTGGTAAATGACTTTGTCAGTTTATGGAACTTTTGGAATACAAATCACTCTATTTTTTAGTTATTTACATTTTTATGTTTTTTCTCGATTCGTTGGACTTTGTTAATGGGCAATTTTCTATCCCATTTGCCTTTTGAGGCTCATTTCAGATTTATGGCCCTATTTAATAACTATATTGTATTTTTGGCTGATCAGTTCCAAGATGTATGAAAAGTCTATTTTAGGCAGTAAGCTGAAAATTTCCCTGATTGTTGGTATTCATTGAATCAACGATAATTGGAGGAATTGTTCCTGGTATTCATGTTAATCAACAGGTTCGATTTGTGTTTATCTCGTGTTAGTCTACATAAATCCCTAAGGGATTCAAACCATAAATTGACTTTAGCTTATTCCCTAAAGTCGACTAACCCTAGTCGATTTTCACCCGCATTGCGTACTCTCCAACTTGCATAGGTTCGTAACCTCAGTTCCACATGTGCAGTATCGGAGGATACATGACACTGCTCACTTGTTGATTCTCCCCAATAAACCTTAATTGATCATGTGAAGCATCAAAAAGTCAGGCGAGTCAAGAAGGTCTATAAGCATACGTTATTGTAGGATCAAGTAAGTAATTCCTAAACATCTCGTAACACCCCAATTTCACATATTTTTCATAATAATAATTTATTGCTTTAGGAACATTAGAAATGTTTTTCCGTTAAGTTTTATTAGAAGTAAGGAGCTTCAATTCAAATAGTCAATGGAAAAGAACTAATTCTGAAAAAGAGTTAACGAAAAGGACTAACGATGCAAAATACATTTTAGGACAGAAATTACCAAATTACCCTTTTATGTTAATTACCTTATACGACAAGGAATTAGCCTAAGAAACACACATGACACATGTATGTGTGTTTTAGGACGTGGTACAATTAGGAGAAAATGAGGGAAACCAATCTAATATCTCATTCTTGCTAGAACTAATCACATGAGAAGATTCAAAGGTTGTGTTAATGTTCTTGGTGTGTCCTTGCAAGTCTTCAAGGGTTAAAACTAATTCTTCATCAAAGTATATTATGTTTTAGCCAAGATTATGATTATGTGAATTTGGGGATTTTATGGATTAGGGGTTTTAGGAACCCTAGCTTTGAATGATGGTTAAACATGATATTAGAAATCATGTTAAGATTATATAATGTCAAAACCTTGTGTTAGAAATTATGGCTAGATGATTATTGGGAAAACATGTCTAGAAATGATGTTAGAACTAGTTATGTTACAATTAAAGGTGTTTTGCACAAGGCCATAGAAACTCCATATAGCCATATTAGTAGATTCATGAAGCCAGTTCATGAATTATATGTTTAGTAGAAGTGATGATATCAAATAACAACATTTTATTGGCATCATTTATCCTATGTTTATAGCTTGTTTTATATTAATTTATATGAGAATTGATACTACTTTTGTAAATCTCAGTTATAAACAAGCATTTGGTGAAAGTCAGCTATTTTGGAAGGAAATTGGAGCAAAATGGATCAAGTTGGAAAAGTCTACTAAACTAACAGGAGATACGCCATATCATTCTAGACAGATACGCCGTACATAAAGACTTAGACGAATATGAAGACCATTGCTGACTTTGAAACATACGCCGTATGGAATTACCCCATGCGCCGTATATGAAATGTTGGTCAACAAGAAGATCGGACTTGTTTTACTCCTGATGCGCCACATGACATTCTAGATATGCGGCATATCAATCTCAGGACTTCACCAGATAATCCAATATATTGAAGAACATGCGCCGTATGAATATTGGAGGTACGTCGTATCCTATGACGGCATATGAATATTCCAGAATATAATAATCTTGGACCCCACGCAAAGTTACCTAGATACGGCGCATCAACTTAATGGATACACCGTATCGATCCTGTCTCCGGAATGTATAAATACCTCATTCGACAACCAAATTATAGAGACAACACACCACAGAAGAGGACGGATTGACAACACAAGACACAACATAAAGGACGAATTCAGAGCAGTAAGAAGGTCCTCCTAGTACTCTAATTCATAGGAAGATTCACTTATTTGTATTAGCAATCTGCTAATCGTTGAGTTAGGGTCTTTTTAACTATTTGATCGGAATTAATTGTTTCTGGCTTTTATACAGAGTATTTGATGTTTTATTGGTTTCTTATGCATATGTTTTGATTACATATTGAGTTTATTGTGCCTTGTTGACGTAGTATTACACAATTACTTCATTAACATCGTTTGCATAGTTAATGTAAGCCTGTAAAAGGGATAAATAATACATAAACCTAGTAATCATTAAGGTGAATATACGCATACACTAAGAATCCACTAAAAGAGAATAGATTTTAGTACTCATCTTATACAGCTAAGTAATTAAATGTGTGACAAGTCTTCCTTACTATCGACCAGGCCTCTTATCTGTATCTGTTTGCTATCTGTGTACGTGTGTGTCAATTGCCTCTTTACTTTATTAACTGTTTACTTAATATACACATTGTGTCAGTCACTCAGGCTAAAAATTCCCTTGTGTTAGATTATGTTTAATTGGAACTAACTTTAGAATTAAAATACTAATAGATACTTAGGTGTTAACATTCCACTCTTAGTAATCAACACTCTACTTACCAACTAGGCTACATTGATCGGGTACACTGTCGGTTAGTGTTTGTTATAGGTTAAGTCGGCTAAATATAAATGTAAAACTTGATAACATAATCTATACCTACAACGAGAACACATCAAGAAGATATTTAAGTTTTAGTGTTGGTGTTATGTGTTTAGGTGCTCGTGACAAGCAAGCAGAAGCCTAGACCTTGAATAAGGTGAGTAACGGACTTAGATTCATCTTTATTAGAAAGAACATGATTTTAGTATGTTTTATAGCTTTAGATATAACTGAAGGATGTCATATTTATGTAGCTTCAGAGATAGCCAAAACAAGTTTATAGACTCAAAGATAGCTTAGTATTATCTATGATGCCATGTTTATAGACTTGGAGATAGCCAAGTGTTATCTATTATGCCATGATTTGAATATAGCTGAAAGTTAGCACGTTTAGTTCATGGTTCGGATATAGCCAACAACTAGTCATGTTATGTAGATTCAGATATAGTCAAATGATGTCAAGTTATATAGAGTTGGAGATAGCCGAATATCACAAGTTATGCTAGATTATGAGATAGCTGAATACCACATATTATATTAGATTCAGAGATAGCCAAATATCATATGTATGTTAGATTCCGATATAGCAAAAAATAACCAATTCAAGGCCGGATGCTTACAGGAAGCATCAAGTCATGTCAAGTGCACGTATGTGTTCCATTTTTTATTTAGAACGCTTTTGATAAGCAAAGAAGGAAATCCCTTTACAGCATTCTTTGTGGATGCCCCGTGCTTTATGCACTTAGAATGCGGGATTGATAAGAAATCTCTCGTATTAGAATGTTGATACCCGGATTGCATTCGTACAAGAGGGTGGTAAAGGGCACATATGAGTACTCGCCATCTAGTCTAGTTAGTAGAACACGATTAGACATCACGATGTGAATATGTGACGATTAGATATCGTCTAGTTAGTAGAAAGTGATCAAACATCACTACATGGTTTATGACGATTAGACATTGTCTAACTAGTAGAACGTGATTAGATATAAAGATATGAATATGCGACGAATAAATATCATCTAGTTAGTATAAAGTTATTAGACATCACTACATTATTTATGACAATCAGATATCGTCTAACTAGTAGGACGTGATTAGATATCACGATATGAATATTTACGATTAAATATCATCTTGTTAGTAGAAAATGATTAGACATCACTACATGATTTATGATGATTATATATTGTCTAAGTAGTATAACGTGATTAGATATCATGATATGAATATGTGACGATTAAATATCGTCTAGTTAGTAGAATGTGATTAGGCATCACAAAATATTAGCATCGACGATTAGATATCGTATTAGTCTTAGATATGTGATTATATATCACATAAGTGTAGCATAACAACTAGATGCCGTATTTTTAGTAACAAGATTATAGTATTAACTTTGTTTAGAATATGGTGATTAGATATCACCTTTACACTAGAAATTCAATTAGAAATTGGATTGGAAGTCATTAGTGGCTTATTATAGACTTAGCATGATATTGGCATGTATTGATCCATTTAGATAATGGGCGAGTTAGCCTTCAGATAATGGTATTTATGTTTATTATCGCTTAGATCAGTTTCGTTTCCTCACTAAATCCCAATGACTTACCATTCTCAGTTTCATGTCCTATGTAGGTATATGAAGCTTGTTCAGGGCTAGAAGTGTAACACCCCAACCCGAAAAGGGCTAAAGTGTAACATTATGGGGTCAAATCAGAACATAAGCAAGCGGAATACATTAGTAATACAAGGTTCACAAAACAGTTCTAACCAAAAGATAAAGGACTAATTCTAAACATTACAACTTGCAAACTAATTACAAACTAAGAACCCAAAAGGGAATCTCTAAGTCTATTCTTTAATCCATGGGAAGCTATCAACAGTGTAGTCCACTAAGAGCTCCTAGGCACTCTTCACCCAACCCAGCTTCCTTCTAAAAACCTGCAGCAGGAAAAGAAATGCGGCTGAGCTTAAAAAGCCCAGTGAACAGATATAAACAAACAAAAGCTAATAACAAAAAGGAAATGAAAGTGAATCCGAAATGAACCCAAGCAAACCTGTTGAGACGAATATCAAAGAATATGGAACATATGATAGAATCAACAGAACACGATCAAATGGAATACGTATAAGGAATATCAAATGAATCAAAGGAAAATGAAACGAATCATAAGTTTATGCAAATGAACTAAGGAAGCATAAGTCAATAACAATAAACAAGTTAGAACAACAAGGATCACATATATAGTAGAAGTAACAGAAATGCCCAACAATCATATATCAAATTGTACATAGAGTAGCTAGCTCAATGTACCAAATGTGAAATGGAGTGTATTGCACACACATACCCATTCACCAAATTCAAAACGAAACAAAGTACCTAGGATGCATCCATACGCTCCCTGCAAAAACAAATATATATGCACAAAGCTCTAGGCTAAGTAAACATATACAATAATAAATATAGGCCTGAATAGCTAGCTTAAAGGGAACGCTGTGGACTAAAACCCACCTCCACAGATAGTGTCAATACCACTGGTGCATCAGTGGCAAGGCCATGGACTCCCCATGACTGGCTACAAATTAATCAAATAATGGGCAACAAATAGAGCATAGGAATGCTATAAGAATAAGAACTATAGCATGCAACAAATATCAAGCAAATCATGACAAAAAATGGATCGATCAAATATGGATCATACAAAGGAATTATAGCAATGGTTCAAGTCGAAGGTCAAAATCAAATATTCATATCATGAGGTTCAAATCAAAGGTGCATAATAGCAAAAGGGTTCATAGCAAAGGTTCAAAATTTGAATTTAAGTAATCAAAAGATGTTAAAGAAAGTCATGAGAAATTTTAGAGAAAAAAACAGATTAAGGACTTTTGAAAATTATTTAAAATATTTTTATCGTAAAAGTATTCCTTTAAAAACACATTTCATAAAAGTCATTAAAACCATCATATAAAACTGGCATCGTATCGTAATCACAGAAATCATTTCAAAAATAGTTTTTCTCAAAAGTCATTAGGTTATATTTTTAAAAGGGTCTTCATACGAAATCATACTATCAAATGAACCAATGATATCAGGCGTATAAAGATCAGAAATCATAATAGTAGCAATGGAACGAATCATGAGTCATAAGAAACCTTACTGAAAGGTTAGAATATTTGTACCTTAGACCGCAACTGCACACATAACAGAGACATAAAGATTGGAAGTGAACTCCTTCTTCAATGAATCTACACGAATTCATGATCGTCTTATTATTAATAACCTACTCTAAATCAGATTACTCATTTTAGCCGGCTTTCCATTTTTTTGTAACTTGCCAAATATAGTAACTTTCTATTTATAGTAAATTTCCCGAATTAGTATGTTTTCATATTTAGTAGGTTTTCCGAATTAGCAATATTAGTCATACATGATTTCCATTACCACTTAATTGAGTAAAAAAAATGTTCCAAATGATTATTAGTATAGATTAGGGTGTCGTTATGACAATTTTGTATAGTTTAGGGTCTTATACATCATTTTAGCAAAATATAGTGTTTATTGTGAAAATAATTAAAGTTTAGGCTAAATGTATTAAATTTGCTTATCCTATATGTAAATATCTGATATATCTATGCATGTTCCATATCCTCAAAGTCAAAATAGTGATTTTGTTCAATACGTAGTAGGATCATGCTTTTACATTTCCTTTAAAACTCGTTCACAAATGTAATCGTCCAATAACCGAAACCTGGTTCTATTTGTTTCGCGAGCTACATATAATGACCATGGTTAGATCGACACCAAACAACAAGCATCGAGGACTGATCAATAATTACAAGACATGATCGACACTTATATTGCATATCTATGATTTTTAAGTGACAAAAAAAAACTTCATCCGTATTAACATATATTATTAACGAAACAAGTGACTTGGTTTTCATATATTTATACGCATGAACATCATATTAATCGAATCAAGAAATCATCTAGACGGTTATAGAGGTACCTTTGGTTTGAATTATATGAACGAAACAAAGAACCACAACCGAACCGCACTCGAACCAGAAACTAAATCCAACCGCGAACCACATATTGAACACAAAAACAATGAAACCAAACTTGAAGACGTATACGAACACAGACCCGGACAAGATCAATGCCCACATGAATCTGAAGATGGATTCGGTCACACTCCAAGACTTCGAACGATCGGATACAACGCCAACTCGAACCTGGTTACTATTCCATCCTCTTGGTAATGAAACCAAAGCCGTTTCGAACACAGCAACCAAACAACCCTTTTTGAACAAAAAATAGACCCACGTACGAGTCGCCTTTGTCGAACAAAATCACACCATGATCGCACCACCAACGGTCTCCTGGCACCGCACTTAATTCGAACAGGAATGGAGAAAAGAATGGATATATGCAAATATATGTGTTTAGATATTTAGGGTTTTATTAGGTTTTGGTTTCTTAGTTTCCTGCTAACTTTTCCTTGAGAGAATTTTTATATATTCGGTTGCTGGGTTTAGTTTATGTCTGTGTGCTTCAGTTTTGAACAAAAGTAGGGAAAATATGGGGAATATTTTGCATGAAAATAGATTGCATGCTAGAAGGAAGTCGTGGGATTGGGAGGTGATTTTGCCGAATATTTTGGAAAGTCAAAGTGATATATTCACTTTTTTAATGTTGATTGAATTTGCATGTATTTGTGGTATGGATTTTGTGAATTTCGTTTGTGTAGGTGTTAATGTGATACGGTCAATTTACAAACGGTTGAGGGGATTCCAAATAAGGTAATTAGCCGAAATCATGGAGTAGATGAGGGAAATAAAATCAATCACGAACGTGGACACTTTTCTAATTCTCATACGTATGTATACAAGTTAAATGGTTCGGCTAGGCTTAAGAAAATATGTACAATATTTTTAAGTGAGTACAGATTACGTTGACATAAGTTTTATATATATTCGAATAAACGTTGGTTAACAAATTTGAATACTTAGGTTAAAATCATCATTCGCGTTTTTAATTAATCATATACGTAACTTAGAAAATTTTAAATTATATGCAAAATTAGTATTGCGGAATTTAGGATTTTACAATTATTCCCTCCTAAAATGAAAATTTCGTCCGCGAAATTGAAATGAAGAGATCAAACGGAAACGTACCAATTCGCGAAATGAAAAGAAAGTGATAAACTTCCTCGGAATAGTTTCTCTAAAGAAATTTAACAAGCGGAAAAGTTTCTCATGACTCGATCCGAACAAAATAGGATAGCCCCAGCTCTCCAAAGAAAACAAATCTGATCCAACAAATATGAAATGGACATGAAGCAGATGATAGTCGTAATCTCACAAAGAGATACATAAACATCAGATGAATTTGGAGTGAATACGGAAGTGATACTAGATGGTAGAAAACTTCGCGAATCTAATCAGGTTCTAAACGAGCTAAGAAATTTGCTAAAAATCTGAGAAGCATAAAACGAATTATCAGACATAATCAAAGTTTCCTAAAGAGGTTGGTAACCTATTCGTACTGACGATTACTAAGCATACATCGGAGTATCGAATCGTATCAGAATGTATAATGTAAATCAGCCACATAACTTCAAGCCATAACTCCATCAAGAGAAAACTCCGCGTACTAAAGTAAATCAGCCACATCGTCAATTCGAAATCGGAAAAGTAATAATGGTTTTCTAACGGTAATGCGGTTCAGCCTCCAGAGGTCAACACATAATATTCTGCCAACATTCTTCTTCATCGCGAATAAAATTGTAGTACTCCAAGAAGATACACTTAGATAAACAAACCATCTTCTAGTTTTCAGTTGCTGCTCCTCCAGTTTTCTCAATTCAACTGATGTTGATCAATATGGAGTTAAAAAAACAGGCAAAACATCATTCTATACGGATTGGGTTCTGTCTCATCAAACTTTAGTGTTCTCAGGCACTTCTCAAAGACATCCTATGATCCCCATAAGTTCAATTTATATGATGTAATTATTATCACGTTGGCCAGGCGTCATAATACTTGCATCATACAAACATGCCTTTATGGAAATCATATTCAACCTCGAGTCGTGACTAAACAATCTCTTAGTGCTAGGTCAAAGCAAATTCACAATCTGATGTAAATCTTGGTGGTTCATTTAGGGATTATATCAGAAAATCTCAGACCGCAAAATGACTCTCAAGGTGAGATTCATCCCACGGAAACAAGAATAGATGCTAGGAAAATTTTACAATCGCGAAACTAACGTACGAGTTTCCAGGTTATCAAGGATAACAAAAATTTAACAATCAGAAATCATGATAGACATAAATCAGATTGGTTCAAAATGTCAAAGGAGAGACGTAGTATGACAGTAGTTAGCATCTTGATGCTCAATCAACCAATCCATACCGGAATAATATCGAATTTAACATCCCAAGGAAGGACAGATCAGCATAGCAAACCTTATCATTCAAAAGTAAGGGAGATATTCCTATACTCGTGATTAATTACCACAAGATTTCTCATAGGAATTGAAATGAATAGGGCAAAGTCTAATAGTGTAGGGAGACTTAGATAAGCTCACCAAAAGTAAGAGAAATCACAGAATGTGTCAAACACATCATGGTCATACGAATTTCAAGAATGCTCGAAGAGGCATCTAAATGGTTAACAAATGAATCAGAGGTTGAAATCAAACGGGAATGAAGTTTATGTAATGTCAAACATTATTGCAGAATTCTCAACGCGTTCTAAACTTACTTAGTCACTAATCTCATGTTGTGCAGAATCATAAGGTTCAAATCTCCGAGAGGAGAAATCTAAAAAGGACTTAACTAAAAGCAAAGCACGAATCAGCGTGATGCGGAAGCAATGATACTAAAACAAATGCCCAATAGTCTACCCAAACCTCACTAGTCATAACTTAAGTTTCAGAGTGGAAATCCTAAAGCAACTTTTCAAAGGTTGTTTCATAACTCCTATGGTGCAAAACTTAAAGACCTAATACTCACATGTCATAGCCTAAGCTCTACGGGTTTTGAATCCGCCAATCAAACCTGGCTCTGATACCATAATTGTAACACCCCAACCCGAAAAGGGCTAAAGTGTAACATTATGGGGTCAAATCAGAACATAAGCAAGCGGAATACATTAGTAATACAAGGTTCACAAAACAGTTCTAACCAAAAGATAAAGGACTAATTCTAAACATTACAACTTGCAAACTAATTACAAACTAAGAACCCAAAAGGGAATCTCTAAGTCTATTCTCTAATCCATGGGAAGCTATCAACAGTGTAGTCCACTAAGAGCTCCTAAGCACTCTTCACCCAACCCAGCTTCCTTTTAAAAACCTGCCGCAGGAAAAGAAATGCGGCTGAGCTTAAAAAGCTCAGTGAACAGATATAAACAAACAAAAGCTAATAACAAAAGGGAAACGAAAGTGAATCCGAAATGAATCCAAACAAACCTGTTGAGAGGAATATCAAAGAATATGGAACATATGATAGAATCAACAGAACACGATCAAATGGAATACGTATAAGGAATATCAAATGAATCAAAGGAAAATGAAACGAATCATAAGTTTATGCAAATGAACTAAGGAAGCATAAGTCAATAACAATAAACAAGTTAGAACAACAAGGATCACATATATAGTAGAAGTAACAGAAATGCCCAACAATCATATATCAAATTGTACATAGAGTAGCTAGCTCAATGTACCAAATGTGAAATGGAGTGTATTGCACACACATACCCATTCACCAAATTCAAAACGAAACAAAGTACCTAGGATGCATCCATACGCTCCCTGCAAAAACAAATATATATGCAAAAAGCTCTAGGCTAAGTAAACATATACAATAATAAATATAGGCCAGAATAGCCAGCTTAAAGGGAACGATGTGGACTAAAACCCACCTCCATTGATAGTGTCAATACCACTGGTGCATCAGTGGCAAGGCCATGGACTCCCCATGACAGGCTACAAATTAATCAAATAATGGGCAACAAATAGAGCATAGGAATGCTATAAGAATAAGAACTATAGCATGCAACAAATATCAAGCAAATCATGACAAAAAATGGATCGATCAAATATGGATCATACAAAGGAATGATAGCAATGGTTCAAGTCGAAGGTCGAAATCAAATATTCATATCATGAAGTTCAAATCAAAGGTGCATAATAGCAAAAGGGTTCATAGCAAAGGTTCAAAATTTGAATTTAAGTAATCAAAAGATGTTAAAGAAAGTCATGAGAAATCTTAGAGAATAAAACAGATTAAGGACTTTTGAAAATTATTTTAAACCTTTTTATCGTAAAAGTATTCCTTTAAAAACACATTTCATAAAAGTCATTAAAACCATCATATAAAATCGTATCGTAATCACATAAATCATTTCAAAAATAGTTTTTCTCAAAAGTCATTAGGTTATATTTTTAAAAGGGTCTTCATACGAAATCATACTATCAAATGAACCAATGATATCAGGCGTATAAAGATCAGAAATCATAATAGTGGCAATGGAACGAATCATGAGTCATAAGAAACCTTACTGAAAGGTTAGAATATCTGTACCTTAGACCGCAAGTGCACACATAACAGAGACATAAAGATCGGAAGCAAACTCCTTCTTCAACGAATCTACACGAATTCACGATCGTCTTATTATTAATAACCTACTCTAAATCAGATTACTCATTTTAGCCGGCTTTCCAGTTTTTTGTAACTTGCCAAATATAGTAACTTTCTATTTATAGTAAATTTCCCGAATTAGTATGTTTTCATATTTAGTAGGTTTTCCGAATTAGCAATATTAGTCATACATGATTTCCATTACCACTTAATTGAGTAAAAAAAATGCTCCAAATGATTATTAGTATAGATTAGGGTGTCGTTATGACAATTTTGTATAGTTTAGGGTCTTATACATCATTTTAGCAAAATTTAGGGTTTATTGTGAAAATAATTAAAGTTTAGGCTAAATGTATTAAATTTGCTTATCCTATATATAAATATCTGATATATCTATGCATGTTCCATATCCTCAAAGTCAAAATAGTGATTTTGTTCAATACGTAGTAGGATCATGCTTTTACATTTCCTTTAAAACTCGTTCATAAATGTAATCGTCCAATAACCGAAACCTGGTTCTATTTGTTTCGCGAGCTACATATAATGACCATGGTTAGATCGACACCAAACAACAAGCATCGAGGACTGATCAACAATTACAAGACATGATCGACACTTATATTGCATATCTATGATTTTTAAGTGACAAAAAAAAAACTTCATCCATATTAACATATATTGTTAACGAAACAAGTGACTTGGTTTTCATATATTTATACGCATGAACATCATATTAATCGAATCAAGAAATCATCTAGACGGTTATAGAGGTACCTTTGGTTTGGATTATATGAACGAAACAAAGAACCAGAACCGAACCGCACTCGAACCAGAAACTAAATCCAACCGCGAACCACAAATTGAACAGAAAAACAATGAAACCAAACTTGAAGACGTATACGAACACAGACCCGGACAAGATCAACGCCCACATGAATCTGAAGATGGATTCGGTCACACTCCAAGACTTTGAACGATCGGATACAATGCCAACTCGAACCTGGTTACTATTCCCATCCTCTTGGTAACGAAACCAAAGCCGTTTCGAACACAGTAACCAAACAACCCTTTTTGAACAGAAAAATAGACCCACGTACGAGTCGCCTTTGTCGAACAAAATCACACCATGATCGCACCACCAACGGTCTCCTTGCACCGCACTTAATTCGAACAGGAATGGAGAAAACAAATGGATATATGCCGATATATGTGTTTAGATATTTAGGGTTTTATTAGGTTTTGGTTTCTTAGTTTCCTGCTAACTTTTCCTTGAGAGAATTTTTATATATTCGGTTGCTGGGTTTAGTTTATGTCTGTGTGCTTCAGTTTTGAACAAAAGTAGGGAAAATATGGGGAATATTTTGCATGAAAATAGATTGCATGCTAGAAGGAAGTCGTGGGATTGGGAGGTGATTTTGCCGAATATTTTGGAAAGTCAAAGTGATATATTCACTTTTTTAATGTTGATTGAATTTGCATGTATTTGTGGTATGGATTTTGTGAATTTCGTTTGTGTAGGTGTTAATGTGATACGGTCAATTTACAAACGGTTGAGGGGATTCCAAATAAGGTAATTAGCCGAAATCAAGGAGTAGATGAGGGAAACAAAATCAATCACGAACGTGGACACTTTTCTAATTCTCATACGTATGTATACAAGTTAAATGGTTCGGCTAGGCTTAAGAAAATATGTACATTATTTTTAAGTGAGTACAAATTACGTTGACATAAGTTTTATATATATTCGAATAAACGTTGGTTAACAAATTTGAATATTTAGGTTAAAATCATCATTCGCGTTTTTAATTAATCATATACGTAACTTAGAAAATTTTAAATTACATGCAAAATTAGTATTACGGAATTTAGGGTTTTACAATTATTCCCTCCTAAAATGAAAATTTCGTCAGCGAAATTGAAATGAAGAGATCAAACGGAAACGTACCAATTCGCGAAATGAAAAGAAAGTGATAAACTTGCTCGGAATAGTTTCTCTAAAGAAATTTAACAAACGGAAAAGTTTCTCATGACTCGATCCGAACAAAATAGGATAGCCCCGGCTCTCCAAAGAAAACAAATCTGATCCAACAAATACGAAATGGACATGAAGCAGATGATATTCGTAATCTCACAAAGAGATACATGAACATCAGATGAATTTGGAGTGAATACGGAAGTGATACTAGATGGTAGAAAACTTCGCGAATCTAATCAGGTTCTAAACGAGCTAAGAAATTTGCTAAAAATCTGAGAAGCATAAAGCGAATTATCAGACATAATCAAAGTTTCCTAAAGAGGTTGGTAACCTATTCGTACTGACGATTACTAAGCATACATCAGAGTATCGAATCGTATCAGAATGTAAAATGGGATAGGTAGGATAACCGCACGGATAAGAATAAATTTAAGGACTAATGTATCACGAACCAAATCTTCGTTATATGCCAAAACGTCTAACTCTTCTGTACGGAATCATCATACACAAATTCCTGGTCTAAAGTTTCAAAATTTCTCTTCCACATGATAACTAATCCATTTGTCAATGTAATAGACTTCGAACATTCAATAAGCAGCTTCCCGACTTAATTCAACCAAAAGGTGTTCTACATCTCCGTCCATACTAAATCTGAAAGGACAAACCTTGTCACTTGCATGCCAATAATCCTAATGAGCAAACACAAACAGACTAAACACTTGTCAGCTTTCCTGTTCAACACTTCTTCCAAGTTTGAATAGTTAAACTGCTCATTCATAGATCTTGTAGGTGAAAAGCATTACTATACTTGAGTCTGGTCCCTCAAGCCTTCAGTTGTTCTTCTTGGGACTGTGAGGTAAAAGCGCAAATCTCTGACACGATCACTGCAGGTGCGCCATGCAATTGAGAAATCTTATGTCGGAGGATTTATGCCAACATGCTAACCGAATACACATCCTAAGAGGCAAAAGCGAGATGACTAACTCAAACGATCTACCATAACTTAAATTATGTCATCCTTCTTAATTGTGCATGGAGATTTCGTTCCAAGGTTCATGAAAATTCAAATCCTGCTTTAGATCCCTTATACATCTTAGTACAACCAAGAGGGATAGAAAAGTAGAACCGTGCCTCAATCGTAACAATATCTTTCCAGTCTCCTAACACAGATCATAGTTTGCCATCTTGCTCCTGAGTTTTTTTTTTTTTTTTTTATATTTTTTTTTTTTTTTTTTTAATATCTGAAATTGGATTCCATCTTCATGTGAGAAATTTATTCAAGTCTTGAGAGCAAACACCACTGCCGCCAACTCCAAGTCACGCATTAAACAATTCTCCTCAAATGGTTCTAGTTGCATAGCAATAACTCCCCCGTGCTACATAAGGGCATAACCAAATCTTCTTCTCGAAATGTCTCAAAGTTGATACTCATCTTGAAGGTATGGAAGCTAATTTCTATTTTAGCTTTTCCAAAACTCCGTTCTCATCCAAGCTAAGCTTCTCTTCCATACTCATAAATTCATCAACGGTAACGCAAGTTGTGAACATCTTCCAACCAATGTCATGCTTCAAGAATATACAAATGATCCTCAGATTTCCAACATATTACGAAAATGATTCTCATGTCTCTTCTTCGTCTCTGAATGTACTAAGATGTCATACTATGACAACTTTGTCTAAGTACTCACGAAAGGAGCGGTTCATCAATTCCATGGAATAGTCAAAACATCAGCTAATACTATTAGCATCACTAACAGTCATAAGGGTTGTTATGAATACGGAAAGCAAATCCAGAATAACTTCAAGCCATAACTCCATCAAGAGAAAACTCCGCGTACTAAAGTAAATCAGCCACATCGTCAATTCGAAATCGGAAAAGTAATAATGGTTTTCTAACGGTAATGCGGTTCAGCCTCCAGAGGTCAACACATGATATTCTGCCATCATTCTTCTTCATCGCGAATAAAATTGTAGTACTCCAAGAAGATACACTTAGATAAACAAACCATCTTCTAGTTTTTAGTTGCTGCTCCACCAGTTTTCTCAATTCAACTGATGTTGATCAATAGGGAGTTAAAAAAAAACAGGCAAAACATCATTCTATACGGATTGGGTTCTGTCTCATCAAACTTTAGTGTTCTCAGGCACTTCTCAAAGACATCCTATGATCCCCATAAGTTCAATTTATATGATGTAATTATTATCACGTTGGCCAGGCGTCATAATACTTGCATCATACAAACATGCCTTTATGGAAATCATATTCAACCTCGAGTCGTGACTAAACAATCTCTTAGTGCTAGGTCAAAGCAAATTCACAATCTGATGTAAATCTTGGTGGTTCATTTAGGGATTATAACAGAAAATCTCAGACCGCAAAATGACTCTCAAAGTGAGATTCATCCCACGGAAACAAGAATAGATGCTAGGAAAATTTTACAATCGCGAAACTAACGTACGAGTTTCCAGGTTATCAACGATAACAAAAATTTAACAATCAGAAATCATGATAGACGTAAATCAGATTGGTTCAAAATGTCAAAGGAGAGACGTAGTATGACAGTAGTTAGCATCTTGATGCTCAATCAACCAATCCATACCGGAATAATATCGAATTTAACATCCCAAGGAAGGACAGATCAGCATAGCAAACCTTATCATTCAAAAGTGAGGGAGATATTCCTATACTCGTGATTAATTACCACAAGATTTCTCATAGGAATTGAAATGAATAGGGCAAAGTCTAATAGTGTAGGGAGACTTAGATAAGCTCACCAAAAGTAAGAGAAATCACAGAATGTGTCAAACACATCATGGTCATACGAATTTCAAGAATGCTCGAAGAGGCATCTAAATGGTTAACAAATGAATCAGAGGTTGAAATCAAATGGGAATGAAGTTTATGTAATGTCAAACATTATTGCAGAATTCTCAGCGCGTTCTAAACTTACTTAGTCACTAATCTCATGTTATGCAGAATCATAAGGTTCAAATCTCCGAGAGGAGAAATCTAAAAAGGACTTAACTAAAAGCAAAGCACGAATCAGCGTGATGCGGAAGCAACGATACTTAAACAAATGCCCAATAGTCTACCCAAACCTCACTAGTCATAACTTAAGTTTCAGAGTGGAAATCCTAAAGCAACTTTTCAAAGGTTGTTACATAACTCCTATGGTGCAAAACTTAAAGACCTAATACTCACATGTCATAGCCTAAGCTCTACGGGTTTTGAATCCGCCAATCAAACCTGGCTCTGATACCATAATTGTAACACCCCAACCCGAAAAGGGCTAAAGTGTAACATTATGGGGTCAAATCAGAACATAAGCAAGCGGAATACATTAGTAATACAAGGTTCACAAAACAGTTCTAACCAAAAGATAAAGGACTAATTCTAAACATTACAACTTGCAAACTAATTACAAACTAAGAACCCAAAAGGGAATCTCTAAGTCTATTCTCTAATCCATGGGAAGCTATCAACAGTGTAGTCTACTAAGAGCTCCTAAGCACTCTTCACCCAACCCAGCTTCCTTCTAAAAACCTGCCGCAGGAAAAGAAATGCGGCTGAGCTTAAAAAGCCCAGTGAACAGATATAAACAAACAAAAGCTAATAACAAAAGGGAAACGAAAGTGAATCCGAAATGAATCCAAGCAAACCTGTTGAGACGAATATCAAAGAATATGGAACATATGATAGCATCAACAGAACACGATCAAATGGAATACGTATAAGGAATATCAAATGAATCAAAGGAAAATGAAACGAATCATAAGTTTATGCAAATGAACTAAGGAAGCATAAGTCAATAACAATAAACAAGTTAGAACAACAAGGATCACATATATAGTAGAAGTAACAGAAATGCCCAACAATCATATATCAAATTGTACATAGAGTAGCTAGCTCAATGTACCAAATGTGAAATGGAGTGTATTGCACACACATACCCATTCACCAAATTCAAAACGAAACAAAGTACCTAGAATGCATCCATACGCTCCCTGCAAAAACAAATATATATGCACAAAGCTCTAGGCTAAGTAAACATATACAATAATAAATATAGGCCAGAATAGCCAGCTTAAAGGGAACGATGTGGACTAAAACCCACCTCCATTGATAGTGTCAATACCACTGGTGCATCAGTGGCAAGGCCATGGACTCCCCATGACTGGCTACAAATTAATCAAATAATGGGCAACAAATAGAGCATAGGAATGCTATAAGAATAAGAACTATAGCATGCAACAAATATCAAGCAAATCATGACAAAAAATGGATCGATCAAATATGGATCATACAAAGGAATGATAGCAATGGTTCAAGTCGAAGGTCGAAATCAAATATTCATATCATGAGGTTCAAATCAAAGGTGCATAATAGCAAAAGGGTTCATAGCAAAAGTTCAAAATTTGAATTTAAGTAATCAAAAGATGTTAAAGAAAGTCATGAGAAATCTTAGAGAATAAAACAGATTAAGGACTTTTGAAAATTATTTAAAACCTTTTTATCGTAAAAGTATTCCTTTAAAAACACATTTCATAAAAGTCATTAAAACCGTCATATAAAATCGTATCGTAATCACATAAATCATTTCAAAAATAGTTTTTCTCAAAAGTCACTAGGTTATATTTTTAAAAGGGTCTTCATACAAAATCATACTATCAAATGAACCAATGATATCAGGCGTATAAAGATCAGAAATCATAATAGTGGCAATGGAACGAATCATGAGTCATAAGAAACCTTACTGAAAGGTTAGAATATCTGTACCTTAGACCGCAAGTGCACACATAACAGAGACATAAAGATCGGAAGCAAACTCCTTCTTCAACGAATCTACACGAATTCACGATCGTCTTATTATTAATAACCTACTCTAAATCAGATTACTCATTTTAGCCGGCTTTCCAGTTTTTTGTAACTTGCCAAATATAGTAACTTTCTATTTATAGTAAATTTCCCGAATTAGTATGTTTTCATATTTAGTAGGTTTTCCGAATTAGCAATATTAGTCATACATGATTTCCATTACCACTTAATTGAGTAAAAAAAAATGCTCCAAATGATTATTAGTATAGATTAGGGTATCGTTATGACAATTTTGTATAGTTTAGGGTCTTATACATCATTTTAGAAAAATTTAGGGTTTATTGTGAAAATAATTAAAGTTTAGGCTAAATGTATTAAATTTGCTTATCCTATATATAAATATCTGATATATCTATGCATGTTCCATATCCTCAAAGTCAAAATAGTGATTTTGTTCAATACGTAGTAGGATCATGCTTTTACATTTCCTTTAAAACTCGTTCATAAATATAATCGTCCAATAACCGAAACCTGGTTCTATTTGTTTCACGAGCTACATATAATGACCATGGTTAGATCGACACCAAACAACAAGCATCGAGGACTGATCAACAATTACAAGACATGATCGACACTTATATTGCATATCTATGATTTTTATGTGACAAAAAAAAAACTTCATCCGTATTAACATATATTATTAACGAAACAAGTGACTTGGTTTTCATATATTTATACGCATGAACATCATATTAATCGAATCAAGAAATCATCTAGACGGTTATAGAGGTACCTTTGGTTTGGATTATATGAACGAAACAAAGAACCAGAACCGAACCGCACTCGAACCAGAAACTAAATCCAACCGCGAACCACAAATTGAACAGAAAAACAATGAAACCAAACTTGAAGACGTATACGAACACAGACCCGGACAAGATCAACGCTCACATGAATCTGAAGATGGATTCGGTCACACTCCAAGACTTCGAACGATCGGATACAACGCCAACTCGAACCTGGTTACTATTCCCATCCTCTTGGTAACGAAACCAAAGCCGTTTCGAACACAGCAACCAAACAACCCTTTTTGAACAGAAAAATAGACCCACGTACGAGTCGCCTTTGTCGAACAAAATCACACCATGATCGCACCACCAACGGTCTCCTTGCACCGCACTTAATTCGAACAGGAATGGAGAAAACAAATGGATATATGCCGATATATGTGTTTAGATATTTAGGGTTTTATTAGGTTTTGGTTTCTTAGTTTCCTGCTAACTTTTCCTTGAGAGAATTTTTATATATTCGGTTGCTGGGTTTAGTTTATGTCTGTGTGCTTCAGTTTTGAACAAAAGTAGGGAAAATATGGGGAATATTTTGCATGAAAATAGATTGCATGCTAGAAGGAAGTCGTGGGATTGGGAGGTGATTTTGCCGAATATTTTGGAAAGTCAAAGTGATATATTCACTTTTTTAATGTTGATTGAATTTGCATGTATTTGTGGTATGGATTTTGTGAATTTCGTTTGTGTAGGTGTTAATGTGATACGGTCAATTTACAAACGGTTGAGGGGATTCCAAATAAGGTAATTAGCCGAAATCAAGGAGTAGATGAGGGAAACAAAATCAATCACGAACGTGGACACTTTTCTAATTCTCATACGTATGTATACAAGTTAAATGGTTCGGCTAGGCTTAAGAAAATATGTACAATATTTTTAATTGAGTACAAATTACGTTGACATAAGTTTTATATATATTCGAATAAACGTTGGTTAACAAATTTGAATACTTAGGTTAAAATCATCATTCGCGTTTTTAATTAATCATATACGTAACTTAGAAAATTTCAAATTATATGCAAAATTAGTATTACGGAATTTAGGGTTTTACAAGAAGACATTAAAAAAATGAAATTTTGAGGGAACGAGCACACTCGAGGTATAAGTGTCGAGCGTATCTTACTACCACTTTGATATTTAGATTGTAAATGCCTCAAAGGATGTTTATTGTCATTTTAAATTGTATGAATGTAAAACCATGTGCCTTAAACAAGTCTACTGGTTTTAAGGAGTGTTTGACACAACTCCGTAGACACGTTATCCCTAATGATTATGCTTTGTAAAAGTGCAAAATTGTTATCTAATGTATTTCTAGTGTTTTCGCAAAGTTTGATGTTTTAACGATAAGTGCAAGTCGAGTTTCCAGAAAATATTTAAGCTTCAGAAAAATGTGTAGGTCAAGGCCTAAACAGCCGCCGACCGTTTAGTTTAGCCACTAGCCATTTTGGGTTAGAACCCAAATAACCGCCGACCAAATGGAGTATGTAAGCCTAGTTTTAGAAAGAAAAAAAATCACATTTTGGGCGTTTCACACCCTTTGTGTGTGCTAGATTAGGTTATGTCATTGATTAAGAGATCTATCTATCAAAGGATTACGACTTTATGTGTTTAATTTATTTTCACTGTGCATGCTTTTATAGGTTATGCGGTACAAAACTTACAACATAAATGATTTTAGTTTGAAGGTTAAATGAGCGAGTTTGACACTTAAAATGTAGCAAAATAGCAAATTTGCCAATGAGTTTTTGGAATGCCTATATTCGCTACTAAACAATGTTAATGGAGCAAATTGGATCCAAAGTATCTAAATAGAGTATATTTACCACCTTTCTTCTAAAAATGACATTATATGTCATCACGTTTGTCATAACAAATTAACAATACATGCGCAAAGAGACGGTGTATAGCAGCTAATAATTATACTTGTGAACTTTTAGTTATGGTGTGACTCTTGATGCAACACTTACGAGTTTAATTTGTAGTCATTGCGAGAAAAAAGTTTATTAGTTATAAACGAAAAATGATAAAAATTTGAGAATTAAACAATATATATATATATATATATATATATATATATATATATATATATATATATATATATATATATATATATATATATATATATATATATATATATATATATATATATATATATATATATATAACATTAAAATAAATAAGCAACTTTTTGCTTGCTAAAAATTTGTTTTCATGCTTTCTTTAAATTAAATAAATAAAATAAACATTCTTTGGATGAAAAAATACTAAAAAAATCAATAAGCAGAAAATATAAGCAATTCCTAACACCCTCTAAATAAACCATGGTTTTAAAAGATGCGCAAATGCCTGAGACCGGTCACGCCACCAAGTCATGCCTTATGTCACTTTTTTTTAAAAACTCAATATATATGAAATATGATATAAATATATAAAACTTTTTCATATTTTATGCTGCCTTATAAATTCAAAAGCTTCGCCTTTGTCATGCCACCATATCACGCCTCGTGCTATTTATAAATACTAGCAGGGTACTCGCGCGTTGCAGCGGCGGGTACCCTGAAATAAAATTTTTCAATGCAATTAATAAAAATGTCACGGGTTGTCATTTCGACACCTAAATTTGCTTGGTCACAGCTTTGTGTATCAAGTCGAGTTTTATTGAGTCGAGTCTTGGTCACATGTTCATGTCTAGGTTAAGATAAAGCGTTGTACATTGTGTTTAAATGATTGTAATATTGGGTGTAGAGGTGTTTTTAACGCTATTAATTTAAAATGAGAGTTGTACATTGTGTTTAAATAATTGTAAAATTGGGTGTAGGGGTGTTTTTAATGATATTAATGTAGAATTCTAAGGTAAGTGATCTGAATTTCGATTTATGCTAGTTTTTGTTGTACACTCCGGTTGTTGTAATTATGAAAATTGCTTGCTTTAAAGTATTGTAAATCATGCATCATTTTATGTACATCTGAATTTTTTTGGAGAGAGAGTACTAGTAAATCCACAATATAAGTAAGATCACTAGGCCCATAAATAAAAGATAGACAAAACCCAATAGCAAGCAGACTTAAAAAGATCGGGTAAAGGCCCATTAGGGTTGTTATAATAACCTGTCATCTCTTTCACTCTCATTTTTAGCGCCTCCATCCTCTCATTCCATAACCCTAAAACACCAAGGTTCATCTCTTTATCAATGTCTTATTATGGTTTTTAGTCTGCCTGTTGTTTGCATCTAGTTAAGGTTAAAATTTGTTAAATTTAAGGTTGTAGTATTAATTAAGTGTTTTTTGTTTTGAAAAATGTTTAATTTTAAGGTTACATTTAGGGGGTATTTTTTTTAAGCTCATATAGCGGGCTTATAGCTGATTTGGTTTTGGGCTTATGTTTCAGAAGCTCACTTTTCGTGGCTTATTTTGAAACTTTCCGGCTTATTTAAGCTTATTATGTCATAATAAGCTTATATATAAAGTTTCAAAATAAGCCACAGAAAGTGAGCTTCTGAAACATAAGCCCAAAACCAAATAAGCTATAAGCTCGCTGTATGAGCTTAACAAAATATTTTTGTGTTGCGAGTTGTATAATATAAGCCTGTTGTTTGCATCTTATTAAGGTTAAAAATTGTTAAATTTAAGGTTGGTTATTTAAGGGGTGTTTGTTAAAGCTTATTTGTGGGCTTATTAGCTTATTTGTTTTCGGCTTATGTTTCATAATCTTTATTTTCTTGGCTTATTTTGTGACTTATGTATAAGCCCACAAGTTTAAAATAAGCTAAGAAAATAAAGATTATGAAACATAAGCTGAAAATAGATAAGCTCATAAGCCCACATATAAGCTTAAACAAAAAACTCCTTAATGTGCTTATATGTTCTCGGCTTATGTTTCATAATCTTTATTTTCTTGGCTTATTTTGTGACTTATATATAAGCCCACAAGTTTAAAATAAGCTAAGAAAATAAAGATTATGAAATATAAGCTGAAAATAGATAAGCTCATAAGCCCACATATAAGCTTAAACAAAAAACTCCTTAATGTGCTTATATGTTCTCGGCTTATGTTTCATAATCTTTATTTTCTTGGCTTATTTTGGGACTTAAAAAGATTATATAAGTTTATTATGTTATGTCATAAAAAACTTATATAAGCCCACAAGTTTAAAACAAGCCGAAAAAGTTGAGAGGATGAAATATAAGCCGAAAACAGATAAGCTCATAAGCCCACAAATAAGCTTAAACAAACACATTAGCTTATTTGATTTCGGCTTATATTCCAGAAGCTTTAATTGTCTGGCTTATTTTAAGACTTTTGTGTTTATATAAGTTTATCATATTATAATAAGCTTATATAAGCGCATAGGTTAAAAAATAAGCCGGAAAATTGGGGCTTATGAAATATAAGCCGAAAATTCATAAGCTCATAAGCCAACAAATAAGCTTAAACAAACACCCCCTAAAGTGATATTTCTTGTTTTGTTTTGTGGCGTTAACTAGCTGTTGAGTTTAAGGGTAAATTTGACCTTTTTCATTTGTCGGAAAACATAGAATTTATACATTGTAACATTGGCTAAAATTTGATGCGTTTTGATTTGAAATTTTATGTGTGAAGTATTATTTTTTGTGTTGCGAGTTGTATGATATAAGATTGTATTTAATTGTTGGTTTTTGTAGGTAAGGTTTAAGCTCAAGAAAAATGGTGGAGAAGACTAAGGGAAGAAAGGAAGAAGTTGTGACTAGGGAGTACACCATCAATCTCCACAAGCGTCTTCATGGATGGTATCGCCTCGTTTTATTATTTAGTTTGATTGTGTTTTGTGCTGTTCAATTTTATGACACTATCCGCATTGCACGTATTACAAATTGTTGATGCTTCGGGATTTTGTTATTGGTTTATTTATACACAATTATATGTGGGCTCATTCTTCTAAGAAATCATTGTTGTAACTGCTTATTTGTTAGCTTGAAACCTCGGGATAGTGATTTATTAAGCGGGTAGGATATACTAGTTTACTTGAATAACAAATGGGGTTTAATGTGTCAGGTTAGGTAGTCTTAGAACAGGTAAAGCTACATCATGTATAAGAAGAACTTGATTTACTTTTGGTAAATAAAAATTTGACTTTATACTTCAATGCATACGACATAGCTACTTCTTTTAGTTTTATGGAGGACGGGAACAAGGTGCTTGTGATGATGGACACACCTAAATTTCTGAAACTATAAGAGACTTTGGACGACTGCATTGGTGGTTTTGAAGTATTTAGTATGTTTCACATGGTGTGCAACATTATTGTGCTTCTTGTTCTTTATTTGACTAACTTTTCTAAGTTGCTTTTGATTTGTTCTAGGTTTAGCAGAACCTGACTGATTAATCTGTTTTTAACAACTACAATTTTAAGTTTTGTAATTGGTTTATTGGGAGTTGTTGACCAATTTAATTTGTTTTTAATCATGCTAATTGAAACCAAGGCTCTCGGTTTAGCTAAAAATGTATTCAACAAACAGGGCTGTGAACATTGTTTTTAGTGATAGAAGTTGGCCGTGTGAACTAAGTTGTATATAGGGATATCCACTGTTGCTTTATTACATCATGAGATATCCGCTGTTGCTGTATCACATTGCATCATAGGACTGTCATACAAATCTTCATTTGAATCTATTGACAGATACATACTTTATTGTTTGTAGACATGCTTTGTGTGGTCGATTCACAAGTTCATTGTGTGGGTTATATGTTGCGATATGTGCATTGGTCTGTGTAAGTTTTGCTAACATGTAAAACATATCATGTTTCATGGATAACGGGTTTGGTTGACATGCCGACGTCTGTTTTGTCTGCTTTAACAACTTTTGTAAATCAGTAAAATATCATGTGGATTAAAAAAATATAGTATTAATGCATTTTAGGAGGTTGTGTACTATTAAAGATTTATTTGCTAGATGATTGTCACCATTAGACCCGTTTTCTAAGTAGTATAAAAGTTTTTGTTTTTGATATACGTAACTTGTTCAGTCTAATGACCTGTTTTATCCTTTTTAATACAGCACTTTCAAGAAGAAGGCCCCAAAAGCCATCAAGGAGATTAAGAAATTTGCACAAAAAGCCATGGGGACAACAGACGTGAGAGTGGATGTCAAACTAAACAAACACGTGTGGAGCCGTGGAATCAGAAGTGTTCCAAGAAGAGTCCGAGTTAGAATTGCTCGCAAGAGGAATGATGATGAAGACGCAAAGGAAGAACTTTACTCCCTTGTCACTGTTGCGGAGATCCCAGCAGAAGGGTTGAAAGGTCTTGGCACTAAGGTCATTGATGATGAAGATTGATTCATCAAGAATATCTTTTCTTGAATTATGCAGCTGAGTTTTGATTTTTGTTACTTTAAGTATGGTCGTAGTATCTACATTTTCTCCAAGTGTACGTTTTGGGTGTTTAGAACCGATCTTATGTTGCATGTGATGAAAGATTTTGGTACTCGTTTGTCGTATTCTACAAGAGATTATAGCACTTGGGTTGTTCCTGTCTATTCTATTTTCATACTTAAGTTTCTGTCCATGCAATGTAGTTAAAGTTTAACAAGAGGTTGGTTCCTTTAAACAAACTAATCAATCAGATAGAGGCCTATGTCTTATTTGGTAATTGTAATTATATGCAATGATCTTTTTTGATCGATTTTGATGTCTCTCTCAGCAAGTAGGTCGTTCGCAGTTTTTTGTTTTGAGCTTACGACTTATGAAACTCAATCTCCCATTGAAACCTTTAAATTCTGTAATACTGAATAGCCATGTGAGTTTTATCTCTTGACATGCAACAATGAAGCTCAAGTACAGTCTAATTCACTTCTGCAGGATATATTGTCAAAACGTATCTTCGTCGAAATGTTTCTTTCAGGAAATAATGGTCATCATTTAACCATGTTCTTGTTTTCACTCAAACTCAACATATAATAAGTAGAAGCTTGACAGAAGGATGAAATATGTTAAATCTACTAGAGTTTAGGTCTACGTTGTAAACATGAGTTCGTAGTCTTCACAGATGATACACTTGTTCATAAATCGACACAACTTTGACTGCTAGAAAAAATAAGTACACGTTCACCTTAAGAAACAAGAAACGAAAATAAGTCTCAATTATTTATGCAAGTCCCCTTGAACAAAATCTCATCCTTCATCCCTCGATCTGATGTACAAAATTGTGTCTTATAAACCAAGTTCAGATTCCTTACTGCTTTGCTAATCCCATGGAGTTGTACTTTAGATCACCCGAATTTAACTGCAACCATGTAAAGTGTGAATCGTCTTTTCCCTAACTTGTATTTTTAGTCAACGGGCCTTGTATGCATACATGTAATTTCGAAGTTGTTTAACTTCCTCAGATGATTCATTCAGAAGAGTATCCACGTAGAGACAAAACCCTGCTCCACTGCAACAGGATTGACAATTTGTTTAATGTAAGCTTTACAATCCAATGAACACTCAGAAGATAAGCGTAAGAAAAGAAAAGTTACAGTAGTACCTTAAGGGACCAAGAGGGAGCCAAATAACATCCCATCGGAACTTGGGCAACCTACAAGCAAGAAATGCATCTGAGATATCGAGCCATCAAGGGTATAGTGTAGAGGTGACAATTTCAACCCATATTAATGGGTCAATTTTGATATGCACTAATGATTACTCGAGTTGACCCATTACCCAATATACCAACCCGCCAATTTTCTAGCCTCTGATATAGTCATTGTGTAGTTTAAGATGGTATAAAGAGTGCAAATCTTGCAGGCACGTAAACAAATGTGTACAGCTTTCTTACTTGAGCATATTATATAACCAGAAAACAGCTAGCAAAACACCACAGCAGCAAGAAACCCAAAGCCATTGTCTACGAGATCTTGAGCTACGAAGCAAGCCAACAATGGCCATCAAACATACTAGAACAGCTACCCAGTCTGTGAATCGTATCGCAGTAAGTTGTAAGGCAATATAGTGGTTGCAATTATTGAAAACTGATTACTAGTTATCAAATATCTAGGACAGACACCCTCCATCTTTTTATAATGATATTAATGAGTAAACAGAAAATTTTAAGTTGCAGATAAAACTAGCTATTAGCTAATAAGACTGCTTGTGGCTTACTAAAAGAATCCTAGTCTAGGATTAATTTTATTGAAAAAAAACTGATAGATTAGTGGTTTTAGTGACTAAATCGACAGGCAATCAAATGCGATATTTTTCTTCACCAATCGCAATAGAATTGATAAGTGAAGTCTAGTATAATCATGCATCATGCACTGTGCATTAGTCAACTGTTATAGTAGAGAATCTCATAAAAGGATAATGCTGGTGGCATCGTATATGGAATGAAGGCACATTTTAAAACTTCAAATACTGTTCTTGGTCATACGCAGGTCAAAAGGCCTTTCCAAAAAAAATATGCAGGTCAAAAGACTGATTCCCAGGGAGAAAATGCAGATGTGATAATCATGCAAACATTTGTAATGTTACACGAGAATGGTGAAATACTTTATGTAAATTTTGTGTACGGCAGATGGACGCTTATTAAATTTCTATGTTCCTAAGAGAAAGCAATTATGGCAATGGACGGTAACCGTAAAACTGATACATGATCCAGTCATCCAGATCAAAAACATGTACGATACTACGATGTACCTTTGTCTATTAAACAAGTACGCTTAGCAAATATCTATTTTTGGCAATGGAAGGTAAAACTTGTACATGATCAAGATCAATAACACAACCTAATATTTTATGGCAAAAACAATTACGGATGATATCAAAGCTATAGTATAGAAAACAGATTACATTATAATGGGTTGATATTTCATAAAATGTATTGGAGTTCTAGCAAGATGGTCCAGATTATACAATTGGCTATGCAGATCACAGGGAAGAAAAAGATAGCAGCATGTAAATTCTAGTGAACTGACCTGCAGCAATCACAGTCCACGATTCAATCTCATCCATGAAGTATGCGTGATAACGCTGTCGAAAAAAACAACATTAATGCACGATATTCATATAAAATCCCTCAGCATAAAGGCAAGTGATTGACAAAGCAGCCTACAGAGATGGCGACACGTATTTGAGTATTAGAAATGCTTGAAGATATAACATACCAGTTCCCATGGCATTGTTGTTTGTCCATAAATGGAGAAAATGAGAAACGCCACGAAGCATAAAAGCAATCCCGCAAACACATGCTACAAGAAGAACATTGGGCAAAATATAATACATATAAAAAACTATATCCCTATAATAGGATTCTAACAATTTTATTATCTTCTAAATATTCTTAATTTACCAAACTTTCCAATCACTCAAACATCCGTTTAATCTAATAGGAGTAATAGTGTTTCATAAATAGAAGCAACGGCAATTAGCCAAACACTACTGCTTTTTCCAAAAAGCATAAGTAGGGTAGACGGATGAGGTTTTTTTCCCTGTTTAGGTTACTAGGGGAGGCCGGGAGGGCGAGCCTTTTTTGACTCAGATGTATGTGGCCTCACTGGGTTAATCTCGGGACAGGAATAACACAATAATAAGATCATAATTAATGCATTGTGTTGAAATGAGTGAAAAAAGAATACCCTCCAGAAGCGAGACTGTTGAGCTTGAGATCTTTCGAGTGACCTAACCAGCTCCTCCTGTTCTGTTTCCATATTCATCAACTCATCAATCACTCATTCCAAAACAATAAAAGCTACTCCTTACGTCTCAAACTAAATGTCCACCTTTGTGTCAAAAATAAGCATCTACTTTCAAATATTAACCAGAGGGTGTTTGTTTAACTGTTTAAGCTTACATGTGGGCTTATGAGCTTATTTGATTTCGGCTTATATTTCATATGCCCTGACTTATTTGGAGACAATGAGCTGATATAAGCTTATAGCTTATATGAACTCATAAGTCCCAAAATAATCTGGGGCTTATGAAATATAAGACGAAATCAAATAAGTTCATAACCCACATATAGGATAATTTTGGCGAAATGGGCTTGAGCTGGAGCTGGAGCTGGGACTGGAGCTTATATTTTTATAAAGCTGTTTGGCAAATTAGTTGGAGCTCAAGCTTATTAATGTAAAATCGCATAAAAATTATTCAAATTAAATTTAGACATATACCGAGCTTTTGGGCGATAATATATTACATTTTGAAGGGTTTTTAAGTAATTTGACTAGCTATAAGCCCTCTAAGCCCCTTTCAATAGTGTTAGGCTTATGGAGGCTTATGACTTATAAAAGCTTTGATAAACATGTGTGACAAACAAAACTTATTCTATAAGCCAGTGTAGGGGGCAGGGTGGGCACGTACCCCTGGAAAAAATTATAGTGTAAATTTTCTAAAATATATGGCTATTTTCGTAATTTGCCCCCTTAACGAACCAATTTATAGTGTAGTTTCTAAAAGTTATCAAAGTTAGCCCCTCGACTATAACTTTCTGGCTCCGCCCCTATATATAAAGGTCTTACAAGCCCCACATCAAACACAACCTATATGTGATCTCACTTTTCTTAAAACTCTACAAATTAAAAATAGACATTTAATATGAGACTAATAATAAATAAAAAATATGAAATGAAACCTTGGGTATCGAGGGGTTGGAAATCGGAGCTTGTGGGAAGAGAGTATTTTCCATCACCGTCATCATCGTCGGAGCTTATATTCCTCCAGCTACGAGCTAGTCTCTTCATTTTTTACAACTTATCAAATGTTGTTACTCTTTCAACACTGTAGTAAATATGAAACATGAGATATGTTAAGGTTGCATAACATACCCTCCTACTTCTTTTCTATTCATTTTTGACATAATGTTATGGCCGAGCAAAACCGACCGAATCCCGAAAACCGACCGATACTGATTGTAACGGACTGATACTCGGGCCGGGACTCGGTTTGGATTTTTCGCGATGTCGGGACTCGGGTCGGGTGAGCGTTACCCGAGAAAATACAAACAAAACCGAGAATTTCAGGTCGGGATTCGGTTTGGGTTTTCCAGGATGTCGGTTTCGGGATGGGTCTGTTTCGGCCCGATGCTCACCCCTAGTATATGTCAAGATCATACAATCAAGGCCGTCTTATGGTTTTCGGTAGTCCTAGGCAATAACAACAAAGATACTCTATTACACTTATAAAGTAAAAAGAACTTGCATATAAACTTGAATTATATGATTCATATATGTTTAATATTAAACATATCTACCTATTATATAAGTAAGGGGGATTTTTTTACTGTAACAACACCAGATAATTACACGTCAGCTTTTTATTGCAGCCCAAGAAATTACACGTGGTAGCTACCTTCGTTCAACAACTCACCCACTATTCTAGCCCATCTGCATCTCCCATTTGTTTTCCATTTAACCTTCTTGCTTTTTTCTATATTTTCTCCCATCAACTATTTGTTCCTCAAAGATCTCAGGTAATTTTTTCTTCCACATCCTATTATTAGTTTCTCATGATATTTCATTTTTTATGTAATATGTAGTAGCATGTGGTTCCTTCATTTTTTTTCAAGCGAAAAAAAAACATCATGTCATTGAAAGGCATACTCAACCTCATTAACCTGAAACCCATGGTGAGAGAATAGCATTAATTCTCTCACCATGGGTTTCAGGTTCAACATGGAGCAAAACTAATGGCTTAGAGCTCAAAGCTATATCAATGGCGCTCTGTTAGTACATCTCTTATCGATCTTTTCTTTTACCATGAGTTTTATACATCTATTACTACTATATCATAGGATCTATTGCATATATTATTTTAGTTCTTCTTTTATGGGAAAGTCGAGCAAACTTAAATATATTGGATTTTAATGTTTTGATTTGCAGAGAAGATAATATAAAATGAAGAGGGGTTGTTGTTACTTGAAAATGTGCAAACATCTCAAAATGTGCGAACATCTTAAGTTTAGGTGCGGTTTAATTATCATCCTCGAACAAGCTTCTTAACAAAGCTACACATTTTAACAAGGTTCAACTTTTTCTCCTTCTCTTAGATTCTTAATTTATTATGCATAGTATTATAGTAATCTATGTTTCTCTTTTGCTTCTTCATTTCATGACATACAATTATACTCCGTATTATCTTTTTGAACAAAACCAGAATTGTTATTAGACACTAAAGATTTGGTACATTTAAAAAAGAATAAAAGAATATACAGTAGTAGTATTTATGAAAAAAGAAAAAAAGAATATACAGTAGTAGATTTATCAATAACCCTTTCTAAAACTAACTTCAAACATGTTTTAGGAGTTCTGGATAATGTATAAAAGTCGCAAAGAGAAAGAATGAAGATCCACGCGTGGTTAGTTGATTTGCTACAGAATTATATACTGGCGTTCGTGATGAGCGATATTAGCGATATGCATATATGAAGCAAGATCGAGTAGTTACAAAATCCTTGCTCAGAAGATGATAGTGGAGCGTAGCTTCAATATTCTTAAGTAATCTACGTTGTGTTTATTATTGTTACGTAGTTTGTATATATGTATCATGTTTATTATGTCTTATGTTCATTGATTTGTGCATCAAATTACATTGAATATAATAGAGTACACTTGCAAAAAAAGTGGGTTTTAAGATGTTCATGAGCAAAAATAATGAAGTAGCGTGTATGGACTATGGATACATCACTATATCTTATATGTCATCTTGTGATGGATGGATGGGTTGGTTGGTATTGTCACATCCACTGTTGGATAGTACTACATTTTTCACCTAATCTATTTTGACCTTCATGAATCATGACAAAAGACTAAAAGAGATTGTGCCTTTTAAAAGATCTACGTAGTATTTGTTATAACTTGACATGTTTGTAAAACTAATTACCATTTTGTAATTATAATATCATCGGACGTAAAGATTATATGCTCTATTTAATTACGAATTTACGAGTACTATTTTGTTTCATTATTCAGTGACTCCAACAAGTTTAGTTTGTACTTAACATGATTATACCACACTTTACCTTTTTCTTAAAGCTTCCCCTTTTGAAACTAACTCATGAAATTCACCTTTAATTTAATCAACTAATATAACAAATTATTTCACATTTTAGTGCATCCTTATAAACACATGTTAAGTGATAGATATACACCTCTATCACAAGACAACTATAAAATACGTCACCACCCAACAAATCTCGGAAAGCATTTTCAAAATATTATAAACCAATAAGTTTTTTTAGCTTAAAAATGTGACAGGTGCATATATGTAGATGTAAACTACCTCTGTGAAAGACCACTATCTGGTGGCTTCAAATGAAAAAGTAATTGTTCATCTTTAATTATATAAAGGAAGTAATTTGTACATTTTAAAATCGACGAACGTATACAAAACATGACCGCATTTAAAACTTAACACATAAACTCTCTTGGGCCGTGCTAAGCACGGCCAAAAGACCTACCTAGTTTATATACAAAACTAATAAAAATGTGGTGGCCTCTTTTAAGTGGAGGCCCTGTGCGACGGCACATATTGCATAAAGCTCCGAGACCCCTCTGCGTATGATCAAATCAGATTGGAAAAAATAAATAAATAAAATTCCTTAAACTAACAAAAAGTCATGGGTTCAATTCTAGACATATATTAATTCTAATTCGTAACGTGTGCAATCCCGTGATCTCGGGTTCGATTCTAGACATATACTACTAATAATATTTGCCCATAAACTAACAAAAAGTCATGGTTCCGCTCAAGAATATAATCAGTCAAAAAACAATGATAATGGAAGGAACACCAAATCCAAGACCCTAACTAAGGTTGTCTTGAATGTAGCTAACAGTAAAGATCCCTAATGTGGAACCAGAACACAACCCAAGATACCACCAGTTCAAGAATGAGCTTTTGGCTTTGCGTTCTTCTAGATTTTTTGTATGAAACTGGTCAACCCCAAAAGCCTGAACACCGGGCTTGTGCCCGCCTTGAGCAATCGCCACAATATATAACGAAATAAAAAACAGGATAACTTGAAGCTGAGGAGAACAAGATGATAAATTAACGGTGTTTCGACAGTTAGTAGAAAGCAAAGTTGAAAGAGCCAGCAGGCAGCAGCACAAGTGCATGTTAATCAAAGTAGAGTTAGAGGGTTTTTGGGTAAGCTTATTTTAGAGAGCTCAGGCACTCGTAAAAAAACCAGCTTTCCAAATGTATGCAATGTTCAAGCATCTAAAAACACAATAAACACCTTCTAACAACTGATGGAGTAAGCTTATTGCATTTGAATATACAATTACAATAGGCTAATAAGCACCTTAAACAATGTTCTACTTACAAAATTATTAAAAAAAAAAAAAAAAAAAAAAAAGGTAGAATTTTGAAGTGTCTAGGTGAAATTTCGTTTAGCAATCACAATGCCTATTAGGAAGTCGACTACCGCCAAGCCACTGGCCGACGGAATCAACATGTCTCACAACCAAGAGGTTGTGGGTTCAAGTCACAATATGGACAAGCCTTTGAATTTGGTTTAAAGGCACACGCACACTCTAATTCACACCTACTAAATCCATATATTGTTCATATTAGGACTGGAGGGCCACAGGGTACCTTCTAGACTACAAGCTCATTGGTGACAAGGCTGAGCTTTGCGACAAGCCTTTGTGAGTAGTATTCTGATGAAACGGACACACATCATGAATTCAAAGAGCTCTCATTGTACTAGAAACCTTAAAAGCGTAGAAACTTGGTGTCATTTAAAGCCATTTTTATTAATGAAAGAATACACAAGCCTGTACAAGCAATGCAACTATTACTTACGTACAACAATTATATATTGTATTGTATACATATACAATAGGTGTTACACTCGTTTCACAACATTCGCTACGTACGCAAATGCATCAGAAACCACAATAGGCTCTCCCTCAATTATAGGCATAAGATTTTGCTGCATATATGTGGATCAGAAATGTACCGGCACTGATTCCAGCAAGAAGATAGTAAAAATAATCAATATGGCCGCGATTCATGTTATCAGAAATCCAACCATCTTGACCATTTCCACCTGTCGTTTTCACAACGATTGAGATGAGAAAACTGCTCAAAAAGCAACCGATTCCCATGACACTGTGGTAAAGCGCCAATCCTATAGACCTGAGATCACTTGGCATTTGGTCATAAAAGAACTCTTGCATACCGACTAATGTAAAAACATTGCCGGCTCCAGCCAATAGATACTGAGGTAATAACCACCATATCTTCATAGGGATCGTTGCACTTGGATCATCTACTAATCCATACTCACGAGCGACTTCAAGTCTTTTTGTCTCAACGATTGCTGCAACTATCATTGAGACAACAGATATGACGGTACCAGTTCCAATTCTTTGAAGCATTGTTATACCAGAGGGTCTCCTTGTAATAGCTCGGGTAAGAGGAACCAAAATGGTATCATAGATGGGGATTAGGATGACACCAGATAGACCAATGAAACACTGTAGCATGGCAGCTGGAATTTCAAAACTTGATCCGATTGACCGGTCCATGGTAGCTCCTTGTTTCGTGAAAAACGTGGAATTTTGAGCAAATACAATTGCATACCCTAAACAACTAACCCATATTGGAAATAATCTAAGAACCGCCTTCGTTTCTTCCACATCATCAATGATAGACAAAGTTCCATCTTCATTTGATCCATCATCAGGGGAAAGCAAAGCTTTGTCAAGAAATCTGCAATTAGCACAATATAAAAAATATATTAATAGTGTGATCCACGAACGATCATATAGTAACATACAGCTTGACCTACTTTTTCTAGGGTAAACGTGTAAACATTCTATACAAACACACAAAGAGCTACTCCGTATTAATCAAACACCGTCATCTTGTCTCCTAGAGATGACATTATCGACCTATTTACTTATGAATGGGTCGATTTTGGGTTATATTTTATCTTTGACTATCAAATGGGTTACATGAGAAAAGATTTTGATAAAAAAAATAATAATAATTAAAAATAAATAAATAAAGGGTGTCAAACGAGTGGAAGTTGCCACAGTACGTTTTCAATCCATACAACCTTTTTCATCATTATAAATCTATCAACTTTTAGGAAAGATTGTTTTGGGTCGATTCAGATTGACACAGCCCTTTGCACACTGAACTAAGAAAACCACCTATTTTGTCCATCTACTCACCCTGTTCGCCCCATCCATTGCCACGGGTCCAAGAAGCAATATGGGGTTCAAAATAATAAAACAAATTATTCTCTTACTTGAATTGTTGTGAACCTTGATAAGGCAAGAACCCACAAGCTTCCACTTCTGTAGACATCTTTGAAGGTGTCATACGCCAATTCCGAGCAGCTTTGATGAACACGTGGCCAATTCGGACAAAAGCACTTTTCTCTTCAGTTTTTCCCCCAAACCGATAGGTCACAGTTCCAAACAAGAATATGATCAAGGCCGAACCCATGATGATGCACGGTATCCCAAAGCCGAGACCCCAACTAAGATTGTCTTGTATGTAGCTAAGAACAATGATCCCTACTGTAGGCCCAGCACACAACCCAAAATACCACCAGTTGAAAAATGAGCTTTTAGCTTTGCGTTCTTCTAGATCGTCATCATCAAACTGGTCAGCCCCAAAAGCCTGAACACAGGGCTTGTGGCCTCCTTGAGCAAATGCCACAAGATATAGCAAAATGAAAAATAGGATAACTTGGAGCTGAGGAGAACATGATGATGAACCAATGGCATTTCCACAGTCAGAAGGGAGCAAAGTTGAAAAAGCCAGCAATGCAAGTGCCTGATAGTCAATGTTCCAAGTTAACTAGATTTCCATGAAGTTCCAAGTATATCATCTTTATTCTACTTTCAAAAAATTTATCGTGCTTTAAAGGAAATAAATCTCATCAGAGCATTAGAAGTCTGTCATGTCAAGGTCCTCTTATAGCATTGATATAAACGAAAACATTATGTCCATTCTACTATGACTAAATGCATATAATTAGCCATTGCACATCACATTTTACTGTCGAATTCAATGCCAACCAGATATTGTGGAAAACATGTACTTTTCCCCAAAAGTTCCTATCAACCTGTCTAGACCAAATCGAGATTGCAATCTATTCCTTCAAAGTTGACAACAGTTCTAATTATCATATCGCAAGGTTGAGGACAGTGTGAATAGTAGCCTGTTTGACGACCGAACTAAAGGTCTCATCACAATCAACACCAAGTTGCTGGCTACTTCCATTAGCAAACCATACAAGCCTTATAGCGGCTCAGAGTCCCGTCAGCATGAAACTTGTGCTTAAATAACCACATAGAGTGAACCATATTAACATCACGTGGCCTCGGTACAAGAACCTAAGTACCATTTTTAATTAATGAATTATTATACTCATCATATATAGTATTACAACATTGAGGATCTTTTAAAGCAAAAAACGGAGATTTAGGATTGGGTGAAAGAGAAGACGTATGTAAAGTGAGACGATTAACGGGTTTGACAATGCCGGTTTGAGACCGAGTGACCATGGTATGAGTGTGAGGTGGTTCGTTATTGGGTTGAGGGGCCAAGGGGGTGGGGATGGAGGGTGCGGTAATGGGTTGTGTGGTGCGTGGATGTGAGTTGGGTTGTGATTGTAGGGGCGGTAGGAGGTTGTTGAGCTTGGAGGTGTTGGGGCTATTTGTGTAACCGGTTGTACATGAGAGGTAATGGGTGTTTTGTGAGTTGTATCGTGGGCCGGGGAGTTGGGTATGTCGGGGATTGGCCCGAATGGGTTTGATCAAAAGGCGGGGTTGTATGGTGTTGGTTGCGGTTTACATTTTGAGTGTTGGGGACAGGGTTGGTTAATACGTGGTTGAGTAATGGGAAGGTGCGGGATCTAGGAATGTATATGAGGGTGGAGACGCGGGTGTCATGGATCGATAGGGAAATTGTGTTTCATCGAAAGTTTGTGAGGAGAGTGAAGGTGAGGATAACATAAGCACCCAAAGATGCATAAACGGGAGTAATCGGGTTCTTTTTGGAGAAGTAGTTTGAAGGAGATTTCGTTATCAATGGTGATTTATGGTAGAAGGTTAAGGAGGTATATGGCCATATGGAGGGTCTCGACCCAAAAGGAGGGGGTAGGTGTGCTTGAAATAATAGTGTACGAATGACGTTATTTATGGTTTGTAGCATTCGTTCCGCCTTGCCATTTTGTTAGGAAGTTTTTTGGGCAAGAAAATCTAAATTGGATGCCATGATTTGCAAAAAGTGTATGAAGTTGATTATTATCGAACTCACCACCATGATCACATTGGAAACTTTTTATTTCACATTTAAATTGATTTTTAACGTAATTATGAAAATATAAAAATTTAGCAAACATGTCATATTTAGAACGAAGGGGATAAATAGTGAGAAAAATGATCAAGAAATATAACATAGTACTTGCAACCACTAGAACTAACAACTGGAGAAGTCCATAAATCAGAGTGAATGATATCAAAACAGTGTTCAACAATAGAATCCAAACTATAGAAAGGAAGCTTCACATGTTTGCCATGTTGGCAAGCATGGCAAACATGCTTATACTCTTCTTTTTTACATGAAATAAATTGACGTAAAATAAAAGACCGTAGCATTTCGTCGCCTGGATGACCGAGGCATTGGTGCCACGTGGATGAACTTGTGGAGAGCAAAGCAGTAGGGATAAATGACGGCTTGGTAACTGGGTAGAGATCCCCCGAACTGTCACATCGAAGGAGGATATGACGAGTCAAGAAATCATTCTCAGAAAAATCAAAGGCGTCAACTTCAATAGTGTAATTATTATCCCTGGTAAACTGACGAACAAAAATAAGATTTTTAATGATGTTAGGAGTGACAAGTACATTATGTAAGTGAATAGGGCGATGAGAAGAAGGAATAATGCTATGGCCAGTGTTCGTAATGGGAATGGAATTACCGTCACCAACATGTATAGATGGGTAGAAACATTCATTAAAAACAGTACTTATATTACGAGCATTAGAATTAAGATGAGAAGAGGCACCTATGTCCATATTCCAAGTCGGGTCCTGTAAAGTCATAGTGCTAAATGCACTTGGAAGTGTAGTAATTTGTGATGGGTATATTATTGGAGCAGGTCCGAGAATTCCATTGGGCTGGGCTGGCTGAGGGCAATGGGCCGAGTATAGGGGTTGTTGGGCCTGGTAATGTGGAGTTATCTGTTAGGCCTGGTAATTGTTTGGCTGTGTAACGAGGGTGGGGTTTGACAATATTGGGGTGTAACATAGGCTTGTGGAGCGGGGTGTGTTTGGCCCAGACGAGTGATAATATTGGGCTCTTGATGTTGTTGGGTTTGACGAGACTGGTAAAAGCCATCGGATACCCACGAGTCAGCTTGTTGATTAGGTTGTGTAGTCCCAGTGAAGCGCCCATTTTGGTTTTTATTTGTTAGCCCCAATTGTTTGCGGTGATCGTATATAAATTTACAACGGTCACCAAACTTGCATGCTCCCTTATTAAAATGATTACACAATTGAGGGATAGTTGAAGAATTATTTGGTCGAGAATTAGTAGTACCTTTTGGTTCTGGTTGATTAGAGGCCATAAGAACCATTGGTGAGGAAGAACTACTATCGTACGTGGTTGGTGTGTCGGACCCTTCATTCAACGTAGACTCTTCAAGCAACAACATATTCCTAGCGGTTTTAAATTATGGAAGGGGCTCACGATGTCTTATTATCTTAACTATAGTAGCAAATCGTGAGTCAAGCCTCGTTAACCGCATAAATCACCAAGTTTTTTTTCACTTATCGATGAACCAAGGTTTTGAAGCCGATCCGCCATGGACTTGATTTTGGTACAATATTCGTTGATAGACATAATACCAATCTTGATAGAATGAAGTTCGTTATCAAGTTTGATAGCCCTAGCATCTTTGTTGTCGTGGAATAATCCTTGAAGATGATCCCATAGGTCCTTTACATTGCCCGGTGTAAAGACAACTTGCTCTTGTAGTGAATCACATAAGGATCCTAGGATCTACATCTTGATGAGATCATCAAGTTTGTACCACTCTGGATCGGGAGCACTAGAGGAAGCATCATTCGATGGTTTTGCTTCTATGTGGGATTTGAGTCTAAGGCTTCCAAGGTGGATTTTGAAAAAGGAACTCCAACAATTATAGTTGTGTTTTTCAAGGCTAAGCTTGACGGGGACTTTGTTGGTGATACTAAAAGGAATTAGTTTGTCAACAGTTGAATGTGGAGGTGGTAGAAGAGGAGTGCTGTCATCACTGGCCATGGATGCTGAATTTTTTGTTTTAGGGTTTATGTGGTATACGGTTTAGGGAGGAGGAGAAGAAGAGGGAGATCCAAAAATTTGGAGAGGGGAATTAGGAGAGGATTAACTTGGCTGTAATGGTAATTAGTGCCTTGATTCTCATTACCTTTGAAAACCAATATATAAGATACAAGTGATAAATCTAGAACTAAAGTGAGCTTGACCTAAGCACATAACTAATGGGCCATAAATACAACATGGAAACTAATACAATATGTCGACTAATAAATACTCAACGACTCACAAACCAAATACGCAAATTTATTATCAATAACCAAAATTAAATAATCAAAACATTGACAAAAGTTCAATGCACAACAATAAATATCTAAAGATCAAATCACTCCATCTCATCCGTTGATCTATCTTTCATCCTACGGTGCTGATTAAACATCTGCATTCAATTTGAATTAATACAAGGACATGTTTGTAATTTTACAATTCCCAGTTTCCCACCTAACATCCTACACCACTCACTTCCAGACTATGTAGCACCGAAACGGGAACGGCAAACGGATACGGGGACGATACGGGAACGGGAAACGGCAAAAATCAAAAATTCAAGATACGGGAACGGCATAGATACGGCGATACAAAATATAAAAAAATTAAAAATATGTTAAAGAAAATCCAAAATAGATATATGTTGATGTAAATTGTAAACTCAAAAATACTGCATCTTCCAAAAGTAATTAATTACGTATCAATAATCAAATCATTTTCAAATTCCGATTCATCTAGTGAGAGATCGGCAAACTCCAAAAACCCTTCATTTTCCATTGAATCAAATATATTTTAGTTACCAGTGTGTTCTTTATATTTGTAAATAATTCTTTCTAATTATACCGCAAATATTATTGTGTTCAAAAACTAAGTTGAGAAAATAAATCTAAAACAAAACAAAAAAAATTAAAACTAAAAATGCTTTGTAAAAGAAATGTTAAAAGGACATCTTTTGGTATGTATTTGTTACTCACGTGACTCATCGATACCAAACAAAAAGTAAAAAGTTGCTTTATAGTAATCTTTTGTCACATACTGTACTTCATCTTCCCAAACGTTTTCTTCATCTTCCCAAATGATTTTTTCATCTTCTTCACAAAAAGCCCATTAAAACCCGTAAGAAACTGCTTGGAAACGTCATGGAATCCAGAAACGGCTAGAGAAACGGCAGGGAAACGTTTCGGGGGCGTTTCGGGGGCGTTTCCGTTCCCACACCGTTCCCAAACGGGTACGCGGCCCTAATTGGCGTTTCGGTGCATCATAGCTTCCAGATAATCATTCTACACATACATTCTCTTTCTCTCTCTCTCTTACCATACATTCATCCTCATCACACCTAAACTTTTTCAAACTCAATAATAACCAAATCTTTACTAAAAATTTTGATTTTGGTGGTTTGGTGATGGGGATTCGTCGGAGAATCCACAGATCTACAGTGATTCGCCAGAGAATCCATAGATGATGTGGCGGAGAAGTCGTCAGAGAATCCATAAATGATGTGGTAGTGGTTTTGTGACGGTAATTAGCCAGAAAATGAGGTGTGATCGTTTGATTCGCCAGGGATTTGTTTAACATGTGCATGTGCCTCTCTTGAGTGTAAAGTGCATATACTCTGTCTTGTGACTTTTTATATAGATAGAATAAAATGGAAAGAAAAAAATAGATCGATGAACTAAAAAGATGAATTGACGAGAGATGGAAGATTACTTTTACGAAGAAGATGAATTGGAACTTTGTAATCATTACATTTGCACTTAATTCTCAAGTTATTATCTTGTATGAGTCACGTACCATTAATGCTAAAGGCATGCAAAATATACTTTCATATTAATCTACCTAGAACTCACTGATTTAGATGTTTGTGAAGTTTTGTTTGGACTGCTCATGTAAAAATGTAGTATGCGCTCATGTGTGGAGTTGAAGATGTTTGTGAAGTTTTGTTTCATTATTTCAGTGTAAGTTTTGTTTTAGTATTTAGATGAAATAGAATCATGTGTGATTTTCTCTTTTCTAGATAGAATCACATGTGATTTACGTACGAGTCACAAAAAAAAAACAGAACCACGTGTGATTTACTCATATTTAGACTAAAACAGAATCACATGTATTTCAATAAAGGATAAATCACATGTGATTTACATTTTTTCATAACAAAAAAATCACACATAATTTCACGAATTTGTTTTATAAAATGAAGGAATAAGTTGATTTGATATTGAAGATCACATGTGATTTGTTTTTAATCATGCGTGATTTTTTCTGAATCACGTAAACATGATAGGATTATGTTTTTGTGTCCAAGTAAACATGATAGGATTATGCATAAAACAGAATCACACGTGATTTCATGAATTTGTTTTATAAAAAGAAGAAATAAGTTGATTTGATATTAAAGATCACAATTTTTTTGAATTTTGTTTTTCCGACTCGACATTGTGAGCCGGCTAAAATCACATGTGATCTTTTACAAATCATTTGTGATTTTTAATATAACAAATCACAAGTGATTTTTAACAAATCACGTGTTATTTTTCTGGACAGAAATTATGGAATAAGAATCATCGGAAGTATATAAAAGTGCATATCTACCGTTTGCAAAATATGTTGTTTTAAAAGAAAACGTGGAAAATGATTTGCTTTTTTATTTCTTTTATAATCTGCACCATTGGATGAAAGCAGATCGAATGGCCAAGATGCCGAGATGGGCTAGTTTGTTATGTAGATGATTGATGAATGCTGTCACCTCTCAAAGCATTCAATAATAGAATGAATATATATATATATATATATATATATATATATATATATATATATATATATATATATATATATATATATATGTTTTTTTTTTTTTTTTTTTTTTTTTTTTTTTTTTTTTTTTTTGAGAATAATAGAATACAAACCAGAATATAGAGCAAAGAAGCAATGATAATCATTACATAACGACCGAGAAACGCGTCAGCAATAACCCCGCCAACCAACGGAAGAAGTGCCGCTGTACCAGACCACACGTTCACATTCTCAGCTGCTGTAGCCGTTGACTGTCCCAACGGTCCAGTCAAGTACATAATCAAGTTGGAACTCACTCCATAATATGCAAACCTTTCTGCTACTTCAACACCTTCGTACGTACATTTTATATACAACACATTAAAAAATACCCCCGTCCAATAATTATAGTCCACTGTTGACTTTTTAAGAATTCGTTTTGCAACTTTAACCTTACATATTTTTATTTGTGTTATATAATACTTGACAAAAATTATACCAATATAAAATACATTTAAAACTCAATCCATTCATATATTTTACATCAAGTAATGTATAACACAAATAAAAATAACAGTGAACTATAATTATGGGACGGAGGAAGTACTATTTTATTATTACGTTGAGAAGTTTATTTAAACTTACTGATGATGAAATATGAAGATCTCCAGCTACCGGATTTTGATCGGAGAACTGGACGGTTTTTGTAGTCAATGGCGCCGTCAACGAAGTCGCTGAGCAGTGGTGACTCGATTCCGGTGGTGCTGCTGACGTCATTGTCATTCATGTCACGTCAGGTGCGTTTTTTTAGCTGATTTGTTTCTTGTCGGTGATGATTGATTTATACTGTAATTGGTCACATGCATATATTTATCTCAATAATTTCACGTGGCGTTTGATTTATGGGTTACAGGAAAATGATTTTAAATTTTGGCTGATTTTTTTACTCAAGTTAGGTGGAATTTGTAGACTTGTTACGTCTGCATGTCTATTTTTAAATAGGAAAATTATTTTAAAACGTATCATACTTGTTTAAAAAATCACTTTTTAGTAATGTACTTTTAACTTTCGTTATTGTAGTGCTAAACTTCCATTTTCGGCCTCTTTTACGCACTTTGGGACGTTTTTGCCTCTCAAATTTTTTGAAAACGTCCCAAAGTGCGTAAAAGAGGTCAAAAATGAAAGTTTAGCACCACAATAACGAAAATTAAAAGTACGTTACTCAAAATTGATTTTTTTAACAAGTATGATACGTTTTGAAAGAATTTTCCCTTTTTAAATCTCACAAAGTAATACTACATTCAACTTAAAATAAGTGTTCAGTTTGATTTTTCAGATTTAATCTGGTTCAACTTTGACCGTAACTATTTTTATAGGGATTATATAATATTTTATACAAAATATATAAATGGATTATGTTTTAAGTCTATTTTTCAAATATTTAAGGTTATAGTTGAACTAGTTTGACTTTAAAAAGTCAAACTGAACACTTATTTTGAAACTAGAAGAGTATATTTTAAGTTAATTTAATATTACATATTTATTATAGCTTATAAAATATATTTTCTCTTTCTTATATTAAATTCAAATCCAAATTCTAAAAACTATCAAAAGATCCTATATGCAAAGCGACGATATATATCAGCAAATAATTATATTTGCAGAATCGTTATTCTGGTTTGTCCTTTGATGCAAACCTTACAGGTATAATCTGTAGTCATTGCGAGAAAAAAATTTCTTGGTTAAAAAAATAATAAAAGTTTAAAATTAAAAAATATATACAATATTAATTTAGTGATAAATGTTACCATTTTGAATTAAAAGTATAATAGTCCCCTACTCCCCTTTACTCAATTTTAAGTATAAATACACTCTATATAAGAATAAAAGCTTTATTTTTCATTTTAATGATAGTAATCATTTGTTTCATACATTCATGTACATATGGTATAAAGAGATCATATTCTTGAACTTATTTATAGTTTAATTCATGTGTTATTATGCAAGCTTATAGACATATATAAAGCTTTACCATTGTGAATGCTTTAATGTGTAGGAAAGGTCTATTATAGAATTAGTTTTAGAACTCGTGCACTCATGACGTTTGAGTATATAGTATAACGAGTAATAATAATTCCATAAGTTTGGTTTGAAAAAATATGTTGCGACAATTCATGAGTTAAATTCGAGATATCTTTATCTTTGTAGTTTTTCGTTATTAATTTAGAGAGAGAATTGCAAAAATCGTCCTTAAAGTTTGTCCAAATTGCACGTTTTGTCTCGGATGTTTGGAAAGCGCAAGGATCGTCCCTGTGAGAAACATTTGGGGTAAAATTCGTCCCTGACCTACATCAAATGACAAAAATACCCTTGTCTCTATAATACTTTTCGGTTTCTTACACAAATGGTCCATGTGTTTCACCAAGTTTTACAGATTTAGTCCTATTTTTTTAATTTATTTATTTAACTATTAATATTAGTATTATTTTTTTTAAACAGGTTAGGGTTGACATAACTGACCCAATGATTTAAATGGGTCAGGTTTGGGTTGGGATTTTCTGACCCACCCAGTGACGAAGCTAGAAAATTTTCAGTGGGGGGTCGGGATCTAAATTTTTTTTCCTAACGCTATTTTTCGGGTAATACCGAAATTTTGGGGGGTCGAAACAGAATATACCGAAATTTTTCTACACGAAAACTATATACCCCTACATCGCAAAAAAAATTTCGGGGGGTCGGGCGCCCCCTCCCGGCCTATGTAGCTGCGCCCCTGGACCCGCCAACCCGAACCCGACCTGACCCGAATTGCCACCCGTAACTACAACTATGTTCCAAAAGCTTTTATAAAACAAAAACCTGCAATTATTAGTAACCGAAAGCTGAATTTCTACAACTTTGAGTGTCTTGTATACATTGTTTTTCATGATATTAGAACTTATGATCTTACAAATGAGAGAAATATGATCAGAATGCCATATTGTAAATAGTTATGCACTTTTGAGTGTTGAGATCACTTATTAGCTAACTTTTACAGTAAGTTTTATTAAGGACAATTAACACTTGCTTATCATAATGTGTTCATATGCAAATTAAGTATATAAGCTGAAATTTGAGCTGTTTTTAAACACTTTCCTAGTCTACTTGCAGCTCATTCTTGGCAATGTCATACTGTCATTCAACATACACATTTAACGTTCTCGAGTTATTTTATGGTCAACTAAGGTGCTTATTAGTGAGAAATACAATCGGGTTTTCACATGCTTAACGAATTTATATCTGATTTGCAGTTGTTGGTTTTGGAAAGAAGAGGGGCCCAAACTCATCTGAGAAGTAAGCTGTTAGAGGCATACCATAGTCATGTAGCCGAGTCCATTGGAAATTTTAGACCGTTATCGTTTTACTAAACAAGTGCATTGATGCGAAACTTTAGCAACTGTCATCTTGGAATGTGCTTTTTTTAGCTACTCAGTATGTGATAACTGTTCGTGATCTACTCGTGCACTTAATTTTTTTCGAAATACAGTATAGAGTTACCGAAGAAGCATATACCATCTCTAAGTTCAAACGACATAATTTATGACGAACGTCAAACAATATGTTCTCTAGAAAAGAATCACAAGTACAAATAATAACTAGCATCATTGGAGAATTGAATCAATGACTTAAATGAGATGAAAACAATGAATCTTTACATTACAAAGAATTAAGTTTGACTTTAAAATTAGTCAAAATAAACCCAATAAATTGTTTGGAACATAAAAATAGAGAGAAAGAATAGTAGAGCTAGTGCATGATGTATGTCAAGGCCAAAGCAAGCATCAAAAGCACATAAGCCACTCCTTGATCAATTGTTGCCCCTGTAGAGATACCCAATATCAGTAAAAACAAAATTTCTTAAGATCGGGATCATACCTAAACAGTTTTTAACATCCATGGTAAAAATAGTTTTTTTTTTTTTTTTTTTTTTTTTTTTTTTTTTTTTTTTTTTTTATCACCATGGTAAAATCTAAAGATCCTAGATCAGGATCGAGATCTTAACAACCATAGTAAAAACAATTTTTATCACCATGAAAAGTGAAAAACAGAAAACTATTAGACTAACATATAAAACTTGCATACAACAAATGTACTTATAAATATAGAGTGCAACAAATGTACTTCATATTAGCTCATTGATTTTATATATGTAAACAAAAAATTTCTAGATGTATATTTGTGTTTATTTTTCGAATAAGTGTCTAAATGTACTTATAAATATAGAGCGCAAGAGAGAAAAATTAAATTACCATCGCTTGTAGGGCTAGGGCCGGGAGCTGGAACTGGAGCTTGAGCATTGATAGTCGAAAGAATCAAGGACATCAACACAACGAAAATAACCATGGCAAAGCTCATTTTCGCGCCTTCCATTTTCGAATGTTTAATTTTCTTTTTTCTAAAAACCAAAAACTGAAAATACTCAAAAACTCCAATATCTCTATTTATTTCATACTATCATAAATGTGTACCACAATGTTTATATAGAGATAGGTTTTGAGAATATTTGGAGGGAAGAACAAAGATACATAAGTTAAAAAAATGAATATAAAAACTCGGAACTAATTATTTATTTATTTGATAACTTAAAAGATAACGACCACTCTGGATTGTGGTTGTTAATTATGATTAAAAAGATGATTAATTGGCTAAGAAATTTTGGTGGTCGTTGATTAGGGCCACGTGTAGGGTGGAGAATGGCTGCACGTTACAATGAAATTGTGTAGGTAGGATTGAGCTGTTATAGCACATGGAAATGATTTGTTTGTTTGCCACTTTGTCGAATATTCTTTCTTCTTATTTTCAGTTTTTATATCGAAATAGTTTAAAATATTAAAAGGTACAAACAAAAATAAGACGTGTTTGTGTTGGCTAATTACATAGTGAGATTATGAACTTTTAAAAATTTTAAAGATTTTGTAAATCAGAATCCTTTTGTTTACAAAGTTCTTGAGTTTAAATTAACGGACGGAAAAACTCTGACTCGTGCATCTTTTTGGGTGCCAACCACCTTTCCCAAAAGACCAAGCCTTAGTTAATAAACACTTATTCTAGTGACTTTTTACTTTTTAGCCAGGAGTTGGAATTGAACCAATGAACTATTTCTTCAAAGACCTTTATTAACCAGTAAACTAGACGTTTGCGATGAAAAAATGATACTATTAGAACAATACTCCAATGATAAAGCTTACAAACCACAAAAAGTAAGCTTTGTAATATTTTATAAACTTACATAAGTTCATATATCCAATATATATGCTAAGACAAAGACCCCCGAAATGAATAAAGGATTAAGGTATAAATGTATTTAAGTTGCTTACATGAAAAATATAAGGGCGTCTACTATGACGGATCTTTATAAAGGGTTATAATAGTGTCTGATCATTCGAAATCATAAATTCATAAACTTTTTCCTTGTTATAAACCTTTCTTCACTATGGATAAACTTTTTAAAGCTTTATCAAAACCCATTAACTACAAAAGCATTAAATTTAAAAACGGTTCAAGATATCATACCTTTTCATTCCACATAAGTATGAAACACATTTACACTATGGTTAATAAAATTATAAATCTCTTCATTTTTTCTTTAACCTTTTTATAAACCACTACAGTGGACGATGCTCTAAGTATTGCAAGCACGGAGTTACTCAAATAGTCAAATGTGTTAGCTGTAATTTTCAATTATCCACTAAGGGATAAAGTTGATGTGTAGATGATTAGATGTAGATTAGCTAGGCATTAAAGGATAATTAGCAATTTACCCTGAATAGTTTTGTATAGTCCCTATTTATTCATTGTATCATTGTACGTATCTTTATCATCAAATAATACAAAAGATATCCCTATCCCATTACAAAATGTAAATAGTAAAATTGTGATTCATGATTCAATAACTACGTCATATGTTAATAAAGCTTGTTTTTAGTTGCGTTTTTGTAATAATTTGTGAGCTTAGTACATTGAGAATTTGTTTTACTTCTAGTCTTAAATTGACCATATGCAAAGCTTTTATCACACTTGTTCAGTGAAGGTTTTTTTTTTTTTTTTTTTTTTTTTTTTTTGACACCATTTTATTGTTAAAGAAATGACCAGACAATAAAAATGAATGCCTGATTTAGTTGTAGCAATTTGACCAAATTATTTACATGCCTATAAAACAGAATGCATGATTTAGTTGTAGCAAATCGACCAACTTATTTACATTAGAGCTGGCAAATCGTGTCTTAACAGGTTCTGAGCGTGCGAATAACATAAGTTTCAAACATGAAAACGACTCGTTTAACACTTGGTTTTGGTGGTTTGAGTATGACAAATATACGTTTTATGTATCAAAAAGGTTAAATATTGAACCCTAGAATACTAAAAACAATTATTTTAAAAAATAAAAAAAATTGCATAGTATATTTTTTTCCTGTCCTAACAAGTACCCAATTTGCCAGCTCTAATTTACATGCCGATAAAACAATGACCCACGGCTTAGTTAGGAGATTAGTCATACTTTTAGCAATAATAATCACGACACAAGGTATAAAAAAGTTAGAATGTAGACAGTTATACTCCTACCCGAAGGTAGATAAACTACTTTGTTTCTCTCATTTTTAATGAAAAAAACAATTGTGTCTTTTTTCATTTGCAGTTACGAAAAATCTAAAATGTGAAAGTATCGAATGGTTGACTCTAGTTTATTTATCATGTAAATCATTTTTTAAAGGCTACGAATCTTCTTAAAAAAGCTTTTATCCTTGTGAATGTATATATATCTAACAAACGCAACAACAACATCAAAGTAACAAGAATTCCATTGTCGTCCAGCGGTTAGGATATCTGGCTTTCACCCAGGAGACCCGGGTTCGATTCCCGGCAATGGAACTCTTTTTTTTTTTTTTTTTTTTTTTTTTTTTTTTTTTTTTTTTTTTTTTTAAGAAAAATCTTACGATAAATTCCAGAGTCGCAAAAAAAGACCTGAAAGGCAAATTAATCGGCCACCTACCTTTTTCATTTGTGTAAATCGGTCGAACAAATCGATCAACTGTGTATAACGACGGTTAATGATAGTCAAACTTGCTAAAAATCTACAAATCTTGCTAGAAATACCCAAAACTCGGCGTAAACTTGTTTTAATCACTTACAGTTGATGTTTATATCTATTACAACGTGTGTTTTTTAAAGTAAAATATTGCCAGAAATACTTAAAACTCGCCGAAAATACTCAAAATTTGCCGGAAATGCTAATTCGATTAACCATCGATTAATCTCGTCTAAACCGATTACAGGCAATAAGAAGATCGACTAACCGACCACTGATCCACGATTTTTACGATCTTGATAAAATTGATAATTTATTTATATTTAATACAGTATTAAATGATGAAATCCAGACTGTTAGTACAATCTGATGACATAAAAAAGGTCAAAGTGTTCCTCATAACTTGATAATGGTCTGTCTCAAATCTTTTGCGTTGACTTTTCACTATTTAGAAATATTACTTTTATAACTTTTTTATATTTTTTTAACAAAAATATAATGAAGTAGGTGGGTATCAACTTATATAAGTTGAATTTTCTTTGCTTAAACATTCAAGGGTTTACACGTAATTGGACCATTTAATTTGTGGTTACCAATTTAAAAAGGTTGCTTGTAACAATAATGACAAATTTATGTCCTAATCATCCATCTATAGTCTATATTCTACCATTCAATAACTAACCTAATAATTTTGGTGACTTAATCGCAAAATATTAATAGTTTCGTGTCGTGATTTAATATAAAACACGTTACTAACTAATCATTGAGTTAGTAACGTGCATTAAAAAAAAAGGCTCCGAAATATCCTGACGGGATGTTTTACTATATATTTGGACTTATAAGCTTATTGTGCATGGTTTTCATAAGTCCTATCTTTTTTTTTCCCCGACTTTTGACCTTTCTTACGACTTAAAACTGGAAAAGAAACTCATGAACTCGAAAATAAGCTAAGAAAAAAATAGACTTACGATATATATAAGCCTAAAATCATACTTATAAGACTCATATGTCAAAAAATAATAATAAATAAATAAATAAATAAGTGAGATTTGTTTTGTAATTAAAGTAAAGTACATAACTACACGTCTATACGGGTCATGTTAATTACCCGAAAATAATGATTAAAGCTATCACTAATCCTTCCATTAAGTAACAAGTTGTGAATTAAAAACACACATTAATTAGTGTATATATAATAAGCAAAATGTTCTTTATCCATCATGTTAGCAACTACAATGTATATAAGTTGCTGTCTTTTTCAAAGTTGGCTGTTTAGCATGCTAGCTAGCTTTCACATTATCTTAAGAGTAAACTGCAAAAATGGTCCCTGTGGTTTCCTGAGATTGCAAAAATAATCACTGTGATTGGCTAAGTGCAGAAATAGTCACTGTGGAGCAAAAGTCGACATCATTTTGGTCCCTGGTTTTAACTGGCATTAAATAATTCCGTTAGAAGTTACACATTTAGCCCCTATGGCCCATGACCATTGCAGCGTGCATCCTTCTTTCGTCCCTTTTACGTTTTCACCCGTTTTTACGCGTTTTCATCCGTTTTCGCGAGTTTTCGTCTGTTTTTTATGGTTTACTCTCATTTTTTTTACTTTTTCGTCTGTTTATTGACGTTTTTGTCTGTTTTTTACATTCTCGTCCGTTTTTTATGTTTTCGTCCGTTTCATTACGTTTTTGTCCGTATTTATACGTTTTCGTCTATTTTTTTACGTTTTCGTTCGTTTTTTACGATTTCATCCGTTTTTTTAAGTTTTCGTCCGTTTCTTTACGTTTTGCTCCGTATTTTTACGTTTTCGTCTGTTTTTTTACGTTTTCAACTATTTTTTTTTATGTTTTCGTCTGTTTTTTTTATGTTTTCGTCTGTTTTTTTACGTTTTACGTTTTCGTTCGTTTTCTTATGTTTTCGTCTGTTTTTTTCTTTTATTTTTTCGTTTTCATCTGTTTTTTTACGTTTTCGTCCATTTTTTTATGTTTTTGTCTGTTTCATGATGAATGGCAATGAAGAACAAGAAGAAGAACAAGGAACGAGAACATAATGAAATGGACAAAAACATAAAAAATGGATGAAAACGAAAAAATAAAAAAAAAACCATAAAAAAATGAACGAAAACGTAAAAAAGCAGATGAAATCGTAAAAAAATAGACGAAAACGTAATAAACCTGTGACAACCGGCAGTTTAGGGAGCTATTTTAAAAACCCGCATTACGATTTAAGTTTGTTTATAATTTTTATTTGAAATTTTCATTTCACAACGAACTTGTAAGACCTATTTTATGGATATTTTTAATTAATGACGTTATGGAATTCGTGAATTATGTTCATAATTCATTTTTGATTTAATGTTCGGTGATGTATATTTGAATTCTCACTTGGTAATACGTTGACTTTGGCACTAGGATTACCTAACAAAAGTTTATGATTCGTCTTAACGAGTCCGACTATATTTTTTAATTATTTACGAGATGTTCTCGAGTGATATTGAAGTTTTGAAATGAGTTCGGGCTTGGGCCACATGTTTTTACAATTACCCGCGTTACCCGCTCCACCGTAATAATATTATTATTATTACTATTCTTATTATTATTATTATTATTATTATTATTATTATTATTATTATTATTATTATTATTATTAATAATAATAACTTTAAAAAAAAAAAAAAAAAAAAAAAAAAGATATATAGGGTGTGTTTGGTCCGGTTCACACAACACACACACTCACCCTCGCGTTTTATTCATCTCTCTCATCTCATCTCCATCTCCCCCATTTCCTTAACCCTAGCCGCCAACCACCAAACCGGCCACCACCGCCGCTACACCGACCCCCCAACAAAACTAATACCACCATCTTCTTCCTCTCTTCACCCTCTTTCATTTGGTATATCATACTCACCCTAGAACCACCCGTTAACACCACCAAACTTGTAACAATCCGTTCGAATTTTTATTAACTTTACTAGATCCGTTCATTTGGAGGTCCAAGAAGGTGAGAAGGAGCTATTTCTGGGTTTTGGGTGCCACGAATTGGCATTAATCCGTGGCTACACGGATTATTTCGTGAGAATCGAATTGATCTTTAATGGGAAATGATGTTTTAGTGATAAAAATTAAGTTTGGTATCCGGGTTTCTTGGTTTTGGTTGTGGTTGACTCGGAACCGAGAGCTATGCTCTCGGCTTATTTTGGTTCGAGCCCTTGTGTGGCTTTGGTCTCCTTGGTGATTGTTGATTGGTTGTTTGTCGAGGGTGTTGACCTTCGAACCGGGCTAACCGAGACCCATGTGGTCTCGGGGTTCCCTTTGATGCTCGTATGACCACGCCGAGACCCGTATTGGGGTTCTCGTTGGGTTGTGGTTCGAGCCTTGAGCTCGAGATTGTTGTGGTTCGACCCTTGTGGGTCGCGGCTCTTAGCCGCGTATTTTTGTGCCGAATGACCATTTGGGTCGATTAGGCCAAATGGTTACCGTATTTTGCTCTTGCGAGCTAGATGATAATTTGTATGTTGGCTCGAGTCCATGTGACTCGTAGTATTGAGCCGAGACTCGTTCGAGTCGTATAGACCGAGTTGGCTTGGTAAACCAACCCGAATGTGACTTGGTTATATTTTACTTAATTGCAACTTGTGTTGGTGATTTAGTTTTGGATTTGGCTTTGGTTGTTTTGTTTCGGCCGAATACTTTTGGTTGGGTCGAGACCATTGTGGTCTCGACATTGGTTATGATTATTGGTATTGTGGAGTTGTTGTCGATTGGTAAGTGTGATTGGGGACCGATTGTGAGACGGTCGTTAGATTGACGGAGATAGGTTAGTCGGGTGCCGTAGTCGGACCCTCATGTTGTAGCCCGTGGTTTGAGATTGTGATTGGACGGAGATTGGTTATTTTATGACTTTTGCGTATTATTGGACTTGGACAATGAGCCGAGAGTCATGACTCGGACATATGACCATTTCGTATAACTCAATAACTATTAAAACTAAAACGAAAATAATAAAACTCGTAATAATCATTATTGATAATATGAACGTTTATATGAAAATATATACGTGAATAACGTATATATAACTATATAAGCGCGTATATTAATAATAATAATAATCACGAGTCGTATTATAATATAATACAATTAGATATATATATTAGGCTACGAAAGTGGCGTAATATTATTGAACGTATTATTATTATAAAAATTGTGTTATAAAACGGGAAACTCCCGACAATTATGAAACGGTTAATAAAATGTCATTTCGGATATATAACGGATAAACTTATTGAGTTATGCGAAATCGTTGTCACTCGGGTCCAGGTAAGTTACTATTTGTGACGTTCGTGTTGTCACGGATATATGACGATTAATATAGACGTTTTCTATAACTAAATAACCACTTAACCGTAAGGTTGAACCGGGTTATTTGGCTATATGAAATGAATATATTAGTGGGCATCGTATCCTACGACGCCCATAGGTTGTAGTATATGTAAAGTGTAATAGATTGCGAGTGTATATATCGGGAAATCTGGCCAATTTGACGATATATATGAGGAATTTATTAAACTATGATATATACTATATAGTAATTATGCGCTATGTGCTTTAGGTTGGGTGTAATCTTGGAACGGTATGTTACGTAAATAAATATGAGGATTATCAAATCGACGGATTTGGTAAACTTTAGCGATTTATTTAAATGATATATTGGGCTAATATTAGATCCATAGTTTATTTATCTTTCTATATGTGATCTTTTTGGTTTGTTTTGAGTCGACCCACTACCCGTATGGATACCAAACGCAAATACACCAAACTAATACGAAATGGATTTTTGGAAATAAAACGGATTCTCGTCCGGGTTTGGGAATATTATAAATTTGAGGAAATGATTTCTGAAAGAGTTAATATTGTTAGGTCGTGCCAAGTCCGTAGTTGCTGTTTCGTGAGTTATCATACGTCTTATTTCTACCTACCTCGTCTTGCTATTTTCTGGACTTGAGGTGAGTCATAGCCCCACTTTTTACTCTTGAACAATGTTTTCAATGATTGGGGTGAGAAACGTGCAAATCATTTTACGTGGACTATTATCGCGTTTATATTCTTTCTAAACTTGCTATGCGTATAGACTAGGATCTATTGTCAGCTTTAGTCACACATGTCGTGTGTACTATTCAAGGTTGGCTTATTTGGTTATTGGTGGATTGTCAGCTTTAGTCACATATAGGTCGTGTGTACTATTCAAGGTTGACTTATTTGGTTATTGGTGGATTGTCAGCTTTAGTCACATATAGGTTGTGTGTACTATTCAAGGTTGACTTATTTGGTTATTTGGAATTGTCAGCTTTAGTCACATATATGTTGTGTGTACTATTCAAGGTTGACTTATTTAGATACTATAGTGTGCACCTATAGGTTATTAATATTCCGGAGGTTATCCGAGTTATTATTGGTATTGCGGGGGTTACCCGAATATCTATGTTAGTACGGAAGGGTATCCGTGTGTTATGTTAGTACGGAAGGGTATCCGTGTGTCATGTTGGAGCGGAGGGTATCCGCAGGCTTTTAGCGAATCCTTAGTCTAGCTAGCAAGCATTTTGCGTATATGTCCACTATATTGTTAGTTGAATTTAAACCTATGATCTCACCAGCGAAAGCTGACTTTTAGCACGTTTTCTCAGGTAATTAAGTGTTGAGATGCATGCTTGGAATGGAAGGCTCGGCCAAGGCACACGGTTCATGGATCTATTTTTCTAAACTCTGATAATTAAATTTGGACCTATTGTTACTTTATTTTGGGCCTGACTCTGAATGACGTTGGGATAATTGTAAACCTTAAAACCCCGTTTTGGTTGTGTTTTTATTATGTTTACTTTATCTCGTTCTATATTGTCTTGTGTTGGATACCAATCCCCGTAGCACCCCGAAAGCTTGTTGAGTCTTCCGCTGTATCAAAATTTGGGGGTGTTACAGATTGGTATCAGAGCCAAGGTTATAGAGAACTAGGTAAATAAACGCCTAAACTATAACCGTATTTTTATAGAAAATGATCCTTGACCACCGCCCGCCAGCCCGCCAAGCCGAAGCATCTTCTATTATTTGAGGTATTATGAGATATTTGAGATGATTGTTAGATTTGGAACTTATTGAGATGATTTGAGGTTTATGGATTTTTAGTAATAAGATGGCGTTCTCGAGGATTTATATGGTCTATATGTTTTATAAACATTTTAGTAATGCGGTGTTTGAAATTCTTTTATTAAGATTATATATTGAACTATTTGATGAGTATATTGGAATGGTATTATGAGTTGTGATTTAGTTGTTTTGAAACACTTACACCTACCCTACGCCGTTGTCACAGACTATGGCCTCCCATATGCCCGATGTCGTCGAGGATATTCTTACTGCACCGGTTTTACCTGCACAGTTCACTATGGCATCTGATGACCCTTACCAGATGGCCATGTCTTCAGCTACTGTATCACAGGCAGCTTCTACTTCAGCACTACCTGCTGCATCTACGCAGGGACCCTCATCTTCTTTAGGGCTCCCTGGTACATCGAGGCAGCTTACTCTTCATCAGGCTTTGGCTCGTGTGGCACCACGCTTTGCCCACCGAGCTACGGCACGCATGTCGGTACGCCCTACTCCATCACCTTTACAGATTGATGCTCATTCTCTTCTGTCTGAGGCGCCACCCACATCATTGCGTCGTCGTCCTAGATCACCTACTACATCTCCACATGGTTCACCTAGTAGGAGACGACGAGTGATGAGGTACTCTTCCGATGAGGAGGAGGAGGAGTACGAGGGTGAGGATGAGGCTGATGACCCTGAGCGGGAGGATGACCCTCAGGAGGCTGAGCAGGGTGATGATGATGACCCTGAGGAAGAGGATGACCCTCAGGAGGATGAGATGCCTGATGATGATGATGATGAGTTATTACCACCAGCTCAGGCTGAGGAGCCTGATTCACCTGTACACCCGATTGAGCCTGATTCACCTGATCATCCGTTCTTGTTTGAGTTGCCACCTGGTAGTCCCGTTGAGTCGGATGCATCTTCTGAGGTTTCTGCTGAGCATGCAGAATTGGGTGAGATTGGCAGGTTGTGGGCTCGAATTACTGAGCTTAGTGAGAGAGTTGCACGTGTATCTGATCGACTGGAGAGAGTCATTGGAGAGTTTTTAGCAGATTTGAGAGTTGATTTGACTGTCGTTGTGGGCAGGACTACTGAGCTGAGGAGAGTTTTGATGGATGTCCACGAGCATATCGATAGTTTGCAGCGAGGATTTGTTACTGCTCGTGAGGCCGACCGCAGGCTTTGGCAAAGGAATGCCGAGCTAGAGAAGGAGGTGGCTGACCTCAAGAGAGACCGAGACACCCATAGCGTGGAGCTAGGATCGTTATGGAGGGATCTTGATAGCTTGAGGCAGGAGATGAGGAGCCTCCGCCAGCCACGTGGCTAGTTGGTTGGGTTATGTTATATTTTTGCTTTCTTAACCGAGGAGTGTTCGGTTAGAAAAGCTATTTATCATATTTTGATGTATTTTGCTCAGTATTCGTCTCTTTTGGAACGATTAGTATGTTTTGTGTTATCCATTAGTCGGAACGATGTTAGATCGCTATTGTATGGTTGATGATTATCAGTATATGGTATTATGTGATTTTGAGTGTTATGGAAATTGAGTCCTTATTCGCTTTATTGATGTTACGTGGTGTATTGTTGCTATTCTTTCCATGATTGGTTTCGTTGAAATGTTTTGTTGAGCATATCGATAAGTTCTATTGGAGACTCATGAACTTGTATGATGTTACAGATCAATGGCACCACGTCGAAACCCTGTTAGGTCTACCAGAACTGGTCCTGCTGTGACTACTCCTGGTCGCCGAGGTCGTCGACCTACTCGAAATTTTGAAACCCCTACTCCTGACAACTTGGACACCACTAACCGCAACAACAGGAATCAAAATGTTGATGTTCAGGGAGACAATGATCATGTTCCACTTAATGCACCTACTGTGGATCAAGCAATGATCAACCAACTCGTGGAGCAAAGAGTTGCTGAACTACTAGCTGAGTCAAATCATTCCAACAATTCTGCTGGAACTTTTCCACCTGTTCGTGCTAATGGATGTCAATACAAGGAATTCAAGATTTGTGGACCCATTGAGTTTGGTGGAACTGAAGGAGTGGTTTACTTAGTCAGATGGATTGAGAAGACTGAGTCTGTGTTTAATGTCAGTGGTTGTGCGGAGAATGCGAAGGTAAAGTTTGCTTCTTTTACTTTCAAGGATGAGGCTTTGACTTGGTGGAACAACTACCGAAATGCAGTTGGGAGTGATGTAGCTTATGCTATGACTTGGGAGCAATTTAAGTCTTTGCTGATTCAGACTTATTGCCCAAGGAATGAGGTCAAAAAGCTAGAGATTGAGTTTTGGAACCACAAGGTGAAAGGTACTGACATGGCGACTTACAATCGTCGTTACCAGGAATTAGCCTTGTTGTGCCCAGATATGGTGAAAACTGAGACTCAAAAGATCGAGAGGTATACTGATGGGTTGCCTGTAGCTACGAGGAATGATGTGATTTCTGCTAGGCCTACAAACATCCATGAGGCAATCACAATTGCTCAACAACTTATGGATTCGTTGGAATCAGAAGAAGCTGATAAGGAGAGGAATGGAAAGAGAAAGAGAGACCGTCACTCTAAGAGTAATGATCACCGAAGCAAGAGACAAGCTAAGGCTTATGCTATTGGGAATGGAGATAAGAAGAATCAGAACGGTGATGCACCCAAGTGTGATCGTTGCCACTAGCATCACACTGGATGGTGTAGTGTGAAATGCCATAATTGCTCAAAGAAAGGACACACAACTAGGGATTGTAGAGCCCGACCTCTTGCTATGGTTCAAGCTGCTCCTGAGATGAGAAATAAGGCAGATGTTACTTGTTATGGGTGTGGAAAGAAGGGAAACTATAGGAATGAGTGTAGAGAATCGCGGAACCGTGGAAATCAAGGCCCGGGTGGTAATGGGTACAATTATGGAAACCGTGGAGCTGGAGGAAACCGTGGACGACAAGATAATGGGGACCAACGTGTGGAAGCTGGAGCTGCTCAGGGAAGAGTGTATGCACTCGGGAACGAGAGAGGAGAAGATCCGAACGTCGTTACCGGTACGTTCCTTCTCAATAATCGTTATGCTTCCATACTATTTGATACTGGTGCCGATAGGAGTTTTGTGTCCACTACGTTTGCACCCTTACTAGAGAAAACCCCGATGGCCTTAGGAATTGGATATGATATTGAGTTAGCAAATGGAAACCTAGAAAGGATTAATACCATCATTCGCGGTTGTACATTAAATTTCTTGAACCACCCTTTCAACATAGATCTTCTACCCGTCACGTTAGGAAGTTTTGACGTTATCATTGGTATGGACTGGTTGTCGAAGTATCGTGCTCACATACTTTGCGACGAGAAGATCGTGCGTGTACCATACGGAAAGGAAGTCCTAAATATATTAGGAGACCGAAAGGATTCTAGGAGCCCATCCCGATTAGCAGTTATATCTTGCACAAAGTTACCGAAGCTAATGGAGAAGGGATGTTACCTTTTCTTAGCCCAAATTTCTGAGAAGGGAGAGACGAAGACAAAGGAAAGGTGCATTGGAGATGTGCCTATAGTTCGTGATTTTTCTGATGTGTTTCCCGATGATTTGCCGGGAATCCCGCCGACTAGACAAGTAGAGTTTCAGATTGAGTTGATACCTGGTGCTGCGCCTGTAGCACGAGCGCCTTATCGTCTTGCACCTACCGAACTGGAAGAGTTGTCGAAACAATTGGCGGAGTTAGCCGAAAAAGGATTCATAAGACCAAGTTCTTCACCTTGGGGAGCCCCAGTCTTATTTGTGAAGAAGAAGGATGGATCGTTTCGTATGTGTATTGATTATAGAGAGTTGAATAAGTTAACGGTGAAGAATCGATACCCGTTACCTAGGATCGACGACTTGTTCGATCAACTTCAAGGATCGAGTGTGTATTCGAAGATCGATTTGAGATCGGGATATCATCAACTTCGAGTTCGTGAGGAAGATATTCCGAAAACGGCTTTCAGAACCCGTTACGGGCATTACGAGTTTCAGGTGATGCCGTTTGGGTTGACTAACGCGCCAGCAATATTCATGGATCTCATGAATCGTGTGTGTAAGCCTTACTTGGATAAGTTCGTGATTGTATTCATCGATGACATTTTGATTTATTCAAAGAGTGAGAAAGAGCATGAGGAGCATCTAAGACTCATTTTGGAATTGCTCAGGAAGGAGAAACTTTATGCCAAGTTTTCGAAATGCGAATTTTGGATTCCGACGGTACAATTTTTGGGTCATGTGATTGACAGACAAGGAGTCCATGTGGATCCTGCTAAGATTGAGGCGATAAAAGATTGGGCTGCACCTACAACCCCAACCGAAGTTCGTCAATTTTTGGGTTTAGCTGGTTATTACCGAAAATTCATTGAGGGATTTTCGAAGATAGCTAAACCATCGACCAAATTGACTAAAAAGAGTGTTACGTATGAATGGGGAGATAAAGAAGAGGAAGCGTTTCAATTGCTTAAGAAAATGTTGTGTAGTGCTCCTATCTTAGCGTTACCGGAAGGTAACGAGGATTTCGTCGTCTATTGTGACGCCTCACATAAAGGTTTGGGAGCCGTGTTGATGCAACGAGAGAAAGTGATAGCTTATGTATAACACCCCGTAAAATTTTCCTACGATTAACACGTTACCATAACATAGATTAACCATTTTTACGAGGAACAAAATTTTTTTTTATATATGCATGACATATTATGCGAACCACTACGACATTTATGATTAACCACTTACCTAGGAACGATGCTTACACACAACCTCGATAATCTATTAATGTCGCGAATAATAAATTCTAAACATTTATATTTTATAAATATACATTTCATAAAATTACCGTACACAATTTATATAATTCCCGAACCTACAAAAATTCCCGAGATTTCTCACTAATATTTTTGGACCCCGACACAATACCCGGAACAACCTACGTGGGCCCACAGAACCTTTTGGGCCACTTAAACACAAACAGCAACACCACACGGACTTATATTCTTTCTTTCTTTTGTGATGGGCCTGACCCACACCAGCAAGCCAAGCAGCCCAACAGGCCACAGGCCCAGCGGGGTGTCTGTTTTTATTTTTATTTTTCTTTTGTTTCCAGCCGTAACACCCACAAACGCACCCATTTTCTTCCAAATTCGACACACAACCTGGTCATATTTTTACACCACTCGAATCACAACCCAGCAAGGAATCAGGAATGATAAAATTTGTTCAATGTCTCACTCGTTTAGTCACTCAAATCTGGCCAAAGTGAAAACCTCAACTTGTATGAACAAAAATTGATGAAAACATGTCAAAGCTTTCCTTAGCACCTCCCATGATCACCAATCATTACAAATCATCCATACACGTCTTTTAACTTGTCAGGAATGTTCAGAGATATTCTTACACAATCATCTCCTTGTGAAGTCTCGATTGGTTACAAAAGGAGGTGGGCATGCATTCCATCGTTCTAACACTCCATCTCTTGTGATCTCCGCTTGTATACATTCACTAAACTCTCTATAAAACCTCCCAAGCAAGTTCAACTGAAAACTCACACTCAGAAATGCACCATATTCCATTTTCACATCGAATTATACTAGTAAAAGGGACAACCGGTTTGTCTAGTTCGCGAGGGGTTAAAGCCACGTCCATGTACCAAGTTTAGCTCATCCTAGGTCCTTGGTGGGTCTAGAATCGAACCATGTTCCTCAATTGATCCAACTCGATCTCTATATTCAAAATTCACATCCTTTTGTGACGAGGTGAGACACATATTTTTTTTTTATATATACACTTTCTTGTATTTCAGTTTTTGCACGATTACTTTGATCAATTATCTTGTAATTATTAAACACGACAGATATATTTTATTGGTTCTCCTAGATGTCTATTATACTAGTAATCAAGTGGCAAAGATAATTGATACTAAATATAACGTTTATTTAATAAACTTGACACGTTTACAAGTCACCATGACCATTTCAAATTTTCTAAAACACTTAGAATATTTTGAACTAAGAAACTGTTTTCAAAATTGACAAGTAACGTTTCATTTTGACCTTATTATTCGAAATCTAGAAACATGACCTAGTAATATTATTGTTCGACCTCATTGTCAAGACTACAAGCAACCAGGAGACACTTTTTGTTCAACATAATAAGCATTTATGAACTGATTTCTAAGGCCATTTTGATTAACCAAAATCTGTTTTCTTTAAAACTTTATAACTTAACTTTGGGCCATAAAGGTCCAATAAGCTGTTTTTAAGCACTTTGAATAAGCTGGTCATATAAGCTCTATTGTAATGTTTTTATAACCTAAATATAAGCCCAAAACCAGGCACAAACCCCTCGTAAGCCCAATGGATCGTATAATGATAATGGGCCCTTAATTTGGCTCGTTAAGGCCCATTTTGTATAAAAATTGGTTTTTAAGCTAATAAGCTAATCAAATAAGCTATTTGAAATATTCTGAGCTTATTTAATAAATAAAAATGTTAAACTTTTCATTTGGTGAAATTTGGACTAAATTTGCAAATTTTATAAATAAAGGACTAAAATTGTAAACTTTGGAAACTTAGGGTCAAAACTGTCATTACTGATTTTCTGGGTTACAAACTGATATTAATGAAACTTTTTGGGTAAATATTGTAACATGAATACTCTAGGACCTAAAATAAAATAATAATTAACTTTGGACTAACGGTATAAAATTTATGTCATTAGGGTTAAAAAGGTAACATTTGTAAAACTTGAAGGGATTTTCTGTAATATTATTTTATAAAAATAATATTAATATTTTATATATAAATACACATGTTTAGTATAAAACTCCTATAAATTTAACTTATATATATATATACGATATAAATATTCGCGTAACTATAATTAATTTTAACGATATATATATGTAACGATACGTTTATTTCTTTTAAAACTAACATCATAAAACATCGTCTACACACTTCGACTTATTCTTGATGATTTTTCATCGTACATCGATCATCAATCATTGCATTCACAAGTTATATGTATATATAACTTTGTTCTTGAACTTCAAGCATTTAAACGAACACGAGTTTTAATAACAACCTGAATGACTAATATTCGCGATAAAACGAGATTTAGACTATCAACTAAAACATACCATATCTTTTAGGTTGTGTGTGAAGCCGTTGCCTTGCATCGTTGAGATTATGTTACTACCACTACTACTGTACTACTAAGGTGAGTCATAGCCCCACCTTTTCTCATTTAATTGTTTTGTAAACTCTTTGGGGGAGATACATGCTTAATTACTGTTTTATACTTTTATAAGTACTCGTTAACTATATACATGTTACTGTGATTTCATAGCCCACTCTTTAACTATTTTCCCGTGGGGGAGATACATGCTTAAAACTCGAATACAAGTCTTTTATACCGGGTATTGAAATACCGTCAGGCCAATGTTATTTGCTTAAGTTACTATTGCCAAAAGTCCCTCGATCATGAACCTTAATCACTTGAAGGGTGAACGTAAATAAATGTGGATAGTACTATTAGTGATTGACAATCCTCGTTTGGTTGTTGGAGAAAACACCAGGCGCACTTTATTGTTCTTATAAATAGGTTATTGGCAAATACCTATCTTGAGGGCCTACTACTTACCGTCATAACTTGAGATTATGATTGGCTGTTAATCGTTGAGTATCATGAGCTTAAGGCAATAACAGGAACATTGATTTAAACTTATTGATTGTATGTGATTACAATACACTCTTAACTTGTGATTTGAACCTCATGTTAAATGGATTTATAAACCAACTAACTATTTTGGGTGTTGACCCGGTGAAGGGTAACCCAACTGACTATTTTTGAATTAATAAGGAAATCACTCATTTTCTGATTTTGATAAATCAACGATTTAAACCATGAACACTATGGATTTCCTCACACTTTAATTTGGATAATCAACTCTTATTATAAACACTGTGAACTTATAAACTCTTTGATTTTGGAAATCGATATTCGAAACTATAAACTCTATGAACTCACCAACCTTTGTGTTGACACTTTTGGCATGTGTTTATCCCAGGTAACTAAACAAGAAGGAACTTGAAGGCACGGAGTGGGCTTGTAACCCGGCATGGGCTTAAATAAACATTTTGACATATTTTAAATAAAATTGTTGTTTAAATTATGAAACATCCTGATGTCTAGAATATTTGGTATTTTGAATAAATTAAACTTTAAAGCGTCACTTTTGTGTCGTCTTCTATGATTGTGACAAAGATCCTCGAAGTAATACCCCGAAAGTCTTCCGCTGACATGTTAAGTCTTCCGCTGTTATTAACGACTTTTGGGGGTGTTACATTATGCTTCCCGACAGCTCAAAAAGCATGAGAAAAACTACACTACCCATGATTTGGAGCTAGGTGCTGTGGTTTTCGCTTTAAGAATATGGAGACATTACTTGTACGGAACAAAGTGTGCTGTGTTTACTGACCATAAAAGTCTACAACACATCTTGAATCAAAAAGAGCTCAATATGAGACAGCGACGTTGGATTGAGTTGCTAAGCGATTATGATTGTGAAATTCGCTACCACCCTGGTAAAGCAAACGTTGTTGCTGATGCTCTTAGTCGAAAGGAAAGAGTACCACCATTACGAGTTAGGTCATTGGGAATGACTATTGTATCGCCATTACCGTCTCAAATACTTGAAGCTCAAACGGAAGCGTTGAAAGCAGAAAATAGATCTGCCGAGAATATATTTGGGATGGCTGATAATGAGAAAGGATTTGTTAAGCGTTCTGATGGATTATTATGTTTTGGAGATCGGATTTGGGTACCTTTATATGGAGAAATTCGGGAATTGATTATGCATGAGTCGCATAAGTCAAGGTACTCCATTCATCCTGGTTCCGATAAAATGTACCAGGATCTTAAGAAGTTCTATTGGTGGCCAAATATGAAGGCAGATATAGCATCGTACGTTAGTAAGTGCCTGACATGTGCTAAGGTTAAAGCTGAACACCAGAGACCGTCAGGATTACTAACGCAACCAGAACTTCCAGTCTGGAAATGGGAGCGGATTACTATGGACTTCATTACCAAATTACCGAGGACAGCTAGCGGTTGTGACGCTATCTGGGTAATTGTGGATCGTCTGACAAAGTCTGCTCATTTCTTAGCTATTAGTGAAGATGATAGTGTGGATAAGCTTGCGAGGTTATATGTGAAGGAAATTATTTCACGTCATGGAGTCCCGATATCTATTATTTCGGATCGTGATAGTCGTTTTACGTCAGCTTTGTGGCGATCACTTCAAACGGTTTTGGGGACGAGGCTTGATATGAGTACTGCATATCATCCCCAAACCGATGGTCAAAGTGAGAGGACCATTCAGACACTAGAGGATATGCTTCGTGCATGCATCATAGACTTTGGTAAAGGCTGGGAGAAGTATTTACCCCTTGCGGAATTCTCCTATAATAATAGCTACCATACAAGTCTTAAGGCTGCACCATTCGAAGCTTTGTATGGCAGAAAGTGTCGTTCGCCTATTGGTTGGGCAGAAGTTGGAGATAGTCAACTTACAGGCCCTGAGCTTATTTTGGAAACTACAGAGAAAGTAACTCAAATTCGTGATCGGTTGCAAGCGGCTAGAGATAGGCAGAAGAGCTACGCCGATCAGAGACGTAAACCTTTAGAGTTCCAGGTTGGAGACAAAGTAATGCTGAAAGTCTCGCCTTGGAAAGGTGTTATACGTTTCGGGAAACGTGGTAAACTCAACCCACGCTACATTGGACCATTCTTGATCTTAGAAAGAATTGGGCCCGTGGCTTATAGGTTGGAATTACCACATGAACTGAGTAAAGTTCACGACGTGTTCCACGTGAGTAATCTGAAGAAATGTCTTTCTGATGAAATGCCCGTCATTCCAATGAGGGATATTCGTGTTGATGAGAAACTGAATTTCGTGGAAGAACCGATTGAGATTTTAGATCGTGAAGTTAAACGACTCAAGAGAAGTCGCATTCCGCTCGTCAAGGTTCGTTGGAATTCCCGACATGGACCAGAATTTACGTGGGAACGTGAGGACGAGTTCAGGAAGAGATATCCGAAGCTTTTCACTTCGTAGATAAATTTTTCCGAGTGAACCCCGGGACGGGTTTCCTTCTGAGACTGGGAGGATGTGACAACCGGCAGTTTAGGGAGCTATTTTAAAAACCCGCATTACGATTTAAGTTCGTTTATAATTTTTATTTGAAATTTTCATTTCACAACGAACTTGTAAGACCTATTTTATGGATATTTTTAATTAATGACGTTATGGAATTCGTGAATTATGTTCATAATTCATTTTTGATTTAATGTTCGGTGATGTATATTTGAATTCTCACTTGGTACTACGTTGACTTTGGCACTAGGATTACCTAACAAAAGTTTATGATTCGTCTTAACGAGTCCGACTATATTTTTTAATTATTTACGAGATGTTCTCGAGTGATATTGAAGTTTTGAAATGAGTTCGGGCTCGGGCCACATGTTTTTACAATTACCCGCGTTACCCGCTCTACCGTAATAATATTATTATTATTATTATTATTATTATTATTATTATTATTATTATTATTATTATTATTATTATTATTAACTTTAAAAAAAAATAATAATAAAAAGATATATAGGGTGTGTTTGGTCCGGTTCACACAACACACACACTCACCCTCACATTTTATTCATCTCTCTCATCTCATCTCCATCTCCCCCATTTCCTTAACCCTAGCCGCCGACCACCAAACCGGCCACCACCGCCGCTACACCGACCCCCCAACAAAACTAATACCACCATCTTCTTCCTCTCTTCACCCTCTTTCATTTGGTATATCATACTCACGCTAGAACCACCGTTAACACCACCAAACTTGTAACAATCCGTTCGAATTTTTATTAACTTTACTAGATCCGTTCATTTGGAGGTCCAAGAAGGTGAGAAGGAGCTATTTCTGGGTTTTGGGTGCCACGAATTGGCATTAATCCGTGGCTACATGGATTATTTCGTGAGAATCGAATTGATCTTTAATGGGAAATGATGTTTTAGTGATAAAAATTAAGTTTGGTATCCGGGTTTCTTGGTTTTGGTTGTGGTTGACTCGGAACCGAGAGCTATGCTCTCGGCTTATTTTGGTTCGAGCCCTTGTGTGGCTTTGGTCTCCTTGGTGATTGTTGATTGGTTGTTTGTCGAGGGTGTTGACCTTCGAACCGGGCTAACCGAGACCCATGTGGTCTCGGGGTTCCCTTTGATGCTCGTATGACCACGCCGAGACCCGTATTGGGGTTCTCGTTGGGTTGTGGTTCGAGCCTTGAGCTCGAGATTGTTGTGGTTCGACCCTTGTGGGTCGCGGCTCTTAGCCGCGTATTTTTGTGCCGAATGACCATTTGGGTCGATTAGGCCAAATGGTTACCGTATTTTGCTCTTGCGAGCTAGATGATAATTTGTATGTTGGCTCGAGTCCATGTGACTCGTAGTATTGAGCCGAGACTCGTTCGAGTCGTATAGACCGGGTTAGCTTGGTAAACCAACCCGAATGTGACTTGGTTATATTTTACTTAATTGCAACTTGTGTTGGTGATTTAGTTTTGGATTTGGCTTTGGTTGTTTTGTTTCGGCCGAATACTTTTGGTTGGGTCGAGACCATTGTGGTCTCGACATTGGTTATGATTATTGGTATTGTGGAGTTGTTGTCGATTGGTAAGTGTGATTGGGGACCGATTGTGAGACGGTCGTTAGATTGACGGAGATAGGTTAGTCGGGTGCCGTAGTCGGACCCTCATGTTGTAGCCCGTGGTTTGAGATTGTGATTCGACGGAGATTGGTTATTTTATGACTTTTGCGTATTATTGGACTTGGACAATGAGCCGAGAGTCATGACTCGGACATATGACCATTTCGTATAACTCAATAACTATTAAAACTAAAACGAAAATAATAAAACTCGTAATAATCATTATTGATAATATGAACGTTTATATGAAAATATATACGTGAATAACGTATATATAACTATATAAGCGCGTATATTAATAATAATAATAATCACGAGTCGTATTATAATATAATACAATTAGATATATATATTAGGCTACGAAAGTGGCGTAATATTATTGAACGTATTATTATTATAAAAATTGTGTTATAAAACGGGAAACTCCCGACAATTATGAAACGGTTAATAAAATGTCATTTCGGATATATAAAGGATAAACTTATTGAGTTATGCGAAATCGTTGTCACTCGGGTCCAGGTAAGTTACTATTTGTGACGTTCGTGTTGTCACGGATATATGACGATTAATATAGACGTTTTCTATAACTAAATAACCACTTAACCGTAAGGTTGAACCGGGTTATTTGGCTATATGAAATGAATATATTAGTGGGCATCGTATCCTACGACGCCCATAGGTTGTAGTATATGTAAAGTGTAATAGATTGCGAGTGTATATATTGGGAAATCTGGCCAATTTGACGATATATATGAGGAATTTATTAAACTATGATATATACTATATAGTAATTATGTGCTATGTGCTTTAGGTTGGGTGTAATCTTGGAACGGTATGTTACGTAAATAAATATGAGGATTATCAAATCGACGGATTTGGTAAACTTTAGCGATTTATTTAAATGATATATTGGGCTAATATTAGATCCATAGTTTATTTATCTTTCTATATGTGATCTTTTTGGTTTGTTTTGAGTCGACCCACTACCCGTATGGATACCAAACGCAAATACACCAAACTAATACGAAATGGATTTTCGGAAATAAAACGGATTCTCGTCCGGGTTTGGGAATATTATAAATTTGAGGAAATGATTTCTGAAAGAGTTAATATTGTTAGGTCGTGCCAAGTCCGTAGTTGCTGTTTCGTGAGTTATCATACGTCTTATTTCTACCTACCTCGTCTTGCTATTTTCTGGACTTGAGGTGAGTCATAGCCCCACTTTTTACTCTTGAACTATGTTTTCAATGATTGGGGTGAGAAATGTGCAAATCATTTTACGTGGACTATTATCGCGTTTATATTCTTTCTAAACTTGCTATGCGTATGGACTAGGATCTATTGTCAGCTTTAGTCACACATGTCGTGTGTACTATTCAAGGTTGGCTTATTTGGTTATTGGTGGATTGTCAGCTTTAGTCACATATAGGTCGTGTGTACTATTCAAGGTTGACTTATTTGGTTATTGGTGGATTGTCAGCTTTAGTCACATATAGGTTGTGTGTACTATTCAAGGTTGACTTATTTGGTTATTTGGAATTGTCAGCTTTAGTCACATATATGTTGTGTGTACTATTCAAGGTTGACTTATTTAGATACTATAGTGTGCACCTATAGGTTATTAATATTCCGGAGGTTATCCGAGTTATTATTGGTATTGCGGGGGTTACCCGAATATCTATGTTAGTACGGAAGGGTATCCGTGTGTTATGTTAGTACGGAAGGGTATCCGTGTGTCATGTTGGAGCGGAGGGTATCCGCAGGCTTTTAGCAAATCCTTAGTCTAGCTAGCAAGCATTTTGCGTATATGTCCACTATATTGTTAGTTGAATTTAAACCTATGATCTCACCAGCGAAAGCTGACTTTTAGCACGTTTTCTCAGGTAATTAAGTGTTGAGATGCATACTTGGAATGGAAGGCTCGGCCAAGGCACACGGTTCATGGATCTATTTTTCTAAACTCTGATAATTAAATTTGGACCTATTGTTACTTTATTTTGGGCCTGATTCTGAATGACGTTGGGATAATTGTAAACCTTAAAACCCCGTTTTGGTTGTGTTTTTATTATGTTTACTTTATCTCGTTCTATATTGTCTTGTGTTGGATACCAATCCCCGTAGCACCCCGAAAGCTTGTTGAGTCTTCCGCTGTATCAAATTTTGGGGGTGTTACAAAACCGGACTAAAGCGTAAAATAATAGATGAAAACGTAAAAAAACAGACAAAAACGTAAAAAAACAGACGAAAACATAAAAAATAGATGAAAACGTAAAAAAACAGACGAAAACATAAAAATACGGAGCAAAACGTAAAGAAACGGATGAAAACTTAAAAAACGGATGAAATCCTAAAAAAACGGACGAAAACATAAAAAAAATAGACGAAAACGTAAAAATATGGACAAAAACGTAATGAAACGAACGAAAATATAAAAAATGGACGAAAATATAAAAAAACAGACGAAAACGTCAATAAACAGACGAAAAAGTAAAAAAAAAAAAAAACAGAGTAAACCATAAAAAAACAGACGAAAACACGCGAAAACGGACGAAAACGCGTAAAAACTGATGAAAACGTAAAAGGGACGAAAGAAGGATGCACGCTGCAATGGTCATGGGCCACAGGGGCTAAATGTGTAACTTCTAACGGAATTATTTAACGCCAGTTAAAACCAGGGACCAAAATGATGTCGACTTTTGCTCCACAGTGACTATTTCTGCACTTAGCCAACCACAGTGACTATTTTTGCAATCTCAGGAAACCACAGGGACCATTTTTGCAGTTTACTCTTATCTTAATATAAGAAAAATACACGCCAACTGTTTTTCCAAAAAGCCTAGATAAGATAACAAACTTTGACTTTGATATAGTTCATAGTTTCATACCACAATTTGCATACATAAAAACATGTTTAAAACCTTTTAGTTGATTAAATTTGGTGGAACTTAACAACTTATGTATATTTTTTTTGACTTTTTGTTTCTTTGAAAAATAGCCAAAGCCACTTTGCATGACTATGTTTAGTTATTTAGGACCACTCGATACATTCGTCGTTGTTCGAGCTGCTAATGTTTTGTTGCAAGTTTGATAATGGTATACGTTCTTCGGGTGTTAGTTCTTTGGTGTGTTGCTGCAAGCTTTGTTCATGTTTATGTTCATGCACAGGTTCAAACAGGTTAGTTATGTACACATTTGTTTTAGCTTTATTCGTTTTAGTACTTTTTATGTTATTGTGAATAAGCATTATGGGGGTGTTTGGGATTGCTTATTAAACAGTTTGTCTCAGTGGCGGATCTAGAAAGTTGTCGTAGGGTATGCATTTGGTGTTAGACTTTATAAAATTTTCTAACGAAAAAACGTTAGCTACAGATAATGCTCAAAGGGTATGCATTAGATAAGCAATAATTAAGTGTTTGTTGGAACAAACTCCTTAGGCTTATGTGCTTATTTGAGGGTGAAATTAGCAGTTTGAAGTTTGTATTCAAACTGCTTTTCGATTTTGATATTATTGCTTTATATCCGGTTTCTTGTTGTCCTTAAACTATACGGTATTATTTCAGAATCACATTTACTAACTTTGTGTATATTTGTTTACTTGTTGTATAGGTTACATAAGTATTGACTGTGGATCGCAGGAAAATTTCAACTATGTGGATCTCGATACGCGCATAAGTTACACTTCAGACGACTCGTTTATAAACACTGGAGTCAACAGAAACATCTCTTTAGAATATGCATATCCGAACAACCCAGTGCTACCACAGCCTCTTTCGGATCTCAGAACATTTCCTCAAGGGAGCAAAAACTGTTATACTTTAAGACCGAATGGTGGAAAAAATAGTTTAAATCTTATACGAGCTACATTCATGTATGGAAACTATGATGGACAAGATAAATTACCCGAATTTGATCTTTATCTTGGCGTAAATCTTTGGTTATCAGTAAAGTTCATAAACGCCTCTGATGTTGTTACAACAGAAATAGTTCATGTTGCTCTAAAAGATACTATTAGCATTTGTCTTATAAACACAGGAAAAGGTGTTCCTTTCATATCGGGGCTAGAGTTAAGACCACTCGATAAGTCCATGTATGAAATTGACGATGAGATATCGGGGTCATTGGTACTGTTTCAAAGATTTGATATGGGATATGTTAATGGTACTGGTCGATATACGGATGATATGTATGATCGAATTTGGTCTCCATACACTTCACCATCATGGGATTCTTTAAGCACGTCTATTGAGATAGATGTAAGTGGAGATGGATATCGAGCACCGAATGAAGTTATGCAAACGGCTGCTACACCTAAAAATGGAACCGAGTCTTTGGAGTTTAGTTGGAGTACTTCTGACTCGAATGCTCAGTTCTACATTTACATGTACTTTGCTGACTTGGTTAGGCTGAGAAACAACCAAACGCGAGAGTTTAATGTTTCTTGGAATGAAAGTCCACTTTTTGGAAATGTGAGACCTCGTGTTTATCGCGCATCTACTTATTATAATTCGAAAGCGTTGGTGGGAAGCGAGCACAAGGTTTCTATTGGAAGAAGTGGTAGTGGTAATGTTCCGCCTATTCTTAATGCTGTCGAGATTTATAGGGTTCAAGAATTTAGCGATTCAGCAACTTTGAGTAGAGACGGTATGTTTTTTTTGCTCACAATTTATGCATCTTAATTGTACTTACACACTTTGGTTGTTAAAAAGAACTTTATGCAGGGCATATGGGGTGTTTGGGATTGCGTATTAAGTAGTTAACGGCCTGCTAATCTTCAAGAGCTTATTTACTAAAAAAGTAAGCAGAAACCGCTAACTATGGCAGTTTGCTAATCTTGTGTTTGGTTGTTGCTATTAAAACAGATGATGCAATAGACGATATTAGGACAACATATAAAGTGAGCAGAAATTGGGTAGGAGATCCTTGCGGCCCAAAGAACTACTCATGGGAAGGTATACTATGCAACTACACCACTTCGAATCCACCTCAAATCATATCCTTGTAAGCTACTTCATCTTTTAAAACATGATATTTGTCATCTTTTAAAAATTTTACGGTACAAAACATATAATAACCTTTTAAACCGATACCAGAAATCTATCCACAAGTGATTTAACCGGGCAAATAGCTGCTTCCATTGGCAATCTTTCATCACTCGAAACATTGTAAGTATTCATGATTCTAATTCATACACTTTCTGATTTATTGCTATTAAGTTTCTAAGTCTTTCCTAATATGTTGTATTGTTAGGGATCTATCGAGTAATAGTTTGACAGGGCCGATACCCGAGTTTCTGGAAAACCTGCAGCTACTAAAGTTCTTGTAAGTTCTAAAACTTGATACTTGTCCCATCAATTCTCAGAGAATATAGATGGGACGTACCCATATAAAAGAATATTTTCTGAAGTTACGCCAGCTTATGGTTTCTAATTATTTCAGAGACTTACGGGGAAATCAACTATCTGGCTATGTACCGCAGTCTCTCTTGGATAGATCAAGAACCAGATTACTCACACTACGGTTCGGTCCTTATATTTTTTCACGTGCACAAAAATATTACATTTTGATTCCAATTAAGTGTTTGGGATTGCTTATCTGCTTTAGAACAATGCAACATGTAAATAAGGCTTAAATAAGCAAACCCAAACACCCCAATAAGTCACTTTCAAGCATTAGACTAACTAGTTTTTCCAAATGCCCATTTTACGACAGTGCGGATAGCCAAAACCTTTGTGACTCAGATTCATGCCAAACAAAGAAGAAAAAAGTTGTAGTTCCTATAGTTGCATCACTAGTGTCGGTTTTTGTGGTCTTACTTCTATTGATCATCATTTGGAGAATTAAACGCAAAGGAAAGACCGGTAATTTTTCCACATTTCATATTCTTGTCACCCCTTTGTACCATAAAGATTGCAACATATCTTTTTTACGGAAGTTTCTTAGTACAAATTTACTTGTTTGACCTTCTTGTTTCGGGATACAGGGAAAGAAAATGCAAATGAAGAAGGAAGAGCTTTAGAATCCAATAACAAGCAATTTACTTACGCTGAGGTGGTAAACATAACTAACAACTTTGATACCGCCATTGGAAAAGGAGGATTTGGAACCGTTTACCTCGGTCGCTTGGAAAATGGTAGCCAAGTTGCTGTAAAGTTACTCTCTACAAAGTCATCTCAAGGGTACAAAGAATTTCAAAATGAGGTATGTATTACTATGCTTAAAAATCAAGTAGGTATCAAAATTGCTTACTTTTAAGTGCTTTGTGACTCTTAAATAAGCATAAACACAGCTTCATTTTAACTACTCAAAACCGGTCATCTGCTTTAAAATTTTCCGATACGTGATTTAAAAAGCAATCCAAACACTCTCTAATGCCAAACACTTTCTAAACAAAACAAGTGCATTGTAAATGTATTGAGATTTATGGCATATTTGCAGGCTGAGCTCTTGATGAGGGTTCATCATAGAAATTTGGTTTCTTTCGTTGGATATTCTCACAGTGATAACAAGATGGCGCTTGTCTACGAGTACATGGCTAACGGAAACCTCAAGAGTTATATCTCAGGTATTGCATATATATCATTGCTTTTTGACATTATAGTCTTTCACTTTATGTTATAATACATCAATAACCTTGATCAATTTTATCACAGATAGAAGTGTTCATCCGTTGAGCTGGGAAATGAGACTCAAGATTGCAACAGATGCTGCTCAAGGTTTCTATTCTTGTTTTATGGTGTTTATAACTTCTGTCAAAAAGTATAACGAACGAGATAAATATAAAGAAAAATGATTTAACTGAATCAACATCTTCGCAGGATTGGAATATCTGCACCATGGTTGCAGACCAGCTATAATTCATAGAGACGTGAAGTCGGCCAACATCCTTCTCAATGAAAATCTGAATGCTAAGATAGCAGATTTTGGTCTTTCAAAGGGTCTTCCCGATGATCACACTACTCATATTTTAACAAACGTTACTGGCACGACAGGTTATCTTGATCCAGAGTAAGTCCGGCCTTATCTATTTTTGCAAAATGGCCCAAACTTTACTACTAACCTTTAATTTTACACGTTTATAAAATAACATTAGATAACTATCGTGAAATATCGTTTTTGAATTACATGTAACGCAGTAGCTTATAAAAACTAGCCATGGGTGTCGGGACAACCTGACCCAAAACGCTTTGTTATACGCGTTCTACGTACATGGCCATTTAGCTACCTAATATAACAGACGTTATTTAACTTATGATCCTTTTATATCCATATAGGTACCGCAGGTCTCACAATCTAAATGAAAAGAGCGACGTATACAGTTTCGGAATCGTTCTTCTAGAGTTAATCACAGGCCAACCCGCAATCATAAAGAACAAGGACCATATTCACATCATGCATTACGTTGGCCCGTATCTTGAACAAGGTGATATCACAAGCATCATAGATGAACAAATGGGAGATGATTACAACTTAGATTCTGTTTGGAAAGCTATTGAAATATCCGTTGCATGCACACGGTCCATGTCAACCCAAAGGATGACAATGAGTGAAGTTTTAACTGGCCTAAAGATGTGTTTGGAGATGGAATTAGCTCGTGGGTCGAGAAACAAAACGAACTACGTTGGCCAGAAGATGGCTGTGTTGAAAATGGACCATTCACCTGAAGTTTGTTCCATGGATTTTGATCTCATGACTGGGATCTCTGGAAGATAGTGAAGCGAAAAAAACATTATACTTAAAAACTGTTTGTGCAAGTATGAACAAAGCAAGTGAAATATTTTTTAGAGTGAATTACATTAACAGTCCTTGTGGTTTGTCGGATTTAAGGGGTTAGTCCTCATACTCTTTTTTTCGCCAAGTCATATCCTTATGGTTTGGTCTTGTTACAGATAGTTGTTAAATATAGACATGTGCAACACACATGGAAGGGTATTTTGGGGGGTTTATTTTTAATAGGAGAAAAGTGGACTTAGTTTTTACTTAGCACAATAATTTTAACTGAATATCATTTTTTTAAAATAATTCCTTATACTATAGTTAAAGAAAATTGTAAACTCGATCATTTTTGGCTCAGTTTCGTCCCTGAGTTGATTATGATCATTTGTTTGATCCTTAGAGTAAACTACACCGTTCGTCCTTGTGGTTTGCGTTGACCGCAGCCCTTCATCCTTTGACCAAAAAAATTGCACCGTTCACCCTTAAGTCAGAAACGTTATGCACCGTTTGTCCCTCCATCCAACTGGGCCCACCAAATCTGACTAACGCTCGTTAGTTTGGATTTTTAAAGGGGTATTTCCGTCATTTGCCTTCCCACCCTTTTCCCGCCTATATGTTGAACCCTAGCCACCTCCCATCTTTATTAATACCCACCCACCCACCCACCTAACGTCTCTAATCTTTAACCCTAATACTCTCAATTGCAATTGTCAAAACATGGCTAGATGTCCTCGCTGTCATTCAAATGCAATTGTCAAAACATCATGGACTGATAGAAACCCAGGTCGAAGGTTTTATGGTTGTCCCCAAATTGTATGTGTTTATCATCAAATCAATTAGGTTAGTTATATATTCTGATAATCAGCAAAAAGATTAAACAGTTGTTTATTTGTTTTTGTTTTTGGTTATGTTTTTGTGTGACAGGATTGTAACAGGTTTATTGATTGGTTTGACCCCGAAATGTGTCAACGTTCTCTGGTGATTATACCTGGATTATTAAGGTCGTTGAACAATCATCAAGCAATGGTACAAGAACTTCAGCAAGAAAGATCAAGATTGAAGAATTATCTTATTGTGTCATGGGTTTTTTTTTTTTTTTTTTTTTTTTTTTTTTTTTTTTTTTTTTGTGTCTGTTATGTTCAACATATTAGGTTAGTTAGATGTGATGGTGAGTATGTATTTTGGGGGGTTTTGGTTAATGCTAGATGTGTATTGGTGGTTTAATGGTTGATGTATTTTGGTGGAAGAAGATGTATGTATAATGTTTGATGTAATGAAAAGTTAATTTGGGACCATCTGTTATGTGTTTCTTTCATGAATGTTACAATCTGTTTTGACACATGAGCATTCTAATACAACCACCAATGACCCATTCACCTTTTACAATAGTCCATGGTCTGCACAACACCATTTACAAGTTACCAATACTAATGTCAAAAGACTAAAAAAGATACTCATTTTGTGCAGACCATATATCAAAACCATTGAAATACAAAAAAACCAGTCATCATAGTCAATAAAATTAAAGTCAAAGGAAATAACATGTCATTAATCAATCAAGTTTCAAGGCATATAATGCCATAATCATCCAAAACAACTTAACTGATATTGTTCATACTGATGCAGACATAAAAACATACAAACAAGTTAACAGTTATGAGTTTACTGAATTTAACTTAAAAACATAGAAACTTCAACCTAAGTTGATTACTTTCTTCCTTGGTGCTTTCTTCTTTTTTGCCCTATCTTCTGTTGCCACAGCTTTCCCTTTATCTTGTTGTCTTGCAGAGCTTGCAGGTTGAGTAGAAGACCTTTTCTTTGATTGTGAACCTGTTGGGTTATCACCATCTAAATCCACCCCTTTGCTTGCAGCCTTCCTCTTATTTGACTTTGGCACTCTTGGTCCAGTGCATGTTCTTTGATTGTGACCTCTGACCCCACATTTGTCACAAGTTATTGTCTTGTGTTTTCTTGAAATCTTACCATCCTTCATTATACTGATATCTTTTTCAATTCTTGATTTTCTCCTTGCTTTCCTAGGTCTCCCTATTTGTGGTTGATGTATTGGTGGCAAAAGTGTGGTTGGAACATTGCACTTGGGCCAATGGACAGGACCTCTAATAGGTTTGACATGAAAAGAATAAACTTTCTTCCAAGTATCCAATCTGTAACATGGATGAACCCATTCTTCTGGTAAGCCAACATCCTGATTGTTCAGAGCCATGTTCCAATTTGTTGCTACAGCATGCTTGCAAGGAATACCTGTCAATTCCCATCTTCTACAAGTGCATGTTCTAGCAACCACATTGACCACACACTGGTCACTCCATTGACCACTAACCTGGTATAACTCACCTCCACCCCATTGAACTTTGTATTTGTTAGCTTGATATGCATTTGCTTTCAATATCCTTGTAGCAGCTGGGGTGAGTGGTCCATCACATCTTGCAATGAGTTTGTTGACATTGACAATCCTAAGTATTAACATTGAATGACAATTAGCAACCTATACTATAGATATTTATATTTACATTCAATTGACAATTAGCACATGTGGCTGTAAACTAATACCTTCTCATTAGATACTCCCTGGCAAACTCCAATGTGGCAATAATTGGTTTGTTTCTTCCACCAACTAGCTTCCCATTGAAAACTTCACACATATTGTTCAATAATACATCTGACTTGGCTCTATCTGTATAGAAAGTTACAAAAAGGACTTTTATCAGATAGTTGTAACTTTTAAATAAGCAATGTAGAATGTTAGAAAGATTGTTTTAACTATACCTGAGAAATGAGATCTACTCCAGTGTTGGGGAGGAATGAGATTAAGCCAATCATAAGCCTCTTGCTTCAATGACTTCAACTCTTCCATTGCAAGTTTAAACTCTGGTACAGTTGTTGCAGTTGCTGCTTTCCATAACAACTCTTTGTATGCAGTACCCTTCCACTGCAACTTCATGTTTTCATGTATGTGTTTCACACAGTATCTGTGCTCTGCACTTGGAAACAATTTTGAAATTGCTGGTATGATACCCTGTTTTTAACAAATACACTTAATAAATTAGTAAAAATAAATTTAAGCATTTACATTGATTGTTAACCAAAATAAAATTTAGGTAAGTACCTTTTGCCTGTCACTTATGAAAGTGAAGTGGGAGTTCCTATATAGATCAAGGTCATCTCCAAGTTATGTAAGAAACCATGTCCATGATTCTGTGTTTTCTGTCTCAACAAGTCCATAAGCCAATGGATAGATACCATTGTTTGGATCTACAGTCATAGCTGTCAAAAGTTGTCCTGTATATGGACCCTTCATGAATGCCCCATCTAATCCAAGTATTTCCCTCATCCCAGCTCTAAATCCATCCTTCAAAGGCCCCAAACAAACATAGATTCTCTTAAAAACTCTTGTTGTCTTTTCATGATCTGATTCAGACTGCACATGAATTTTGACAGTTGTGTTTGGATTAGCTTGTTGCAATTCCAACACATAATCTCTGAGCATCTTATATTGATGTGTGTAATCACCCCTTAATTTTCTTTCAGCTGCTTGTTTTACTCTAAATGCCTTGCTCTCTGTAACACTTAATTCATGCTTTTGTTGTAGTTGCTCTTGAACAGCTCTCACAGGAATATTAAGGTTTGTTTTTAATTGCTCAATTAATTCCTTTGAGAACCATTCATATGTGGCATACAAGTTTTCTCTCTCCTGAAGACATTTGTGTTCTGAAAAGTATGTTCTCACCTCCCAAGATTCACTGTTTCTGAGTTTGGATACTAGCAACACCCATGGACATTTAGTATTATCCACCTGTTTCTTCTTATTAGGTTTACCCCCATTAATCAGCCTCTCCTTAGTTGTATTTCTTTTTATTAGGCTAGTGTACCCATGGGCCTTAGCAACTTTATCTTTGGTCCATTTTTCTTTTGATTGAGTTGACTGACTTGGCCCACTAGACTGAGTTGGCCCACTAGCCTGACTTGGCCTACCATCTATGTTACTGTCTTCACCAGTTGGTAGAGAAGGTATAACACCTCTGCAAACTGCCCTCACTCTTTCATTGTCATTCTTTTCCATTCTAATTTTTCTCCTAGTCTCAATTGAATGCTCTTTAATGTATTCCCTCACATCATCTTTGTTTGCAAATTTTCTACCCACATAGAAATATGTCTTGTAAAATTTCTCACCAGCATGTGCTTGTTTCCTTAATTGTTTCAACTTCTTTTTCCTTAACCTACTACCTTCACTGTCACTACCTGATGAACTTTCAAAATATTCATTTTCTAATTCATTAACATCATCTCCATCTCCTTCATCCTCTTCAATATCATCTTCTACCCTCTCTCCACACCCCATAAACTCCACAGTTTCATCAACATTGCACCTAAAGTCTTCCATGTCAACATTATCAACTTCATCTTCATTGTAATTCTCATCTGCTATGTAATCACTGTCTTGACTATCATCATCACTGTCACTGTCAATGTCATCCTCATTTAAATCCTCTTCCCCTCCCTCACTTTCACTCTCAACATCTCTTTCCTTCTCACCTTCATTGTCAGTACCATTAACTTCATTTTGATTCACATCCTCAGTTTGAACATTATCAGTAAATATGTCCAAGTCAGCAAATGGGTCAAAGTTAGGATCTTGTGTGTCTACATAAGGGTCATAAGAAGAGTAAAACTCATTAACAAACTGACTAGGGACTTGAGAAGACCCATCATTAGCAGCTGCACTACTTTGCCCTACTTCAGAATTGACAACATACGGCTCTTGTTCTTTACCACTACCTTGACCTATATCTTTACCTAAACACCCTTCATTCACATTCAACACTAATTTCTTAGCCACTGGGATAATCCCTGCCCTTGATGTTGTTGGTTCATCATCTAACTCCTCTATTACAACTTTTTTAGGCTTTGCTGGTGAGTAAAGGTCAGGGTTGGTCTTTTCATGCTCAACATACACATCAACAAGCTTAAGACCTTCACAGACATACTTACCTAATAACAGAATGTCATTGTCACATGCTAAAGGTTCTAGTCCATTGTCTAAATCATAATCAGGTTTCAAGAAATGGTAAAACATCACCCTTCTCCCATCATACTCTAAGTCTTTTAGCATGGAATCAATTTCATGTATAGAAAACTCATCGCAGTCTATTAAATCCACAAAGGTGATCTTACCATTTTTGTATGCCCTGTTAGGTGAACTCGTGAAGAAACCACCATGATTAAGCCTGATTGAAAACAGAGTAGACTTAATATCTGCAAATAATTATTAGAAAACTCATCAGTCTAGGGTTTTAACACATCAAAACACCAAATAAAAAACTACATACCCAAAAAATCATACTAAACCTCAATAATAACGATTAATAATCTTAAACACTTAACTACATTGTCAAAAATTTTAAAAAACATATACTTACTGTACATGGCATAGGGATTTCGATCAGTAATCTCATTTCCTCTAATTTCATACAATGGGGACACCATCTTAATGCTTTGTGAAGTTTCAATTCATAAATTAATCGGATGAGAACCACAATTGATTTGGGGAATAAGATAATGAAAAGGTTTTAGTGTGTGAAAATGAAGTGTTTTAGGGATCATTGGGAACTAAACGTTTACTCTTGTGTTTTAAATGCTAGGGTGGGAAGGCAAATGACGGAAATACCCCTTTAAAAATCCAAACTAACGAGCGTTAGTCAGATTTGGTGGGCTCAGTTGGATGGAGGGACAAACGGTGTATAACGTTTCTGAATTAAGGGTGAACGGTGCAATTTTTTTGGTCAAAGGACGAAGGGCTGCGGTCAACGCAAACCACAAGGACGAACGGTGTAGTTTACTCTTGATGCTTATAAAGAAGTCGGACAAAATTTCACCGTTCGTCCCTGGACTTGTCAAGATTCGCGTGAATCGTCCTTAAACTATTTTTTTTCACTTTCGTCCCTGAACTTGTGAAACGATGGCTCGTTTGGTCCCTGGGAGCGCGTTTTGGCAGACGGACGTTATGTCCGTCCGTTATCTGATGTGGCAAGCTTGGGTTTTTTCGTCTTTTCACCTATTTCAAATTCTCACCGTTCGTCCCCAATGCCGTTTGTATATTGTAGCGAACGCTTTGCATGTTTCGTCCCTAAGATTTGATGTGTGTTGTGTAAAAATTCGACCGTTGGCCAGAAGTGAACCATGTAAATACACGTCCATTGTGCACATAATAAGTATGTAAAACACACATCTTCTCAAAAGAAAAACAGAGCAACGATGGTGGTCTGCACATGTGGTAAACCCGCTGTTGTCAAGACTTCTTGGACAAACAGGAATCCAGGTCGCCCTTTCTTTGGCTGTCCGACAATTGTAAGTTTGTCATTGTGTTGTTTATTTTAAAAAAAATGTGTTGCTCATTTACACACTTTGTTGTTTCAGGGCTCAAACTGTCTTTTTCTGGGATGGTTGGATCCTCCGATGTGCCCAAGGTCAGTAGACATTATCCCTGGTTTGTTGAGGAGGATTAATGCTCTACGAGGTGTTGTTGAAGAGCTTGAAGAACAGTGGTCCAAGTACAAGAAGTATATCATCATCAGTTGGGTGTTGTTTGCATTGTATGTTTATTTAACTGCTTGACATGTAGTAGTTGTTAATTTCTGATGGTGGTGGGTGCATGCTTTTAGTATTTTTCGAGTAGATGATGGTAGTTGGGTGGTGAAGCTGTCGTTTGTAATGGTTGTCAATGGTCAATGAAATTTCTTGTTTGAATAATGGCTAAATCGAAATGGTTTGTGATTAAGTGAATGTGGCTTGTTATTGTCAAGTATTTTGTTTGATTGTTCAATGCATGATATGACTGACTTAGGGAAGTTAACAAACCATAAGGCTGTACTTTGACTTAGGGAAGTCAACAAACCATTAGGCTGTAGTTTGACTTAATAAAGTCAAGTATGTAAACCATTTTAATGGTAACTATTTGCGCATGGTGCCATAAACCTTTTTTTGATAATATTAACTAAAACAGTACATGACAGTCAACAAATGCAAATTCATTACCAATAATAAAAGAACATAAATCTGTTCTTCATTACAAAAGAGATACTGGTTATACCATGAAAACACATTATTATCATGAACTGGCATAATTAAATGCTATAAGTTTCCTTTTCCTTGACTGGCTTCAAGGCTTATTTGCAGGAGTGGAGGTTGAATCTTTGTTAGCTTGAAGCTTTAAATACTTGCTATAAGCAGAATCAACAGTACCAATGATATAATGAGAGCTTCTTGGAATGGTGCTTGAACATTTTGGACCTATAAGCTTTAAATACTCGGCATAATCAGGATCAACAGGACCAATGATATACTCAGAGGTTGTAGGAGTGCTGGCTGAACCTTTTTGAGCTTGAAGAGTTAAAAACTTTGCATAATCATCATTAACAGGACCAATGATATACTCAGACCTACAAGGTTTGCTTTCTGCAAAAAAGGAAAAAGAGAGCATCAAAAAACAAAAAAATATAGCTTCACAAATAGATAAATGTTAACAGAAAACGACCCTATATTGACCTTTTTTAATTAAATACAGCCAATTACATATGAAAAACAGAAATAACAATACCTTTTTTGTTTGTGGCCTTCATTTTGTGTGAAGTAACGTTATAGGATATTTAGGTTTAAGAGAAATTTAGGTTACAAGATTGATTATGTGGGTTTGTGTGTGTGTTTCATCGTTTGGGTGGGTATTATATGAGATGGGATTAAATGATATGGAAATATGTGTGGTTGATCGGTTTGGTGGGTATTTAATGGGTTGGGTGGGTATTTAATGGGTTTGGTTGGCTGGCATCACACGGCTTTATCGGCTCACCAGTACTAAGTTCCATATTTATAACAGTATTAAAATCTTAGTACTGGTAGTACAAAATTCCTTGTAACATAATATGATTTAGTTAGGGAAGTGAAGAAACCATAACAGCAAGCCTGAGAGGGCCAGTTTCCGTGGAGTTGAACGCAATGCTTTGCTTGACATGTCTACCGATGAGTTGGTCAAGATGTTCACTGCTCGTGTTCCAAGTTGGTTTCAGAGGGGTTTGTAAACATTCATCCCATTGAAGTGAGGATGCTACTTGTTTTAAAGGATTATGGTTTTAAAGGATTATGCTACTAGTTTTAAAGGTTTACCCCTAGTATGTTGTCATTTCAGAAGGTTAAGATGATACTTGTTTTAAAGGATTTTGCAACTTTATTTGTTTTGTGTTTTTTCAAAAAACACGTGAAAAAGGCTGTATTTTGACTTGAAAAAGTCCCCTTTTGCACTAACAGTATTAATTTTTTACTACTGTTTGAAATAAAAAACTTAATACTGGTGAGCCAATAAAGGCGTGTGAAGAGCACCCAACACAACCCAACCCATTACATACAGTACATAGATACATTCCCAAATAAAATGGAAATATAAATGTGTTCATATTTCCAACAAATAATTGGGAACCGAAGAGTCCAATAAAAGGCTGTAAAATTTAATAAAGACTCTTCGTTTTCCCCATTATGTGTCTATATATTGGTTACTGCCACATTATGCATCATACTAATCTAATACTAGCAAACATCAAACAACTTAAATTGTAAGTAAAATGTCAGGAACCAAGAGAGCAAGAGATGCTGTTGCAACCGACAACACAGAAGAAGAAAACAAGGAAGTGATGAAACGAGCAAGGAGAGATCCAAAAGAGCCAGAGGTGTGTTCGTTGGAGAAAGGCTCTACCGATAACGATAAGAAGGAGGTGGATGAAGAAAAGGAGAAGGCTGCTCCTCCAAGCCCTGCTGAAGTTGAAAGACGCAGGCTTGCTGCAAAAAAGAGGGCCGATGAGCATTGGAAGGAGATCAATGCTGTTAGGAGATTAGAAGAAATGGATAAAAAGAAAAACAAATATGTTAAATGTAATGAAGAAGAGGAAGAAGAATTTTTAGAAAGTTTCTCGTATGATGAATTGTATAAGTCATATAAGTCCGATTAATTTAATCGTGTAATGGAAAAAGTTTGTTTAATAATAATTTTAATGTTGATATTGTGACTTTTGTTTTTTTTCAATTGCATGTTTTATTTATTTATTTAATTTTTTTGCAAATAAAGTTTATCGTTATTTTCATGATGCACGTTTGACTTTGAATATATGCACGAGTATGACCTTCAGTTTACGGTTATTTTCATGTGTATATCTAATAGTGGTATTATTCACATTGTTTACCAAAAAAATTTGTTGACTTTAATAGTCAAATCAGTTTATTATTCCAAACACGATACTATACTGCATATGTAATTGGGCAAATATAAATTGTAATTAGTTAATTTTACCCATGTAATGTAATGAAAGTAACAAAACAGGTTTACAAGTGAATATTGAATAATGGTTCAGTTAGTTGACTTTATTAAGTCAAACTAGAGCCGTATGTTTATCGACTTCCCTAAGTCAAACTAGAGCCTTATGGTTTGTTTTTATTTTAAAGCACAATCCTTTAAAACAAGTTGCGTCTTCAGTTTTTGAAATGACAAAAGACTAACAGGGAACCAAATTAATAGTCTTTCATGCGAAAGATAAATGGTAGTACTTAATGGTTTGGTTTGGGTGGACTTCACACGTTTGGAAGACTCAGCAGTACTAACTTCCTTATATCTAACAGTATTAAAATGTTAATACTGGTAGTACAAAAATTTGTCTAACCATATTAACTAGTTAGTCCTGGGACTGTTGTTATCTTTTCAGCAGTACATGGTTAGTCTACCATTCAACTGCTTGAATTACAAATACCCACAATAGTAGTACAAAAGGGTAACAACATGTTTATTCAGGTTACAACAATATTATTCAATCATACCACGTCCTAAATCAACTATTACATTTTCTTTTTACCCTTACCTTTTGGAAAAGGTTTGGCAATTGCTGGAGCAAATGGTTTGATTCCATTGTCTTCACAGAACTGATCACTTGGAAGGCCTAGCACCTTTTCCCTTTCATAAAAAAGTTGTTTCTCTGTCTTTTTAGGATTCTTAAACTTCCTAGCATCAATCTTTCTTCTCACAGAACCTGAATAAGTCTCTGGAAAATAGCCTTCCCAGCTGTTGGTTGCAGTTGAGTCAATCCAGTTGTTGATGGAGCTTGAATCACTGCTGTTAACGTAAATGATTTCTACAAACAGGTTAAGAAAACCATTAAAAAAAAGTATGATAGAAATGAACAGGAGCAGGGTGTTGCAATTGAGGGTGTCTTTCAAACAACCTTTGTTCTTGGAACTCATTATTTCAGCAGCTAGGATTGGGTGGTGGAAGACTGGTTGGTGTCTTTGGTTTTATAGAGGAAAACTTATGCTTGTTTAGTGTTTACAAAATGCAAAAGTATTCACGTGACTTAACAGAAAAAAGTAGTCTTTGGCGCCCTATGACAAGTCATGCCATGTCTTACTTTTATCATGTGTGCAGACATGAGAAGAAAATAGTGTTCGCATAACCAAGGCAAAAATAGTCATTTTCAAACACAAAATGCCACCACAATTATGCGTTTGTGAGCATTTAATACTCCTTAACCTACCTGACACGATCAAAGTCAAACGGGTGTATTTCAAAATACAAAAAATATGGCACAACCAGCCGTGTTAAGTAAATGATCCTACCAACTTGGATAGTGAAGTAAAGTCTCATCTTATTCCAAATTTATCCAAACCAAAAATATGGCACAACATGCAAGTCCAAATTTAAAGAGAGAGATAAGTGGTGGTTTTATAGGTCTGGGTGTTCCAACTGGTAATGATCCACAGGTTCAGGTGTTGGATGAAAGATGCTTTATCTGTTGTATGGATGTTAAGTGTTGGAGGCATGCAAACACAGGTGGAAGTGTTGTTGTAGTCACAAAAGCTGTTGGTGCTGAGGCAAACAAAGTAAGTGGTGGTGTTATAGGTCTGGGAATTAGAACTGCGGAAAAAAAGAAGAAAAAAAGAAACCCAAGAAAGTTGATTACAAAACAACAACAAATTTGAATATCTATATTGTGGTAGACCACTGTGTTGGTTTTGGGCATGTACAAGCCACACTTGTATGTGATATGTATACGTTTGCATTTTCATGCTTCCTGTCTGTATTACGGATTGATTAATGTGATGCTCATGTTTATGTTTCTGATACATATGAAACACACTAAAAAACTTAAAACATATATGAACACATTATTCATTGAAAAACTGAATCATAAGACCCATTACATTCATTAAGCATAACATGGTGATGTGAACAAAAGAAACCCATGACCAGTTTCCAACAAACAACAACCTCATGGATATTTCTTTTTCACAACAAATTCAATCTTCTTAAACATCTTGTCCTTTACTTGGTTGGACATCATCAACAGTGCCTTGGCCCGACACTTATCAATTGTCTGTAATCTCCTAAGCTTCTTGGTATTGCTCCTTGCAATTCTTGCACGTGAATTGTTTCGAACTTCAGCAATCAGCTCCCCCCTACGTCCGACCCTTTCAGAAATTTTTTTGGACTTGTACTCCAAATCATGTGCTTGCTGCAAGTTTTCAAGAATCTCTGTGTGGTAAGGGCCAAGCATTACTTCAGCTAGCACATACGCGTTACAAACAACCTTTAGATCAATATTAATTTCAGAGTTGTTCATGATTAAGGAAATAGGGAGCTGTGTATTGCAAGTTTTGAGTTGCAACAAATGAGGTAGGACGGTAGGTAAGTATTAAATATGAGTACTAGATGAGATACAAATAAAGGAACCCATTTTGTGTAAAACGCTACTACAGTACTACCAGTTGTCATACCTTTGTGACACATATAAAAACGTTAGAATTAAAAAAATTGCATATATAATTAGGATTTTTAAAAAGTACATAATAAATTTAAAACATTTCATGAGCGTAACATAAAAATTACATAAAACTTCAGTTGTAACCCGGGTGATCCCATGTCTGAGAGTTGTTGTACAGGTAATAGTCGTCGTAAGTAGCAAAGCTTGCAAACTTATCAGCTTCTAACTGAGCTTCCAACCTGCTAAGCTCCCGGTCCTTTTCTTCGTTCCAGCCCCCATCATCAGCTGCCACTACATTTTCTTCAAAGCTTAGCTTAAAGTGCTCCAGATGAGGGTGTTGCTCAACAACTCTCTGTGCAACAGATGAAGTAGATGCACCAGCATCACATGCTGCCACATTATCCACATAACTCCAACGAATCTTGTTAGAGATTTGTGCCTGTATTTGAGAAACACAACCCCACAGCGATTCAGCAATGACACTGTCCTTGCAATATTCATCGTACAGAAACTGGTCGATGATGGCTTTCCTCTCTGCTGAGATATCTTGGCACGCTGTGTATTGTTCTCTAAGTTGGTTTTTAACTTTTTTGGCAAGGTCAAACTGTTTGATCACTTCAATGATAGCATTCTGCCGAACCGTGTCGCCTTTCTCGGTCTGTTTCTTGATGTATGTTTGCAATTCTTCGACTGTGTGAGGAAGTTTACAAGCATTTATGTTTTGAATTGTTGTTTGCAGTGTGTGTTAATTGTGTTTGATGGTGGTATTTATAGGAAGTCAAATTGGTAACTTTGCAAGCCATTATAAAAAATAATATATATTTCTTACTTTCAAACGGTAACAAACAAGTACAACCACATGTGGACTTGTTTGCTGCACTTGACTTTACTTAGTGAAACCCCGTTTTTATAAACAATGGTGAATCTTACCCGTTTTGTTACCCATGAAGCACATAAGTAGTTTTGGTTGACACAATGTATAAGTCAAACAGGTCACAAACCATCTAAAGTAGCTACACAAGTTGAGTTATATAAGTTTGCCTTAAAAAGGACTTAGAAAATTGCCACATGTGTGGACTTTCAATGTCTGTCTATAGAAGGACTTAGATGAGTGCCACAGATGTGGACTTTGATGTTTGCCACTTATGTGGACTTTGATGTTTGCCACTTATGTGGACTTTCAATTACAGACGTTTCATAACACCCATAGTACTAAAACTCAAATTTGTCCTGAATTTAAAAGGGTAAATACACAAAAAAGTCACTAAACTTTGCAAAAAAGTTCGCCTAAGTTACTCAAGTTTCAAATTGTTCAATTAAGTTACTGTTCTTTGCGTGACCGTTTATATACGTTACCGATCTTTTAAAAAAGTGTCATTCCCATCACCCCATGGACTGGTTACCGGCTACTCAGTCCATGACCCGTTTCCAACGGATAGTTTGAAAAGTCAAACACAATTTTATTATATAAACACCCACTCACATCATTTTATTAAAACCCCTTCTCCCCCAAAATTAAATTAGGGTTCTTATTTTTTATTTCCTCCTTCCCCAAATTGAAACACTCTTTCACTAGCATCAATGGCTATGGTTTGTGGCTGTGGTGAGTTAGCTAAATGTCGAACCTCTTGGACACAGAATAACCCAGGTCGAAGGTTTCTTGGTTGCCCAAATTACATGGATCCTACAAGGAATTGCAATTATTTTAGGTGGGTTGATGTTGAGTTACCAAATCGATGGTATCAACATCAAATGTATCAGCTTCATTTCAATTTGGCAAATGTGCAAAATGAGATTGTTCAGTTGAACAATCGAAACTCAAGGACTGCAACATATAACAAGATCTTGATGGTGTTGGTGTTGGGCATGTTTCTGTTTAGGTTTGTTTAAGTCCATGTTGTTGTTTAGGTTTGTTAGGTGTGGTGTTGATGTATTTTGGTTAGTATGTATGAAAGTAGGGTATGAAATGATGGTGATGATGTATTTTGGTGACCATTTGTAATGAAGTTTATGTTAATGTACTAGCTGCTTTATTTTTTGTTGTTTAACACATGTTATCAAAGAACAATATCAAATGCACATCATATATAATTGTAACACAGAAACAATATCAAAAGCACCATACATAGATTAAAGTTGCCCAAATGAAGCCAAAAGATGGGCAAGTTAACAGAGTTAAGTACTTAAGTTTCTTTAGTTTTTGGATAAATGGTTATCCATAAACAATTGAAACTTTGTACTTCAAAAGTTAATTACATAGAAAGCATCCTAAGGTTGTTAATTACATACTAAAGAGTTAAGTAGCAATGGTATATATACCATTCAAAACAAGATCATAATGGCAGTTTTACAAAATTGCCTAACATTTGGCATGCCATTTTAAAGTTAACTGAAGTTACTCTAAGACCATAGCATCATCAGGTGTTAAACCTGGTCCAGGAGGTGGTGGTTTGTTGAAAAGAATCTGCTTGATCCTTTCTGATTGTCTCCTTATCACTGGTGCAATTGCAGGCTCTTCATGTTGGTCTTCAATTGGAGGTTGTGAAGCAGTAATTGGAATTTCTTCTGGTGTTTCATTTGGCCATGCAGGTACTGGCAAACCTTGCATATTCTGCAAAATAAACACAAATATGAAATTAATGAAAACACAAACATTTTGGTTAATAACAAGTTAACTTAAGTTAAACATTGATCTTACCCCTAACTTTGCTTCTCCAGTTACTGAATCCCAAGAAATCCCAAATCCAATTGGTGACCTAGAATACCCTCCCCTAGTCCTAACACCACTGCCACTAGCAGACCCACTCCTTGAACTCACACCATCACTTGAAGACCCTCCCCTAGTCCTAACACCACCCCTGTCACTAGCAGACCCCCCCTTGAACTCACACCACCACTGACAGACCCTCCTCTTATCTTAACACCACCTCTGGCACTAGCAGACCCCCCCTTGAACTCACACAACCACTAGCAGACCCTCCCCTAGTCCTAACACCCCTTCCCCTAGACCCAACAGATACACTAGTTTGTGTTTCTTCCTCAATTGGTTTTTTTGGACAGCCTCTTTTATTGTGGCCTGCTTGGTTACAGATTTGGCAATGAACCACTTGACCCTTTCTACTCAACCTGGATCTAGCACCATCACCTTCACTAGGGTCCATCTTTCTTTTGTGTGGTGGCCTTCCAGGCATTCTCCTTTTGATGGGAGGCAGTGGTTTCTGATAAGTGGTTTTGGGCCATTGATCCATGCCATTCATGGACTGAATGTAAGTGCTATAAGCAGATTCATACAAACCCTTCTTATACCAGTCATAAACATTATAATCATCCTCTAATTCACTATCACTGTCACTGTCACTTACCTTTTTAGCAGTTTTGTCTAGACTCTCAGGACTAGTTGCATCATGTAATTCAAACACACAATGAGACACATATATATCTACCACATTATCATTTTTAGCACCACACTCAACACATTTAGCTAAGTCATCATCATTTTTCAGGACTTTCAATCCTAACTCTAAATCTAAGCCAGGCTTTGCATAAAATATCTGTTTGATATCAGTTGCACATTCACTTACTAATAGTTTCACTAAACCAACAAATCCCAACTCAGCAAGATCAATATTATGAAGTTCAGACAGAATTTCAAAGTCATAAGAAAAAGGGTCTCTTACAAACAAGCCATTACGATGAAATTTAATAAGAAAAGTTGAGGACGATGAGGAAGATGCCATCTGAAACAAAATCAAGCAATAAAAATTGTTAATTTCAAAAAACCCTAAATTTTTAACAAAACCCTAATTTTTAAAACCTAATTTACTGTTAATAAACAATTGTAATCAACAATCAAACAATGAAAATTACCTTTTTGATAAGATGACAACCATAAATCGAACTCAATTTCAAGATTTCATGATGTATGTTTTAGAGAGAAGATTAGGGTTAACTTTGTGCCTGGGATCGTGTTTTTTATTTGTCTGTGTGTGAGTTTATGGTTTTTTATTTATGTGTGTGTAATAAAGAAATAAAAAAAAAATTAGATATTTTGATGCCACGTTAGCTGAATACCGGTTATCATGAGTTATTAAAAGATCGGTAACGTATATAAACGGTCACGCAAAGAACAGTAACTTAATTGAACAATTTGAAACTTGAGTAACTTAGGCGAACTTTTTTGCAAAGTTTAGTGACTTTTTTGTGTATTTACCCAATTTAAAACATGCCTAAAGGATAGCCCATTCACTGTCATTGACTTGGCTGGATTGAGTTGGAATAGGAGCAGATACTCCTTGGAAACTTGAAGTAGGACCAGGTTGAGACGCACCAGTTACTCCTTGCACAGTTGACCTCTGACCACCTTCAGCAGGTACATCTCCATATTGGACAGCTGAACTAGGACCAGCTTCAGCAGACCCATTACCCTTAGCTTGCCGAGCTCCACCTTTGTTGAAACCTACATAAGAAAACAGGTTATAAAAATGTACCAAATATAAAACAATCAAAAAACATAAATATGAAAGTCTAATAATTACCTTTCCTAGGAGGTTGACCTTGTCCTTTGCATGTAGTCTTGTTGTGTCCAGCGTTACCGCATAGTCTGCAAGTAATAACTCTCCCTCTTTTGGTCAGTTTTCCAGAATCTACACAGGGTGCATCCTCATACTTAGACCTTCTTCTCTTCTTCTTTGGTCTTCCAACCTGGACATGATGCTTTGGTGGCAAGAGCTCTGTAGCATGGGTGGTCTTCTCCCAGTAGTTGCTGCCTCTAATTGGTTCCACTAAGTGAGAGTATACTTCCTTCCATGTGGACAACCAATAACAGCTATGTACCCAAGACTCAGGAGGTCCGACTTGAATGCCATTGAGTCCCATATTCCAACAGGCTGCAACATCATGCTTACAAGGTATCCCTGTCAATTCCCATTTCCTGCATGTACATACCTTATCCTGTACATTCACAACACACTGGTCACCCCATGCCCCTGTTACCTGATACTTAACTCCTCCATTCCATATCACCTGCAACGATTCAGCCTCGCTCTTAATCTTTCCCAATATTTTAGCTGCAGTTGGGGTTAGAGGCCCATCAGTTTTGTCAATCATACCTTGTACAACTATTATTCTCTTCATGCAGTATTCTCTGATGTACTCTAAAAGTGTAATGACTGGCTTGTCCCTTGCTGGAGCTATTTTACCATTGAACACCTCACAAATGTCGTTGATCAATAAATCTGTAACTGGTCTACCTATAGCACAAAAATATGAAACACTTAAATGATATACATGTCTACCATTGAACCACTTTTGTTGAAAACAAACAAACACTTACCAGAAAAATGAGATCTTGCTCAATGTTCAGCTGGTATCTTGCTCAACCATTCGTGTGCTTCCTTCTTCATAGCCTTCAAATGTTCCATACACTTTGAAAAACCAGACAGGGTTGTAACAGATGCACATCTTCACAAAGCTTCCTTATATTCCAAGCCACTAAACTACTGCCTCATATTTTCATGAATGTGCCTCAAGCAAAATCTGTGTTCTGCATTAGGGAAGACAGATTTTAAGGCTGGAATGAGTCCCTGCATAAACCAACAAAGTTAGCAAAATAATAATTTATATTTTGTTGGTTATTAAAGAATTCAATTAGAGGACCATCATTTACTAACCTTTTGTCTATCACTCATGAATGTGAAGTTAGATCTAGGGCCTAGATCTATGTCATCACCCAAGCACATTAAGAACCAAGACCATGAACTCTTAGTTTCAGCTTCCACCAATGCATAAGCCAATGGGTAAATCCCATTGTTAGGATCAAGTCCAACAGCCACCAACACTTGCCCTGGATAAGGACCTTTCATTAAACAACCATCTAGCCACAACAATTCTCTTTTGCAAGCCTTGAAGCCTTCCTTCAACGGTCCCAAACAAACATAAATTCTTTTAAACACCCTTCTAGACTCACTAGGATTAGCAGAATCTCTATCAATTCCAAGCTTCACAGTCGTATTAGGGTTTTTAGACAGCAATTCACCAATATAGTCCCTAAGCATCATATACTGCAGGTTGTGATCACCTGAAACATCTTTTTCTGCTTTGGCTTTGGCCCTGAATGCTTTTGTCATAGATACCTGAAGATGTAATTCACGCTGGAGCTGGTCTTGAACTGCCTTTCCTGGGATCTCTGGATTAACCTTGACTAGGTCATAGATCTTGTTTGCCAGGTATTTATAAGTGCAGTGTTTGATTTCCCTAGATTGAAGGCAAGTGTGTTTGTCTCTGTGTGTCTTTACTATCCAGTTTTGACTAACTCTGTCTTTGCCTACATACAACACCCAGGGGCATTCATCACACACATCATCAGAAGTTCCTACATCTTTTCTCTTTCTTTTTCTCCCTCTACCTAATGGGCCACTTGATCCACTAGGCCCAACACCTGTATCTACAGTTGGGCCTGTTGATCCACTTAAGACTGACTCTGTAAAGACAGGAATTTGGTTATCACATACAGCTCTTATCCTAATACCATCATTCTTGAGCAACTTCAAATTTCTCTTGGTCTCAACTGCATGCATGTACACTCTTTCCTTCACCTCTTCTGGGGTTGAAAACTCTTGTCCAGTGAAAAAATAATACTTCATAATAGGATTCTCTGACATGTCAACTCCAATTGCTCTTCTTATTTCCCTTAACTGTTTCCTAACACCAGTATCTGGTTCACCATCACTACCTGATTGACTCTCGAAACCTTCAACACAAACAGGTTCTACTCCACCGACAACCTCTCCAACTAAACTGATGTTGCCAATGCTGTCATAAGCTTTATTCCCTGTTAGTCTAAACTTATTTACTTGATCACCACTGCTGTTGCCAATACTGACAGAAGGATTATCCCTTGCTACATGAAAACCGTTTAGTTGCATAGGAGGCTCAACTCCAGTGTGTCCTTTATCATTCATAACTGCAGCCTCTCCATCATCACCTGAACCTGCATTGTCACTTGACCCTCCTTCATAATCACTATCATTGACATTATGAATGTCATCCTCCTCATCCTCTAGTGGCCCGACACCATTACCATGCTGAACCTCACCATCTAGTGCCTCTTGCCTGGTATCCTATTGACCCTCACCTGAATGTGTTTGGGGATCATCTAGGCCAAAAACAGGCAACCCTACATTTAGGTCTAGGTCAGCAACACCAAAATGTTCATCAGGACTTAATCCACAAGTGCTGTCAAAATTCATGGCATCCAAATAACTAAATGACAGAGGCACATCTAACTCATTCTCTTCAAACTCCATCATCCTGACTATATCAGCAAGTTTCTTTGCCACAATCTCCTGACTAGCAGGTACAACAGGGGTGAAACTTAAATTCAAACTTCCAAATTGTGAATCAATCAGGGGAAGTTCATTGTTTTCATTTTCACCACATTTACTTAAAGTCAGTTGTGTAAAAGGAGTGCCTTGACTTGAGTTGCCAGGAAGTGGAACACTATCAGTATTATCAGGCCATGTGAGGGGCAACAGTTGAGGGTGTTTAGTTTCCTTAGAGGCTCTAAGTGGACTAGAACCTAGTTCCTCTCGTACTACCCTCGTTTTACCAGTGACCCTGGAACAACCGTGCTCTATATAGACTTCAATCAACTTGTAACGACCTACCATATAACCCAAACATCTGACATCATCATCAGATGAAAGGGGAAACAGTCCGTGGTCTAAACTACTCATTGGACTAAGATAATGATAAAACAGAGGCTTTGTCTGACCTGTGTAGCCCAACTTAAGCACCATCTCGTCCAGATCAAACACTGAGAATACATCAATATCCACCATGTCAAATATGTCTTCAGTACCACCAATGTATTCCCTGTTAGGGAAACGCATAAATGCCCCACCATGATGTATTCGAATGGTGAATAAATTGCGATTAAATTCTGCAATATAAAGTCAATTACTTAGTACCTAAACATATATAAACACAAGCTAACAACAAAATAAGCTCAAATCAACTGGACTTAAACTCATTACCGTAGGCATTCTCACATTGCGCCTCCAACTCATCTGCAGGGACTGACACTCCTCTTGTGCGCATCTTCCACATTGGTGCGGACATTTTTCGGGACGCTTTACAATACTTTTGTGATTTTGACGTTGATGTGATTGGGCGGGAAAGTTTTTTGCAGGTGTATCTTGGAAAACGAAAGCTTCAGGCAAAAGTTAATAGAACCTTCTTTATAGGCAACTTTTAGGGACGATTTGCGCAAATTACTGTACCAACACATCTTGGAGCTATCTTTTAGGGACCAACAGCGACAGTTACTGTTGGAGATGTTTTGGAGTGAAAAGACGAAATTATCCATGGTATACACGTCAGCTAACGTTGCATTGCAGCGTCCGTTTCCCAAAAGAACCATTCGCGCCAAAATCGACAAGTTCAGGGATGAAAATGAAAAAAAAAGTTTAAGGACGATTCGCGCTAATCTTGACAAGTTTAGGGACCAACGGTGAAATTTTGTCAAGAAGTCGCCAAACGATTCAACTTTTTTCATTGAGGTCAATGTCACTTATCTTGAAACTACCTTTCAACTACTCAAACTAGTCTAGCCAAGTTAAATTATTTGAAAGTTGAATAGATTGACGACTTCCTCTCTTCTTTGAAATTTGATATGATTAACTAAACTCCGCATTCGGAGATTTTGATCCTTTCGGCCTTACGAGGGGTTATTAGATTATGATTAAATTAAAGTGTTCTCATTAAGTTGTAATTAACTAAGCTTATGTGATCTATGAAAAACTCAAAAAACGTCTTCTTGCTAGGATTAAAGAATCATTAGAATCTCAATTTCTCATGTCGTTATGCATAAATGATAAGGACCAATTAAGGTGGCTTAGTGATTAAGTATCATATTTAATCTTAACTATACACGTATTTTGGATGATTAGATAAAAAGTCCGGAATGGTTTTTAAGAAAAGTAAAACACAGTTAAACTGCATATATCTGAGTTAAAGATGCATTCTCATGGCCGGAACCCACGTGACCGACTGAGAGAGATAGTGAAAGCGAGAAAGACAAACACATCTTTTTCCGTTGAGCAGGGTACTCTGCAGTAGTGGGTACCTCGTAGGACCTCGACCAAGCAACAAAAGCACTGCCGGTAGAACAAGATTACTCCATTTGTAAGTGAAAAAGGAGTTGATGATATGAGTAACGGGTCCACATTTCTTACAAAAATCATACGAATAAGATAACATTTCGATTATTTTATGGCCATGATGTCCATGTTTTAATATTTTATCGTAGCTAGGAAACAAATGAGTTGACAAATATACATACCACAATAGAAGACATAACTATTGCAGTTTTGTATGTTTTAGATTGTTTTAATAAAAGATTCCACTTCTATGTACGTATACATAATCACATCAGCTACATGCTTACATCATTTATTCATTTTATTTCAGAATCATTAGGTGACCTTAAGTATTGCTTACATCATTTATTCATTTTATTTCAGAATCATTAGGTGACCTTAAGTATCGATTACCAATTAATTACCGAATTATATACTAACCACTAAGCATTTTAAATATGTACGATTTCGACTTAGTCGTACGAACATAATATAATTCACATCAGCTACATGCTTACATCATTTATTCATTTTATTTCAGAATCATTAGGTGACCTTAAGTATCGATTACCAATTAATTACCGAATTATATACTAACCACTAAGCATTTTAAATATGTACGATTTCGACTTAGTCGTACGAACATAATATAATTATAAAAAGTTATCTATTATATATATTGGCTTTTCATCTTAAGGATAATAAATGACATCTTTAGCGTCTTGTTAGTTTTATATAAATTACCGTTAAAGAATAATAAATAAATAAATAAATATATAAAATCCATCGATCGATTTGCCAATTTTTATGCAATATATTTTACATCGAAATGAAACTTAGTAAAACAAGTGTATAATTAAAAAGTTAACTACTATACATATTGACTTTTCATCTTAAGAATAACAAACGGTATCTCTAGCTTCTTTCTAGTTTTATATAAATTGTCGTTAAAAAAAAAACTAGCGATCGGTTTCCCAATTTTTATGCAATATATTTTACATCGAAATGAACCTTGTAAACCAAGTGTACAATTAAAATGTTAACTACTATACATATTGACTTTTCATCTTAAAAATAACAAATGGTATCTCTAGTTTCTTTCTAGGTTCATATAAATCGCCATTTAAAAAAAAAAAAAATCTTAAAAATAATGAATAAATAAGTAAATAAAAAAATCGGTTTCCCAATTTTTATGCAATATATTTTACATCAAATGGAACCTTAGGAAACCAAGTATGCAGGGTTTTTTATTTATTTATTTATTTATTTATTTATTTATTTAATAAAATAAAGTGTTTAGTTGAATATCAAACCACATGCATGTATGATATAATATCCAAGAGTAAACATCACAATTTTGGGTCTTCAGTTTTCATAATATCCGTTTACTTTTCAATTCATGAATTGAATCAAATGGCCATGATTGACTAAACAGTTCCTTTCTGTGTTTATCAATCAACATCTACTACCAATAGATAATGTTGTTGGTTCTTTTTAGTCTTACAAAACATACTCAAAACTTTCAATATGATACAGTAAAGTTGGTCCACTTAATTTCTAACTAATGAAATAACCTAATTTTCACAAGTATATCCAATATAATTCAATTCAACTTTAATTTGATCAATAATAGTTGTAACCAACATTTAACATTTTTGTTTTGTTTAAATGCTACTTTTTTAAATACTTATTTCTCAAGTATTTAGCATTTTTAATCTGTTTAAATATTAGTTTTCTAATTCACTAGTACACAAACTATTTTTTGGAACGGCGTATTTAAAACGGTTGTAACATTTAACCATTTTAAATAATGTAAAAGCGTTATTTATAACGGTTACATAAACCAAATCGTTGTAAATATTAATTAATTAAAACGGTTGTTGCTCTTTGAACATTATTTAGAACGGTGTATATCAACCGTAAATAAAAATATATGAAATTTTGATTATTTGGAACGGTTATAAGGGCATCCACTATGATAGACCTTTACAAAGGTTTATAATTGATTCATGTCATTAATTCTTAAACCTTTTGGTTGTATAAACCTATTTTCACTATACATAAACTTCTTAAAGCTTTAAAAATATCATACATACTTCAAATGCATTAAATTGTGAAGAGGTTCAAGATATTATACCTTTTCATGCCAAGTAAGCATGAAATAGGTTTTCACTATGGTTAACAAAACTATAAACCTCTTCATATTTTTATAAACCTATTTATAAATCACCATAGTGAATGCTTTAAGTAGTAAAATTTTTCAAGATATTTTCACTTCAAATGAGCGGGAATTTACCCACTTATTTTTTCACCCTTATTTCTCTCTATTTATTAAACTCACCTATTTTTCTTTTTCTTTCTCTCTATTTATAACAAGTGTATTTCTCTCTTTATTTATCCTATAGGCTAAAACAAACTCAGAATTTTCCGATGTTTATTTTTTTGCAGATCTTCAAGGCGCATCATCCATTTATCTAAAAAGGTATTATTGCATGTTTTTGTTTCATTTTCAGTTTGTTGTTTTTTTTTTTTAATTGTATATCATATATTGCAGATTTTCTTTTCCTTTTTTAGTTATATTGATTAAGATCATTCAAATTTACTCGCAGTGCCATCAATGTTTGACCACATAAAAAAGGTATTTTTCCATATTTTTATCTCATTTTACCTTTAGAGTTTCTTTATTGTGTCTCATATGTTGTTGATTTACTTTTTACTTTTAGTTATATTGATAAAAATCTCCTTTTGACTTTTTAATAATGCAGGCTGTATGTTTGATATACAATATGGATTTGAGGTAATAAATCTACTCACAATTCCCATCATGACCACATAAATATGACTGTCAACAATAGAAGTTTTTGGTTAAAAAAAACAAGAGAATATGAAACAACAGATAATTTACTCTAAAAAAGTAAAAGAATAAGAAACCGCATATGAGATACTCTCGGATGGCAAGATTCTCAAAATGCATAAGGATTAATGGATTAACGACTAAGAACAATAACATGATTAAAAAAAACTTGTATTGCCAACACCTAAAATTATATTAAAATGTTTGAGATATTATATATATATATATATATATATATATATATATATATATATATTTTTTAATTTTGGAAACCATTTACAACAGTTGTTTATTAATGTTACAAAAAAAAGTGTACTAAAAGGTGTACTTATTTAGAACGGTTTAAAACCGTTGTAAAAGATGACCATATTATTTACTACGTTTTTTTATAGAACGGTCAAAAACCATTTTCAAAAACCTTATTTAACCGTTATAATAAATAGTTTTTTAACTAGTGATTACAGCTACATATACACTACACCATTTTAGACCTATTGTGACGAAAATTTTTTCGTGACAACACATGTTGTCGCGACAAGTCCACTAAACGACAAAAAAATGGTATTCTGGCAACCATGTTTGACCAAAACTTTTCGCGACAACATTTTTCTTTTTGTGACAACATGTTGTCACAATAGAATCACTACATGACAAAATAGAGGCATGTTGTTTTATAAATTTTGACTATATCTTATAGCGACAACATTTTGATTTGTAGTGACAACAGTGTTGTTACTAAAAGATTTTGATATTATTGACTTTTGACTTTTATCTTTCGTGACAACCGTGTTGTCACTATAAGTTTTGGGGAAAAAAAATTGGGGGGAAAGTTACCGCCTAATCTTGTAGCGACAACTTATGTTGTCACGATAAATGTTGTCACTAAAGAATTTGGTGATTTGGAGGGAAATTTGCCGCCTAAACCTTTAGTGACAACATGTTGTCGCGAGAAATGTTGTCACTAAAGATTTAGACACAATTTTAACTAATTATAATTTTTTTTAAATGTTATAAATTAATTAAATATGATTTTAGTTATTTATAATAATTTAAAATGATTCAAATTTATTATAAATTCTTTAAAATGTTATAAATTAATTTAAAAATGAATTAAATTAAATAACTTTAAAATGTTATAAATGAATTAAAAATAATTTAATTTAGGTTTAAAAACTTTTATTTAATATATAATTAAAATAAAATACTTTCATTTAATATATAATTATAGTAAAATACTCGCCAATAGTTTGGCGGGATTTTTTCCCGCCTGTTCGTTTGGTTGTTGAGTTGTTTAGTTTGAGTTGTTTTGTTTGGTTGTCGAGTTGTTTCGTTTGATCTGTTTCGTTTGCTTGTCGAGTTGTTTAGTTTGAGTCTGTATGAAAATGTATGTGGTTGAGAACTCTTGCGTGTTTTAAATAAACGATTTGCCTTCGTGTTTGTTAATTGTGATATTGTTCCTTTAGTTCTATTATTTGTGCGTACGAATTTAAAATATAAAGCACGTTCGACATCAGTACTACATATGAAAATTATTCATGTCACCTAAAAGGTCACAGAGTATTGCATCCAACTAACATGAATGGTCGTGGTTGTTGGGATACATTAACATTTCAAGTTTTGCCTCCAACATCCTTATTCTTGAGAGTAGCAACTGATTTTGTGCCTCAAGCATGTTTATCCTAAGATCTTTTTCATGACAGTTTGAGCACCTTGTTGGAGCAGATCCAGAACCGCTTGATGTTGAAGCTCCAAGAGAAGCGGTCATTTTGGCGATTCGTTCCTCCTTCCATAAAAAGAAATTGCATCCATATTCCGTTGTCCCACCATGTTAAAGAGTGAAAACTATTATTTTTAACAACCTGCCAAATTATTTAGATAATACACAAAAAAGTATGTAATTGTTCACCTTCAATAATGGACACGCATAGTATAGTTTACCACGAGAGTAAGGTTTATGCGATTCTCGCACAATTACGTCTCCTCGTCTACAAGGACAAGGAAAAGCTTCAAATTCCGCCATCTTCACCATGATAACAGTGTGTGTTTGTGGTTTAACATCTCGTGTATAACCATATCATCTCGGCTCGTCTGTTTAACATCTCGTGTAGAACCATAGCATCTCGACTCATCCGTTTAACATCTTGTGTATAACCATAGCATCTCGGCTTGTTCGTTTAACATATCGTGTATAACCATATCATCTCGACTCGTTCGTTTAACATCTCGTACGTGTATAACCATATCATCTCGACTCGTTCATTTAACATATTGTGTACAACCATATCACCTCGGCTCATTCGTTTAACATCTCGTACGTGTATAACAATATCATCTCGGTTCGTTCGTTTAACATCTCGTATGTGTAGAACCATATCATCTCGGTTCATTTGTTTAACATCTCATACGCATATAACCATATCATCTCGACTCGTTCGTTTAACATCTCGTACGTGTAGAACCATGTCATCTCGACTTGTTCGTTTAACATCTCGTGTATAACCATATCATCTCGACTCGTTCGTTTAACATCTCGTACGTGTAGAACCATATCATCTCGGTTCGTTCGTTTAACATCTCTTGTACAACAATATCATCTCGGCTCGTTCGTTTAACATCTCGTACGTGTATAACCATATCATCTCGACTCGTTCGTTTAACATCTCGTGTATAACCATATCATCTCAATTCGTTCGTTTAACATCTCGTGTATAACCATATCATCTCGACTAGTTCGCTTAACATCTCGTGTATAACCATAACACCTCGGCTCGTTCGTTTAACATCTCGTGTATAACCATAGCATCTCGACTCGTTCGTTTAACATCTCGTACGTGTAGAACCATATCATCTCGGTTCGTTCGTTTAACATCTCTTGTACAACCATATCATCTCGGCTCGTTCGTTTAACATCTCGTACGTGTAGAACCATATCATCTCGGTTCGTTCGTTTAACATCTCTTGTACAACCATATCATCTCGGATCGTTCGTTTAACATCTCGTGCATAACCATAGCATCTCGGCTCATTTGTTTAATATCTTGTACGTGTAGAACCATATCATCTCGGTTCGTTCGTTTAACATCTCTTGCACAACCATATCATCTCGGCTCGTTCGTTTAACATCTCGTGTATAACCATAGCATCTCGGCTCGTTCGTTTAATATCTTGTACGTGTAGAACCATATCATCTCGGTTCGTTCGTTTAACATCTTTTGTACAACCATATCATCTCGGATCGTTCGTTTAACATCTCGTACGTGTAGAACCATATCATCTCGGTTCGTTCGTTTAACATCTCTTGTACAACCATATCATCTCGGCTCGTTCGTTTAACATCTCGTACGTGTAGAACCATATCATCTCGGCTCGTTCGTTTAACATCTTATGTATAACCATAGCATCTCGGCTCGTTAGTTTAATATCTTGTACGTGTAGAACCATATCATCTCGGTTCGTTCGTTTAACATCTCTTGCACAACCATATCATCTCGGCTCGTTCGTTTAACATCTTGTGTATAACCATAGCATCTCGGCTCGTTCATTTAATATCTTGTACGTGTAGAACCATATCATCTCGGTTCGTTCGTTTAACATCTCTTGTACAACCATATCATCTCGGATCGTTCGTTTAACATCTCGTACGTGTAGAACCATATCATCTCGGTTCGTTCGTTTAACATCTCTTGTTCAACCATATCATCTCGGCTCGTTCGTTTAACATCTCGTACGTGTAGAACCATATCATTTCGGCTCGTTCGTTTAACATCTTGTGTATAACCATAGCATCTCGGCTCGTTCGTTTAATATCTTGTACGTGTAGAACCATATCATCTGGGTTCGTTCTTTTAACATCTCTTGCACAACCATATTATCTCGGCTCGTTCGTTTAACATCTTGTGTATAACCATAGCATCTCGGCTCGTTCGTTTAATATCTTGTACGTGTAGAACCATATCATCTCGGTTCGTTCGTTTAACATCTCTTGCACAACCATATCATCTCGGCTCGTTCGTTTAATATCTTGTACGTGTATAACCATATCATCTCGGCTCGTTCGTTTAACATCTCGTGTATAACCATAGCATCTCGGCTCGTTCGTTTAATATCTTGTATGTGTAGAACCATATCATCTTGGTTCGTTCGTTTAACATCTCTTGTACAACCATATCATCTCGGATCGTTCGTTTAACATCTCGTGTATAACCATATTATATCGATTCGTTCGTTTAACATCTCTTGTACAACCATATCATCTCAGATCGTTCGTTTAACATCTCGTACGTGTAGAACTATATCATCTCGGCACGTTCGTTTAACATCTCGTACGTGTAGAACCATATCATCTCGGCTCGTTCGTTTAACCTCTCGTACGTGTATAACCATATCATATCGACTCGTTCGTTTAACATCTCATGTATAACCATATTATATCGATTCGTTCGTTTTTAATGAATTGGGTCGAACTGACGAAAACCAAAATAAAAAAACCGTTAGTTATAAAACCAAAACCGAACCGATGAAACCAAAATTGAACCAAATATGGTCGGTTTGGCGTGGTTTTTCAATTTGGTTTCGTTTTCGGTCTAATATGCTTTTTTATACGAAATAAAATAAAAAAATATTTTCAAAAATATTAGTACAATGAAGTGATGAACATAACACTTTTTTAAAATATTTTCAAAAATATTTCGTATTTTTTATATGTATTTATTATATTATTATACAAAAAAAAAAAAAAAAAAAAAAAAAAAAAAAAAAGAAAGAAAAGAAAAGGTACTCCGTAAAAGCTTTTAGTTCCAAAAATTTTCACACTTAGATAAAATTTTGGTGCCAAAATTTTCACCAAAAATCAAAAACCCCCGCCTACATATCTGCTCCACACAATTTTCACACTTAGATAAAATTTTCACCTTATCTCTTTCTTCCATCTCACACTTACCAAATCTGCTCCACATTAAAAGGTTTGTGTTTAATTTTTGTTTATGTATGTTTTGTTAATTTTTATTAGTTAATTTTTGTATGTTATTAATTTTTGTTTATGAAATCTGTTGCCGTAGCCGACCACCACCAGCTGCTGTCGCCGTAACCGCCACCACCACCACTGTGCCACTGTCATCGCCGACCTAGCCATCACTACCAGTTGCTAAAAGGTAAATCATTTCTCACATCATTATCAGTTCATTATTATCTCAGATTTAGTAGTTAGGAATTGTGATTATAGTTTTTATATTTAATGAAAATGGTTCACTGAAGACAAACGCATATGGGCCTAAAGATACTTTATACATGTTAAAATATACTAATTATAACATTTTGAGGGACACTTGAGTTATCTTGGGATGAATGTATTGTTAGTTGTGAATAAAATGATTTGTATATGAACATTTAGTTATAAGGAAATGAAATAACTTGGTTAGTATTGGTCTCGTGATTTGAATGTGTTTGTGTACATTTTGATACTTGTGCTATTTGAATAGTTTTGTGTAAATTTTTCTTACATTGTGATACTTGTGTTAATTGTAGTCGCTAAAGGTCGTCACCACAAAACCTCTTGTTTCTCACCACAAAACTTTCACCACCAAAAGCACCACTACGTACACCACCACCACAACCAACCACCCGAGCAGTTATGTTGATTAATAAGGCTTGGATTAGGCCGGGTTTAAAATGTAGTGATCCTGAGTTTAAAGCCGGTCTTAACACCTTCTTCGATAGGTGTAAAGAACACGTAAATGATCGGGGATTTTGTCATTGCAACGTTCACGAGCCAACAAGGCCAACAGAGGAAAACAAGTCTACACATCGAATCATGGCTCAAAGTCCTATGCCCAAAGCAGGCATGAAGAGGTAAGTCGTGATTAAATATTTGTTTTTATACTCGTTTTATTTGTTTCATTATTATCACATACTAATTTAATGTGTTTTTATGGTAATGGTGCGTACCCGGACCTGGTAGAGCAATTTAAGACCAAACATATATACAAGAAGGGAGACAAGAAGGGACAATGGAAAAACGAAGCCGCCGAATCGCAATACGTAAGTCATTCTTGTTTCACATTCCTGTTTTTAATCGCCAAATCGCAATACGTTGGGTTCAAGGTTTCACATTCCTGTTTTTAATTTTTAAGATTTTAGTGTAATTTTTGCATATTTTGTTATTTTTAGTTATAGTAGTTAATTGTTGTTTATTTATGCTTATTTGTGTTCATAATAGCCTAGTGTAAGCTAATTTGTCAGTTTCATGGCCTAGATTCTCCATTTGCTTCATTAAGCTTTCATAACAGAATTTTAAGGGGTGTTTGGATTTGCTTGTTAAACTGCATTATTGTGACTCTCAGTAGATAAATCTTACTTAAACATTGTCCTTAGGTCATATTAGAGTAATGGTAGTATAAAATCAGTAGGCATTTAGTTTAAAAAGTCAAAAGTGGTTTGATCCCTTAAAATCTGTTTACTGTTAGACTTTCTAGGTTGGTAAATCTCCATTTTACTTATAGAAACTGATTAGGTAGCTTAAGTTAGTCTCATTCTATCTTATAACATCATATTTAGTCATCTAGGAAGGATCAAATCTTAGTTTAGTCAACCTTTTCAAAAATTGAAAAAGTCAAAATTCCAAAAAAAATCTCAAAAGAAGGTTGATTTTTAATTTACTCATTGTTATGAGTTTTGATCTGAAACTTTGGCCACTTAATCTTGGCTTGCTTGTGTTTTCAAAAATATTTTTTTTTCAAATTTTTAGAATTTTATTCAATGGCTTTTTAGTGGCACAAAGTGACCCGTTTGGTTTTAAATCTGCCCTGCACCTAGCCTTTACCATTCTGACCCATTTTTCCTTTGTCCATAACTGGCTCAATTTTTTAGATTCTTGCTTGATTCTTGGTGATTTGGAGAGCTAGTAGTATAGGGTTGAATTAGTCGTGCTTGTTTAGGCCTTATTTGCTTATCTTCTTAGCTTATTTAGCCCTCCAAGCTGCTACTTTCTGCTGTTCTGCATCAGTAGGGACTGAGTTTCTTTGATTCTTGTTCTAGCCTGATTTAGCTTGTATAGTTGCTATAATAAGCTTGTATGTGTTATTGTGGGTGTGTATGAGCTTTTGTTTGCCTTGGCGTTGGCTTGTGTGAACATTTGTTAAAGCTAATTAGAATTTAATTAGTGATAAATAGTTCTAAACTATTAAATTTTCACTCGTTTTGTGACTTTACAGAACCGGATGCTAGAGATTAGAAAGGGTCAACAAGGTCAAGAAGAGCAACTCACTGATAAGGAGTAGCACAAGTCTTGGGCACTAAACGAGGCTTTAACCCGGGACGGGGTAGGGTGTTGGCAGGTAGTTCTTCATCGTCATCTTCTGTACGCTCCCACCCCGATCCAGCACCACAAATGACTCAATCTCAAATAAGCGGTCTGGCGAGGTACGTGATGAACCTACATGCACAATTAGCTGACCGTAAAGTCATTGATTTGCCACCGCCCCCGAGCTTGACCCCTCACTGTTTATGGATGTTGATGAAGAAGAGGATGCAGACGAGTCCACAAGTGAGTAAATCAAGGCCTTTATGGTGTTGACCAATTTACAGTTATGTCGTTTTGGATAATTTATGTTTATGATGTTCAACAATTTACATTTATGTCGTCGAACTAAGTTGTTAAACCATGTAGTCTTTGAACAATTTATGGAATGTAGTTTGCTTTAGTTATTGGTTGTGTTGATATGAAATTATGGAAAATTTGGTTGCGGAAAAATCTGGAAAACGGGGTCGGAAAACCTGGGAAAACGCGACAAAATAGGCTGTTTTGTAGCAGATGCCACTTTTAGTGACAACATGTTGTTGCTACATGTTGTCGCTACTAGTAATATTTGTTTTTTAATTTTTTTGGGATGACAACTTGTTGTTGCTAAAGGTTGTCGCTATAAGCTTGGGCAAAAATAAGTAAAACCTTTTGTGACAACATGTTGTCACTAAAAAGTTGTTGCAAAAACACTTTGCCATTAAAAAGTCAAACTTGTAGTGACAACATGTTGTCACTACAAGTGTTGTCACAAAAAAACTTGAGTCAACAAGTCAAACTTTTGGTCAAACCTGTTGTCGCAATAGGTGAAAAATGTTGTCACAATAACTTCCAGCGACGCGGTTATAGCGGCAACGCTTTCCGTGACAACATGTTGTCACAAATATACTTATAGTGACAACTTTCGCACTTTTAGCGACAACATTGCGTTGTCACTATAGGTCCAGAATGGTGTAGTGATAACCAAACACATTTTAATAAAACAAACAGTTACTACAAACTATACCATCATTCGTTTCACCAAACATACCCTTACCGTTTATTTTTCATCTTCATCATCTAAAAAAAAGTTGTAACATCCCAATATTTATAAAGTTTTTGTGGATTTTGGGTGTGACAAATTAAAGATTGTCCAAAAGGGTAGCCAATCAGACAAATTTTCCTAAATTACGTTTTCAATGCATTTACCAAATTTAATGGAAGATTAAACCACACTAAAACTCCGAACAAATTTACTCCAATTCACATATTCATTGCTAACATTTGTTTCACTTTTTCACATTGTAATTTATTCATTTTCATCCTTAAGTAATCATGGCTTTCCCATACACTTTGATATTGATGTTTATTGTATCTTCATGCATCTTTGATCTTATATCTCCAATATGTAAGAACCCTTTTATCTTCATGCATCTTTAATAGTTGTTTTCGGATATCTAAACCATTTTTTATGTATGTATATCATCATATGTGCTATGAGGAGCACTACATTGCGTGCGTCGTATAGCTTGTACAAAATGATGTAGACATCAATTATCGAACTGATGAACAATTTTTTTTCTTCGTTTCTATAATTTTCATCTTCAGTAGGCCTACTATTTGATTGTGACACACATATATTTTAATGCAGATGGATATGATCCATTGGATCCTAATGGAAATATCACTATAAGATGGGATCTTAGGCAAAAGAATAATGATTCAGGAACACAAGATGTAAGGGTTTTTTTTTTTTTTTTTTTTTTTTTTTTTTTTTTTTTTTTTTTTTTTTTTTTAATTTAATTTTATGAAGACATTTTTTAGATGTACAACAAATGCATGTGCATGTGATACATTGACGCGTTATTTGGTGGTACTTTTTGCATGGAATGCACATTTGCTACTTTTTCTAACTCATATCCCGAATAATTCTAAGTCAAAGATTTACATAGAGCAAATATATATGTTACAATGAACATAAATGTATACTTATTGTCTTCCTAACGTAACATAATTAATGTTCATCGTGCATAAAGTTTCTCAAAGGCGCCGTTTTTAGAAATGAAGTATAAAAAATCTTTCTAATTTTTTAGTTGATTTTGTGTATAGTATCAAATAAGTAAAAATATAATATTAAAACATAAGAATATTATTTCATCATTTGTTAGTCCGTTTGTTGATGTAAATAGGATATGAACTTGATTAACCAAATCCGTTTTTGAGGGAATTTTATAAATAGAAAAGGATTGTATTGGCTTACTTTTTTGTAATAATAAGCAAAAGTTGCACCCTCTAAATTTTTATAAGATTATAAATTAAATTGTAGATAACAGTTTCAATCTACAATTATCAATTGTATCGGCACATTGAACTCCCTGGATGGAAGCTAAGTTGGAAATGGGGCGGTAAAGAAGTAATTTGGGACATGAGGGGAGCCGAGGCAACCGAGCAAGGGAAGTGTGACAAGTACTTAACCAAATCACAGCTCCCACATTGTTGCAAGAGGGAGCCCGTGATCATTGACCTTTTACCCGGAGCTCCGTACAATATGCAAGTACAAAATTGTTGCAAGGCCGGAGTATTATCGTCATTAAATCAAGATCCAGCTAATTCCATGGCCTCATTTCAAATGAACGTTGAGTCACTAGAAATGACGGCGTATGACTTTAAAATCGGCATCCCTGGGTATACTTGTGGGAACGCTACTAAGGTTCCACCAACAAAGTATATATCTCCTAATGGGCGTAGACGAACACAAGCTCTTGGTGAGTTATAACTTTGAAGATAAATTATAGACGAGACGACTAGATTGGGATAAAATTTGTTGATGTTTGTGATTTCTTATTGCAGGGACGTGGAATGTAATATGTACTTATTCACCCTTTCGTGCATCAGTGGCTCCAAAATGTTGTGTTTCACTATCTTCATTCTATAGCAAGACGATTGTGCCATGTCCAACATGCAGCTGTGGTTGCCAAGGCGATTTAGGATCAACCTGTGTGAGGTATATCTTTAATTTCTATAAGCTTTTTCGTCGTTAGTTAGTTCTAAAGGAGCTGTGACGAGGCATCAGTAGATCCTACAGACTCGTAGGACCACTTGCTGTACATGGAAACTTATCTGAATTATGAACTTACGAAATTTACATTTATTTTAAAATTGTAGGTTTGGTCAACCACATCCAATGTTGCAACTACCCAATAACGAACCATCGCCACCAATGGTGCAATGTTCACAACATATGTGCCCGATTAGGGTTCATTGGCACGTGAAGACAAGTTACAAGGAATATTGGCGAGTTAAAATCACGATAATTAACTTTAACGTTGTCAAGAATTATAGTGAATGGAATTTGGTCGTGTCCCATCCGAATTTACAAAGTGTGACACAAGTTTTTAGCTTCAACTACAAACCTTTAAATCAATACGGGAGTACAAGTAAGCCAATTGGATTCTAATATCTATATCCTATCAACGAGAATTTTTTTTCTATGATCACATTTTTAAATGATACTATGACTTTTTATTCTCAGATGATTCAGGGATATTTTATGGGCTCGAGCATTACAATGCGATGTTGCTCCAAGCAGGTGATGAAGGAAATGTTCAAACGGAGTTGTTGTTTCACAAAGACCCTGAAACGTTTACCTTTAAAGAAGGATGGGCATTTCCAAAGAAGGTTATGTTCAACGGCGACGATTGTGTGATGCCACCACCATTCGAGTACCCGCCACTTCCAAATAGTGGTTCGGTTTTCAGACCTTCGACATTATGCATGGTCATTTTGTCACTTTTGTATACTTTAATATTATGAAAACATATACTAGATTTTTATTCATTTACATAGGGTCATTTTGGCCAATGATGTCTATGGTGGTAGGATGTTTAATACTTTAATGTTTAATTTATTTGTGATTAAGGTATTATTGTTAGTTAATCCACTTTAAAGTTTGTATGTACTGTATATATGAAACTTGATAGTTGATACTGAACTTTTCTTATCAATCTTGTTATGTTTAATAAATATTACCTGGATCATTTATTTACTTATATTCTAAAAAATATACATGTGGGGCATGGGAGTAAAAAATTACCAATGGTTTCCCATTGAAGATCTTTGAATACCTCTAGCAAACATTGGACCACTTTGACTAGTCTTACTGAGTAAACAACCTTGCTCATTGCCCATCCATCTTTGGCCCACACATTATGTTCCAATATTCTCCCTTTTCCTTTATTCTTCTTCTATACATGTTCTCTAAACTCTAAAGGGGTACAAGTTTGCTTAATGATAATCATTAGAAAAACATGTCGATCATCTCCTATGATACATTATACAAAAAGGTCAAGAATTTGGCAATTAAGTTGCTATAATCTTAGTTATGTCATATACACGACATAAAGAAGCGAATCAATTAGAATGGAGACAGGGAAGAGAGGTAAAAGATATATTTTCGAGCTTGAAGATATATAAAGTTTGAGCATCAATGCATATGACTCGATGATGAACTATATAGATCAATTCTATTCCATTTGCACGTGTAACAGAGATTAAACTACACAATCCTAATATCATATATATGTAATTCATAGTAATATATATTCGTACTTACATATAGTTGATCAAATCTTAAGATGTTACCGAAAAGATAAAACTATATAAGTTTTATATCTACTAGTGCTATACTTATTGATCCCTATATGAACTCAATCGTAACCTTTCTCATGAACTTAAAACCATTGTGTTGAATAGTTGAAGTTGGCAACTTCACCAAGCACTTGTCGAAAATCAAATCCTTCGTTTAAAATATCGCTATTAGAGCCCGTCACTCCACCATCATTAATGCTACACCAAGATGCGTAATCGTTTCTAAGTGGAAATGCATTAGAAGAAAGACCTTGATTCTCTTGGAAAGACGATATGCTATCAGTGAAACTATTACTGCTTGAATTTGAAACAATCGCTTGGTTATAATCCACCGTCATCATAGAGTAATCTAAAATGGGATTATTTATAATTTGATAGTCCTGAACTTCTTGTTTAGGTAAGAACACCGGAGAGCTAAACTTCATTGGATTGATGCATGGGACGTTGTTTATCGTTGTGGTGGTGGTGGTTGTGTTCTGCAACGATGAAAATCTCTTCTTTAACTTGGTGTTCCAATGATTCTTGACATCGTTGTCGGTTCTTCCATGTAAATGAGATGCTATGACAGACCACCTAAAGTTTTAAAAACTTTCATCAATAATCTTACATTTTGATTCCACATTATCAACTAGCTAGGGAGTACATGGTGTACTATTTTGACATTTTCATTGCATAAATTGTCAAAATCAAAACACTAATATAAAACTTAATCACTTAGTTTAATAAAGGGTATGGTAGTACTAACCTGCTCCCGATATTGATGTACAAAGATGAGATAATATCATCTTCTTCTTCAGTAAACCCTCCGAGCTTTATATCCGGTCTTAAATAATTCAACCATCTTAGTCGGCAACTTTTTCCACAACGTTTTAACCCTGGTTAATTAAATAAATCATATTATGTAACAAAATTTAGAAATGTATTAAAAAACAATCTTAGATCATGACACTTCCTTAACAATGTAACAAATTTTTATTAAAATTAGTTTAATAATAAGTAAATGGGACCTCAAGAAACTTCATTGATCAATAACAACAAAAAAAATAAGAAAGAACCTTGCTCAATCATTTGATCATCCTCTAGTTCTTTTAGTACTATGAACTCAAAACTAAGAAAACAACACAAATTTTACGAGCATCGAATCTTGAATTCACAAATATCAGCTCTAAAGATGTCATTAGATACGAGTTAGGCCCAACGGCATTCATTTAGTTATCAACTACTATGTAGTTTTTTCTGAACAGCCAAAACAATTTCATTATAAAACTTGCAAAAAGCTATATATATTAACCAACTAGCTTCTTCTCTTCTCGTTTTCTTTCGAAGAGAGATTGATATGCACACAAAGGGACCTAAATCGAGTCATAGATAGATATAAAGATCGAGACATATACACAAACATACCTGCTTTATGAGGCAAGGCAATCCAGTTGCCACCAGTGCCATGGTTCTGAATGTAGTTTCTAAGAATAGTATCTTCTTCAGGTGACCATGGTCCTCTTTTGACTTTGGTTTTATCACAACAAGGAGACCTACCCATCACACCAAAATTAACACTTCAATTCTCACACACAAAACCCTAAAATAACCTATAGCTAGCCTAGCTAGCTAAGAATATACTACACCTTAGCTAATATATGTTTCTTTAAGATGAAGTTATAGCCAATCACTTCTTATATATATACACCTTAGCTAATATATGTGTGTTTGTTTTAGAGTGTGAATGTGTATATGTTAATGTATATTTATGTATGTGTTATAAGTCAAGAAGTGAACTTGGTCTAACCTTATTTAAGATGAAGTGACAAGAAGCTGCATGAAGACTTTGTCATTGTATAATAGTGAATTACTAGTTGACTCTTCTACAAATTATATATACATACTTCGTTTTCACTTTAAATAAATAAACGTTTTCGTATAAATACATAAAATATATAAGACTATCATCAATACTATTAGATGGTTTAAGTTGAAGGTTTTAAGCTTTTATAGGAATTATAGATCTCTCGAACCTTATATATAATCTCTTGTTGCAAACTATCACAATTCTTATATAGACTAGAAAACAATAGTATTATGTATTAGACAATAAATATGATCCCGATTGTGGATTTGGTTCATATTTATCATCTAATATCTAGTAGATGTAGTTCGCACACAAAGTTTGATAACTGACATAGCAGTTCCACCCGCCCCAGCCGACCGCAGGATGATAATTTGTGAAACTGTGAGAGCCGTTATTGTGTTAATGTTTAAACTTGCTCAATTTACTATAAGAACAATTGTTATAAAATAGGTCGTGAAATGATGCAAACGAGCTCGATCGGCTGACCAAGGGTTCCTGTGAAGTGTAAACCACATAGATAATTGTAATGTAATGTAAAATTGTGTCAAAATATCAATTTCTCCAAAAATGCACTTTATCTCAAGAGATTTGTGTTACAGTCTGGTTTGGCTGGTTTCAAAAAAATTTTGTATAATTTAATTATCTAAGTATATATATACCTTTTACTTTTTGTATGATTAAATTATCTACGTATATATGAAAAGTCAATTAATAGAGATAATAGTAGCATTTTAACTTTGACGAGCAATGTGGATGCATGTAATGTCAAATATAATTCACATAAAGTTTGGTTGGGTCTGGTCAAGAACACATGTGTTCATACACTGCCAATCTTTCTATTTTTTTATTTCATAAAGATTTTCCAAAGAAATATATTTTGATAATGGAGTTACTAACAAATCAAACTCCTTAATTTTTTAAACTAAAGTACCTTTATGTATAAAAACAAAACAAAAAGAAATCATTTTTATTGTTAGCTTGACAGGATGCAACGATTATTCATGAGAAATGGTCAATTTTTTTTAACTTTTAATAATTACATTGGCTTGGAATGGTCAAAAGAAGATTACCTCATTGGCTCTTGGATGCTATTTGCCTTTTTCTCAATTTGTTTTTGTGGACCAATTTTACCCCTTCAAACTTTTATTACCCCATATGGTAAGATATTGTGTACTTGCAAGTTTTATATGAAAAATGTTTCTTGCAAGTTTTATATGAAAAATGTTTTTTCTGGAGTAATTGACTTGGTCAATTTTATGTTTACACCGTAAGTCTGCAACTATTAGGCTAGAAACACTAAGGAGAGACAATCTCTTTCTTTTTTTTCCGGCACATTAGCTTTCTTTCTCCAACGACTTTCAGACGATTGAGTGACCCAGTAAGGTGACCTACACTAAAAAAATATACCTCACAAAAATACTTTTTTTTAATTAGTTAAATACAAAAAAAAAAAAAAAAAAAAAAAAAAAAAAAAAAAAAAAGTGATTATCGATGGCATTTGCGACCGACTTCCATAAAAATAGGAGGAATCGATTTGTGCCACAATAATGAGATCGACATCTACTCGATCACATATATCGATCGCATTTGCTTACTGCAATTAGCCTTAGAGCATCCACTATGATGAACATATAAAAATATTTATACATTTAAAACTTCATCAATTTATAAACCTTTTCAAATTATAAACCTATTTTCATTATGGATAAATCTTTTCATATCATTCAACACACTCAATAATTTCAAAATACTTAAACTTTGGACGTCTTCAAAATCCTAGACGTATTCATACCACATAAGCTTGAAATATAAATTCACTATGGTTGTAGAAAATCTATACCACTTCATCCTTTTATAAACCTCTTCAGAAACCACTAAAGTGGATTCTCTTAGTTAAACCAAGTTTTTCTCAAAATTGGTTTTCAGTGATCAAACATGTTTTCGGTTTGACAATTGAACCGAGCCAGATCACCTCAGGTTTTAAAACATTGTACATATATTTGTATATTTAAATGCAATTGTATTTAGTACGTGGATTTATTTTTAATGTATCAATTTTTAGGGCATGTTTGGCACACTAGTTTACGAGAAGATTAATGCTTATTTTATAAAAAATAGCTACTTAAAATATAAGTTTTGTTTGACATATAAAAATTATCAAAAAATTTAACGAAATTATTTTCTATATAATCTTTTAAAATCAAATGATTATCAATTTAGATTGTAAAAACAATCTATTTTTTTAGCTCCCATGCCATTTTTATCTACAATTACATTTTCAGGTTCAGCAATAGTTATTATAAGTGTGTTAACAGTAAATTGGCAGTTTGTGGTCGAGCTTCAATATTGTCACAAACTACATATTCGAATTTGACAATGAGCATGATTTTTTAGAATTCCATTTAAAGGTGTATGATATGACGGTCCAACTTGATTTGGTTCATTCATTGACACACAATTTGTAATAAAAAATGATTATATGATGTGACAATTTTTAAGTATCTTGTCACACAAGTACGTATTGTCTACCAAATATATAAGATAAAGACACGAGGGATTAAAAAACTTATCATTTTGAGTAAATATAAACATATTACGAATTTAAATCACATCACAATCGATCGAAAGTAATGAATAAACCACGCATTTTGAGGGGAAAAAAAAAACTATGGACTTAGAAAAAGCGCTTAACTAGTGAAGAACTAGTACATTTTGAATTGAGTTCCTTGTTGTAGATATATTTTGAATTTTAGCTTAATTTGATATTGGATTTGGACTCTAAATTTTGAATTAAGTTCCTTTTTGTAGATATATTTTGAACTTTAGCTTAATTTTGAACTTTTGAATTTTAGCTTAATTTGATATTGGATTTAGACTCTAAATTTAAAGTTGAAATATAACACTAAGAACTAGTACATAGGTGGTTTTTAAGAAAAGTAAAAATTTATTTTTTAAAGCGGAATTGAACTCTTGTAGTATTATAGAGAGTAATAATCAATAATAGGATGATTATTTTATGTTACGTTCTCTTTATTAAATGTGATATATAATATTTTTTTTAAATTATTTAGTACAGTTGAATTGAAAACCGATTTACTAAGTCCGTTGTAAATTACCTCTGATTGATTAACGTCTTAAAGTCCAAAAACAGTTGCCACAGTTTCATCTCCAACAAATAAGCGATTCGGTCAAAAACGAAGGGCCAATCACCATATAAGAAGTTGAAACACCAAGTTGCAAACCTTCCAAAGAAAAAATATGTAGGACTTTACCGGATGTTGTGCAGTGGTAGACATAAACCTCGTGGATAGTCGGTCAAAATATCATAAAACATTGTTAATCAAAATGTATATTTCTCACCCCAAGTTATTGACAGTGGTGGAGCCAGAAAATTAATCGCAACGCGAGGGGCAAAAAAATTATACAAAAAAAAAAAAAAAAAAATGTTTTGCATATATATCATTTTGAAAATGCATAATTGCATATATATCCAAAGCATGCATAAAAACCATTGTACTATGTGCATCAAAAACTTATACAAAGGATATATATGCAATTATTCACTTTGAGAGGGATATATATATGCAATTCTGTAAAAATAAATAAATAAATGAAAAAAAAAGAAGAAAAAAAACGCTCGTATTACACAAAACCAGCTTATGTTGCGTAAAAGTTGTAGCAAAATGACACCTATATCATGTGAAAGAGTAGCTTATCCGGTGCCAAAAATGAGAGCTTGAAACAACAACAAAACATTATACATATATACATATGTTGGGAGCCTTTATGGCAACCCCACCCATGCAAAACACTGTAGAAACCATTTAGCCCGGGTCGGGTTTGGGCGGGTTGGGTCGGGTTTGAGCGGGTCGGGACTAACGGTCGTTAGATATTTAACGGCTATTAGCTAACGGCCGTTATCTTTAACATTTTCTTTAAAAATCCATACTAAATTGGTCCTTCATCTCAAAAGTTCGTTGCATATTTAGTCCTCGCATAGTTTACATGATTGGTCCTTCATGTTATACGTCCATTGCAAAGTTAGTCCTTAGTCACTAAATTGACGTTAAGTAGCTACCGGCCGTTATTACACTTTCCCTATTCGGAAAACACCCCGCGGCAACGCGCGGTTTTCCAACTAGTTTGCTTACAATGTGCGAAACAAAAACCAAATAATCTAATCTTGTGTTTTGTAACACCCCCAAAATTTGATACAGCGGAAGACTCAACAAGCTTTCGGGGTGCTACGGGGATTGGTATCCATTCAAAGTCATGAAAGAACGAGATAAAGTAAACATAAGAAAAACAGAACCAAAACGGGTTTTAAAGTTTACATTTATCCCAATAATTATCCAAAGTAAGGCCCAAAAGAAATAAACATTGGTCCACAATAGTTATCAGAGTTTAGAAAAATAGATCCATAACCGGTGCCATTGCCAAGCCTCCAATCCCAAGCATCCATAGAGCATCACTTAATTACCTGAGAAAACGTGCTAAAAGTCAGCTTTCGCTGGTGAGATCATAGGTTTAAATTCATAATTCAATATAGTGGACATATACGCAAAACGCTTGCTAGCTAGACTAGGCCTCAATCATCCAACCAAAATATCCAACCAAAATAATCCAACCAAATCAAATCAAATCAACCCTATAGGTGCACGCTATAGCCCAAATCAATCCAATCAATAGCTTACCTAGCTCAAGTCTAGGCCTCGCTCTATAATCAATCCACTAGCTTACCCAGTTCGGGACTAGGCCTCGCTCATTAACCAAATCAATAGCTTACCTAGTTCAAGACTAGGCCTCGCTAAATCCTACCTAGTTCTACAAGCATAGCAAGTTTTAAAATAAAATAAAGCGATAATAGTCCACATAAAACATTTGCACGTTTCTCACCCCAAGTATTGAAAACAATGTTCAAGAGTAAAAGTGGGGCTATGACTCACCTCAAGTCCAGAAAATCCTCAAAAGAAATCGATAGAAGAAAGACGTAAGCAACTCACGTAACGGCAACTATAGACTCGGCACTTCCTAACAATATCAAACTCGTTCAGAAATCATTTCCTCAAAAATCAAATATTCCCATTCCCGAACGTATTCCATTTTACTTTCCAAAAATATCCATTTCTCGAATTATCTTCATATTAATTTGAAATTCGACGTTTGGTATCCATATGGGTAAAGGGTCGACACAACTCAAACCAAAAAGCCACAACGAACGAAAATAATAAACCATCTATAGGTCTAATATTAGCCAAATATATTATTTAAATAAATCATCGAAGCTTATCAAATCCGTCGATTTGGTAATCTCCCATATTTATTTACGTAATATATCGTTCCAAAATTATACTCAACCTAAAGCACATAGCACAAAGAATTCTATTTGGTATATATCGTAGTCCAATAAATTCCCTATATATATAGTCAAATCGGCCAAATTCCACGAGATACATAGCAATTTATTATCCTAAAACATATACCACATCCTATGGGCGTCGTGAGATACAATGCCCATTAATATACTCATTTTATATCGTCAAATAACTCGATCTAATCCGTCGATTAAATAAGTCACTTGCCATAGAAAATGTTTATATTAATCGTCATATATCCGTGACAACACAAAAGTCACAATATAAAGCCCACTTGGACTTTAAATAACCACACTCGTATAACTCGATAAGTTTTCTAAGTTTATAAAAATCGTTGTGTTTTTATTTATTACTCACCCGTCTTATTAGTTCTCGACATTGTTTCGAGTTATTTATTTATAACAATATTCCGACATTTATTGCACTATTTGCATAGTATAATAATTATCGTTATATTATTATAACGTTTACTCGTGATTGTTTTATTATTAATATACGCATTTATATATATATACATACGTTTATCACGTCTATATACGTATATAAACGATTATATTATCAATAATATTATTACGAGTATTATTTTAACGTTTGACTTTTAAATATTTATCGAGTCATAGAATTTGGTCACATGTCCGAGTCATCACTCTCGGCTCATAGTCCAAGTCCAACGTAATAATCAAGGCAAAATAAATAAATCATCTCCGTCCAAATCAAACCCATATCCACGTGCTACAACATGAGGGTCCGACTACGGCACCCAACTAACCTATCTCCGTCATCTAATTGACCGTCTCACAATCGGTCCCCAAATCCACATTCGTCAACACATCTCCAACATATCTCATAAATCCAAACATACTACTTCAAGCTTAAATAAGTAATCCATGGTCAAAATATAACAACCACGACAACAACAATAACACGACAAGTATTGATACGTGGGAATTGCACCAGGCTTTACCTCTCAAGGGATCTTGAGAAGCTTACAACCCCCACCAGGCAGTGTACCTGATCGTTGTAGTATAGTATAGTGACAAGTACCGGGGGATTGATCGTTCAGCTAGGAATAGTGTCGCTAGGATTAGAAAACCTAAATACTAGTTCTAAAGGTGAGGGATGATTATTTTTGTATTTTATATTTTTTAGAAAGCAAATAAAAATCTCGGGTTTGAAGGATTTGGGCGGAATTAGTTGCTAGTCAACTAACCCAATACTAAAGATACAATCAAAATAAAATACTAGAAATGAAAGTAAACTAAATTAACTAAGGTTGTGAGCAATAAGTGGAGAAAATGTGTTTACTTAGATTTCACTACTCCCTAGACATCTTTTACACGTTAATTACTTGTTATAGTTGCATGGATGACGGATTGTATTCCTTAATACCATTCATGGGGTGGCACACTTAACTCCCCAATCCTATGAGCTCTTATCTCCTCCTATGTCATGCCCAGCACAACCATAGGGATTATAAACAGTGGCTCATGCATTAAATACAACCAATAAAAACCTAGTGCACATCAGTTCATGTTTCCTAAGAAGTTCAAACATGTTACCATTTGGAGATCTGCCAGTTTTTTTAAGCCTAACATCAAATTCATTCATCCAATACAATTATAAACAAGTAATCAACACATAATTAACATCTAGGTTTCATTAGATCCAAGCAAACACAAGATAGATCTAGCCTAGCATGATGGAATTAAGACAAGAACAAGATATAGACAACCAACACATAGACATATTGATTGAATTAAAAGAATACTTATCTCAATTACACATGAAAGGTATCAAGGGCTTGGACCCCTTGAAAAACCTGTAAAATTCGCACCAAGTTCGTACTTAGGGTTTCTCCAAAACTTCTCTTTTTAATGTGTGAAAATTAGAAAAATATATATAGCAAAATAGGGTCTGACGGCGTCAAGACAAATCTTGTGACGCCGTTACCTCGCCGCCAAAATATTTCTCGGACTGCCTTGATCTACTTTTGACGCCGTCATGTGTTAGCATTTTCCAGGCCGTCATGCATTTTACTCTTGACGCCCTACTTCGTGACGCCGTCAAATCTGTACTGGATCGTCATGGAAATTACTCTTGACGCCGTCAGAAATTCCTTCTTGACGCCGTCACCTACTGTTCCCAGCAAGGAAAATTAAGACTTTGGCGTTTTCTTCACTTTTATGCTCCAAAAATGTCCGAATTGCTTCCTTTTCCAGATTTCACTCCCAAAGTACCTAAAATCACAAAAGAAACGATTTAGGGCAATATTTGATCAAATAAATTCAATTCCGGGCTTAAATGACCCCTTAAAAGTGGTTCATTTTTCGCCTCATCAAGTATAATAACAACCGAATACATAATCACTTACGGGTTGATTTACCAAGTCAACCCGGGTCAATATTACACTCGAAACAAGGACGTGTGTCCCACCCGAGACCATTAGGTCTCGGCTTGCTCTACTTCGAGCCAAACCGACCCAAACAACCCCTTTGGGGTGTCGGCCAAAAATCCAAACGACCACAAGGGTCAACCAAACATCACAATCGAGCATCAAGGGTCCAAAATTCATCAAATGGCCAAAATAATACAACAAAAACCCAAGCCGAGAGCAATAGCTCTCGGTTAAGTCTCGACCCATCGAGAATAATCATGAACCCGGATACCAAACTCTTTTCTTAACCCATTTCATCAAAAACCCACTTGAATCTTGCGTTTATATCCATAAAACCCGAAAAGAAAACAAATTCGTGACCCCAGGTCACATCTTTAACCAAAATACGAGTCAAAACTCGTCCTACCTTCGATTCCCAAGACCAAATCGAAAGGAACTTCAAAACCAAGAAAAATTATGACGAATTCGTGGTGAAATCGAGATGAAAATATTAGTTTTAGGGCGCGTGTTTACGTAGATCGGTTAGAGAATGAAGTGGGGAGTCGATTAGCTGTGTTGGTGTTGATGGGGGAGCGGCGGTGGCGGCTGTGGTGGCCGGAAAAGGTGGCGGCTAGGGTTGGTGATGGTTGTGTTGATATGATAAAGAAAGAGAGAATGGGAGGTGAGGGTGGATGTGTTTGTGTGTGTGCTAGTCGACCCACAAGGACGATTTTATGTAATTTATTAAAAAAAATTCTTTTTATTACTAATAATAATAATATGAAGGGGGGTAAGGTTGGTTAAGTAGCCCGATGTAACTACACGGACCAAACCCGAAACCTTAAATAACCAATCAACTTTCTCAAACCGAACTCGTTCCAAAATAATCAAAACCTCGCGATATGTTCCAAAAATAATAATATCCGAACCAAATATTAAAATAATTAAAATTGTTAGGTTAACCTAGTGCCGGAGTCAATGTAGTGCCAAAATAATGATCTCAAAATAAATCATCACGAATGAACCAAACCAAATCATAAATAAATAATCAAATCCCATAAATAACGTACGATCAAAATCACATTCCAACGTTCATAAAACATCTCATCACAATAAACTTTTCAAATATTCCAAAATTATAATTTTTAATGTAATGCGGGTTTTAAAAACGGCTCCTTATTTTGCCTGTTGTCACATGTTTGGTATTGATATAATATTCACCCTTTTGCAGCAGGAAAAATAAATAAAAAAATAAACAATAATAGGTGTTTTTCAATATTACATACACTTGAAAGTTCATGATTAAATAAAAATAATAATAAGAAAAAAACATATAGCCTTCAAAGTCAAATCATACAAGCCGGTGATGCATCCAATGATTGGATACTCTCTCTATGAGAGAGTTTGTATAACATAGCCCATAAAAAATCCCGGACAACAAATTACATAGTACGATTTAATATAGGGCTAATCATTTATAAATCTAACTTGTCATTTATTTATTTATTTTATTTTTTTGATGTAACGAATAAAATTTTACAAGTTAATCACTGTACTATTGAATTTCGTCACTTTAAAATCATTGGTGATTTAATATGACAAGAACTATGTTTTGAGGAAGTTAAAAAATACATCAAAGTGACAAAATTTAAAATTACAAAAAAATTTATTCGCTAAATGAAATTATATAATAGTAAGATCCTTTTTCCTTATCTTTTGATATATTTGGGTTATTCTTATTGGTTTTTAGAAGGCTTTTTTGCTGGACTAAAGATTGGGCTGAGGGTAACATTAAACATGGGCTGATGGAAAAGTGAATTAATGGCCCAAAAATCTAAAAATCACACTAGATAGTGATATGTTACATCTATCATTGATCATTTTGAGTTGCTTATGTCTAGTGTAAGTGTGTAACCATTTATGTAAGTACGTAGTAATTAATTTTTTAACATAACATATACTTAGTTATTTTGGTAAAATCATAATTCAAAATATGACAAGTATTATAGACACGACGTTTAAAAAGTCATTATTCAAAAAAATAAAATAAAATAAAGGAAAATAAAAAATATTCCCTCTGTCTCATAATTATTGTCAAGAGACAAACATCATCAAGTTTAATAAAAATTAGACTACTATAAATCTCAACCACTTAAATAGAATATTCTTTCACTAAATTCTTTTTTTCTTACTCCCTCCGTCTCATATTTATTGTCCACATTTCCTTTTATGGATGTATCAAATTAATTGTCCGCCTTCCATTTTAAGTAAAAATAAGATAAATTAGTGGGGAATATTCTATTTGATTGGTTGAAAATTGTAGGGGTACGACTTTTATTAAACTTTGTGATTTTTGTCTCCTTACAATAATTTTGAGACGGAAGGAGTACTTACAATGGAAAGAAGTGGTCAATTATTTTGAAACATTATAAAAACGAGGTGGGCGACGGGCCGCCGCGTTGCGGCGAGGCGTTGTTTACCTCAACTAAATGAAGTGGGTCGAACCTAAAGTCACGAAAAACATTGTTTTGGACCTCACCTAGATGAAGAGGGGGGATAAAATAGAAAATACAACTTATAATTATTTCTTTTTCATCAAATATTTTAGGCAATCTGAATATAAAAAAGGCAAAAACTATGTTGTAAATCTTCATTACCATCTGTAGTAGTTTCAACACGGTTCTTATTGAGGTACCATATTGTTGCAAATGTATCAATGTATCTCAACTGTTGAAAGAAACATTATTACCGGTTCAGATATATAATGACCATGGTGCGATTTTGGTTTATGTTCTGATCCACCCACTCGGCCCACATCTAAGGCATTCTTTCGTACGCCACATGTGTGTCGACTTCCTCAAACTCCGTTGCTCCCTCATCAAAAGATCCTCGCCTTTTTCATCACGAAGCTGAAGCAATCCGGTCTCGGGCTTCAAACGTTTCTCATTTTTATCCCATTTATACCTATAGTACCATGAAAAAGATACATTGATCATGTGCACACGACTCCAAATCTAACAAAAGATATTTCATAGTTTTTAAACTATTCAGGCTTTTAAGGCCTCAAATTTAGTGCTACCCAATAAACCTATAGCAAATAGAAAATCATTATTCGAGGTAATGTACGAACCCGCCAATAGTTCCAAGGAGAACATCATCAGATTGCTTAGCAGCAGTAAGTGTTTCCTCCGGTAATAGAACTCAAGTCGCATTCAAAGCAGGACCTCCCATTAGCTTTTCATTGAACTTGAATTCAATCCCTAACAGCAACAATATGAAAAGATCGTTATATTTTAAAGGATTGGGCTTGCTTATTAAAGCTACTAATCTAGTTATGGTGTTTTGATTGCCACTTAAAGCTACTGATCTGCTTATCACTTAAACCTACTAATCTAGTTATGACGTTTGGATTGGCTTGCCACTTTAAAGTATTGATCATCCAATAAATAATATAATCATGAAGTTTTTACCTGAATATATGGGATAAGACAAACATTTCAATGGTTCTACTCCCCAGTTTAGTGAGACGCCTTTCATTTCCATTAACTATGTGTCTGGCTGTATAAAGTACTATAAACCCTCACCTGAAAATATTTATAAACAAATGCTCAGATCAATGTTTGTAACATAATAGATTAAGTATAACGTAGGTCATCTCAGCGCCTGCTTACTTACTGCAGGGGAAAAGCAGCACCCTTCGCATATTGCCCATTTCTAGAAATTTCAAGTGAGGGAGGAGTTCCTCCTCCTCCTCCAATTCCTAGAAATTTTAAGTGAAAAATCAGAATCAAATAATAAGAATTCTTTATTAACAAATATGTTATTCACACGCAAAGTCAAATGTATAAATGTCGAAGGTGCTAAAAAGCCATTTAGCCTATTAGTAGCGTAGTAACTTATTAACATATATGTAATTACTTGCTCAAACCTCCATTCACATTCTACTAACTAAAGATGTGTTATACAGAGAAAATTTATCAAACCAACATTCATAAGCGTATGAAAACTGAGCATCCTGCGCAGTGATACTCAACAGGCTATAAACGAAAACCGTAAAGAAGACGTTATACACATACAAATGTCTTAAGCTCTAACCCAGGATACTAACGTTACTTATGATAAAGTTAGCATTACCCGCATGCGCTACTACACCATCCATTTTCCTCTTCCCTTTATCGGTGATGGCCACATCTGACAATCATTGCTGATAACGACCTGCTGCCATCGTATGGAGCGGATCCGGTTCATTTATCGTTATACCATTCGACAAATAAGCTGCAACAACCTTCATTCTGTCAAAACAAACAACATTGTTAATTCAATCAATCTTTATACATCAAATTCTAAACTTCATACACGACATAGACGAACATGATCTTTACGTTACCTTTACCACAAATTTCTCTCCTTGGCAAATCGAGTTAATCAAGTGTACCACTATTCTCTTGTATGTAGAGGCCAACCTCTTGTTGTCATACATCTGCAGCAAACGAAATAATAGTTATAGTTAAAATAACACATTAGTTTTTTTTTCAAGAATCCGCTGCTGAGATATTTGGTTTGTTGATACCATCAGTTGTGTGTGCTATAATCCAAGATAGCATGTTGAATAAAATTGAATTTCTTTTGTTAAAGTCGTATAAATCGCGGTATGGCTATTTAAGGATTTCACAAATTGTACCTACTTAAGTGAACAACTGCTAAAACGACGAATGTGGTTGTAGCAGTGCTTCAGGAACTTACCAACACATAAAGACACATGTTTTTATCGTGAAAAATGGTATAGTTACTTCAACCTTTATTGCCAGCAAACACCAACTGAAACAATGGATTCAAGAGTCAAAGGCATAGCACAGGAAAAACACTAAAAGTATACAATATAATCAATCTAGGAACTAAATGAAATAGATCATGCCCACTCGAAGAAGAAATAATGCTTACAGATTCTTCGGTTGGACACACGTAATCGCTGAGTCACTGAGACCACCATCATTCTTAGAACTTTCGGTACCTACGAATAAGAGGGTGATATAAGTCAAAAGATTTACACTCCTCAATTCGCATCATAACGATAACATAGCATTTTTTTTTTTTTTTTTTTTTAACTCTTAACTATCCTGTCGATGATGTTAATAAGTGAAAAAAAAATAGCTAAATTTCAAAAGTAAAAAGTTCATGAAACCACATCCAATAAACCGGTGTGGTTAGCACATTATGAATGTTGATTACATGAAAGCATTATATTAATAAATTAATACAGTACACAATTATCATCCACTTCACCAGGTAACAAATTTCAAACCGAAGCATGGTATTCCTTACCAAAAGCTAACCAAACTCCTTCGGCAGGCGAAACGAAACTTTAGCTCAGCAAACCAAACGTCGTCAACGCAACAGCTTCTCATTTGATATGAACCAATTTAGATCATAACATTGCAAGCAGAAGCGTGCGTCGGCCGTATCCCTGAAAAAAATACCACATTGTTACGACACTTCTACTTATCAATAAACGTGAGTAACGAATTGTACGAATCCTTACCAAAGGCTTTGGCAACACGTTCGTCGGGCAGAACAAAATTCGTCAATAAACATGAACAACAAATTGTACTATTCGTCACCAAAGGCTGTGCCAACGCCTTCGCCGGGCAGAACAAATATTTACCACAGTCCAAAGTTGTTGCTTCTTCCGTGCCATTCATTCGATATCATGAATGCACAACTAAGAATTAACAATTAATTAATAAACATTAGGAAATAATTATTTGGAAGAAAAATTCAATAAAACTCAAAGCTCTGAAATTACACACCCTTTCGAATTTTATCATTTTCTTCTTGCATAACTCTAAATTTCCAGCTAATCAAAAATCTAACTCATGAATCACACAAATAAAATTAAATAACTTAAACCCCTAATTTTTCTTTAACCATTAAACACAAATTGTAATCAAAATTAATGTAACAAAAAAAACATACATACCTCCAAACCTGCAGGCTTCATATCAGATAACTAAGCCGCGTCTATAACCTCAACATGTGCCATGAAAATTCTAAAAAAAAAAGAAATATGGTATCAAATTAAGTGAACGACTACAACCACAAATGAAACACAGCCGCTGTAAAACTCATTTTAAACACATAAATAACATAACAAAACTTGAAACTCAAAACATCACTTTGTATGCAAACAAACAAACCATAATGACGATTAACAAAGATACTAAAATCGATGTTCGCCTAAAGAAAAATAAATCATAGTAGGCTCAAACGTATTTTAAAAGTCATAGTGGGCTCACTTTTAGTATCTTTGTTCTGAATTATGGTTTGTTTGTTTAGTGGCTGATGGTATAACATACTTTTTGTTTAGGTTGTTTAGTAACACGGAAAAGAAATATGTAGTACAATTATGCAAAGCACGAAAACACACTTTAAGAATAGCGAACTTGATTATGAAAGGTTAAAATTTTTACCAATAACACCTAAAAAAATCATAAGCGAAAATCCCTTTTCCAAGTAAAAGTATGTAACGTTTTTTACCATATTGATCGACACCCTGTTTGCTATTCAAGCCTACAGTAAAGTGACATTCATAATGATTGAGCGTTAAGCTACAGCCTAAGTAGCACGAAACAGGAACATGAGTATGTAAGAATTTAGCTAAGATAGTGCATAAGCTGTAGCATAGATAGAATAATCCAATATGAGTAAAGGTAACTACCAAATTAGTAACTGAATCTATTAACCTATCATCATTAGACACCAATAAAATGGATATGAATAATGATAAGGCAGCAATTACGACAACAACAGATAAAGATAAAAAATAGATAGCATACACGACCACTAAACAACCTAAAGAAAAAGTATGTTATACCATCAGCCAAGGTCTGAGGCACATCATCGATCTTCGCCTTCCCCTTCCCAGTAACATCGACATCCATGAAAGACCGATGATAGGTATTCGTAACCATTACGTCCGGTGAATGAGGCTCGTTAATAGTAATGCCATTCGAATGCCTCCCCACGACACTCGTATGGACATTAACACCAACCCGGTGCAATCCATCATCGACTTCCATAAACGAACCTAAATCAGCCGGCACACCCAAACTACCCACCCAGTTACCATCATCAGAAACTGGCCCACGAAGATGACCAGAATAACCCTCAACCACGACACCACTAAGTGGACAACCGTTTAAATTATTATCAGAATCGGTTCGAACGACAGTTGTATCAGCCCCAACAGACACGTCCCATTCTAACGGCTGGCCACCAGTGCGTCTACGCACGGCCTTAGTTTTGGTTCTCATATCGAAAATCACAACACGGTAAACAGAAAAAAAAAAAAAAAAAACCTTACCGATCGACGATCGACTAGTATACGAACACAATACCAAAAATAAAAGCAAGAAAGACAACAGGAAATCGAGAGAGTAAAAGCATGGCTACCTGATTAGTATGATGGCAGAAATAAGATGAGGATGAATGCCGAAGCGGTGATTCATATAAAATATAACGGTATAAAATAAGAACATGGCCCGAGTTAGTATAAAGTATAACGTTATAGAATATGCACATGGGCCTAGAAACTGAAGTGGACCAGACGAACATAGCAGGCCCAAGACACTCAATTTCAAAACGACATTGGCAGTGTCGTATCTGACGGGACGTTATATATATAGTAATGAAATGTGGATTGTGGACAATAATTTCGAGACAGGTAATGTTTTAGGCATTACAACTTTACTAGCCCGTTTCCTTTGAACATTAGCCCAATGGTAGGCCCATGTAATGGTCTATTTTAACTTTCTAAATTTAAAAATTGCACGTCTTTGTTGACTTCTTGTGATTCTGTTTAAGAAAAGATAAAATGGTTCTGTCACATAGCATATCTGTCAATATGTGTTGAGACAAGTCAAAGAAAACATGAAGATAAAGTAATGACTAGAATATTCAAAATGAATATTGTTTTAGAAATTTTAAATAAAAGAAATTTTAAAATAAAAAGAATAGAGATAATTATAATTACATATAAAAAATGTATCGACTTTAATAGATGCATTTTTGGTCTTTTAAATTTATTATAATATATTTTCTAGCTTAAAATTATATGCATATACATATATTAGATGTATTTTATCACGTTAAACAAATCTTATGTATTTTTTGTCATATGCGCGTCAAATGTGTTTATAGTACTATTTTGCATTATTTTCACTTCAAAATCAATTTCAAATCTAATTAAGATGCTTCTAAATGAATATAGATGCATCTAATTCAAATTGATGCATCTTAAATATGTGGTTATGATTATTTTTCATCTTTTTTATTTTAAGTTTTCTTCTCACTTGATCGTTACTCGTACTGTAAATAGCAAAACAAATAATGATACTTCTATCTAATCTCAAATATTAACATAAAAACATTTACTCCATGTAATTCACAGGGTTTTGCTAGCGGCAACAGCTGCAACATACCCTCTTCCATTCTCGTGCCACCGTTTTTGCTTCTTTTGAGGCAAACACGAAAGCCTTTCTCACAATTTTCTAGAGCTTGGTACGGGTTTTGAGACTTTTGTGTGTATGAGAGAGAGAGAGAGAGAGAGAGAGAGCTAATGTGACACTGAAAGTATCTAGCTAAAATATAGGTTTGATAAATCTGATAAAATGAATGATAACCACACCCACCTCCTTAATACATGACATAGCTAGAGCCTTAGACAATAGACATTACCTTTTTTTTATGTTTTGTTTTAATTATTTTCAGTGTGTATTTTGATTATTTTTGTTAAATATATTCTAGACTTAAATAACATGTACTATCATTTCTCATAATTAAACAAACACATGTTACATTATGGTATCTTATCTTTGTCTGTCATAAAGCATCCCGAAATATAATTAACAGTTGAGGCCACTTACTTGGATTATAAAGTATGGTTATATATAGAAGAAACAAGAGTAGTATTGTTGGTACTTGGTCTATAAAAAAGTTCATAAGTTTCTCTTTTAACTTTTCTATTAGCTGTCTGATATAATATTTATTCTGTATTTTTTACTAGTTTAATACTTTTGACTTTTAAATTTTATATTTTATGTTTATATTTTTATTTTTGTAATTTTATAATAAAAAAATTATAAAAATTAAAAACATGAAAAAGATAGGGGGTGCATATGATGTTTTGGGCCTTAATAATCTATCCCTATATCGAATCTAGTTGTAACTAATTAACAATTTTTTATTACATGATTAAACAAATAACAATGATTATTAATTAGGACTTAAGATTTTAGTCTAATAAAATAGTTTAATAAGAATTTGAATTTTCAACCCCAAAGAAAGGGCGGCCTTGACTTGTACAACATAAAATTATAACTTTATTCAGTATTAACTAAACAACATTTGGCTTTTCCCAATCCAAAATTATACAGTAACTTTATAAGTGTTAACTAAACAACATTTGGCTTTTCTTGAAATTTAATTTCTCACAAAAACAAACTTGCAAACACTTATATCATCAACCTAACACTTTTTTTTTTATGAACTCGAGAGTCATAACTACATAAACCACCCACTATTATTCACGCAATTTAAACTCTCAACACATGCGTTTTAAGAGTTCTAGTTAACAAGATAATTTTCACTACAATATATGTAAGACATTGAATCATACAATCACAAGCAAATGTTTGTCGTGCCTGTATGTATTTCGAAAATGACTTTTTAACGAGCTACTCGAGCTCGAGCTCATTTAGCTCAAGCCGAGCTTGATAATTTTCGAGCTCGAGTCGAGCTTAAACAAATGCAGAGCTCGAATAATTTCATGAGCCAAGATTTTAAAACTAATATTTAGCTCGGCTTGTTCGAAGCTCGTTTAGTTATTCGAGCCGAACGAGCTACTCGAGCTAACGACCCGAACGAGCTAGTCAAGCTAAATATGTATTTCAATATATTTTTATTCTAAATTTTTTTATTACTTTTAATATTATAGATTAAGCTCAAAACCAAAACTAACAATAAGTCAAAGTTAAATCACATCAATGATCTACATTTTATAATATAAACTAGTAAATTTGGGTTTTTGTTTTTAGGCAGGGCACAGTAGTGACTAGTAACGACCATCATTTTACTCGTAACATCAGTTTTCTCTCTTCGGCGATCTACAAGTGATTTTTTGCCACAATAAGGGCGACATTCATTTTTTTTCAAACATTTTTAGCAACAAACTTAAATTTTAATAATAATTAAATATTACATAATCATTCAAATAAAATTAAAATATTACAATAATAAAATGACTAAACTAGTCTTGATTTTCACGACACCAAAATGTCTTTCACAAAATCGGCTTTTAGGCTTGAATGAGTTGTTTTGTTGAATATATCCTGAGTAATTTCCAACGATTCTTCATTCGTTCTTAAGAGATCATAATCACGATGTTGCTCCCCTTGAAAAAATCCGAGAGATATCGCTTCTCCGTTGTCCTGAATTATCATATTATGTAATATGATGCATGTGTACATTATATCTGATAGTCGATTTCTGTCCAACCCTCTAGCCGGATGTTTAATCATTAGCCACTTCCTCTTTAGTACACCAAAAGCTTGTTCCACATCTTTCCTTGTTGCTTCGTGCTTTGTCTTATACAATATTCGTTTGTGATCATTCGTCCATGGATTATTTATGGACTTAATAATAACGGACCATTCCAGATATATCCCGTTAGCAAGATACTATATCCGTTTATAAGTCAAGTTGTTACATCGAATTCCACATCTGGTGCTCTCCACGCTTTGAGATCATTGAAAAAAGGCGATTGACGTAAAATATTCATGTCGTTATTCATCCCAACGACACCGAAGAACGCATGCCAAATCCATAAATTTTGGGAGGCGATCGTTTTCAATAAAATGAATGGATCTGGCTCGTGATCACCCCTAGGAAATTGAGCTGTTAAAGCGGGTGGGCAATTCGCCCATTACCAATCTGTACAATCAATACTTCCTATCATCTCAGGAAACCCATGCTTTTATAAGTGATGCGCATAGAGTTTTTCAATGTCATTTATATGTTGGTTTTTGCAAAAACTCTTCGCCATATAACTCCATGATGACCTGAAATTTTTTTTGGAGACACTCACGAGCTATTGACGCACCCATTTGCAGATATTCGCCAAGAGCATTAGGATTAGCTCCGTATGCCAATTGATGAGTTGCTGAAGTACACTTCATCAATGGGAAAATACCAAGTGTGCGTGTACAACTAGGAGTTTGTTGAAAATAATGGGAATGATCGGTAATCTCTCAAACAATTCGTGTGAATAGTGTTTGGCTCATTCGGAACCTAGTATGGAATGTTGCTTTGTCATGCACTGGGTGTTCGGAGAAGTAAGCCACAACTAAACAATTATGAGCACCGTAACAATCCCTCTCAACTTGGTTTCGTGTGATATTTTGCTTTGACGCTTGAAAAGCCTTCTAGTAGGCTTCCGTAAACATTGCAAGCTCGCTAGTAACTTCATCTTCATCGTCCGAAGATGAAGTGGCAAAAAATAGCTCGTAAGACGACATTATGTAGATTTGATAGAATGTGTTTGAATGTGTTAGAGAGAGTTGTAGTTTGAATTTATGAATAAAATGATGAAATGAGTGGGTTATTTATAGTGTTAAAAGTGTTTAAATTTTAAAAGTCAAAAAGTTGTTGTTTATTTATTTATTTATTTATTTATTTTTATTTTATTTTATTTACCAAACGATTATAAATTTATTAGAAAGTGATGTTTTTTGTCCATATCTTGCACTCTTAACCGGTCATTAGGTCGACTAAAAAAAAGGCCACGATCGATAGGCGATCGACACCCTACAGTAGGGGCGATCGATCGCCCAGTCGATCCTCTCTTGGTCGAGAGCTCCTTCTGCGCCCAACCTTGTATACCTCAAATTTTCTTCCTTTTGTTTCACTCGTCTAATGTGGAATATGAAATGAAATCTTTCTCATTTTCTTTTATTTTCATTTAAGCTTACAAATAGGGTTGTAATCGAGTCAATCCGAGCTCGAGCTTGGCTCAAAAATTATAGGGCAGGCTTGAGCTTGGCTTGATAGCTTGACGTGATTTAACCATACAGGCTTGAACTCGGCTCGAGCTCGACTTGAAAAGCTTGAATTTATATATAAACATTAAATTTGATAGCCAAACTCATCAATAAATTCAAGAAAATACATGATGAACTCAAGAGTAAATATCTTATACAAAACACTCGAGATTAGGTGTTGGGAGCAAGGGGTCCACATCCTGTTAAAGGCTCTGGCAAATCACAACAAGAGTCTCAGGGAGCAAGGGGTCCTAAATCCTCGGTGGGGCAGCACTACTCCACTGAGAAGGGGACCCACACCACTTCACATCCTGCTAAAGGCTCGGGTAAATCACAACCCAAGCATCAGGGAGTTAACGCCCCTAAATCTTTGACAGGCCAGCACAAGCCTGTTGGAAACGGGGGCAAAACCACTCAGGTGCCTGATGAGGACATTCAAAAATCAAAGCTTTTGTCTGAGGGCACAACTCCTCTTCCCAAAGACTCATAGGGACTTATACAACCCGCTGATAGGGACACAACAATCACGATTCCTAAGGATGGCACTAGAAAATGCCCATCAGTGTCTGAAGGGATCCCGGGGGACAAAGACTCAGAGGGAAAAATACCACCCGCTGATATGGAACCCAAACCCACTCATGGAGGTGCCCACAACTTGGGAACTGGCTCTAAGGACTAGGCAGATAAAACCCAGTTTGCTGGATTAGAGGAGTCAGGACCTAGCCACAACAAAGGCAAGTCTTCTTATGAAGAGGAGCCGGATAACCTTCTTTTGCAGATTCATTCAATGGCTGATGTTCAGGCAGCCTTGTTCTCAGATGATGACTTCCACAGTGATGATGAGGTTTTTGAAGCCGGAGATAACATGGAGGTTGAGGAGAAAGTCCCTGTACCAATCTCTCAGTCTCCTCAATCTCCTATCCACGAAGATGCTGAGTCCCAGTCCGAGTCAGAATCCTCAGATGATGATTAAGCTCCTCTCACTAGGAAGTTCTTTAACAAGTTCATCAAAAAGGCCACCAATGCCTTATTCAGGGGAGTCACTGATCAAGTGTTTGATATGCACACTGAACAGACAGTTCACTACTTCAACCTCAAGGAGTCAGTTGAAGAATTCAATGAAGATGTCAGAGAGCAGAACTCTTCCATTAACTTCTCCCTGACACAGATGGTATCACACCTAAACCAGTTCCTTGAATATCCCACCAAACTGAATACAGGGGTTGATGTGTGGGAATTGCACCAGGCTTTACCTCTCAAGGGATCTTGAGAAGCTTACAACCCCCACCAGGCAGTGTACCTGATCGTTGTAGTATACTATAGTGACAAGTACCGGGGGATTGATCGTTCAGCTAGGAATAGTGTCGCTAGGATTAGAAAACCTAAATACTAGTTCTAAAGATGAGGGATGATTATTTTTGTATTTTTATATTTTTTGGAAAGCAAGTTAAAATCTCGGGTTTGAAGGATTTGGGCGGAATTAGTTGCTAGTCAACTAACCCAATACTAAAGATGCAATCAAAATAAAATACTAAAAATGAAATTAAACTAAATTATACTAAAGTTGTGAGCAATAAGTGGAGAAAATGTGTTTACTTAGATTTCACTACTCCCTAGACATCTTTTACACGTTAATTACTTGTTATAGTTGCATGGATGATGGATTGTATTCCTTAATACCATTCATGGGGTATCGCACATAACTCCCCAATTCTATGAGCTCTTATCTCCTCCTATACCATGCTCAGCACAACCATAGGGATTGTAAACAGTGGCTCATGCATTAAATACAACCAATAAAGATCTTAGTGCAATCGGTTCATGTTTCCTAAGACGTTCAAGCATGTTACCATTTGGAGATCTGCCAGTTTTCTTAAGCCTAACATATAAATTCATTCATCCAAAACAAACTATAAACAAGTAATCAACATATAATTAACATCTAGGTTTCATTAGATCCAAGCAAACACAAGATAGATCTAGCCTAGCATGATGAAATTAAGACAAGAACAAGATATAGACAACCAACACATAGACATATTGATTGAATTAAAAGAACACTTATCTTAATTACACATGAAAGGTATCAAGGGGTTGGAACCCTTGAAAAACCTGTAAAATTCGCACCAAAATCGCACTTAGGGTTTCTCCAAAACTTCTCTCCAATTAATGTGAAAATTAGAAAACTATATATAGGAAATAGGGTCTGACGGCGTCAAGACCAAATAGGTGACGCCGTCACCTTGCCGCCAAAATAATTCTCGGACTGCCTTGATCTACTTCTGACGCCCTTCATGTGTTATGCATTTCCAGGCCGTCATGCATTTTCCTCTTGACGCCCTTCCTTGTGACGCTGTCAAATCTGTACTGGATCGTCATGGAAATTGCTCTTGACGCCGTCACCTACTGTTCCCAGCAAGGAAAATTAAGACTTTGGCGTTTTCTTCACTTTTATGCTCCAAAAATGTCCGAATTGCTTCCTTTTCCAGATTTCTCTCCCAAAGTACCTAAAATCACAAAAGGAACGATTTAGGGCAATATTTGATCAAATAAATTCGAATTCCGGCTTAAATGACCCCCTAAAAGTGGTTCATTTTTCGCCTCATCAGGGGTTCAGTCCATTCAAGAATCGGTTAAGGATGATCCTGAACTCACTAGGAAGCTCCTTCAGGCATCAGAGACCTATCAGCTCAACTCTGTGCATCTCACTGAGTTACTAAACCTACTGAAGTCCTTCAATCTTCAGGCTCTCAGTAGCTCAGTGGAGTCTGTCAAAACCTCCCTTGCTGCCTTGGATCAATCGGTGGCAGTTCAGTCTCAGAAGTCATCCTCTATAGTTTGGAGTTTTGGTTCTCGATTAACAGCAATGGAAAGTGCTTAGGCATCACTTGAATCCAAGGTATCTACTATTCAGCAGGACACCTCAGACATCAATACTATGACGAATGAGATCTATCAGGCCTTCAAGGGTTCCTCTCCCTCTGCATCAATCACTCCAACTCTTGCCATCACTACAGCTCAGGCAACAGTTGAGGGGGAGAATGTCACTGATGCCCCTCATACTGATGCACAAGATGAAGCTACCGATGTTGCTTCAAGAGGACAGCCCTCTCACACTGAGGGGGAGCATGTCAATGAGGCCACTCCAATCTCATCAGTTCAACCTCATGAAGAAACAGTCTCCTCATCTCATCAGCTGGATAAAGGCAAAAGCATTGCTACAACACCTGAACCTGAAATAGTGCTGAAGCCTGCCTCCACCTTAGTCAGACAGGACCCTAATGAACCCATCAAAGTTCCTTCTGAAATCAATAGATGATTCATCACCTCACTGATGCTGAAATTCAGGCCTATTTGGAAAGAGATGAGATACTGAAAATGGTGGCTGTGGAAGAAAGGATGAGCAAACCTGTCCTTATAAAGGTTGTTCATGAAGAGGCTGAGAAGATTGGTCTGGACACTGAGGAACTGGGCAGTGGGCAAGCTGAGGCAGTCTTCAAAAAGGCTCAGGAAGAAGAGTTAACTGCCCTTCAAAAGAAAAGGGAAGAAAAACTCAGGAAGGACGCTTAGGTCAGGAAAACCAGGATTGAGAGACATACGTGGGTGATGAAAGAAAGACTAAAACCTGAAACCATCACTGATATCCAAATTCATCGCAACACCAAACCTGCAGTTGTCACCGTGTTCAGGGGACCTGACCAAAGGAGTAATTGATGTCCACAATCCATTCAGGTTTGCTGACTTTGGCATTTCTGAACTGGATGAGCTTCGACCTATCATAGCCAAGAAGCGAAATGTCGTGTTACCTAGTCTCTTAAAGTCACTGAAGGAAAGGTACGACAGACTGAAGAAAATGCCTGAAGCTCTTGACATCCCTTCCCTACTTCCTGCATCATCAACTGAGACTGCTCCACCAAAGGCTTCCAGAAGAAAGGGGAAGCAAATTGAACTGGAGCCTGAGATCAAGGTTCCTGGGCTGGATTGTGACAGGTCTCTTCCTGAAGGAATCACCTTTGTGAACAATGTGGTTCTTGAAGCTCCTGAAAGAGGCCTGTGCTTTACTGATGAGTATGGAAACCCTGATTTCCAAAGATGGTCTGACATGGACAGGGCTGGAATCAAAGCAATGCTTATGTATCTCATGTTGGCATCTCCAATCAAGAGGACTGAAAATATGAGGTTCTGCCTGGACTTAAAAGCTATGATCAATGAACACCCTGATAGACATCTACTCAGATTTAAGAAATCAAAGATTAAAGCCCTTGGATACCAATTGGACATCTGAATCTGCAACAACTATCTTTTTTGCTTTGTATTATCAGTAGGATCTGTAATAGCTATTAATAAACATTGAATTTCTTTTAAAGTTATCAGTGTCCTACTCTAATTACATTAACACTCAGTGAGAGATGAAGACCCCTGCCAACTCACACTGAATCATAAAACACTTAGGCTATTTGTATATCCAAATAGGGGGAGACTGTTGGGTCACTGAATTCCCCAATCTTCCTCTAACTATGATTTGAACATAAAATAACCTAAGTGTTTAATATCCGTAAACACAAACAAGTCACTGAGTGAACAATATCTCAGTGAGTCATCTTCAGGATGCTTAGAACGAGCCTATGAAGAAAGGTTCACCATTCAGTGAGGCGAAACTCAGCAAGTGACATCTAAGCCAAGAAGAAGGTGATGGGTTCAGTGAGGATGACAATAACTCACTGAACCCTCAAGACTCCTCAACAACTATTGAAGTACTGAAGACAGAAGATCTAAAGACTGAAGAATGGGCGGGACTAAGCGGGAAAGTTTGAACGTATCAACAGGTGTCCTTATCAACCTGAAGTCAAACTTTCCCTGAATGGAAATATGTCAGGATGGTGTCATCACTGTGCATCAGAAAGGTACATTGTCCTTTACCCAATATAGTCTATTATAATAGAGACAAAATATGTAAGTATTTTGTCTCTACTTGATAGGTCATCATTTTATTTTTATCAATAACGTTGTAATTTACTTTTTGTATAAATAGGTAGTATAAGTGAGGAGTAAAAGTTGACAAGTTTGTGCAATTAATGCTTAGCATTCACAAACCACTTTTACTCCTCCAAAGAACAACACAGTCCCTGAGATTGCTCAGTGAGACCTTTAGTTGTCACTCAAACTTTGTTTGGGTTTAGTGAGGAGTCTATACCATACTTGTCGTTTCAATCCCAAGTGTTATTCCGCAAGCACTTGGGTATAATTCTTTGATTAACTTCTAATAAGAATTAAACGTTGAAAAACTGTGTCTCTTTTCTTTACGTTTATCTTTGTTGTTAATCTTTTACATCTGTGTTAAAAAGTTATGGAACTTGGTTAGATTAACTCTTTAGTTAACCATTAACCAAGTAAACGGGACCAACATTAGGGTTTAACAGTCATTCTACAAATATTATATTATTATATCAATAATTACTTTAGCCTTTATGTTGTTTAAATAAATATGTATAATAATAATTAAAAAAATATTCTTGAAGGTTGAAAAGCTCGATAAAAGCTCGAGCTTGGCTCGTTATGTATTACAAGCTGGTTTATTAGGCTCCGGCTCGGGCTTGAGCTTGATAAAAGCTTTATTCGATCGAGTCAAGCTCAAGCCCGAGTTGCTTAATAAGAGTTTGGCTTGTTTGCAACCCTACTTACGTAATGAGATTGTTAAAATATAAGAATAATTTAACCTTAATTACTTTTAGTTATGTACTCCATCAAATTTAAATATTAATTGAGAACATTAGTTTTATGCAAGTTAAATGTTATATAAAGAAATAACCAGTATTTTTAATAACTTTTTATCAAATATATCAATGAATGAAATCAAATAATATATACCGTTGAATAAGAATTATTAATCACTAGGCAACCAGACCCGTGCGTTGCACACGGGCTGTATCTAAGTGTTCATAACGTAATGTTCACTAATTTTCGTCATGTATTCATTGCGGGATCATGTCATTTCATTATTTGAATACACTTGCAAACATGAATAGTCATGAAAGCCCGTGTGATACACATGGGCTGTATAGAAGTTTTCAAAGTCTAATATCCGTCATTTATTTTCGTCATTTTATATTCAGGACGTATTTTTGTCATTATATATATAAGTTTTCATGGTATCATACATTTTGTAAGCATGATACGTATTTAAAATTGTTTATTGACATGTAATCTTTTAAGATATATTTTTTTACCTAATATTTTTTGTCTATTTATTTTGGTATTGACTCTATCATTTTTTATTTAAACTAACTAATATTAATACATCGGGCTAAGTTATAACTATTTCTTATGATAGTCAACAATTCACGTGCGATGCACATGGGTTGTATAGAAGTTTTCATAGATTTAAAATACGTGCAATGCACATGGGCTGTATAAATGTTTTTATAGCGTAATATTCGGCATTTATTTTTGTCATTTTATATTTAAGTTTTCATGGTGTCACACATTTGCTAAGCTTTATACGTATTTAAAATACTTTTTTAGTTGCACATGAGTTGTATATAAGTTTTTATAACGTAATCTTCGGCAATTATTTTCATCATTATATATCTAAGTTGTGATGGTCTCACATTTCTAGGCATGACACACATTTAAAATAGTTTATTGACATTAAAAGAGTATATGCGAAGAGATTTTTTTCAAGAAGTTATATTGGAAAGAGTCTCTTCACATGTAATTTTTTAATATGTATAAGTTACATAAATTATTTTAAATATGAAGCGATGACATTAATGTTGGAGACCTTTTATATTCATCCCCGTGCGATGCACATAGGTTTGGACTGCCTAGTACCCATGCGATGCACACAGGTTGGATCTAATTGTTTTTTTCGTAATGTTCGGGACTAATTTTCGGTTCATGTTTGAAACTCTCATTTTTTGTGAAAGACGGACTTCATTGTTCAATAAATTACATTATTAAAAGAGAACTATAAAACATATTTCCTTTTTAACAAAACTATAAAAACATAAAACATTAAAGTAATTAGTATATTCAAGAGTATAAATTATAATTCGTATAATAAATTATAATTCGTATAGTAAAATATTGAATGTTTAATTTGTAACGTACTATTAATATGAATGATAAGTATTCATCTATATTGACACCGGTGGCCATGGATTTGTTCTTGTTGTTGTTCTCTTTGTCGTTGTTGTTCATTGGCATTTTGCATATTTTGTTCTTGATACAATTTTTGTGACTTCTCCATCTCTTTCTTTAATATGAAGAGTTTTTTTTGCAAAATGTTATATTTAAATGAGGCTTTTCATATGTAATATTTTAATATGAGTAAGTTACATAAATTATTATTTTTAATTAATGCATTATTACAACATTTTTTCATAAACTATAACATCGAATTTGGAGCATTCATTAGTAACTCACTCTAAGGGGCTGTTTGACAAAAAATATGATTTAGCACTGAATGAATCAACGACACTGAATAAATCAAAGATGCTGAGTGAAACATAACTCTGAATAAAAATGATTGTTTGATTAGTATCCTGAATGTATGGTGTATATAAGAAAAATAAGTTATACTTTTTTTTTTTTTTTTTTTTTTTTTTTAATTAAAACCAAATGAATTGTTTTGTTTGGTAAACAATTGAAGTTGCGTCATTTTTAATTTAGGAGATGAAATTCTTAAAATAATAATAATAATAAAAGAATTTGTATATTATAATGGCAAATAAGATGATAACGTTACACATTGATATAAATGAAGGCTAAAATGAAAGAATAGGCCATAGGCATGTGACCTTTTTCTTGAATAGGTAGCACTTGGCAGTAATCTAAAAATTCATAAGCATGTCAACTAAAATTGTGTTGTGTCACGTGGCTTCTGAACGACTGAGCATCCCTCCTTGCATGGCCCATTCAGTACTAAATTGACTCATTTAGCGTGACCTTTTTCCTTACCAAACAACACATATGCTGACCGATTAGGTGGTAAGCACTGAATCATCTCATTCAGTTGCAATCAAACACCCCCTAAGTATTTACAGTATGACGACATGAATCACATGATCTCAAACTCAAATGAATAATGCTTACCTCGTGATAGGTGTAGGATAACATTTGAAATACAATTTTCGTCTCCTTTATAAACTTCTTTGATTTAGAAGATTCTCATTCTTAAGATGATCGTGTGAAGATACTTTTATTATATTGTTATTATATACTACCATTCTCAATATGTAACATCGACATAATTTTCACAATTATATCAAATATCAAGTCACGCAATATTCCACGACATTTGATTAAGAAATTGACATTAACACACCGCAAGACAAAAAACTACATTAAGAGCAAAAATATTAAAATGCACCAACAAAGTGTAGTAATAATTATTGACTAAAAATTGAATGCTCGTCACATTATTTTCAATAAACTTACTTGCTAACGAATCAATAGTATTAGCCCGTTCATCGGTATTACATGAAGTAAAATATTGCATGTTTAATTTGTAACGTACTATTAATATGAATGCTAAGTATTCATCCCACCGGTGGCCATGACGTTGTTCTTGTTGTTGTTGTTGTTGTTGTTTTCTTTGTCGTTGTTGTTCATTGGCCTTTTGCATGTTTTGTTCTTGATACAATTTTTGTAACTTCTCGATCTTTTTCTTTAATGTTTCTTGACATGCTACAAAAAACAATTAGATATAGTTGATTGTTAGTAACTTAAATACAGTTAATCAAAGTAAAAATGTTCGTGCATATTCCACTTAATTGATAAGACAACGATGTGTAAGATCTCTTAAACCATTAGAGAAGATGATGTTAGTACCAAACCTCCTGAGCACCATCTTTGTGTCCTACATTGTTACACACACAAATCACACGTGAAATTTACATAAAATAATATAAATCAATATGATTAATAAGTAAGACGATATGATGCTTACTTTACCACCATTATAAGTTGTAGCCCAATGTGCACGCGGTGTGGAGGAAGTTGTGGTTTGTTGTGTGTGATTTTTGACACATTATATAGTTGATAAAATATTTGTAACTCATAAACGGGAAGGTAAAAAGACTAACCACTAATTGGTGTGTTTAATTTATGCATTCATGACATTTTTGGTTTGTATTCTTTGAGGTTTAGAGATGCTTGAAACATGTTGTACCGTACAAACTTTTGTGCATGATTTCTCATGCAAAACATATTGTACCGTACAAACTACATTTGTTGAAATCACACTTGAAGGGCATATTTGGAATAATCAACTCTTGAAACATTTATTAGGGGTATTTTGCATTTATAAGACAACCTAAGTTTATATTATATATAAGATTAAATGATTTCAATGACTCTTGCTCGTATATTGATGAGTGGCTTACGTGATGTGAATACAAACATGTTTACGTATATACATACAATGTCTCTCATGTGAGCATTTAAACATATATTCTATTCTATGAGCGTCACATTTTTTTTTCTTTTCTATTATTATATCAAGTGTATTAATTTTGTTATTAGCTTAATTAGTAAATTTGTTAGCATAAGTTCATGATAAAAAGTATATTTATCATATTTTTAATTAAGAAATATTATTGTACTAGAAAATGCAACAATATAAAATTAACAGGGCTTAATGTTGCTGATAATAATTAGTTTTCAAAATTTTTAGTAAGAAATACACAATGTCCAAACAAAATCATCTAAAATTACTAACTATCTCCTAAAATTTCTCACACACAAATTTAATTTCACTCTTCTTATTGGCTGTTTTAGCGAAAAATGTGGATCATGTTTCCCACTATGTCCTAATATTACGAATTTTATGAAAAGTTTGGTGTTATCAACGGCCCTAAGGGTTGTTATTAGCATTTCTCTTGAAATTTTTGTGTAGTAGTTATTGCCTAATGAAAGGGAAAAAAATGAAAAATATCCCATAATGAAAATGATAAGAAATATAAAAAGAGATAGACACTATAAAACAAAGACTCATTTAATTTGTCAAAAGAGAACTACATCTACTTAAAATTATAAAAATATAAGTATGAGTATAACACACTCTTGTGCTTTAAATTCAAATTAGTGTTTATTATTGTTGTTCTAATAATATCACGTCTACTCTAATAATCTTAGTGAGATAAAGTGGGTGTGGACACTTTAGTTTAGAGAGAGAAACGAGAGAAAAGAAGTGAAGTCTCACATAGATGATAGAAAGAACACACACATCATAACCTATGAGGCATGAGGTATTTGTACCCATATAGCAGTCAAGCATACTATCGCAACTATATAAGTATTGTGATAGTGTTATGCTGTCGCAACTACACAATGTTACACAACATACCCTATACAAATACAAAAGATAAATAGAAGTTACTGCACTAATGATTTACACTTTTTGTGTTCAAACAATTATAATTTATATAAACTTTAGTTTGAGAATTAGAACAATTTTTATAATTGTAAACGAGCTTTCGAGCTCGAGCTTGAGTTGTTAAACTAGCCTATCAAGCTTGATCTTTTATACGAGTATCTTAAGCTTAAAAATTAGTTTAATGTAGGATGGTTAAAAAAAAAAAAAATAAAAAAAAAATCAAACAAGCTTCAAGCTCGAGCTTGAACAACACAAAAATATTCGAGTTCGAGCTCGAGCCAAGTTATAAAAGTTTATTCGAGCTCGAGCCAAGTAGTTATTAAACAAGCCAAGCTCGTTTAGGTCAAACCTCAACTCGGCTCGGATCATTTACAACCATATATATAAATGTTAATTAACGGATGACCCTGCTTTTTTCGATTAAGCATGGTTAATATCGAATCTAACTAGAATTGACAATTCTATTTTATTACTACATGATTAAACAAATAACAATGATTATTTATTAAGAGTTGGAGTCTTAATAAAATGGTTAGGGCATGTTTGTTTGGTGGTTTTTGAAGGTGAGATTTGACTTTAGCATTAAATTTATTTGTTTGGTTAGTTTTTTAAAGAAAAAAATATAGGCATTACTCTCACCAACGCTAACCTCACAATAAAAATGGGTTTAGCCATTTTTAGTAGGTCTCATTATATATTTGTGTCTATAGTTTTTACAATTTAATTTAAAATAATAAATTTTATCGACATATAATAATATAAAATAATTAATTTTGCTCAAATTCAAATTCTATCATAAATCAATTCATACGGCAAATCCAAATCATATCCCAAAACCCATTTATATACCCGACCCACGCTTGATAAAAACTTGATAAAGTGCTTTGGCTAACTAAATAATATTTGGCTTCAACCCCAAAGAAAAGGGCCGCCTTGACTTGTATACCATGTCGATTCAAGAATCCAAGATTATAACTTTATTAAGTGCTTTGGCTAACTAAACAATATTTGGCTATTCTTGAAATTTAGTCTCTCATAAAAACAAACTTGCAAACACTTATATCAACCTAATACTTGTCTTTTATGACATTCGAGAGTTAAAACTATATAAACCGTCCTCTATTATTTACTTGATTTAAACTCTTAACATATGCGCTTTAAGGCTTTCGGTTAACAAGATGATTTTCACCACAATATATTGTAAGATATTGAGTCATACAATCACAATCACAATCAAATATTTGTTTTGCCTTCACGTTTTTCGGAAATGTATCCAAAATTGTTAACCAAACATAATTATTCTTGAATGACTACATAATGAAATACATCTTTTTAACCACGGTTTTTTGGACTGTCGTTAACAAACACTTACAACAGTAATTGATTATATGTCATTTTTAAAAGTCCAATAACACGAAATAAGACTAAATCACAAAAATTTTTAAGCAATTGAAAATTGAGAAATAAGTTGTGTATGAAAAAGAATAACCACTTATCTTATAAATTACGTTAAGCAAACTTCAATCAACTAGGTTAGAGTTAGATACCATAATTAGAAAGAATATCTAATAAAAAGAAACTATATATACACGTTGGCATGTTGCCGTCATGGTAGGAAAAAAAATAAAAAAGTAAAATAAAAAGCCAAAATATATATTTTATTGGGTAGTATTAAACCACCATCGATGTCAGCTTCAACCAATGAAAATATCAACTACTTAATCAAGCAAGCAACCTCTTTCTATCTAACTTTGTGTGTGAGAGAATATGGGACAACACAACATACAAACTCCTTTTCTTAACTCTACACAAGATTACAAAAGCAAAAGAAGATGGAGAACAACACTATGGTTCTTTATTTCAGTGATTGCCTTATTATGTAAGTTCATATTTTCAATTCAAATTTTATGTTTTATGATATGGGTTTTGCTCCAACTGTCAAATTCTAATCTGGGTCACTTGTAGTTTTTTATCTAACCTAGCTCGTTTTAACGAACTCCAAGATGATTATGTACACTAGACGAACAAATTCGTGAGAGTTTGTAAGCCGTTTCATCAAAAACTCAATGAGTTGACTTGTTTATTTTGAATTTAGCTTGAGTGTAGCGTGTTCTAGCTTCTAACAGAAGTTTGAGAAACAGTATGCAAAGATATTTTGAATGGTATTTGGCTATATTATCATATTAGCATATTAACTAAAAAGTAACTCCCAATACTGTCTTTCACGGGTTATGGTCCCAATACCGTCTTCCATGGTGTATGGGGATGTTGAGACGTAAACAGCCTTTCCCTTACCTAAGGTATAAAGGATGGTTCCGATTCTACCAAAGGTAGAAAAGGACCTCCGGCAATTAGCTAACAAAGCCCGTGTCATAGTTCGGTCACAATTCCGACAATTAACAGTAATTTTCGAGATACCTTTGATGAAACCATAGTGAGCAGTCATCCAAGTTTTGAGCTATGTCCCAGGCTCAACATGGTTGATTCTTTTCCTAGTATATACATCTTGTTGGTATATTAGACAATCTCCAATGTATAAAACAAAACATCAGATTTTCAACTTATCAGCCCAAATTATTAACTTAAGTAAAAAGTTACATACATTATTATGTGTTTAGTTTACAATAAAACACTTTTTCTTAAACTAATTTAGGAGTATATACGTTTATACTGTGTAGTACATTAAAAGGGATTGGGGGTAAATATTTGTTTTCAATATTGGAAAAAACATATATTTGATGTAGGAATATTCATGGCACACCACCTTTAGTTTTGGCTTTTAATGAATAGATTCCCTTAAAAGAAACAGAAATGCTAATTGAGTTGACTATACTATTTAAATATTACGGTAAATGATTTGCATATTTATACTTTTGATTGAAACGATCTAATGTAGCAATTACATATTTATGTAGTGCTTATATTGTATTTTAACTGTTTGTACAATTGAGGGTTATAATAAAAAATATGAGCGTCTTAATCACCTCCCATTACTAATACCTTTTGGCTTTAGAGGTTTTACATTATTACATACCAACATGAAAATATATATGTTTTAAGGTTTATTATTATATAGTAGTATTAAAAATATTTAAATCATAGCTTTGTTCAATGAAAATTCATAGTTCAAAGTATATTGAGATCCACACTTGAGCCCAAAGATCCAAAATGAGAGTTTTAAGTTGTACTTTCTAGGTTATTGTACTTAGTACTAATAGTATAACACACTTCATTCAAAACGTGTAAAGTAATAAAAATACTGTATTTAAGTAATGTATTTTCTTAGTACAGTAAAAAAAGAATTAGTTTTGGGAGGTTTTTAGGACCCACTTTTTTAACAAAGGGACCTTTTTTTATTTTTTATTTTATTATTATTGTTATTTTTTTTTGATTGTTTGATTTTTTTTAATTATTTTTTAAATTTTTATTATTTTGTTTATATTAAAAAACTGTAAACTTGAAAGTACGAAATATAAAATATAAAATTTAATAAATTAAGCGCTTAAAACTGTCAGAAATACGTAACAGAAAATAATAGAAAAAAAGGTCCACTAAGTTAGAAAACATGGATCGGTTGCTATGATTGGCTAAATGCCTAAAAGGTTAATGATATGATTATGGAAATATGTGGACATGACTACTAGTTGTAACTTGATTAAAAGTGGTCCAAATTGTCCTTTTCAGTCATCATCTATCTTACAATAGGAAGCAAGTCAAATGTGCTGGCATTAAGTGGTTGGGAGGGCCTTATCAAAAGTATACAAGTAGATGCCTTAAAGTCACATAAGGTACAACCAAGTGATGCAGTCGAGTCGTTTGAAGCAGTGGTTGCAGCCGATGATGCCCGTTGTTCAGAGATTGGTGCATCGGTTCTTAGAGCCGGTGGTCATGCTGTGGATGCTGCGGTTTCAGTTGCTTTGTGTGGTGGCGTTGTGAATCCAATGGCTAGTGGTATTGGAGGGGGAGGGTTTATGGTCGTTCGATCAGCAGATACGTCACAAACACAAGCATTTGATTGCAGAGAAACCGCTCCCTCGGCTGCTTCAAAGGTACTTATATAAGTCTTTTCGTTTTGTCGAAACAACATAATTTAATAAAAGAGGTGAATCCTACGTTAAAGCATATATACACAACCACTGAACCACACATGGACGGAATTAGGCGTGTTTATAAAAAAAATATACAAAACTAGAAACACAATTTTTATTAACCGGGTGCATTTACAAACAATATAGGTTTTACCAAAAGCTAACACTACGTCACAAAATTTTATGAGTGTCCCGAGACCCACCCAGGACCCACCTTGGTTCGGTCCATGTATGTACATGCAACATATTCATGGTTAAGTTTTGATAAAATTATTCTCGTGACATTTAGTTGTACCAAACATAAAAACAAACTAGGTGTGAAATGTCCTGATGGTATCTTCTGTAAATTTTTTTTTCATTGTTACCACTTTCTGTCATAAAGAACATGACATGCGAAACTAACTTATATATTGATCACTAATGCTACACAGAATATGTACCAAAATAATCTTGACGACAAATATTCCGGAGCACTATCGATGGGTGTTCCAGGCGAGATAGCGGGCCTTTACAAAGCTTGGTTACAACATGGTCGAATGCCATGGAAGACTTTATTCCAGCCAGCTATTAGTCTAGCCAAAGATGGATTTAAAGTAGCTCCTTATCTTGCCAATTCACTATCGAGCTCTGCTGCTACGATAAAGAAAGACCCAGGCCTACGAAGAGTGTATGCTCCAAATGGGGAAGTTTTACAAGCGGGTGAAACATGCTATAACTATGAACTTGGTTTGAGCTTAGAAGCTATAGCAGAAGAAGGTCCCGAAGCTTTTTACAATGGGACTATAGGAGAAAAGTTGATTAAGGATGTTCGGTCTAGAGGTGGGATATTGACAATGGAGGATCTAAGGAACTATGAGGTGAAAGTTACCGATGCAGTTGAAGTGAACACGATGGGGTTCAAAATATTCGGGATGCCACCCCCGTCAAGTGGTACACTTGGACTAGCTTTGGTATGTTCTATCCTGAATGTATATTGCGATAAGTGATTTATGAATGTAGTTAGTATAAACTTGCCACCACATTCAGAAAACTTATTCTAACATAGAGGTGGTAATTTTGACAGGGTTATTTATAGACGGTCAATTTGAGTCGTGTTATATCTCAAATGGATCAAATTTGAAAGAGTAAAAAGGGAATGGGTCAAATTTTATTAAAGTTTCCCTGAGTCTGTTTTGACCCATTACCCGCCCATCTTGCCACCTCTTATTATCCGAAAGTTCAATACTGATTTATGACTGTGTTGCTGAATATGCAGGTATTAAATATCTTAAATAGCTACGAGAACACAAATGATGCAAAAGGACCAATAGGTTTACACCGATTCATCGAAGCATTAAAACATATGTTTGCACTTCGCATGAATTTGGGTGACCCCGATTTTGTAGATATAAGTAAGACTGCATCAGAAATGCTTTCCCCTTCATTTGCGAAGAAAATCCAACAACGAATTCTCGACAACACCACTTTCCCTTCTGAATATTACATGCCCGGGTACATAATTAAGTTTATATTTACTCTCATTCATTGCTTAGTTAACGATTAGTCTGTTTAAGCTAAAAACTAAAACTGTTTATCGAATTTTGAATATACCAGGTGGAGTCAGATTGAAGATCATGGCACGAGTCATTTTTGCATAGTAGATGCAGACAGAAATGCTGTATCGATGACGACCACTGTAAACTATCCATTTGGTGGCGGAATTTTATCTCCCTCGACCGGAATAGTGCTAAATAACGAAATGGGTGACTTCTCAGCACCTACAGAAATATCCCCCGACAGCCTTCCTCCCTCCCCTACAAATTTTATAAGTCCAAACAAGAGACCATTGTCTTCCATGACTCCTGTCATCATTGTCAAGGTAAATATGACTCAAAAAGTTTACCACAAATAGTTATAAAGCACTAGAGCTACGATATACCAGGCCCTTCTAATAGTTACAGAGTTTCTATTATTCTCGACTTTTAAAGACTGCTACGCTGGTTCTAAAAAGTTTGAACGTTGATTCTAGATTTTCTTTTTGACAGGGTGATCAACTGGTTGGGGTGATCGGAGGGAGTGGTGGGGTGTACATAATTCCAGCAGTTATACAGGTCTTCCTTAACCACTTCATTCTAGGAATGGAGCCTTTAGACGCTGTTCAATCTCCACGAGTATACCACAAAGTAATTTCTTTTTCTCTATTGTTTTCTAATCGCAGAAAAATTCACCCATATGTGATGGCCAAAACTGATGCTGATCACTCATTGACGCATTTAGATGTCTAATTCTTTGAAACTAGACGTAACAAAATGGGCACGCTTACTTGCTAATTTTAAGAATCGACACACTATAGATAAAACTGAACACTTCGATATTGTCATCTCTATTCATTTGTCTCATTTTATGCAGTTGATACCGAATGTGGTATACTACGAAAACTGGACAGTGATTGATGGTGATCATATTGAGTTGTCGGATGGCCGAAAGAAATATTTAAGAGAAAGGGGTCATGTATTGGAGTCAAAATCAGGTGGAGCAGTAAGTCAACTTATAGTTCAAACGCTAAAGAAACCGATTGAGAACAGAAAAGTGTCATACAATCATAAACAAGTTTTGAAAGGGATGCTTACTGCTATAAGTGATCCAAGGAAAGATGGTAGGCCTGCTGCGTATTAATAATCACCACTTTGACTGTAATAAGACATTTAATCATTCAGGACTTTCCACTAAAAGGTACTAGTATTCTTATGTCATTTTCATGATACATTGTTATGTAAATATGAAGTACAATAACTGGAAAGTATCATGGTCAAGGCAGTTTTAAGTGCATTTTGTAGCAGTAATGGCATAATTATAACTCGTTGGATATGTCTATTTCAACTCCAAGAAAGCTCTATCCAAAGATAATGTCGAAATGTCTACATATATTTAGTTTTTTGTCTACTAATTACCATGTTTTCTATCCTATTCGATTGAATTGGCCAGCATGGTATTCGAAAACAGTAAAGATTGCTTACTTGGACTACGCACAGGCTCAATTAGAGAACTCATAAATCATGAATTACAAATGATACAATAATATGTTGCATTACACCATATTATCTTCAATTACTGAGAAGATACTTACATCATACGCATTCTGCTGAAAGCTCCAAACGCCATAAAGCTTTGCTGGTATGCCACAATGCTTGTATACTCCTACATGAGGTACGATATGGTACAAGTTGTCGAGACTCTTGTGAATAGGAGAGCTAATCCCTGTTATCGGCTTTTTATGAATGACGTTTTTTATGCCCTTTGGTCTAAAATATTACTCGTTAAATGGGTGGGTTCATATTACAATATTACAATCTATAGAGAGGCATCGTATTGGCCAAGAACAATATTGTGCACTATGACAGTTAATTAGTTTAGCCGAAACGACACATTAATGTTTCTTGAATTAAAAAGAAAGTATTTTTGGCTGAAGACTTTTGGGTAAAAATGTGCTTCATATCAACACAGCGTCATATTAAGGTACACATAAAATAGTCCGCCTGGTTGGGTTGACCCACTTACACTTTTTTCCCTATGCCTTCCTTATTATTAGAATGATAATATAAAGAACGTTATGTTTTCGATAACAAGAGTGAAAACACGTATCATACAACGTTGACTATCTAATGCAAAAGTGATAACAAAAAAAAAAAAAAAAAAAAAAAAGGAGCTAAAATCTGACATGATGAGAGCTAAAATCTGACATGATGAGAGCATAACATGTATCACAAAACACATTAATTGCCGGTTGACAGAAATTGCGAAGAGCCAACTGCAGATATAAAGAATCCGTTTACATGTGAGCATTATGTTCCTGATCAATTCAGCCACACAAACGACACCATATCAAAAGAAAGACAATTTTAGTAACTTTACACCTGTGGCACTAACCGAATTGATGAAAATACTCATCTACATTCACAATATATAAAATGTAGTTAAACAAAATAACCCAGCAAGCTGTTAACATATAAAATTCATTGCATTCTTCACTAAACCAAAATATATTTTTATACCAAGTCAATAATAAACACATTTCCTCACGCTAAAACAATCAAGTATCAACCGGATTCATCACCTATGAGTTATGAATTAATGAAAATACTCTGTAGCAGCAGAAGCTGTCGGGATATCTACAAAATCGATCTGAACCTTTACGAAACTGGAAACCTTTAGCTTCCAAGCGAGAGAGAGCCTGCCAATGGAAAGAGAACATTATTAAGACAATGCAATGAATATAAACTAATTATCATCAGGGCAACTGGATATTAAAACTAGCAATCACACCCCTTAAAACACACACACACACATACACAAACAAACCAAGTGGAAAGAAAAGAAGAAGGGGAAATATTACATCTAAACAATTATAATCCCCAAGTGCAATCTCGTTGACATGGTCAAGGCTTGCCAAAAGTCCTAGAAGCAATTCTTCTTCTATCTCATCTACACGTTCTCCCCAAAGTTCTTCCCAAAAACTGTAATTCAAGTCAGCTTTGACTAAAGAAGATACGTTTAGCAACAAAATCTTCTCCACATACAACATCCCTTTGATTGTTAGTGACAACATATAAGGAGCATTAATTTCGATAGTATCTTTAGACTGCATAAAGTCGTAACCAGAGAGCACCAAGTTCTTAACACTCTTTGAAGTAACATCAATCCGCCTAACACCATCACAATAGTTCAACTCCAAAGTTTCTAAACAAGGACTTCCGGATAATATATTTCCAATTGAGTCTTCAACTAATTTTCCTCTAATACACAAAAACTTAAGTTTGTCCAAAAGAATAGCACCATTAGGAGGAAATATATAACGGGAAAGTTTCATACTCATAGAAGATGAGTAAAAAAACACCTCATCGCCATATTTTAAACTTTCATAAGTTACTATACCACATGACAATTGTTCAACTCCAAAGTTTCTAAACAAGGACTTTGAGACACGCCCAGCAAGTAAACAATAGTTCAACTCCAAAGTTTCCAAACAAGGACTTCCGGATAATATCTTTCCGACTAAATCTGCGTCTAATCTCGCACAATCAATACAGAGACATTTAAGTTTATCCCAACGAATGGCACCATTAAGAGGATTAAATGCACAATGCGAAAGTTTCATACTTGTAAGACATGAGTTGTTGAAAAACAACTCATCTTCATAGCTAAATCCATCGTATGATGATCTATTCACATCGTATATAGTTAACTCAACCTCTTGAACATTACGAGTAATAGCATGACGAATCCAGCTATTGACCAGACTATTGGATACAACATGAAGTTTAAATTTGTTAAGGTTCACATCGGTAGGACTTTGAGTTAGCGCCTTGTCGATAAAGGAAAAGTAATCGGTGAGATCAGTATTGGAACGTAGGTCTGTGACGTCATGCCAATCTATGAAAACGAGAGTAGGAAGTAGAGTCCAAAGATGTTGCCATCGTTTGGAGATAGTCGATGTTGTTTTAATCACCTCTTTTGTGGACAACTCTAAACGAGAGATGACTTCGAGTAATAAGCAATCCGGTAACAAACTTATTCTGTCTTCTTTTTCTTTGTCCATGATTTTGAAGCGACTTGAAATAAATTTAGGGTTACGAGGTTATGATGGGTTAAGGTGATGTTGGAGTTCGGTGAATCCCCTATTAATATAAGGAATTCATTATTTTCAACGAGACCCTTGAACTTGTTTGAAACGCTTTCTTGTGCCTCTTGTGATCCTGATCCGTCTGACCGTGTCATTGCCCTCATCCCGAATAGCTACATTCAGCGAATGTACGTACTATTAACTACATTCTAGTTCTGGATATGATTCCCTCGTATCGCCAGCCATGGAAACTTCTGCGAATCTTGAGACTATGGTATAAAGTGAGTACCAATGTACTATTGTCTACGTTCTAATTCTGTAATGTGGTATGCTAGTTATAAACATAACAATCTATGATTCTTGGTCAACATCAAATCTCAACAGAAACTAGCTGTGGCAAAATGATAAAATCAGGTACTATCTTGCAAGTTGCAACTATCTGAAGAGTTATTCGATCCTCAAATTCTAGATATTTGATAGATAGGTTTGTGCAAGACACCTAACCTCGTCATAAGCGGTCCAGGGAAAGGGTCGGAAATTGTCAAAGGATAGCTCGCATCAATGACTCGCCCATCCCACGTAACCTGAATAAGGAAAAACCTCGTATGTTTATGTTTACATTTAATTTATTTAAAGAGTTTTAACCACACCAAACGACTTAGTGGTAAAGCACTAAGACTCTGAAAAAGAAGTTTAAGTTTCAAACTTCACTTGGTTAGACGGAAACAGTCCCGGACATATCTCGGTTAAGGCCCATACATGAGTTAGAGACTCGACCCACCTAGGTAACCGAAGAGGGAAAAGCCGATCCATTTAGTTTAAATGGTTTAAATATGATACACGACTACACGAGTATAAGAAGATAGTTTTTACAAGTTTTCTACATGGGAAACAATTGACAGCCCAATAGATCGAGCAAGTAGTAGGTGGGCTAGTGGATCACCAACTTGTTTGAGCAGTCCACGGCTCAAAACAAAAACCATTTTGTTATGATTAATTAAATTTACCTTATCCACACTCATCTTTTATATAATAAAAGAATTACATTATTTCGGAGTTTTTTTGACAAAACAATCTTAGTGGAAAAAAAATTGGACCAATAGAAACGCTCGATTTTGACACATAGGCGAAATCAACCAATATGATTGGCTATTAAAAAGTCAAAATTGAATTGATTTTGGTCAAACTTTAATAAATTTAGTGGAGAATTTAATTGAGAAAAAAAACACATAAAAATATAGGTGTTAAATTTATGAAGAAAAGAAAACTTAAAAAAAGAGGAGGTAATTAATAAAACATTAGTGGTTGAATTTTAAATATATTATATGAAGTTAAATGTAAAAATTATAAATCTCCGTGTTTTTTGATAACTTTAGATAATAAACAAATAACCCCTTATACTTTATACCCTCTACACTTTAATTATAATATGAAATTTGTTTACAATTACATGAGTATTAGTATTTGTTTGAGACTTCCATCCATTAAACTTACAAAACTTTATAAATGTACGAATTAGTTTTAATATACGTTAAATACTTTTAAAATAAATATTAGTTTCAAACTTTCATCTATTAAAATATCTTTTTACTATGTACGTTAAATATAAATAAGAACTCATGTTATCCTATTTAAAAGTTTAATCTATACGTACACGTGTTTGAATATTAAATACAGTTAAACTATTATTAACGGTAATATATATATCAAATGGTAAGTACGAGTTGCTGTGATATGAAAATAAATATACACGATTATACTTATAACAACTCATGTAATTATTATTTAAAGTTTATATATAGATATCCGGAAAAACATTTTTAAAAAACTTCGTCAACGCTCATTATGTGCTACTAAACTCGCACATTTTGTACAACAAGATATCAATAGTTAAAGTTAAACAATAACATCAACCTCAACATTAACATCTATGTCAGTTAAACAAAGTTAAATCTTTCATCAATAAAATTTTTACAAAATATTAATTGATATTAATATATAATGAAAAACTCATGCATACTTATTAGTTGTACTCATATCATAATTTTCATGGGTAAATTCTTATATATCCATATAGGAAACAAAAAATTTAAAATAAATTTGATTTATGTGTAAACCCATATGTGATCAAAAAACCTTTGGCCTAATAACATTATAAGGAAACACGCTCAAGAATCAAATACAAGGTCGATGTCACGGCTATATTTACAATTTCTGCTAACTATTTTTCTTACTTTCGCACATGTTGATGTCTAACTTTTTAAAACATACATAAGATTTTATGTTTTTAAACAATAATACTATATAATTAAATTTTTCTGGAAAAACCCCGTGCGTGCACGGGTATTATAACTAGTTCGTAATCCAATTAAATTTAACTATTTTGTTATGATTTATTTTAATTTTTCCAATTAGAAGAACTGAATACCATATGAGATCGTTTTTGAAAAAAGTGATGGTGGTCCATCGAGTGTACTGCTTAATTTGCCTTGGAAATCAAGCAATCTTAAAACAATAATATTTAGTGAAAAATCGAATAAAACGGTGTAATAGCCCCATCAGGCCATCACCCTATTTCAGGGAAGCTGCTCTCTCGGCTGCTTCACAGGTACGTTTATAAGTCTTTTCGTTTTTGTCGAAACAACATAATTTAATAAAAGAGGTCTACGTTTAAGCATATATACACAAGGACGGAACCAGGCGTGTTTATAAAAAAATATATACAAAACTAGAAACACTATTTTTATTAACCGGGTGCATTTACAAACAATCTAGATTTTACCAGAAATTAACAATACGTCGCAAAATTTCATGGGCGTCCCGAGACCCATCCATGACCCACCCTGGTTCGGTCCATGTATGTACATGCAACATATTCATGGTTGTGACAACCGGCAGTTTAGGGAGCTATTTTAAAAACCCGCATGACGATTAAAGTTCGTTTATAATTTTTATTTGAAATTTTATTTCACAACGAACTTGTAAGACCTATTTTATGAATAATTATGGATTATTGATGTTATGGAATTCGTGAATTATGTTCATAATTCATTTTTGATTTAATGCTCGGTGATGTATTCTTAAATTCTCACTTGGTACTACGTTGACTCTGGCACTAGGTTTACCTAACGAAAGTTTTTATGATTCGTTTTACGAGTCCGACTATATATAATTATTTACGAGATGTTTTCGGGAGATATTGAAGTTTTGAAATGAGTTCGGGTTCGGGCCACATGTTTTTACATTTACCCACGTTACCCGCTCCACACTGTAGTAATATTGTTATTACTATTATTATTATTATTATTATTATTATTATTATTATATTATTATTATTATTATTATTATTATTATTATTATTAAAAAAAAAAAAAAAAAAAGTTAAAAGGGTTAATACATAAGGTTGTGTTTGGTTAGGTTCACCCACACACACACAAACACTCACTCCCTTATCTCTCTCTCACCTCCATCTCCTCCCCCATTTCTTAACCCTAGCCGACAACAAATCCGGCCACCACCACTGCTCCACCGCCGACCACCACACTACACGACCACCACCCATAGACTCCCCATCTCATCCTCTATCCGATCTACCCCTACACGCGCCCTAATTCCTACATTAACACCAAATTCGAATCAAAATAATCACGAGTTCATCATCATCTTCTTATTATTTCTTGAGTATTCTTCGATTTGGCTTTGTTTTGGAAGGTAGGTCGAGTTTTGACTCGATTTGTGGGTTCGAAACGTGACCAAGGGTCACGACTTGATGAGATCCGAGTGGGTTTTCATTTTAAAACATGATATATTTATGGGTTTTGATGAAATCACGTTTTCATAAATGGTTTGGTATCCGGGTTTGGTTTTCCTTTGTGAGTTCGAGTGAACCGTGAGTCGAAGACTCACGGCTTGATGTGGGATTCGAGCCTATGGCTCGTTATTTTGCTCCTTGTGGCTTTGAATTCATGGTTTTCATGTTCTATTGTTTGGTGGCGGTTTGACTCGATGGAGTCTAGGCCTTTTTGGCCGATTTTGGTTATTGATGCCGCGACCCCAAGTGGTCGACTTGGGCAGTTTTGGTGTGGCTCTTAGAGCTTATTTTTTTTGGTGACCTATTTGGTTGTGGAGGTCGAGTCCTTGTGACTCGTGTATGGAGCCGAGACTCAAGTGAGTCGAGTGGCTCGGGTTGGCTTGGTAAACCAACCCGATGATGGACCTTATTGATAACTATTTTTATTACTTGTTATTGTTTTGGCACATGTTGGATTCGGCCGAATGCTTAGTTGAGTCGAGATCATTTATGGTCTCGACAAGGGATTATTGTTGAATTGTGAAGTTGTTGACGAAAAGAGATATTGGGGACTGATTGTGAGACGGTCACTTAGATTGACGGAGATAGGTTAGTCGGGTGCCGTAGTCGGACCCTATTGTTGTAGCACGTGGATTGAGATTGTGTTGGATGGAGATACTTTTGGTTATTATGACTTTTGTTATTTACATTGGACTTGGACAATGAGCCGAGAGTCATGACTCGGACATGTGACCATTTCGTATGACTCGATAACTATTACAATTAAAACGAAAATAATAAAACTCGTAATAATAGTTATTGATAATATAAACGTTTATATGAATATATAGACGTGAATAACGTCTATATAATTATATAGGCGCGTATATTAATAATAATAATAATCACGAGTCGTATTATAAATAATACAATTAGATATATATTAGGCTACGAAAGTGGCGTAATATTATTGAACGTATTATTACCATAAAAGTGTGTTATAAAACGGGAAACTCCCGACAATTATTAAACGTTTAATAAAATGTCATTTTGGATATATAACGGATAAACTTATTGAGTTATGCGAAATCGTTGTCACTCGGGTCCAGGTAAGTTATTATTTGTGACGTTCGTGTTGTCACGGATATATGACGATTAATATAAACGTTTTCTATAACTAAATAACCACTTAACCGTAAGGTTGAACCGGGTTATTTGGTTATATGAAATGAATATATTAATGGGCATCGTATCCTACGACGCCCATAGGTTGTAGTATATGTAAAGAGTAATAAATTGCGAGTGTATATATCGAGAAATCTGGCCAATTTGACGATATATATGAGGAATTTATTAAACTATGATATATACTATATAGTAATTATGTGCTATGTGCTTTAGGTTGGGTGTAACCTTGGAACGGTATGTTACGTAAATAAATATGAGGATTATCAAATCGACGGACTTGATAAACTTCGGCGATTTATTTAAATGATATATTGGGCTAATATTAGATCCATAGTTTATTTTATTATTCTTTATGTGATCTTTTTGGTTTGTTTTGAGTCGACCCACCACCCGTATGGATACCAAACGCAAATACACCAAACTAATACGAAATGGATTTTCGGAAATAAAACGGATTCTCGTCCGGGTTTGGGAATATTATAAATTCGAGGAAATGATTTCTGAACGAGTTAATATTGTTAGGTCGTGCCAAGTCCGTAGTTGCTGTTTTGTAAGTTATCATACATCTTATTTCTACCAACTTCTTCTTGCTATTTTCTGGACTTGAGGTGAGTCATAGCCCCACTTTTTACTCTTGAACTATGTTTTCAATACTTGGGGTGAGAAACGTGCAAATTATTTTATGTGGACTATTATCGCTTCTATATTCTTTCTAAAACTTGCTATGCGTATGGACTAGGATGTATTGTCAGCTTTAGTCACATAGTTTTGTGTGTACTATTCAAAGTTGGCTTATTTGGTTATTGATGGATTGTCAGCTTTAGTCACATAGTTTTGTGAGTACTATTCAAGGTTGGCTTATTTGGTTATTGATGGATTGTCAGCTTTAGTCACATATATGTTGTGAGTACTATTCAAGGTTGGCTTATTTGGTTATTGGTGGATTGTCAGCTTTAGTCACATATTTGTTGTGTGTACTATTCAAGGTTGGCTTATTTGGACTGTCAGCTTTAGTCACATAGTTTCGTGTGTACTATTCAAGGTTGACTTATTTAGATACTATAGTGTGCACCTATAGGTTATTAATACTTCGGAGGTTATCCGAGTCATTATTGGTATTGCGGGGGCTACCCGAATATCTATATTAGTACGGAAGGGTATCCGTGTGTTATGTTGGAGCGGAGGGTATCCGCAGGCTTTTAGCGAATCCTTAGTCTAGCTAGCAAGCGTTTTGCGTATATGTCCACTATATTGTTAGATGAATTTAAACCTATGATCTCACCAGCGAAAGCTGACTTTTAGCACGTTTTCTCAGGTAATTAAGTGTTGAGATGCATGCTTGGAATGGAAGGCTCGGCCAAGGCTCACGGTTTATGGATCTATTTTTTCTAAACTCTGATAACTAAATTTGGACCTACTGTTATTTTATTTTGGGCCTGACTCTGAATGATGTTGGGATAAATGTAAACCTTAAAACCCCGTTTTGGTTGTGTTTTTATTATGTTTACTTTATCTCGTTCTATATTGTCTTGTGTTGGATACCAATCCCCGTAGCACCCCGAAAGCTTGTTGAGTCTTCCGCTGTATCAAATTTTGGGGGTGTTACAGATTGGTATCAGAGCCAAGGTTATAGAGAACTAGGTAAATAAACGCCTAAACTATAACCGTATTTTTATAGAAAATGATCCTTGACCACCGCCCGCCAGCCCGCCAAGCCGAAGCATCTTCTATTATTTGAGGTATTATTAGATTATTGAGATGATTTGAGGTTTATGGATTTTAGTTATAAGATGGCGTTTTTGAGGAATTATATGGTCTATATGTTTTATAAACATTTTAGTAATGCGGTGTTTGAAATTCTTTTTATTGAGATTATATGATTGAACTATTTGATAAGTATTTTTAGTATGGTATTATGAGATGTGATTTAGTTGTTTTGAAACACTTACACCTACCCTACGCCGTTGTCACATACTATGGCCTCCCTTACGCCTAATGTTGTCGAGGATATTCTTACTGCACCGGTTTTACCTGCACAGTTCACTATGGCATCTGATGACCCTTACCAGATGGCCATGTCTTCAGCTACTGTATCACAGGCAGCTTCTACTTCAGCACTACCTGCTGCATCTACGCAGGGACCCCCATCTTCTCTAGGGCTCCCTGGTACATCGAGGCAGCTTACTCTTCATCAGGCTTTGGCTCGTGTGGCACCACGCTTTGCCCACCGAGCTACGACACGCATGTCGGTACGCCCTACTCCATCACCTTTACAGATTGATGCTCATTCTCTTCTGTCTGAGGCGCCACCCACATCATTGCGCCGTCGTCCTAGATCACCTACTACATCTCCGCATGGTTCACCTAGTAGGAGACGACGATTGATGAGGTACTCTTCCGAGGAGGAGGAGGAGTACGAGGGTGAGGATGAGGCTGATGACCCTGAGGAGGAGGAGGACCCTCAGGAGGCTGAGCAGGGTGATGATGATGACCCTGAGGAGGAGGATGACCCTCAGGAGGATGAGATGCCTGATGATGATGATGATGAGTTATTACCACCAGCTCAGGCTGAGGAGCCTGATTCACCTGTACACCCGATTGAGCCTGATTCACCTGATCATCCGTTCTTGTTTGAGTTGCCACCTGGTAGTCCCGTTGAGTCGGATGCATCTTCTGAGGTTTCTGCTGAGCATGCAGAGTTGGGTGAGATTGGCAGGTTGTGGGCTCGGATTACTGAGCTTAGTGAGAGAGTTGCACGTGTATCTGATCGACTTGAGAGAGTTATTGGAGAGTTTTTAGCGGATTTGAGAGTTGACTTGACTGTCGTTGTGGGCAGGACTACTGAGCTGAGGAGAGTTTTGATGGATGTCCACGAGCATATCGATAGTTTGCAGCGAGGATTTGTTACTGCTCGTGAGGCTGACCGCAAGCTATGGCAAAGGAATGCCGAGCTAGAGAAGGAGGTGGCTGACCTCAAGAGAGACCGAGACACCCATAGCGTGGAGTTAGGATCGTTATGGAGGGATCTTGATGGCTTGAGGCAGGAGTTGAGGAGTCTCCGCCAGACGCGTGGCTAGTTGCTTGGGTTATGTTGTCTTGTTGCTTTCTTAACCGAGGAGTGTTCGGTTAGAAAAGCTAGTTATCATATTTTGATGTATTTTGTTCAGTATTCGTCTCTTTTGGAACGATTAGTACGTTTTGTATTATCCGTTAGTTGGAACGATGTTAGATCGCTATTGTATGGTGGATTATTAGTATATGGTATTATGTGATTTTGGGTGTTATGGAAATTGAGTCCTTATTCACTTTATTGATGTTACGTGGTGTATTGTTGCTATCCTTTCCATGACTTGGCTTCGTTGAATTACTCTTGTTGAGCATATTGATAAGTTCTATTGGAGACTCATGAACTCGTGTGATGTTACAGATTAATGGCAACACGACGAAACCCTGTTAGAGCTACTAGAACTGGTCCTGCGGTGACTACTCCTGTTCGCCGAGGACGTCGACCTACTCGAAATGTTGAAACCCCTACTCCTGACAACCTGGACACTACTAACCGCAACAACAGAAATCAAAATGCTGATGTTCAGGGAGACAATGATCATGTTCCACTTAATGCTCCTACTGTGGATCAAGCTATGATCAATCAACTTGTGGAGCAAAGAGTTGCTGAACTGTTAGCTGAGTCAAATCATTCCAACAATTCTGCTGGAACTTTTCCACCTGTTCGTGCTAATGGATGTCACTACAAAGAATTCAAGATTTGTGGACCTATTGAGTTTGGTGGAACTGAAGGAGTGGTTTACCTGGTTAGGTGGATTGAGAAGACTGAATCAGTGTTTAATGTTAGTGGTTGTGCGGAGAATGCGAAGGTAAAGTTTGCTTCTTTTACTTTCAAGGACGAAGCTTTGACTTGGTGGAACAACTACCGAAATGCAGTTCGGAGTGATGTAGCTTATGCCATGACTTGGGAGCAATTTAAGTCTTTGCTGATTCAGACTTATTGCCCAAGGAATGAGGTCAAGAAGCTAGAGATTGAGTTTTGGAACCACAAGGTGAAAGGTAATGATATGGCGACTTACAATCGTCGTTACCAGGAATTAGCCTTGTTGTGCCCAGATATGGTGAGAACTGAGACTCAAAAGATCGAGAGGTATACTGATGGGTTGCCTGTAGCTACGAGAAATGATGTGATTTCTGCTAGGCCTGCAAACATCCATGAGGCAATCACAATTGCTCAACAACTTATGGATTCGTTGGAATTAGAAGAAGCTGATAAGGAGAAGAATGGAAAGAGAAAGAGAGACCGTCACTCTAAGAGTAATGATCACCGAAGCAAGAGACAAGCTAAGGCTTATGCTATGGGGAATGGAGATAAGAAGAATCAGAACGGTGATGCACCCAAGTGTGATCGTTGCCACCAGCGTCACACTGGATAGTGTAGTGTGAAATGCCAGAATTGCTCAAGGAAAGGACACACAGCTAGGGATTGTAGAGCCCGACCTCTTGCTATGGTTCAGGCTGCTCCTGAAATGAGAAACAAGGCAGATGTTACTTGTTATGGGTGTGGAAAGAAGGGACACTATCGGAATGAGTGTAGAGAATCGTGGAAACCAAGGCTCGGGTGGTAATGGGTACAATCATGGAAACCGTGGAGCTGGAGAAAACCGTGGACGACAAGATAATGGGGACCAACGTGTGGAAGCTGGAGCTGCTCAGGGAAGAGTGTATGCACTAGGGAACGAGAGAGGAGAAGATCCGAACGTCGTTACTGGTACGTTCCTTCTCAATAATCGTTATGCTTCCATACTATTTGATACTGGTGCCGATAGGAGTTTTGTGTCCACTACGTTTGCACCCTTACTAGAGAAACCCCCGATGGCCTTAGGAATTGGATATGATATTGAGTTAGCTAACGGGAACATAGAAAGGATTAATACCATCATTCGCGGTTGTACGCTGAATTTCTTGAACCACCCTTTCAACATAGATCTTCTACCCGTCACGTTAGGAAGTTTTGATGTCATCATTGGTATGGATTGGTTGTCGAAGTATCGTGCTCACATACTTTGCGACGAAAAGATCGTGCGTGTACCATATGGAAAGGAAGTCCTAAACATATTAGGAGACCGAAAGGATTCTAGGAGCCCATCCCGATTAGCAGTTATATCTTGTACAAAGTTACCGAAGCTAATGGAGAAGGGATGTTACCTTTTCTTAGCCCAAATTTCTGAGAAGGGAGAGACGAAGAAAAAGGAAAGGTGCATTGGAGATGTGCCTATAGTTCGTGATTTTCCTGATGTGTTTCCCGATGATTTGCCGGGAATCCCGCCGACTAGACAAGTGGAGTTTCAGATTGAGTTGATACCTGGTGCTGCACCTGTAGCACGAGCGCCTTATCGTCTTGCACCTACCGAACTAGAAGAGTTGTCGAAACAATTGGCGGAGTTAGCCGAAAAAGGATTCATAAGACCAAGTTCTTCACCTTGGGGAGCCCCAGTCTTATTTGTGAAGAAGAAGGATGGATCGTTTCGTATGTGTATTGATTATAGGGAGTTGAATAAGTTAACGGTGAACAATCGATACCCGTTACCTAGGATCGACGACTTGTTCGATCAACTTCAAGGATCGAGTGTGTATTCGAAGATCGATTTGAGATCGGGATATCATCAACTTCGAGTTCGCAAGGAAGATATTCCGAAAACGGCTTTCAGAACCCGTTACGGGCATTACGAGTTTCAAGTGATGCCGTTTGGGTTGACTAACGCACTGGCAATATTCATGGATCTCATGAATCGTGTGTGTAAGCCCTACTTAGACAAGTTTGTGATTATATTCATCGATGACATCTTGATTTATTCAAAGAGTGAGAAGGAGCATGAGGAGCATCTAAGACTCATTTTAGAATTGCTCAGGAAGGAGAAACTCTATGCCAAGTTTTCGAAATGCGAATTCTGGATTCCGACGGTACAATTTTTGGGTCATGTGATTGATAGACAAGGAGTCCATGTGGATCCTGCTAAGATTGAGGCGATAAAAGATTGGGCTGCACCTACAACCCCAACCGAAGTTCGTCAATTTTTGGGTTTAGCTGGTTATTACCGAAGATTCATTGAGGGATTTTCGAAGATAGCTAAACCATTGACCAAATTGACTCAAAAGAGTGTTACGTATGAATGGGGAGATAAAGAAGATGAAGCATTTCAATTGCTTAAGAAGATGTTGTGTAGTGCTCCTATCTTAGCGTTACCGGAAGGTAACGAGGATTTCGTCGTCTATTGTGACGCCTCACATAAAGGTTTGGGAGCCGTGTTAATGCAACGAGAGAAGGTGATAGCTTATGCTTCCCGACAGCTCAAAAAGCATGAGAAAAACTACACTACCCATGATTTGGAGCTAGGTGCTGTGATTTTCGCCTTAAGAATATGGAGACATTACTTGTACGGAACCAAGTGTGTTGTATTTACTGACCACAAAAGTCTACAACACATCTTGAATCAAAAAGAGCTCAATATGAGACAGCGACGTTGGATTGAGTTGCTAAGCGATTATGATTGTGAAATTCGCTACCACCCTGGTAAGGCAAACGTTGTTGCTGATGCTCTTAGTCGAAAGGAAAGAGTACCACCGTTACGAGTTAGGTCATTGGGAATGACTATCGTATCGCCATTACCGTCTCAAATACTTGAAGCTCAAATGGAAGCGTTGAAAGCAGAAAATAGATCTGCCGAGAATATTTTCGGGATGGCTGATAATGAGAAAGGATTTGTTAAGCGTTCTGATGGATTATTATGTTTTGGAGATCGGATTTGGGTACCTTTATATGGAGAAATTCGGGAATTGATTATGCGCGAGTCGCATAAGTCAAGGTACTCTATTCATCCTGGGTCCGATAAAATGTACCAGGATCTTAAGAAGTTCTATTGGTGGCCAAATATGAAGGCAAATATAGCATCGTACATTAGTAAGTGCTTGACATGTGCTAAGGTTAAAGCTGAACACCAGAGACCGTCAGGATTACTAACGCAACCAGAACTTCCAGTCTGGAAATGGGAGCGGATTACTATGGACTTCATTACCAAATTACTGAGGACAGCTAGCGGATGTGACGCTATCTGGGTAATTGTGGATCGTCTGACAAAGTCTGCTCATTTCTTAGCTATTAGTGAAGATGATAGTGTGGATAAGCTTGCGAGGTTATACGTGAAGGAGATTATTTCGCGTCATGGAGTCCCGATATCTATTATTTCGGATCGTGATAGTTGTTTTACGTCAGCTTTGTGGCGATCACTTCAAACGGTTTTGGGGACGAGGCTTGATATGAGTACTGCATATCATCCCCAAACCGATGGTCAAAGTGAGAGGACCATTCAGTCGTTAGAGGATATGCTTCGTGCATGCATCATAGACTTTGGTAAAGGCTGGGAGAAGTATTTACCCCTTGTGGAATTCTCCTATAATAATAGCTACCACACAAGTCTTAAGGCTGCACCATTCGAAGCTTTATATGGCAGAAAGTGTCGTTCGCCTATTGGTTGGGCAGAAGTTGGAGATAGCCAACTTACAGGCCCTGAGCTTATTTTAGAAACTACAGAGAAAGTGGCTCAGATTCGTGATCGATTGCAAGCCGCCAGAGATAGGCAGAAGAGCTACGCCGATCAGAGACGTAAACCTTTAGAGTTCCAGGTTGGAGACAAAGTAATGCTGAAAGTCTTGCCTTGGAAAGGTGTTATACGTTTCGGGAAACGTGGTAAACTCAACCCACGCTACATTGGACCATTCTTGATCTTAGAAAGAATTGGGCCCGTGGCTTATAGGTTGGAATTACCACATGAACTGAGTAAAGTTCACGACGTGTTCCACGTGAGTAATTTGAAGAAATGTCATTCTGATGAAATGCCCGTCATTCCAATAAGGGATATTCGTGTTGATGAGAAACTGAATTTCGTGGAGGAATCGATTGAGATTTTAGATCGTGAAATTAAACGACTCAAGCGAAGTCGCATCCCGCTCGTCAAGGTTCGTTGGAATTCCCGACATGGACCAGAATTTACGTGGGAACGTGAGGACGAGTTCAGGAAGAGGTATCCGAAGCTTTTCACTTCGTAGATGAATTTTTCCGAGTGAAACCCGGGACGGGTTTCCTTCTGAGACTGGGAGGATGTGACAACCGGCAGTTTAGGGAGCTATTTTAAAAACCCGCATTACGATTAAAGTTCGTTTATAATTTTTATTTGAAATTTTATTTCACAACGAACTTGTAAGACCTATTTTATGAATAATTATGGATTATTGATGTTATGGAATTCGTGAATTATGTTCATAATTCATTTTTGATTTAATGCTCGGTGATGTATTCTTAAATTCTTACTTGGTACTACGTTGACTCTGGCACTAAGTTTACCTAACGAAAGTTTTTATGATTCATTTTACGAGTCCGACTATATATAATTATTTACGAGATGTTTTCGGGAGATATTGAAGTTTTGAAATGAGTTCGGGTTCGGGCCACATGTTTTTACATTTACCCACGTTACCCGCTCCACACTGTAGTAATATTATTATTACTATTATTATTATTATTATTATTATAAAAAAAAAAAAAAAAAAAAAAAAAAAAAAAAAAAAAAAAGTTAAAAGGGTTAATACATAAGGTTGTGTTTGGTTAGGTTCACCCACACACACACAAACACTCACTCCCTTATCTCTCTCTCACCTCCATCTCCTCCCCCATTTCTTAACCCTAGCCGACAACAAATCCGGCCACCACCACTGCTCCACCGCCGACGACCACACTACACGACCACCACCCATAGACTCCCCATCTCATCCTCTATCCGATTTACCCCTACACGCGCCCTAATTCCTACATTAACACCAAATTCGAATCAAAATAATCACGAGTTCATCATCATCTTCTTATTATTTCTTGAGTATTCTTCGATTTGGCTTTGTTTTGGAAGGTAGGTCGAGTTTTGACTCGATTTGTGGGTTCGAAACGTGACCAAGGGTCACGACTTGATGAGATCCGAGTGGGTTTTCATTTTAAAACATGATATATTTATGGGTTTTGATGAAATCACGTTTTCATAAATGGTTTGGTATCCGGGTTTGGTTTTCCTTTGTGAGTTCGAGTGAACCGTGAGTCGAAGACTCACGGCTTGATGTGGGATTCGAGCCTATGGCTCGTTATTTTGCTCCTTGTGGCTTTGAATTCATGGTTTTCATGTTCTATTGTTTGGTGGCGGTTTGACTCGATGGAGTCTAGGCCTTTTTGGCCGATTTTGGTTATTGATGCCGCGACCCCAAGTGGTCGACTTGGGCAGTTTTGGTGTGGCTCTTAGAGCTTATTTTTTTTGGTGACCTATTTGGTTGTGGAGGTCGAGTCCTTGTGACTCGTGTATGGAGCCGAGACTCAAGTGAGTCGAGTGGCTCGGGTTGGCTTGGTAAACCAACCCGATGATGGACCTTATTGATAACTATTTTTATTACTTGTTATTGTTTTGGCACATGTTGGATTCGGCCGAATGCTTAGTTGAGTCGAGATCATTTATGGTCTCGACAAGGGATTATTGTTGAATTGTGAAGTTGTTGACGAAAAGAGATATTGGGGACCGATTGTGAGACGGTCACTTAGATTGACGGAGATAGGTTAGTCGGGTGCCGTAGTCGGACCCTATTGTTGTAGCACGTGGATTGAGATTGTGTTGGACGGAGATACTTTTGGTTATTATGACTTTTTTTATTTACATTGGACTTGGACAATGAGCCGAGAGTCATGACTCGGACATGTGACCATTTCGTATGACTCGATAACTATTACAATTAAAACGAAAATAATAAAACTCGTAATAATAGTTATTGATAATATAAACGTTTATATGAATATATAGACGTGAATAACGTCTATATAATTATATAGGCGCGTATATTAATAATAATAATAATCACGAGTCGTATTATAAATAATACAATTAGATATATATTAGGCAATGAAAGTAGCGTAATATTATTGAACGTATTATTACCATAAAAGTGTGTTATAAAACGGGAAACTCCCGACAATTATTAAACGTTTAATAAAATGTCATTTTGGATTTATAACGGATAAACTTATTGAGTTATGTGAAATCGTTGTCACTCGGGTCCAGGTAAGTTATTATTTGTGACGTTCGTGTTGTCACGGATATATGACGATTAATATAAACGTTTTCTATAACTAAATAACCACTTAACCGTAAGGTTGAACCGGGTTATTTGGTTATATGAAATGAATATATTAATGGGCATCGTATCCTACGACGCCCATAGGTTGTAGTATATGTAAAGAGTAATAAATTGCGAGTGTATATATCGAGAAATCTGGCCAATTTGACGATATATATGAGGAATTTATTAAACTATGATATATACTATATAGTAATTATGTGCTATGTGCTTTAGGTTGGGTGTAACCTTGGAACGGTATGTTACGTAAATAAATATGAGGATTATCAAATCGACGGACTTGATAAACTTCGGCGATTTATTTAAATGATATATTGGGCTAATATTAGATCCATAGTTTATTTTATTATTCTTTATGTGATCTTTTTGGTTTGTTTTGAGTCGACCCACCACCCGTATGGATACCAAACGCAAATACACCAAACTAATACGAAATGGATTTTCGGAAATAAAACGGATTCTCGTCCGGGTTTGGGAATATTATAAATTCGAGGAAATGATTTCTGAACGAGTTAATATTGTTAGGTCGTGCCAAGTCCGTAGTTGTTGTTTTGTGAGTTATCATACATCTTATTTCTACCGACTTCTTTTTGCTATTTTCTGGACTTGAGGTGAGTCATAGCCCCACTTTTTACTCTTGAACTATGTTTTCAATACTTGGGGTGAGAAACGTGCAAATTATTTTATGTGGACTATTATCGCTTCTATATTCTTTCTAAAACTTGCTATGCGTATGGACTAGGATGTATTGTCAGCTTTAGTCACATAGTTTTGTGTGTACTATTCAAAGTTGGCTTATTTGGTTATTGATGGATTGTCAGCTTTAGTCACATAGTTTTGTGTGTACTATTCAAGGTTGGCTTATTTGGTTATTGATGGATTGTCAGCTTTAGTCACATATATGTTGTGTGTACTATTCAAGGTTGGCTTATTTGGTTATTGGTGGATTGTCAGCTTTAGTCACATATTTGTTGTGTGTACTATTCAAGGTTGGCTTATTTGGACTGTCAGCTTTAGTCACATAGTTTCGTGTGTACTATTCAAGGTTGACTTATTTAGATACTATAGTGTGCACCTATAGGTTATTAATACTTCGGAGGTTATCCGAGTCATTATTGGTATTGCGGGGGTTAGCCGAATATCTATGTTAGTACGGAAGGGTATCCGTGTGTTATGTTGGAGCGGAGGGTATCCGCAGGCTTTTAGCGAATCCTTAGTCTAGCTAGCAAGCGTTTTGCGTATATGTCCACTATATTGTTAGATGAATTTAAACCTATGATCTCACCAGCGAAAGCTGACTTTTAGCACGTTTTCTCAGGTAATTAAGTGTTGAGATGCATGCTTGGAATGGAAGGCTCGGCCAAGGCTCACGGTTTATGGATCTATTTTTTCTAAATTCTGATAACTAAATTTGGACCTACTGTTATTTTATTTTGGGCCTGACTCTGAATAATGTTGGGATAAATGTAAACCTTAAAACCCCGTTTTGGTTGTGTTTTTATTATGTTTACTTTATCTCGTTCTATATTGTCATGTGTTGGATACCAATCCCCGTAGCACCCCGAAAGCTTGTTGAGTCTTCCGCTGTATCAAATTTTGGGGGTGTTACAATGGTTAAGTTTTGATAAAATTATTCTCGTGACATTTAGTTGTACCAAACATAAAAATAAACTACGTGTGAAATGTCTTGATGATATCCTTTGTATATTTTTTTTTTTTTTTTTTTTTTTTTCATTGTTACCACTTTGTCATAAAAAAACATGACATGCGAAACTAACTTACAACTTATGCTACACATAATATGTACCAAAATAATCTTGACGACAAATATTCTGGAGCACTATCGATGGGTGTTCCAGGCGAGATAGCCGGGCTTTACAAAGCTTGGTTACAACACGGTCGAATGCCATGGAAGATTTTATTCCAGCCAGCTATTAGTCTAGCCAAAGATGGATTTATTGTAGCTCCTTATCTTGCCAATTCACTATCAAGCTCTGCTGCTACGATAAAGAAAGACCCAGGCTTACAAAAGGTGTATGCTCCAAATGGGGAAGTTTTACAGGCGGGTGAAACGTGCTATAACTATGAACTTGGTTTGAGCTTGAGATATTGACAATGCAGGATCTAAGGAACTATGAGGTGAAAGTTACCGATGCAGTTGAAGTGAACACGATGGGGTTCAAAATATTTGGGATGCCACCCCCGTCAAGTGGTACACTTGGACTAGCTTTGGTATGTTCTATACTTCTATCCCAAATACTAACATAGTGGTGGCAATTTCGACAGGGTTATTTATACCCGGCCATCTTGCCACCTCTTATTATCAGAAAGTGCATTACTGATTTATGACAGTGTTGTTGAATACACAGGTATTAAATATCTTAAATAGCTATGAGAACACAAATGATGCAAAAGGACCAATAGGTTTACACCGATTCATCGAAGCGTTAAAACATATGTTTGCACTTCGCATGAATTTGGGTGACCCTGATTTTGTAGATATAAGTAAGACTGCATCAGAAATGCTTTCCCCTTCATTTGCGAAGAAAATCCAACAACGAATTCTCGACAACACCACTTTCCCTTCTGAATATTACATGCCCGGGTACATAATTAAGTTTATATTTACTCTCATTCATTGCTTAGTTAACGATTAGTCTGTTTAAGCTAAAAACTAAAACTGTTTATCGAATTTTGAATATACCAGGTGGAGTCAGATTGAAGATCATGGCACGAGTCATTTTTGCATAGTAGATGCAGATAGAAATGCTGTATCGATGACGACCACTGTAAACTATCCATTTGGTGGCGGAATTTTATCTCCCTCGACCGGAATTGTGCTTAATAACGAAATGGGTGACTTCTCGGCACCTACAGAAATATCCCCCGACAGCCTTCCTCCCTCCCCTACAAATTTTATAAGTCCAAACAAGAGACCATTGTCTTCCATGACTCCTGTCATCATTGTCAAGGTAAATATGACTCGGAAAGTTTACCACAAATAGTTATAAAGCACTAGAGCTACGATATACCAGGCCCTTCTAATAGTTACGGAGTTTCTATTATTCTCGACTTTTAAAGACTGCTACGCTGGTTCTAAAAAGTTTGAACGTTGACTCTAGATTTTTTTTTGACAGGGTGATCAACTGGTTGGGGTGATCGGAGGGAGTGGTGGGGTGTACATAATTCCAGCAGTTATACAGGTCTTCCTTAACCACTTCATTCTAGGAATGGAGCCTTTAGACGCTGTTCAATCTCCACGAGTATACCACAAAGTAATTTCTTTTTCTCTATTGTTTTCTAATCGCAGAAAAAGTCACCCATATGTGATGGCCAAAGCTAATGCTGATCACTCATTGACGCATTTAGATGTCTAATTCTTTGAAACTAGACGTAACAAAATGGGCACGCTTACTTGCTAATATTAAGAATCGACACACTATAGATAAAACTGAACACTTCGATATTGTCATCTCTATTCATTTGTCTCATTTTATGCAGTTGATACCGAATGTGGTATACTACGAAAACTGGACAGTGATTGATGGTGATCATATTGAGCTTTCAGATGACCGAAAGAAATTTTTAAGAGAAAGGGGTCATGTATTGCAGTCAAAATCAGGTGGAGCAGTAAGTCAACTAATAGTTCAAACATTAAAGAAACCGATTGAGAACAGAAGAGTGTCTTACAATCATAAACAAGTTTTGAAAGGGATGCTTACTGCTATAAGTGATCCAAGGAAAGATGGTAGGCCTGCTGCGTATTAATAATCACCACTTTGACTGTAATAAAACGTTTAATCATTCAGGATTTTCCACTAAAAGGTAGTATTCTTATGTAAATATGAAGTACAATAACTGGAAAGTATCATGGTCTAGGCAGTTTTAAGTGCATCTTGTGCCACTTCTTCTATTAGCAGTAATGGCATAATAACTCGTTGGATATGTCTATTTCCACTCCAAGAAAGCTCTATCCAAAGATAACTTCGAAATGTCTACATATATTTAGTTTATTGTCTACTAATTACCATGTTTTCCATCGTATTCGATTGATTTGGCCAGCATGGCATTCGAAAACAGTAAAGATTGCTTACTTGGACTACGCACAGGCTCAATTAGAGAACTCATAAATCATGAATTACAAATGATACAATAATATGTTGCATTACACCATATTATCTTCAATTACTGAGAAGATACTTGCACCATATGCATTCTGCTGAAAGATCCAAACGCAATAAAGCTTTGCTGGTATGCCACAATGCTTTTATGCTCTTAGATGAGTAATTGAGTATGATGTTGTACAAGTTGTCATGACTCTTGTGAATAGGAGAGGTAATCCTTCTCATCGGCTTTTTATAAATGACGTTTTTGATGCCCTCAGGTCTAAAATATTACTCCCTCCGTCTCAAAATAATTGTCAAGAGACAAGAATTACAAAGTTTAATAAAAGTGGGGCCACGTTAATTTTTAACCACCCAAAGGGAATATTCCCCTACTTTATTCTCTAGTTTTTACTTAAAATGGAAAGTGGACAATTATTTTAAGACATCCAAAATAGAAATATGGACAATATTTTTGAGACGGAGGTAGTACTTGTTAAATGGGTTCATATTCCACAATTACAATCTATGGAGAGGCATCTTATTGGCCAAGAACAATAAACGACACATTAATGTTTTTTGCATTAAAAAGACTGTTTCTGGCTGAAGACTTTTGGGTAAAAATGTGCTTCAGATCAACACAGCATCGTATTTAGGTACACGTAAAATAGTCACGCTGGGTTGGGTTGACCCGCTTACTCTTTTTTGTCCCGATTTTATAAATATCTGTCGCCTTCATTAGTAATAAAGTGAAGTATTATTAGAATGAAAATATAACTTTATGTTTTCGATAACAAGAGTGAAAACACGTATCATACAACGTCAACTATCTAATACAATAGAGATAACAAAAAAATGGAGCTAAAATCTGACATGATGAGAGCATGACTAAAGCCAACATAAGAAATGTATAGTCATAAGATTCTCATGATTCATACTGCACATAACATGTATCACAAAACACATTAATTACAACTTGACAGAAATTGTGAAGAGCTAACTGCAGCTGTGGCACTGAACCGAATTGATTTAACAATTGTAATGCAAGATATGACATGCTCATCTACATTCACACTATATAAAATGTAGTTAAACAAAATAACCCAGCAAGCTGTTAACATATAAAATTCATTTGCATTCTTCACTAAACCAAAATATATTTTTATACCAAGTCACTAATAAACACACTTCCTCACGCTAAAACAATCAAGTATCAACTGCGGATTCATCACTTATGAGTTATGAATTAATGAAAATACTCTGTAGCAGCAGAAGCTGTCGGGATATCTACAAAATCGATCTGAACCTATACGAAACTGGAAACCTTTAGCTTCCAAGCGAGAGAGAGCCTGCCAATGGAAAGAGAACATTATTAAAACAATGCAATGAAGATAAACTAATTATAATCAGGGCAAATGGATATTAAAACTAGCAATCACACCCCTTAAAAAAACACACACACACACACAAACAAACCAAGTGGAAAGAAAAGAAAAAGGGGAAATATTACATCTAAACAATTATAATCCCCAAGTGCAATCTCGTTGACATGGCCAAGGCTTGATAAAAGTCCTTCGAGCAATTCTTCTTCTATAACATCTCGATGTCGTTTAAGATCTTCCGCAAAAAGTCTGCTTCCCAGGTAATTCAAGTCAGCTTTTACTAAAGAAGACACATTTTCCAACACAAACTTCTCCAAATACATCTTTCCTGTTAATGTTAGTGACAATATATAAGGAGCATTGATTTCTAGTGTATTTATATAATTGTCCGCCTTCTTAGGACGCCTATAGCCGTAACTATCGAGCACCAAGTTCTTAACACTCCTTGAAGTAACATCAATCCGCCCAAAACCACAACAATAATTCAGCTGCAAAGTTTCCAAACAAGGACATTCAGATAATATTATTTCAATTGATTCTTCGTCTAATTTCCCCCTTTGAATACATAGAAACATAAGTTTATCCATGCAAATAGCACCACTAGGAGGATTAAATACACAACTCGAAAGTTTCATACTTATAGGAGGACCTGAATGGTATAAAAACGACTCATCATCATACATAAATGTTTCATAAGTTTCCAAATTGCATGACAAATGCTCAAGTACTCCAAAGTTTCCAAACAAGGACTTTGGGATACACTCAGTAAGATAACAGTTGTTCAACTCCAAAGTTTCCAAGCAAGGACTTCCAGATAATATTTTTCCAATTGAATCTTCATCTAATTCGCCTTTGTCAATACATAGAAACTTAAGTTTATCCCAACGAATAGCACGAGGATTAAATGCAAGATTATCACAGAGAATGGCACCATTAGAAGGATTAAACGCACAATGTGAAAGTTTCATACTTATAAGACATGAATTGTTGAAAAACAACTCATCGTCACAGGACTCATGCCTAAAGTTGCCCTTTATCCTTAAATCAATCTCTTGAACGTTACGCGCAATAGCATAACGTAACCAACTATTGACTTGCGACGTAGGCTGGCGAACGTTACAATTTTCAATTTTAAGTTTAAATTTTTTAAGGTTAACATCGGTGGAACATTGAGTTAGGGTTTTCTGGATAAACGAAAAACTTCCACTTTTGGTGACATCCTTATCTATGAAAACGAGAGTAGGAAGTCGAGTCCAAAGATATCGCCATCGTTTGGAGATAGTAGCAGTTGTTTTAATCACCTCTTTTGTGGACATCAATCTCACTTCTTGTTTTTCTTTGTCCATGATTTTGATTCTAGAGATGATTTTTAGTAATATGTGATCCGGCAACGAACTGATTCTATCTTCGTCCGCCATGATTTTAGGATAAATTTAGGGTTATGAAGTTATGACGAAGGTGATTGATATTGGAGTATTTATAAAGCGTTAACTTGGAGTGAAAGTAATAAAATATTACAGTACGTGATAAGGAAGGGAATAAGACTCCTAATTAATTAAGGAAAAGATTATAACTATTCATTATTTGCCAAAGACCCCTGTACTTGTTAAACCGCTTTGTATGAATGAGATTAATATATGTGTGAAACTACATGTAAACCGCTATTCGCCTGTTTGGTGTTGGTGGTTATTCGCCCAGAACAGGGTTAAGATAATCAAAGACCTAGCTACGTACCAATTAAGGTTACCGGATATCACTTGGAATCGTGTTATCACTTTCCAAAGTAAACTATTCGACCCTAATGCCTGGGTATCACGAATATCTACTTGGGATAAGACCAAATGTTGTTAGTGATTTAGGCACAAATCAATAACCCTTTGTGTATAAGTGTTATATGTTTTCTGTGTATATCTTCATGCATAATATGATTTCCTATTTATAGGAAGATACTCATGGCTAGTCAAATGGAATTATGAGAATTAATCGGCCCATTAATCTCCACATAATTATCCCCATTATAGCCTAAAATAGTGGTTACTTGACCAGTCAGACGTGGTCATAAATGTATATGTAACTGCCATTTGAATAGGTCAAATCAGTTACATATCACTTATCACTAGCAGCAGATTGTCTGCTCAGCAGCAGAGTCATGCTACTAGCAGCAGAATTGCTATCAGCAGGATCCTGACGATAGCAGCAGGATCCACTATCAGTGGAAACCAATACTAGCAGCAGAATCCTACCCAACCACTATTAGAGTCAGGATGTTCAGGGACCTGATGGGTGTACACTCCGTACCTCCAAGCCCATTACCAGGTGTGAACAAATCCCACAAGTGCACTAAATTTTCCAACAATCCTCCCCAAATTTAGTTCACTACCTTTGCATGAAAAATAATCATTATACAAAACAAGTGCATAAACGAAAATGTCCTGAGGATTGAATTTCCATCTTAGTAAATTACACGTTCAAATATTCGAGAATCAGGGTGTTCTAAGAATTGAACCCTTCAACCCATTTGAATACCTGAAGATAAAATACACACAAGTTTTCCAACACTTAAACACTCCTGACACTATACAAGCCATGTGTCCATATCCAATTCATAAATGTTGTAAAAGCTAAAAGTCCATAGCTCCCTGAAGCGGCAAAACTTTAACATTCACATAGGTGGTTCCTCTTTATTCATGCTCCTGCCAAGCACTTTTTCAAAGAAAATTAACCATTAAGAAGTAGTGACTTCATCCTCCTTATTAGCAGGTTCCAAGCACAAACCTTGGGATGTTTGTAAAACATGTGCTTCAGTACACTGAATGTTCAGCTTTCCACATTGAACTCAGCTCCCAAGTTTCCTCAGGAGGGAGTTGGGTGTCCTAGCATTCAGTGACCAAGTTGGACTTTAAACCCATCCCTTTAGCAGACTTTATAACCAAGTCTCTAGCCAAACCCTTCGTCAAGTGATCAGCTAAATTCTGTTGAGATCTAACAAACTCTATAGAAATCACCCCATTCATGATAAGCTCACGAATCATGCTATGCCTGACACCTAAGTGTCTAGACTTCCCATTGTACATCTGGCTATAAGCCTTTGCCAATGTAGCAGCACTATCACACCGGATAGAAATAGGTGCTATAGGTTTAGGCCACAATGGAATCTCAAGAAGCAAGTTTCTCAACCATTCAGCTTCTTTACCAGCAGATGCTAAAGCCACAAATTCAGATTCCATTGTTGAACTGGTGATACAAGTTTGTTTCTTGGATGCCCAAGAAATTGCACCTCCACCAAGTAGGAATACCCAGCCACTGGTAGACGAATTGTCTTCAGTATTACTGATCCAACTTGCATCAGTGTAACCTTCCAACACTGAAGGATAACCAGTATATGAGAGACTATAATCCATAGTTCTCTTCAAATACTTCAGTACCCTCTGAATTGCTTGCCAGTGTTGAGCACTAGGATTACTAGTATACCTGCTCAGTTTTCCTACAGCAAAAGCAATGTCAGGCCTTGTACAAGTCATGGCATACATCAGGCAGCCAATCACCCTGGAATACTCAAGTTGAGATACAGCTTTGCCATTGTTCAGCATAAGCTTCTCAGTGGTATCCATGGGAGTACTCACTGGAGTACAATCAAAGCAATTAAATTTCTTCAGTACCTTCTCAATGTAGTGAGACTGAGAAATTGATATACCATTGCTTTCATGTTTAATCCTTATACCAAGGATAACATCTGCCTCCCCCATGTCCTTCATGGAGAACCTTGATGACAAAAATTCCTTTGTCAGGTCAACTTGATTTTGGTCAGTGCCAAAGATCAACATGTCATCAACATATAGACAAATGATGACTCCTTTACCAGATTCATCAAATTTGCTATATACACATTTGTCAGCCTGGTTAAGAACATAACCATTAGACAAAACCACTTCATCAAATTTTTGATGCCATTGCTTAAGTGCCTGTTTCAGTCCATATAAAGACTTAATCAGTTTGCACACCTTGTTTTCATTGCCAGGCATGATGAAGCCCTGAGGTTGGTTCATATAAACCTCCTCATCCAATTCACCATTCAAGAAAGCTGTCTTCACATCCATCTGATGAATAATCAGATTGTGAATTGATGCCAAAGCAATCAGCAGCCTGATGGTACTGATACGTGCCACAGGGGCATAAGTATCAAAGTAGTCTATCCCTGACTTTTGTTTAAAGCCCTGGATGACTAGTCTAGCCTTGAACTTTTCAATAGTTCCATCTACCTTCATTTTCCTTTTGAAAATCCATTTGCAACCAAGAGGTTTGCAACCTGGTGGTAGATCAACCAATACCCAAGTGTTGTTCCCCATGATGGATTCAATTTCATCATTTATTGCTTCTTTCCAGAAAGCAACATCCTGGGACTTCATTGCTTCTTCAAAAGTTTTGGGATCATCCTCAACAATGAAGCAATAGGAGTATTGGTCAGAGACCTCACTCCTTGTGCCTTCAATCAAGTATAATTGAAACTCAGGTCCAAATGACTTTGGAGTCCTGACTCTTTTGCTCTTCCTGAGCTCAAGTTCAGGTTGTTGAACCACAACCTCATCAGGGACCTGAGATGATGAATCATCAGGGACCTCTGATACACCAATGTCATCAGTTCCATTTGGAATCCTCTGACTTGGTCTAGGGACTGTTGAGAATCTATTCTCATCAAATAGTGCATCCCTTGATTCAATTATTGAGTTAATTGAAACATATTCATTAGGTTCAATAACATAGAACCTATAAGCCTTGGAATGCTCAGCATATCCAACAAAGATGCATTCAATGCCTCTTTCACCCAAAGTTTTTAACTTTGGATCAGGGAGTCTTACAACTGCCCTACAACCCCAAACCCTGAGATAATTCAGGTTGGGTTTCTTTTTAGTCCAGAGTTCATAAGGGGTAACCTTGTTCCTTTTGTTGGGAACCCTATTAAGTAAATAGCAAGCTGTTAACATAGCTTCACCCCAGAACCCTTGACTCAGTCCTGAGTAGGACAACATGGAATTAACCATCTCCTTCAGTACCCTGTTCTTCCTTTCAGAGATACCATTTTGTTGAGGAGTATAGGGAGCAGTCGTTTCATGGATTATACCAACAGACTGAAAGTACTGAGTATCCATGTACTCACCTCCCCTATCAGTCCTGAATCTTTTAATCAGGGACCCAAGTTGTAATTCAACTTCTGTTTTAAATACTTTGAATTTATCTAATGCTTCATCCTTAGTATGTAATAGATAGACATAACAAAACCTAGAAGCATCATCAATAAATGTCACAAAGTACTTCTTGTTCCCCAATGAGGGAGTGGCATGCAAATCACACAGGTCACTGTGTATTAGCTCCAAGAGCTCAGTCTCACGTTTTACACCCTGAAAGGGTTTCTTAGTAATTTTGGTCAACATGCAAGTCTTACACTTTTCAGTGTCCATGTCAAATGTTGGGATTAACCCATCCTTAGACATGTCTTGCATCCTTTTATAATGTACATGGCCAAGTCTAGCATGCCACAGGGTAGAGTCATTCAGTTTAGAGGTTGACATAAAGGCTGAATTAACAATGTCAGTGACAACATTAAGCCTGAACATTTGATTACACAAATATCCAAAACCAATAAACTCACCATGTTTAGACAAAATAAATTTATCAGATTCAATAACTTGTTTATATCCATGATTATTCAAAACACTACTTGAAACCAAGTTCTTCCTTATATCAGGAACATGAATAACATTAAACAAAGTTACAATCTTTCCAGAACTAAAACTAAGATCTACACAACCACGACCATGCACCAAAGCTGTTGACTCATTTCCCATGTGAAGAATAGAACCATCATTCAGTGACTCGTAAGTCTTGAACCATCTTCTATCTTTGCACACATGAACAGTTACTCCAGAGTCAACCCACCACGCAACATCATCATCCTGCACATAGTTAGATTCAGATACATATGTAACATAATAAACCTGAAGAGATTCATTAAACATATTCTGACCTTTCAGTGAGTTGGCAGAACCACCACTCCCTGAACCACTAGTGCCTGAACCATTGGTTTTACCACCAACCTTAACACCTTTGCAATCCCTTTTAATGTGACCAGATTTGCCACATTTCCAACAAGTAGGTGTTGCCTTCTTGTTAGGATCAGCCCTTGTGTTGTCCTGATGTTTACGTTTGCCTTTGTTGTCATTGTACCTGGTGGAATTGTTATGTTCCACCATATTGACAACATGTGCACCAGTAGCATTGCTACTCTTTGGCTTGTCATTATCCTGCGCCCTGAGGGAATCCTCAATACGCAAATGACTACCCAACTGAACTAGTGTCAGTTCTTCCTTCTTATGTTTCAAGGCATGCTTGAAATCTTTCCAAGAAGGAGGGAGTTTGTCAATGATACAAGAGACTGAAATAGCCTCATCCATGTTCATTTTATGTTGTGTAAACCTTCCAAGTATTCCAAGAAGTTCATTGTATTGTTCCATGACTGGTCTTGAATCAGTCATTTTGTAATTTGTGAAATTACTTACAAGAAACTTTTTACTTGAAGCATCCTCAGCCATATATTTGGCATCCAAGGAATCCCAAAGTTCTTTGGAAGATTCAACGTTCTGATAAATGTCAATGAGAGAATCAGACATACCATTGAGAATCAAACCTCTGCATACATAGTCATCATTCTCCCATTTGCTTCTTTTCCTTATCTGTTCCACAGTAGCATCATCCCCATGATCCTCAGGAATGGCAGTACTAAGAACATACACCACATTCATGCTTGAAAGCAAGAAGTGCATCTTCTTTTGCCATCTTCTGAAATCAACACCTTCAAACTTTTCCAATTTGGAAAAGTTAGCAGCCATATGCCTCATAGCAGCAGCCATTAATTATCACAAAATAGTTTACTTTGATTGTTGGTGGTTATTCGCCCAGAACAGGGTTAAGATAATCAAAGACCTAGCTACGTACCAATTAAGGTTACCGGATATCACTTGGAATCGTGTTATCACTTTCCAAAGTAAACTATTCGACCCTAATGCCTGGGTATCACGAATATCTACTTGGGATAAGACCAAATGTTGTTAGTGATTTAGGCACAAATCAATAACCCTTTGTGTATAAGTGTTATATGTTTTCTGTGTATATCTTCATGCATAATATGATTTCCTATTTATAGGAAGATACTCATGGCTAGTCAAATGGAATTATGAGAATTAATCGGCCCATTAATCTCCACATAATTATCCCCATTATAGCCTAAAATAGTGGTTACTTGACCAGTCAGACGTGGTCATAAATGTATATGTAACTGCCATTTGAATAGGTCAAATCAGTTACATATCACTTATCACTAGCAGCAGATTGTCTGCTCAGCAGCAGAGTCATGCTACTAGCAGCAGAATTGCTATCAGCAGGATCCTGACGATAGCAGCAGGATCCACTATCAGTGGAAACCAATACTAGCAGCAGAATCCTACCCAACCACTATTAGAGTCAGGATGTTCAGGGACCTGATGGGTGTACACTCCGTACCTCCAAGCCCATTACCAGGTGTGAACAAATCCCACAAGTGCACTAAATTTTCCAACATTTGGTAGGAGTTTTTTGCGGAGCTGTTAGCTTTTTGTTATAAAATAATATCCTATAAAATAAATAGCTTGATAATTAACTTCAAACTTTTATTTCAAACAAATACCTCCTAAATGAAAAACTAATTAATGAAGTTTTTTAAAACATTTTTGAGCTGTTAAAACTTTAAATTACTCATATACCCTCCAAACATTTATTTCAAATTATAAATATGTCCCTTTATGTCATTTTACATCTTAAAATTACATTTAACAGTTAACTTACCAAACACTTATATTGAAAAAAAGATACAGTTTGTAACTCATGTTAACAGCTTACGGCATTCATCTTACAGCTATTTTTGCCAAATTTTATTTATAAGTTTTGCCGAGCTAATAAAGAGATTCTTTGAGGAATTTGCAATGGAGATGGATTTAGAGGTGGGTTCATGAGCGAGCACATATTGTAGTTTTTAGTTTGTATGAACCGGTTTTTGTTGCATGAATTAAAAGGCATATTGTTTCATTTGTGGACATCTTTTTAGTTGATTATTAGTAATCAAGTATCACGGGTACATAAAATGTAAACTTAGCAAAAAGTTGTACGTATTATATTTTATTGTTGTACAATCGACATGGTGAGTTATTTATCAAAATGATTTAGTCACTCCATGTGATTTTGTGTTACAAAAACAAGAAGATTAGATGATTAATAGTCAACTATGTGAATGCACCCTAACTTGTTGTTCAAGATGGCAAGGCAAAAAAAAATAATAATAAAATAAATAAATAAATAAATAAAATAAAAACAAAAACAAAAACCGAACTCGACGGAGAAATCCAAAACCTGAATTAATTGGGGCGGTGAGGGGCATGCTTATCGGGTTACAGGGCGGGTTAGGGGCTAAAACGGGAATTTTAATTGGGTTTGGGGCGGGGAGTGGGGAATAACATACCCCGCCCCACCCGAATAATATATACACAAATGCAAAATATGTATACTTATATAGAATTTTGTTATTATTTACGTAATGAATTTTTTTTTTTTTTATTATTTTTTTTATAATCTTTGTAAGATTGCAAAATTGTGATAATAATAACTTGTTTAATGTCATATTGTTAGGTAGTAATTTTTGGCAATGTAATTTATCATTATTTATGTATAATGCTATTATTGAAAAGCTAATAAGCCTTATTTATAATTGATTATTAGTATGTTGTCGATTCTTTAAATTATTGCTAACGGTCTAAAAATAATAATAAATGTGAAATGTTGTGACTTTGATCGAGAATTGCACCCAACGATGACACCCCGATTAGATCCTGATTAGTACATGGCGGGTTTTGGGGGTTGGGGCGCCCCGATTAGATCCCCGATGGAGATCAGGACGGATTTGGGAAGAACTTTGGTAATCACATTTGAGGATGAAGATGACAAATCCACCCCATTGCCATTCCTACTTGTTATAAAAAAATCAAAAAATCAACATGATGATCTTGCACCTTCAAACTCAATCGTTACGGTTCTTAATTATTAAAAGATCATGAATTTACCAACATAAGTACATACAAACATAACACACTAAAATGCTATAGGGGGATGGCCCATTACAAACAATGCTAATCAGTAATCACTAATAATAGTTCGCTAACAAGATCCACCTTGTCTTCAAGGTGAAAATTAATTATGCTATACGGGCTTGGCCATCACTTTTATACGAGTTAGTGCTGTGTGCATTTTCTAATTATGTGCAACAACAAAAAAGGCAATGGATTCTATACCTCAAGACCAGAAGACGAATGTTGGTGTCGAAATTGACGGCACACTTTATATATATATATATATATATATATATATATATATATATATATATATATATATATATATATATATATATATATATATATATTACCATTCGTACTTTGTAGTGAACTCTCAAAAGGACTCATAATCATGGTTAAAGTTGAATTTATGTGCTTTATTTGTAATTGTGCCTATTTACAGAAACTAACAAGTTTCAAAAGTTGTCACTGATTGCATGTATAGCTTTATTCAGAGATTGAGGAAACAAATCGCAAGGAATACTCTCCCACATCATGTCCAAAAAGACTTCCGGTGCTAATTTATGATCTTTATGGTCCACCAGAAATGTACAAGGATGAACCTAGCCTGGATGTTAAATTAGTTATCACCCAGAGAAGAGATGGAACAGATTTAACCCCCAAGTAGCGGCACGAGGGATGACTTGTAATGAGGATGAGAAAGACAGATAGCAACCAAGTAAAGTACAATTGTAATTTTCTTGCCTAGGGAAAAATTACATTAGTAGCTTCTTTACCATTAGTGTTCTTTTTCGGTGATTTTTGCTGCATATTTTTAGGGGAACCCCGGTTTTCACATAATGAAACCTATACACATTTCTGTAAAATATCAAGGTTATATCTATAGTGACTTGTGACGGTAAACCAAATGACACAGTAATGTTTTTTGCATTAGAAGGATACAGTATCTTTGGCTGAAGGCTTTTTTGGTAATAATTAGGTGCTTCAGATCAACACAACCCGACATGTTCCCCACCCATTTTCCTTATCATAGCGATGGCACGGGGTTGGGAATCATCAGAACTAGAATGGTAGTTCAACAATACACCTATCATTACTATTTCCTCGAACATTAAGTTAGCTTTCTCTAGTTTGAACATGATGTCCATTGTCCAGTTGAAAACCAAAAAGTAAAAGTGAAATGAACAGAAACAAAATGTCGACAAATAAAGTGTAGCACAGTCACACAGATGCAAACTTTGTATGTAGAGGTGGCTAGATGAATGGGTCGGGAGGGTTGTGTAATGGGCCAAACAGGTTCGTGTTGAAAGTGGTCGTATTCACGTACACGTAAAATAGTCTTGGGTTGACCCGCTTACAAGTTTTGATCCTACTACATCCTCATAATTATCTTCCTACCCCACATAAAAATTGACAAGTATAAATAACTTTCTGTATTCGATAACAAGAGTGAAAACACGCGTCACACAACGTCAACTATCTAATACAAAAGAGATAACAAAAAAACACATAAAATCTGACATGATGAGAACATGACTAAAGCCAACATAAGAAATGTATAGTCATAGAATTTGCATGATCCATACCGCACATAACATGTATCACAAAACACATTAAACACATTAAATCTGACATGATAAAAGTTATGTTTGCTAGCCGTATTACACAGCAGTTGCATGAATTTATCTACCTAATCACAATTCCATATGTCATAAAGTTGCAGGGCCAGAAAACTACAGATCGATGTAAAGAATCCGTTTACATGTGAGCATTTTGTTCCTGATCAATTCAGCCACACAAATGACACGATATATAGTTAAAGAGAGCGAATTTTTAGTAACCTGATTGATTTAACATATACAATGCGAGATATCTATAGAATGTGGTGAAACAAATTAGCCATTTGATAACAAGAAATTGCATTCTTCACTAAGGCAGAACATCTTTAATAGACAAGTCAATAATAAACACACACAAATATCTGCTACAAACCTCCTCTCGCTAAACTTGCTTATAAAAAACTCTGTATCCATAGTGATTACGTCGATCTGAACCTTTACGAAACTGGAAGCCTTTACCTTCCAAACGAGAGAATGCCTACCAATGGAAAGAGAACATTATTAAAACAGTGCAATGAATATAAACAAATTATTATCAGGGCAAACAAACCCAAGTGGAAGGAAATAATAATAATAATAATAATAATAATAATAATAATAATAATAATAATAATAATATGATTAGCTTCGCTATAGCTAGAGGAGTGGGCCAGTTAGTTTGTCGGCTTCCCACTAATTTTTTGTAAATCATTTGAATTTCTAATAAAATGATGTTTATAATAATAATAATAATAATAATAATAATAATAATAATAATAATAATAATAATAATAATAATAATAATAATAATAATTCCTTAATATTACCTGTACACAAGTATAACTCCCAAGTGCAATCTCGTTGACATGGTCAAGGCTTGCCAAAAGTCCTAGAAGCAATTCTTCTTCAATATCTTCTCCCACTAAATAGTCATCAATATCGTAATTCAAGTCAGCTTTGACTAAAGAAGAGACGTTTAGCAACAAAATCTTCTCCACATACAACATCCCTTTGATTGTTAGTGACAACATATAAGGAGCATTGATTTCGATAGTATCTATAGAGTGCATAAAGTGGGAACCAGAGAGCACCAAGTTCTTAACACTCTTTGAAGTAACATCAATCCGCCTAAAACCACAACGCCAGTCCAACTCCAAAGTTTCCAAACAAGGACTTCCGGATAATATTGTTCCAATTGAATCTTCGTCTAATTCCCCTTCGTTAATACATAGAAACTTAAGTTTATCCAAAAGAATAGCACCATTAGGAGGAAATATATAACGGGAAAGTTTCATACTCATAGAAGATGAGTCAAAAAACACCTCATCTATATTTTTAAAACTTTCGTAAGTTTTTATACCACATGACAATTGTTCAACTCCAAAGTTTCCAAACAAGGACTTGGGGATACACCCATCATCAAAATAACAGCCGTTCAACTCCAAAGTTTCCAAACAAGGACTTCCGGATAATATTTTTCCAACTAAATCTTCATCTAATATCGCATAATCAATACAGAGACACTTAAGTTTATCCCAACGAATGGCACCATTAAGAGGATTAAGTGCACAATGCGAAAGTTTCATACTTGTGATACATGAATTGTTAAAAAACAACTCATCTTCATAGCTAAATCCATCGTATGGTCTATTCACATCGTATATATTTAACTCAACCTCTTGAACATTACGAGTAATAGCATGACGAATCCAGCTATTGACCAGACTATTGGATAAAATATAAAGTTTAAATTTGTTAAGATTCACATCGGTAGGACATTGAGTTAGCGCCTTGTCGATAAAGGAAAAGTAATCGGTGAGATCAGTATTGGAACATAGGCCTGTGACGTCATGCCAATCTATGAAAACGAGAGTAGGAAGTAGAGTCCAAAAATGTTGCCATCGTTTGGAGATAGTCGATGTTGTTTTAATCACCTCTTTTGTGGACAGCTCTAAACGAGAGATGAATTCGAGTAATAAGCAATCCGGTAACAAACTTATTCTATCTTCTTTGTCCATGATTTTGAAGCGACTTGAAATAAATTTAGGGTTACGAAGTTATGATGGGTGAAGGTGATGTTGGAGTTCGGTGAATCCCCTATTAATATAAGGAATTCATTATTTTCAACGAGACCCTTGAACTTGTTTAAAATGCTTTCTTGCGCCTCTTGCGATCCTGATCCGTATGACCGTGTCATTGCCCTCATCCTGAAGAGCTACCTTCTAGTTCTGGATATGATTCCCTCGTATCGCCAGCCATGGAAACTTCTGTGAATCTTGAGACTATGGTATAAAGTGAGTACCAATGTACTATTGTCTACGTTCTAATTCTGTAATGTGGTATGATAGTTATAAGTTACAAACATAACAATCTATATGATTCTTGGTCAACATTAAATCTCAACAGAAACTAGCTGTGACAAGATGATAAAATCAGGTACTATCTTGCAACTATTTAAAGAGTTATTCCTCTCATTCTATATATTTGATAAATAGGTTAGTGGCAAGACACCTAACCTCGTCATAAGAGGTCCAGCGAAAGGGTCAGAAATTGTCAAAGGATAGCTCGTTTCAATGACTCGCCCATCCCACGTAACTTGAATAAGGAAAAACCTCATATGTTTATGCTTACATTTAATTTATTTAAAAAGAAGTTTTAGTTTCAAACTTCACTAGGTTAGTCGGAAACAGTCACGGATAAATCTCGGTTAAGGCCCGTATAAAAGTTAAAGACTCGACCCACCTAGGTAACCCAAGAGGAAACCGATCCAATTAGTTTAAATGGTTTGAGTTTGTACATGTTTTCTACATGGGAAAAACAATTGACAGCCCATAGATCGAGGAAGTAGTAGGTGGGCTAGTGGATCACCAACTTGTTTGAGCAGTCCACGGCCCAAAACAAAAACCATGTTGCTAAGTAGCTAACTATTTTGTTATGATTAATTAAATTTACCTTATCCAAACTCATTCGTAAGATCATTAAACTGTACTGTACGCATCCATAGTCCATCGAGTGTAGTGCTTAATTTGCCTTGGAAATCAAGCAATCTTAATTTCTGTATATTTTAAAACAATCATATTTAGTGAAAAATCGAATAAAAAGGTATAATAGCCCAATCACTCTATTTCTTAAAAACGTCCATCATCTAGAAAATTGTTAAGTATGAATAACTTATTAGTGGTTTACAAATTCACTTATTCACCCTTAACTATACACAGGAGCGTAGCTACATAAGGGGGGCGTGCCCGACCCCCCAAAAATTTTTTTTGCGATGTAGGGGGTATATAGTTTTCGTGTAGAAAAATTTCGGTATTTTCAACCCCTCAAACTTTCGGTATTACCCGAAAAATAGCGTTAGGAAAAAAAAAATTTAGATCCCGACCTCCCACTGAAAATTCTCTAGCTTCGCCACTGACTATACAAGTAATTTAAATTCTCGATTCGCCCATTTGGCCATGAGTGCGTTTGCGCGATCCCGGGTCACATAAATTAAACAATAAGGTACAACCAAGCGATGCAGTCGAGTCGTTTGAAGCAGTGGTTGCAGCCGATGATGGGCGTTGTTCAGAGATTGGTGCATTGGTTCTTAGGGGAGGGAGGAAGGCTGTCGGGTTCCGTCCTTCACCCAAAAGCTAATGATATCGATTTTAATGAATTGCATGATGCAACCTGGCTAGATTATTTTATCTCCCTCGACCGGAATTTTGCTAAATAACGAAATGGGTGACTTCTCGGCACTTACAGAAATATCCCTCAACAGCCTTCCTCCCTCCCCTACAAATTTTATTAGTCCAAACAAAATATGACTCTGAAAGTCTCCCCAAAATTTGCATATCTTATATTCACAATAACTAGTTGTGGTCTTGGAAAGAATTATAAAGCACTAGAACTACGATATACTAGGCCCTTCTAATAGTTACGGAATTTCTATTATTCTCGAGTTTTAAAGACTGCTACGCTGGTTCTAAAAAATTTGAACGTTGACTCTCCATTTGCTTTTTGACAGGGTAATCGGAGGGAGTAGTGGGATGTACATAATTTCAGCAGTTATACAGGTCTTCCTTATCCATTTCATCCTAGGAATGGAGCCTTTAGAGGCTGTTCAATCTCCACGAGTATACCACAAGGTAATTTCTTTTTCTCTATTGTTTTCTAAATGCAGAAAAAAGTCTCCCATATGTGAAGATGGGATGGACAAAGCCAATGCTGATCACATATTGACGTACATTTAGGAGTCTTTCACTTTGAAACTAGACGTAACAAAATGGGCACATTAGTATTACGAAAAAGCTAGCATTTTTTATACCAAAAAGCTAATTTTGGAATAATGTGATTTAGGTAGTTTTATGTCCAAACAATAATTTTAGATGAGTTGGACCTATTCACACCTACTTTGCCCGTCGTCTACTAGCTAACTTTTAGAATTAACCCATTTGACACGCTACAGAAAAAAAATAGAACCCTTTTCGACCCATTCATAAAGAATTCACCCATTTGCCATCTCTATTTGAGACATGCATTCTCATTTGTCTCATTTTATGCAGTTGATACCGAATGTGGTATACTATGAAAACTGGACAGTGATCGATGGTGATCATATTGAGCTTTCGGATGACCGAAAGAAATTATTAAGAGAAAGGGATCATGTATTGGAGTCAAAATCAGGTGGAGCAGTAAGTTAACTAATTAATAGTTCAAACGTTAAAGAAACCGATTGAGAACAGAAGAGTGTCTTACAATCATAAACAAGTTTTGAAGGGGATGCTTACTGCTATAAGTGATCCAAGGAAAAATGGTAGGCCTGCTGCATATTAATAATCACCACTTTGACTTTAATAAAACACTTAATCATTCAGGATTTTCTACTAAAAGGTAGTATTCTTATGTAAATATGAAGTACAATAACTGGAAAATATCATGGTTAAGGCAGTTTTAAGTGCATTTTGTGCCACTTCCTCTATTAGCAGTATTCGCATAATAACTCGTTGGATATGTCTATTTCAACTCCAAGAAAGCTCTATCCAAAGATAATTTGGGGGTTTTTAATCTGTTATGATTTACTTTAATTAAACTGGTTTAATTGATAGATGTGAATGTTAATCTATCAGATCTAGTTTTTTTTTTTTTTTTTTTTTTTTTTTTTTTTTTTTTTTTTTTTTTTAAGAAAACCCTAATTTTATGGTTCTGTGGTTGATAATTATCTGTTGTTATGTGTTTTGTGATATAATTTCATAGATCTAATTTTTTATAAAAAAATTAGGGTTTCAAAAATAATTTGGGGGTTTTTAATCTGTTATGATTTAGTTTAATTAAACTGGTTTAATTGATAGATGTGCATGTTAATCTATCAGATCTAGTGTGTGTGTGTTTTTTTTATTTATTTTTTTTTTTATATTTTTTTTTTTTTAAGAAAACCCTAATTTTTATAAGTGTTGTTGGTTCTGTGGTTGGTAATTATCTGTTGTGATAAGCAGTTTTGGACTAGGGGTAGGACTATGGACTTTTGGTGGTTCTTTTGTGGTTGGTAATTATCTGTTCTTAAGTGTTGTTGGTTCTGTGGTTGGTAATTATATGTTCTTATGTGTTTTGTGATATTATTTCTGGTATACTTAATTAATCTGTTTTAATTGACAGATGTGCATGTTAATCTATGAAAACTGGTATTCTTAATTTGAGGTAAGATACGCAGTTTCGGACTAGGGGTAGGACTATGGACTTTTGGTGGTTCTTTTGTGGTAGGTAATTATCTGTTCTTAAGTGTTGTTGGTTCTGTGGTTGGTAATTATCTGTTCTTAAAGGACTTTTGGTGGGTAGGTTAACATCTTGATCTGCCACCTTTAAGTGGTATGAAAATCTGCTCTGGCCTACCCCCCAGTCCAAAGGCTCTAAGGACTTTTGGTGGTTCTTTTGTTTAAGCAGTTTGTGATGAATACTTTTGGTGGGTATGTTAACATCTTGATCTGCCACCTTTGAGTGGTATGAAAACCTGCTCTGGCCTACCCCCAGTCCAAAGGCTCTAATATATAGCCCCCGTCTTTATAACATATGCCTTTAAGTAGTTTGTGATGAAACTACTTTTTTAAGCAGTTTGTGATGGAACTTGATAAGCAGTTTGTTTGTTCTAAGCATTTTTGAAACTTGTTTTTTTTAAAAAAAAAAAACGAGATAAGGCGATGATGATTTTAAAAACAATTGATTTTGGCCTGGCATTTCCAAATGGATGGCAATAAAAACTTGATTTTGCAACCTTTGAAGTTGCAGCCATATATGATAATATTTGCTTATGTGAAACTGCTTATAATCTGAGCCTAATGTAATCTCGATGTAATATTGAAAGCGTAAAACTTATTATTACCTCTTATAACAACTAGCATTTTTCCATGTCCTTACTCAACCTTAAAACTCGAAGTTATTTTATTTTTAAAATTCTCATATTTACCTTTGCGTATCACTTTTAACCACTGAGTAACAATACCACACGCGTACTGACACTACCTTAGTTACGGCATAAATTTGGAGTCATTAATTGCGTCCTTATTAAAACGTTTCAAGAATTGTGTTTTTCACATATATATACCAAATCGGAAGACTACGTTTACACTAAAGCTCAACGGGACACGAGGTACACACGACACTCTCTTGTTTAATAAATATAAACTTTGGTTGCAAAAATCTACAAATGCTCCCTCACATTTAATAAAAATAAGATAAATACATAAAAATCCTATCCTAATACACCCACAATTCCTTATACATTTCCTTTTCTTTTTTTTTCTTTTTTTTTTTCCAAAAACGTGTATCTCTCTCTCCTCATCCTGATAACACGCTTCTCCTTTCCCCAAAATCCTCAAAACCAACGCCTCACTTTGTGATAAATCTAATGATCCGTCCTTGTCACCAACAAGAAAAGATAAGCGACCTATCATCATCCCTAGTCTTTGTGGCATCTCTGATGCCCCTTCCCAAGGTCTTCAAATCGTTTTCAGCGGTCAAAGATGCGAAAAGACTCATAGAGATTGAAGAAAGATAGTGAGAACACATCCAAACAAGTTATTGATAAGGATTGAAGGTGACCTTAACCCCTTATGGCCATGGTTCGACTGATAACCAAGAAAGAGAGGGTCAACTTTTCTTGTTTTTCTTATTTTTATTGTTTTTCGTTGTCCAGTAGATCCACACACTCAACTCTCAATCACAATAGTTTTCACAAAAATCAGATTCTTCAAGGGTATCGACCTATTATCGGCGTGTGTGGATTTGCTTGGAATCGGATTTGGGTCTTATTGTTTTCAGTCAATCGATCATCCTAATCTTGTAAGGTTCCTGAATTTCTTTCATATTGATTTTATGGTTCGGTTATGCGTCCGAAGTTTGTAAAGACTCTTTTGAAAAGATTATTTGGTCTTGAGTTATGTATGACTGTTAAAATTTTTATGCAATCGATCAGTTTTACAAAGTATTATTCTCGTTGGTTATTATTGTCTTGTGTGGTAAAACCTAAAAGGTTAAACTGATAACGCTAAAACTGAAACTAAAGGCTCGGGTTGGAAGTGCTTATTTTTCATCTCTTGGTTCATTTTGTTAAAGTAGTTTTGAGATAAAACTTAGACTGCTCTTGTTCGGGTCGAACCAACGGTTGGTGTTACTTTGGCTAATGAGATTATGCCTTAATGTGTTTCCAAGAATAACATTAAACATGCTGCATTGGTTGAATTTGGTTTAAATTATTTTGTGCTTGGCCTCTTGTCGAAACCACTGGTCGAGCACCACAGATGGGTGCGTTTGGTTTTATTTTTATTTTTGGTTCCATGTAGTCACCAAGTGTTAAATGCAAAACCGTAATAAATTTATCACTAACTCCAAATTTGTTAGACAAAAATCCAGTTGTGTTTTGTTTTGTTGACTGGTCGAGGCCAACAGTCCCAACAGTGGGTATGTTTGGTCTTGTTTATTTGATTCCGGCTTATGTCACGGCTTACTTCCTGGTTTAATTGACGCATCTCGTACTCGACTTACTAAATCATAACTTATAATTCGAAACTTAATGTTTACTCGTGATTCAAAAACTATAAATTATTATACGTACGTAACACATCCAACTATAAACCCCTATACATTTAAAATTCTATAAAAATTAGTCAAAAACTAAACTTGTAAGTTTAAACACGTTTATTATCGCATATCACCTATTTAACTTATTTAAAACTTGACATGTCTTATAAAAACCCACTTTGGTTTTATTATAAAACGGCCTTTTACTTAAACATATAGTTACCATGAGAAACCAAAATGTCTACACAGGTCATGTCCAATTTTCATCAAATGATTATTTTCTCTAAATGATTATTTTCTGTAAATTATCTTCTCACTAACTTACTATATACTCTATATATGTATACACTTCCCATTTTGTTCGACAACACTTAATAATCCGTGATTATTTTTCCGTACCTTTCCTCTCGGATATATTTTTAACTGATACTTTCCGTCATGAATACTTTACAAATCTATACGTGTGCACTTCCAAGAGCCAATCCCTGCCAACGTTTACAAAACTACTTACACTTAAATGTTGCCACACAAACGACAATAACACAAATACTTTGAAATTTTTTTAAACTTATTTAGACTTTACGCATCGAGTCTTAAAATGGAATTGTGAACTAAACTTGCCGTACTAATCTAGGTCGCGTGTCGGTGCCATCCACTATTACTATCTGAATTTGCTCTATTGAGATTTGCTTTGCTGAGGTGAGTTCTCGTAGCCCCTTTTTCATAATGTTTTTCCTTGGGGGAAAATGGTACTCAAATGTTGTTTTAACTGTTTTCATGCTGTGATACAATGTTTTCTGTTTTTGGACAATATGTGTGTTTGATTGCTATATGTGACCCATTGTGATGCTAAATTTGTGTAACATGTATGCGCAACTGTTTAACTCCGTTTGGAGCCGAAACAAATTGATAGTACTATCAGGGGTAGCTCCCCACTATGAGTAACACGTGTGTAACACTATTGGTAGGTTCAGTTGTCGCTAACGCTGTGTTTCAACTATATGCATATATGCTTACATCTTGCTCACTATTGTCCTACGCTATACTAGTCACAGCACCGTGGTTTAACTCTTAAACCTACGAGCTCACCAACTTTATGTTGACGTTTTCGAGTATCCATTTTCAGGTGTTAAGAATGAAGTTCCATTAGAAGGTTGAGTATTGGCCTGGCTTAGCAGACATAAGACGAGACTCTACCGGGTTGTATTCCCGAGGAGTTACGCATTTGGAAATGTCCCCTTAAGACTTGTCCTTTGTGAATTTACCCGTATGTTGGGATCGTTGTAACTTTGACTTGTGCTGTAATGTATGCAATTTAGTATTTCTCTATTATGACACCATGTGTTCGTGATCTTGAAGTCACATCCATTAAATGACATTCCGCTGCGCCATTTTTGGGGTGTGACACCTCTTCTGTGTAAAATGGTGAACTAGATATTTTGTTGCCTTTTGTTGTGATACTTTGCCCCAACCCTTTCTTTCAATATTTGTAGCCTTTTGTTGTAATAGTCTGCCCCAACCCTTTCTTTCAATATTGTTGCCTTTTGTTGTAATACTCTGCCCCAACCATTTCTTTCAATATTGTTGCCTTTTGTGATACTCTGCTTCTTTGTGGTTATAATGACGGGGGCTATTTTGATATGGCCTAGGTTGTCAAGACGGGGGTTAATTTTTAGTGGAACGGGGGCTATGGCTAAGGGTGTACTTTTGTGATACTCTGCTTCTTGTTGGTATGGTTGGTGGTTCTGTGGTGTAGTGTTTGCAGAAATTTGGGGTATGTTAAGGGTGTACTTGTGGTGCTTTTGTCTTTCTGTGGTGTATTGTTTGTTGGTATTGGTGGTTCTCTGTGGTGTTTGTTGACATTGGTGGTTCTTTGTGGTGTTTGTTGATATTGGTGGTTCTGTGGTGTGTAGTGAGCCTTGTTTATAATGGAGCTTTTCTTGTGCTCTTGTGAGTAATTGCAGGGAATCTATACTTTCTTGTGAGTTTTGACAGCCTTGTGAAGCTTTCTTGTGATACTTGAGAAACATGTGGAAGTTGTGGAGATTGTGGAATTTGCTTTTGTTGTGGATTCAGGTGGAAATTTTGGAATCTGCTTTTGCTGTGGATTCTGTTGTGGAATCTGGGGTATGTTCCCGTATGTATAACACATTGTGTGAATCTGCACTTTGTAACTTTGAAAAAAAATAGTTTTTAAAAACTAAGGCGATGACGAATGGTTTTTAAAACCGAATGGATGGCGAAGTTTATCACTTTCGCAACCTTCAAATCCGAGCCTTACTAAAAATCTGAGCCTATAAGGCGATGACGAATGTTTATATCTTTGATCCGAGCCTTACTTTTTGTTTATGTGAATCTGCAGTTGTGTTTGTGTTGTGTCTGTGTGCAAATGCTTTGATTGTTTGCAGTCTGCTTGTGTTAACTACTTGTGTGCTTATTGCACTTGGACAAAAAAACTGGCGATGACGAAACATTGATCCGAGCCTTACTTTGTGTTTGTGTTGAATCTGCAGTTGTGAATCTGCTTGTGTGCTTATGCACTTGGACAAAAAAAAGGACTTGGACAAAAAAATTGGCGATGACGAAACATTGATCCGAGCCTTTGTGTTTGTGTGAATCTGCAGTTGTGCTTGTGGACAAACATTGCAAAAAAAATGGACTTGGACAAACTTGAAACATTGCAAACTTGGACAAACATTGCAAAAAAATGGACTTGGACAAAAAAATGTAAAAAAAGTTATAAAAAAGTTATTATGGGACCAAAAGACAGAGAAAAAAAAAAAAAAAAAAAAAAAAAAAAAAAAAAAAAAAAAAGAGAGACAAAAGCTGCAAAAGTACCCCTAGTGGGTAGGGGGTTTTGCAGAATTGGGGTAGACCCCGTTGAAATAGTACAACCCTTCGTTTTATTGTTGTACAATCGACATGGCGTGTTATTTGTCAAAATGGTTTAATCACTTCATGTGACGCTTGTGTTACAAAACCATAAGATTAGATGATTGATAGTGTAAGCACATGCAGCTATTTGAATGCACCCAAACTTGTTGTTAGATGGCAAACGAAAAAAAAAAAAAAAAAAAAAAAAAAAAAAAAAAAAAAAAAAGCGGAACTCGACCGAGAAATCCAAAACCTGAACTAATTGGGCGGGGAGAGGCATGCTTATCGGGTTAGAGGCTAAAACGGGGATTTTAATTGGGTTTGGGGCGAGGAGTAACATACCCCACCATACCCGAATAATATATACACATATACAAAATATGTATACTTATATAGTATTTTGTTAGTATTACGTAATAAAAAAATATTTCTCTAACATTGTTAGTTTTTATTTATTTATTTTTATCTTCGAAAGATTATAAAATTGTGATTATAGAAATTTGTTTAATGTCATATTTTTTAGGTTGTAATTTTTGGCAGTGTAATTTATCGTTATTTATGTATAATGCTATTGTTGAAAACTTAATAAGCATTGTTTGTAATTGATTGTTAATATGTTGTCGATTTTCAAATTATAGCTACCGGTCAAAAAATAATAATAAATGTGAAATGTTGCGACTTTGATTGAGAATTGCACCAAAAGATGACACCCTATAAGATCATATTAGTGCATGGCGGGTTTGGGGAGCATTGTGCCCCAACGGGGTGCACCAATTAGATCCCCAATGGAGATCAGGACGGGTTTGGGGAGAACTTTGGGAATCAGATTTGAGGATGAAGATGACCATCCCGTCCCAAATCCACCCCATTGCCATTCCTACTTGTTATAAAAAAAATCAACATGGTGATGATCTTGCACCTTCAAACTCAATCGTTACTGTTCTTAATTATTAAAAGATCATGAATTTACCAACATAAGTACATACAAACATAACACACTAAGATGCTATACGGGCTCGGCCCATTACAAACAATGCTAATCACTAATAATAATCCACTAACAAGATCCACCTTGTCTTCAAGGTGAAAATTTATTATGCAAACCCATCACTTTTATACGAGTTAGTGCTGTGTGCATTTTCTAATTAAGTGCAACAACAAAAAAAGGCAATGGATTCTATACCTCAAGACCAGAAGACGAATGTTGGTGTCGAAATTGACGGCACACTTTTATATATATATATATATATATATATATATATATATATTACCATTCGTACTTTGTAGTGAACTCTCAAAAGGACTCATAATCATGGTTAAAGTTGAATTTATGTGCTTTATTTGTAATTGTACCTATTTACAGAAACTAACAAGTTTCAAAAGTTGTCACTGATTGCATGTATAGCTTTATTCAGGGATTGATCGAGGAAATGAATCGTAAGGAATACTCACCCACATCATGTCCAAAAACACTTCCGGCGCCAATTTAGGATCTTTATGGTCCACCAGAAATGTACAAGGATGAACCCAGCCCGGATGTTAAATTAGTTATCACCCAGAGAAGAGATGGAACAGATTTGGCCCCAAGTAGCGGCACGAGGGATGACTTGTGATGAGGATAAGAAAGACAGAACAGTGAGCCGATTGTAATACCCACAGAAGATATAGATAGCAACCAAGTAAAGTACAATTGTATTTTTCTTGCTTAGCAAAAAATTACATTTGTAGCTTCTTTACCATTAGTGTTCTTTTTCAGTGATTTTTGATGCATATTTTTAGGGGAACCTCGGTTTTCACATAATGAAACCTATACACATTCCTGTAAAATATCAAGGTTATATCTATAGTGACTTGTGACGGTAAACCAAATGACACAGTAATGTTTTTTGCATTAGAAGGATACAGTATCATATCTTTGGCTGACGGCTTTTTTGGTAATAAAGGTGCTTCAGATCAACACAACCCGCCATGTTCCAACCCACCCTCCCCAGTCCCCACCCATTTTCCTTATCATAGCGATGGCACGGGGTTGGGAATAATCAGAACTAGAATGGTAGTTCAACAATACACCTATCATTACCATTTCCTCGGAACATAAAGTTAGCTTTCTCTATTTTGAACATGATGTCCATTGTCCAGTTGAAAACCAAAAAGTAAAAGTGAAATGAACAGACACAAAATGTCGACAAATAAGGTGAAGCACAGTCACACAGATGCAAACTTTGTATGTAGAGGTGGCTAGATGAGTGAATCGGGAGGGTTGTGTAATGGGCCAAACAGGTTCGTGTTGAAAGTGGTCGTATTTACGTACACGTAAAATAGTCTTGGGTTGACCTGCTTACAAGTTTTGATCCCTATTTTATAAATAACTGTTGCCCTCCTTATTATTAAAGTGAAGTATCATTAGAATGATAATATAAAGAGCATTGCTATTCATTCCTACTACATCCTCCTAATTATCTTCCTACCCCACATAAAAATTGACAAGTATAAATAACTTTCTGTATTCGATAACAAGGGTGAAAACACGTATCACACAACGTCAACTATCTAATACAAAAGAGATAACAAAAAAACACATAAAATCTGACATGATGAGAACATGACTAAAGCCAACATAAGAAATGTATAGTCATAGAATTCGCATGATCCATACCGCGCATAACATGTATCACAAAGCACATTAAACACATTAAATCTGACATGATAAAAGTTATGTTTGCTAGCCGTATTACACAGCAGTTGCATGAATTTATCTACCTAATCACAATTCCATATGTCATAGAGTTGCAGGGCCAGAAAACTACAGATCGATGTAAAGAATCCGTTTACATGTGAGCATTTTGTTCCTGATCAATTCAGCCACACAAATGACACGTTATGTAGTTAAAGAGAGCGAATTTTTAGTAACCTGATTGATTTAACAGCTACAATGCGAGATATCTATAGAATGTGGTTAAACAAATTAGCCATCTGATAACATGAAATTGCATTCTTCACTAAGGCAGAACATCTTTAATAGACAAGTCAATAATAAACACACACAAACATCTGCTACAAACCTCCTCTCGCTAAACTTGCTTATAACAAAACTAAGTATCCATGGGGATTAATACGTTACGAAACTGGAAGCCTTCATCTTCCAAACGAGAGAATGCCTACCAATGGAAAGAGAACATTATTAAAACAATGCAATGAATATAAACAAATTATTATCAGGGCAAACGGATATTAATATTACCTCTAAACAACTATAACCCAGTGCAATCTCGTTGACATGGTCAAGGCTTGCCAAAAGTCCTAGAAGCAATTCTTCTTCTATCTCATCTATACATTCTATCCCAAGTTCTTCCGAAAGGTGGTAATTTAAGTCAGCTTTGACTAAAGAAGAGACGTTTAGCAACAAAATCTTCTCCACATACAACTCTCCATTGATTGTCAGTGACAACATATAAGGAGCATTGATTTCGATAGTATCTATGGACTGCATAAAGTCGTAACCAGAGAGCACCAAGTTCTTAACACTCTTTGAAGTAACATCAATCCGCCTAATACCACAACAATAGTCCAACTCCAAAGTTTCCAAACAAGGACTTCTGGATAATATTTTCCCAATTGAATCTTCAACTAATTTCCCTCTAATACACAAAAACTTAAGTTTATCCAAAAGAATAGCACCATTAGGAGGAAATATATGACGGGAAAGTTTCATACTAATAGAAGATGAATTGCCAAAAAACAACTCATCGCCATAGTTTAAACTTTTGTAAATTTTTATACCACATGACAATTTTTCAACTCCAAAGTTTCCAAACAAGGACTTTGGGATACGCCCACCAACTAAACAATGCTTCAACTTCAAAGTTTCTAAACAAGGACTTCCTGATAATATTTTTCCGATTAAATCTCCATCTAATCTCGCATAATCAATACAGAAACACCTAAGTTTATCCCAACGAATGGCACCATTAAGAGGATTAAATGCACAATGTGAAAGTGTCATACTTGTAAGACATGAGTTGTTGAAAAACAACTCATCTTCATAGCTAAATCCATAATTGTATGGTGATCTATTCACATCGTATATAATTAATTCAACCTCTTGAACATTACGAGTAATTGCATGACGAATCCAGCTATTGACCAGACTATTGGATAAAATACGAAGTTTTAATTTGTTAAGATTCACATCAGTAGGACATTGAGTTAGCGCCTTGTTGATAAAGGAAAAGTAATCGGTGAGATCAGTATTGGAACGTAGGTCTGTGACGTCATGCCAATCTATGAAAACGAGAGTAGGAAGTAGAGTCCAAAGATGTTGCCATCGTTTGGAGATAGTAGATGTTTTAATCACCTCTTTTGTGGACAACTCTAAACGAGAGATGATTTCGAGTAATAAGCAATCCGGTAACAAACTTATTCTATCTTCTTTTTCTTTGTCCATGATTTTGAAGCGACTTGAAATAAATTTAGGGTTACGAGGTTATGATGGGTGAAGGTGATGTTGGAGTTCGGTGAATCCCCTATTAATATAAGGAATTCATTATTTTCAACGAGACCCTTGAACTTGTTTAAAACGCTTTCTTCGCCTCTTGTGATCCTGATCCGTATGACTGTGTCATTGCCCTCATCCCGAAGTGCTACCTTCAGCGAATGTACGTACTATTAATTAACTACGTTCTAGTTCTGGATATGATTCCCTCGTATCGCCAGCCATGGAAACTTCTGCGAATCTTGAGACTATGGTATAAAGTGAGTACCAATGTACTATTGTCTACGTTCTAATTCTGTAATGTGGTATCAAATCTCAACAGAAACTAGCTGTGACAAAATGATAAAATCAGGCACTATCTTGCAAATATTTAAAGAGTTATTCCTGTCATTCTATATATTTGATAAATAGGCTAGCGGCAAGACACCTAACCTCGTCATAAGCGGTCCAGCTAAAGGGTTGGAAATTGTCAAAGGATAGCTCGCATCAATGACTCGCCCACCCCACGTAACCTGAATAAAGAAAAACCTCATATGTTTATGCTTACATTTAATTTATTTAAATAGTTTTAATCACACCAAACGACTTAGTGGTAAAGAACTAAGACTCTGAAAAAGAAGTTTAAGTTTCAAACTTCACTAGGTTAGTTAGAAACAGTCCCGGACGACATATCTCGGTTAAAGCCCGTACATGAGTTAAAGACTCGACCCACCTAGGTAACCAAAGAGGAAACCGATCCAATTAGTTTAAATGGTTTAAGTTTGTACATGTTTTCTACATGACAATTCACAGCCCATAGATCGAGGAAGTAGTAGGTGGGCGAGTGGATCACCAACTTGTTTGAGCAGTCCACGGCCCAAAATAAAAATCATTTTGCTAAGTGCTAACTATTTGGTTATGATTAATTAAATTTACCTTATCCAAACTCATTCGTAAGATCATTAAACTGTACTTTAGACATCCATAATCCATTAGTCTACAATTATTTATGAAAGGTCAAATGATTGCCAAAGAGAATTGATTGAGTGATCCAAATGTGTAGACAAAGCCAATATTAGATAAACCTAACATCCAACATCCTTTACCAACTTATAAGAAAATATTAAAATTTTGGCGTATTATCTCATCCTACTGATATGGTAAGATCAAATGCTTAATATCGTAAAATCCGCTTCTTAGAGTCAGGTTACAAGTCTTTTGCCAATGTTTGAGGGTGAAACGAGTATTTTCTTTGCTAGGGTAGAAATTGGTTTATATGGATATATATCGAAATCGGTTATGTTTAGACTCAAAACCGCCTAGAAGAGATATGTTATGCAAAGATATCAAAGTGTTTTCGCACTCTTGGATTCCTTGTAGGAACCAGAAGTTTAATCCCTTATGGGCTCATTGGTTAACCAATCCGATTTCGTCTTGTATGATTTTGTACTTTTTTTTAATCTTCTTGTATTTGCTCTAGCTCCTTACTAGTTAGTTTCAACATAAGTCTTGGAAACATTTAAACTCTACTTAAAAGATGAAGGAAAAAAAGTAGTCGCCAATACATTTTCACCCTATCCCACATCGATTAGTGATGCAAACTAATTAGTAAGATGTGTTTATAAATATGGGGACCAAGCCTTTGTTTATTTAATTAGCTTTTAAGCTTCTTATAATTCGCTTAGGTAACCTATTAACTCTCATGAATTAGTTTTATCAGGTGTCACTGGTTTGTTAACTTGGTCGGTTTTGCTGAGCCTGAGCCTGCTGAGCTAGATCGAGTTAATTTGTATATTCTTGGCTTGAGCTCGTGACTTTATATTTAACTTTAAAAGAAATAAAACTCAGCTTGTCAAGCACACTAAGCTTGAGCTTGTTTATTTATTTTGAGCTCGTTTATACATGGTTATCGGCATACACAGTATATATACGTAGTTTAGGCTCCGCTAGCTGCTCGACTCGTTTTTCCAGGTGTAGTTGGTTGAAGCGTCCCTTTTAAATTTTTATAAATTTTTCACACGCTTTTTCTTCTTGCTATATATGAATCTCTTGGAAATCTGAAAATATAAGTGTACGTGGCCGGGTTGATAATATTTACAACAAGTCAGCTTGAAAAGCATACCTTAAATCAATCAGAGAATAATAACTACGAAGAGTTTTTTTTTTTTTTTTTTTTTTTTTTTTTTTTTTTTTGCGGTTAAAGGGATGATACCCGGCAAATATATCAAAAACAATCAAAGAATACAAACCAAAGCCATACATGAAAAACCATGCAAGCTTAAAAATGACATGCACATTGTGAACACTCACATTTTCAGTTGACAAAGCGTTATCAGGCACCTTATAGCTTGCTCACCAATTGCTTCGTTAACTTTCCTATCAGGCTCATTAATAAAGGTACCATCATTTTCAACTTTCTCAGTCAATCACCATTCGCTTACTGCTATTTTCCATATTACTACCAATCTTAACAACATTACTAGACTTCATACCACAATCCCTAACACCTTCACTAAACACCTTTGCTCAGAAATACTTTTATCGTAAGCTAACCTATCTAAAACTTTAGACAGAACTTCATCAACAGGACCACCATTAGAGTTAGAACGCTTACCATTACTATCTTCCATAGGAGAGGCATCACTATGACCTCTACCCTTACCAGCCATTTTCGAATTACGAAGCCTTTTTAGAATAGCTCCAGCACCGGCAGAAGCAGATCCCGGCGATTGAACCTTAATCTTAACAGCTTTAGACCGATTCTTCACACCCCTAGGTCTACCCCTCGACTTAGGAGGATTAGAATCACCAGAAGGAACATGAGGCTTATGACGAATATCAGTGGGCGACATCCCTGTGAGAGTACAAAACTCCTGAAGGATAGGGTCGGGGGTTTATTGGATTCAACCGGCATATCAATAAATTGAAAATGAGAATTAAAACAAGGGGAATATCATAAAAGAAGTACAACAATCAACCCTAAAATTACAGGGATTGAATTGCTATTTGGGGAAGACGAAGTCGCCAAAAATCGCCTAGAGAGAGGAAAGAGAAAAAAAGACTCTATAACTAAGCAGAAGTTGTCTAATATTTATAAGGTTTTGGGAGTAAGATATAGCTTAAGTTATACATCCTCACTTAGTCTAACCTATTATGCAAACGCTGTCACTTTTATACAAATTAGTACTGTGTGCTTTTTCTAAGTTATGCATTTTTGTGGAATTTGTATATCCAGTGTAGGTTTGGTGTCATCTTGCTTTGAATCAATCAAACGAATTAAGTGCAACTACGAAAAAAGGCAATGGAATCTATATCTCAAGACCAGAAGGCTAATGTTGGTGTCGAAATTGATGGTACGACTTTTTCTTTTCATATATTACCATTCCTTACTTTGTAGTGAACTCTCAAAAGGACTCAATAATCATGGTTAAAGGTGAACTACGCGCTTTATTTGTAATTGTACCAATTTACAGAAACAAACAAGTTTCAAAAGTTGTCACTTATTGATTCTCAAGACGATGACGAGAAGAAGAATATTGGCGTTGATGGTATGATTTATTTTACCTCTTTCTATTTATTTTTAACATACTGCTTCTATTATCATTATTATACTAAGGTTAGTTTTCATTTTGTTTTGTAACCCTAATGAAGGCCAGAATCCTTTTTATTCTATGTATAATCCAACTTCCAGGTGCTACTGTGATAGACATATGCAGCAGGAGAAGAGGAATGATAGACTTTCGTTGTTTCCAATGTCAAAGGTGAGAGATTGCTCGTGTCAAGTGTGTATTGTGTCATTCCTTCTATAAAAATTAATTGATATTTGTTTGTGTTATTATTCGTCCAGTAAGAACTAATTTAAACTTCATGTTGTTGTATAGATTGAGAATACATACTCTCCTTTATCAAGTACCAACCGACGAAGTCAATTTATAGTCGGCTCCCAAGTAATACTCTCCCTCCTCCTCTTTCTGCATGCTAATATATTTATGGTCAGAGTAGACTATGGATCATCTTTCTGCAGAAAAAACTAATCTCTTTTTCAATGTGTAAAACTCTTGTGTGTTACTTTAAAACATTGATTTTACGTTTGTTTTTGTGCTATGCTCTCAAACTATTGCCTCTTTTGGTAATAAAATGAACCTTGTATCTGATGATGATGATGATATGATGTTGGTAGAGGAGGATACTATTACTAAGGTCGTGGAGTTTATAGTTATACGACTGGATATGATTCCCTCACATCGCCAGCCATGGATACTTCTGCATGCGTATCTTGAGACTATCGTATAAAGGGAGTACCAATGTATAGTACTATTCAATTCCCTACGTTCTAAATTTGTATTGTGTTATGCTAGTTTTAAACATACCTGTTGGATATGATCAGCCCAAAGAACCTAGAAATTACAATGTGGAATCCCCAGTTTTGTGAATATATTGACACACTTCGAGAACCTCTACTTGACTGAAAAGTACACACACACACGAGAGACCCAAACGTTTAAGTTTACGAGTAATTAAATACACTATACAGAAGAGACCTTGTTTATGTCAAATTTTCTCGCAATCTTTAGTTTGTAACTAGTTATCTCATATCTAATCTTTGAGTTTGATTCTTTAAATTTCATGTAATACCTATGTAAACTATCCATCCTAAAGCGTCCTAAACGCATCTTTGAACAATCATAACATCTTTGTAAACATCATAACCATGAAGACCATCTGAGCTATGAACTCAAACCATCTATATATGGGTGTCCATGTCTAACTAAAACAAAAATGTATCACAAAACACATTAAATAATAAATATCACTGGACAACATTAGAACAATACCAGAAATAGTGAAGATCCTTGCTTAATCATCTTGAGACGCCTACTGATCCACTATATAGCATGTTGAGTTGGATGAATCGTTACATTAAATACTACTTCACTGGATAAGCATGATTCGACATTTCCTACTTACTTTTTACACTGTGATAAAAGTTATATTTTCTAGCCATATTACACAGGAGTACGTTGCGTGTATTTATCAACCTAATCATAATTGCATATGTACGTAGAGATGCAGGACCAGAAAACTGCATACGTAAAGAATCCTTTTATATGTGTGCATTATGTTCCTGGTCAATTCAGCCACACAAACGACGTGGTATCTAAATAGAGCTCATTTTAGTAACTTTAAACCTGTGGCATCTGAACCCAATAAACAGTTTCATAATGAGAGATATGACATGCTCATTTATAGAATGTGGTTAAACAAAATGAGCCAACTGTTAACATATAAAATTCATTGCATTCTTCAATAATCGCGAACATCTTTTTAAGCCAAGTCAATAATAAACACACACAAACATCTGCATACATACTTCCTCTCGCTAAACTTGCTTAAAACTATCAACTACGTACGTATCCATCACTCATGAATTAATAAAAAAAATCTGTGGCTTCAGAGAATATTTATTATGTTTAGTAACAGGTGAACCTTTACGAAACTGGAAACCTTTACCCTCTAAACGAGAGAGAACCTACCAATGCAGAGAGAACCTGATTAGAACAGTGCATTGTGTATAAACTAATAATAATAAGGGAAAAACGGATATTAAAACTAGCAATCACACCCTAATGGAAGAAGGAAGGAAGACATACATAGGGAAAACATTACCTTTAAACAATTATCCCCAAGTGTAATCTCGTTGACATGGCCAAGGCTTAATAAAAGTCCACTTAGCAATTCTTCCTTTGTATATTTTCGAGCTTGTCCAATTAGTTCAGGGTAAAAATGCTTATTGTCCACGTAATCCAGGTCAGTTTTGATTAAGGAAGACACATTTAGCAACAAAATCTTCTCCAAACACAACGATCCATTGATTGTTAGTGACGAGATATAAGGAGCATTGATTTCGATAGTATCTATATAACCCGCCCCATGGTTAAGCGTGCCGTAATGACATAACACCAACTTCTTGAGACTCTTTGAAGTAACATCAATCCGCCTACCATAACAAAAGATCAACTCCAAAGTTTCCAAACAAGGACATCCCGATAATATTTTTCCAATGGAATCTTCAACTAATTTCCCTAAGTCAATACACAAAAACTTAAGTTTATCCAACCAAATAGCACCATTACAACGGGAAAGTTTCATACTCATAGAAGATGAATTGTCAAAAAACAACTCATCGCCATATTTAAAACTTTCGTAAGTTTGTATACCACATGATAATTGTTCAATTGCAAAGTTTCCAAACAAGGACTTCGGGATACACCCATCAACATAACAACGCTTCAACTTCAAAGTTTCCAAACAAGGACTTCCGGATAATATTTTTCCTACTGAATCTTCATCGAATCTCCCATCATCAATACAGAGACACTTAAGTTTATCCCAACGAATAGCGCCATTAGGAGGATTAAATACACAACACGAAAGTTTCATACTCATAAGACATGAATTGTTGAAAAATAACTCATCGTCATAGCTAAAGTTTTCCTGACATCTCACATCATCCAATATCTTTAAATCAACCTCTTGAACGTGACGAGTAATAGCATGTCGAATCCAACTATAAACTTGTGACGTAGACTGAGTATAAACCTCACTATTGTTTCTAATTTTAAGTTTAAATTTGTTGAGGTTCACATTGGTAGGACATTGACTTAGCGTCTTGTCGATAAAGGAATAGTAATCGGTGAGATCAGTATTGTAACATAGGTTGTTGACGTCGTCCACATATTTAAAAACGAGAGTAGGAAGTAGAGTCCAAAGATGTTGCCATCGTTTGGAGATAGTAGATGTTGTTTTAATCACCTCTTTTGTGGACAACTCTAAACGAGAGATGATTTCGAGTAATAAGCAATCCGGTAACAAACTTATTCTATCTTCTCTTTTTTTGTACATGATATTGAAGCTACTTGAAATAAATTTAGGGTTATAAAGTTATGATGGGTGAAGGTGATGTTGGAGTTCGGTGAATCCCCTATTATGGAGTATTTATAAAACGTTAACTTGGAGTAAAAGTTATAATAAATATTAATAAGGAATTCATAATTTTCCAAGAGACCCTTGAACTTGTTTAAATTGCTTTCTTGCGCCACTTATGATCCTAATCTGTATCATTGCCCTCGCCCCGAAGAGCTTACATTGTCCACAAGGTGAAAACGAACGGTTTTTAGGTTCTAAACAGATGTTATATAAAAATTTGAACCAGATGTTCGTAAATGAGGATATTATTACTAATGTCGTGGAGTTTATACAAATGGGTATGAATATATGATTCCCTCGTATCGCCAGCCATGGATGCTTTTGTATATATCTTGAGACTGTAATATTGTCAGAATAACAGTTTTACCTTTAACTAAATTAGTGTATTCTTTAAAGTTTATAATATTAATTTCAACTAAGGGTAATATGGTAAACTCAATCAAACTTCTCAATCTATATTTAGTAGTCGACAATTAAATTGAAACATCACAAAAAAGAAACGTGGACTATTATTTTGAGACGGATGGAGTGATTTAAATAGTTTTAACCATACCAGATGACTTAGTGGTAAAGCGCTAAGACTCTTAAAAAGAAGTTTAAGTTTCAAATTGCACTAGGTTAGTTGGAAACGATCATGGACATATCTAGGTTAAGGCCCGCACATGAGTTAAAGACTCAACCCACCTAGGTAACCGAAGAGAGAAACCGATTCAATTAGTTTAGATGGTTTAAAAATAAGGAGGTGATTCGCACACAAAATTTTTTGATTATTTCACCACAGTTTGTGCATTAAAGGGTTGTAATATATACTCTCTATGCATTGTACAAAGTGGTGAAATAATCAAAAATTTTGGTGTGCGAATCACATCCTTTAAAAATATGATACACGAGTATAAGAATTAAGAAGATAGTTTGTACAAGTTTTCTACATGGGAAAAACAATTGACAGCCCATAGATCGAGGAAGTAGTAGGTGGGCTAGTGGATCACCAACTTGTTTGAGTAGTCCACGGCCCAATACAAAACCCATTTTGCTAAGTGCTAACTATTTTGTTATGATTAATTAAATTTACCTTATCCAGACTCATTCGTAAAGATTATACAACTGTACTTTAGGCATCCATAATCCATTAGTCTACAATTATTTATGAAAGGTCAAATGCTTGCCAAATAGAATTGATTGAGTGATCCAAATGTGTAGACAAAGCCAATATTAGATAAACCTAACATCCAACCTCCTTTACCAACTAATAAGAATATAAAATATCAATATTTTGGCGTATTATCTCGTCCTATTGATATCGTAAAATCAAATGCTTAATATCGTATTATAATCAGTTACCGAGGTTACAAGCTTTCGCCATTGTGTGAGGGTGAATGTAGTATGTTCTTTCTAGGGTAGAAATTAGTTTATATGGATATATTAAAATCAGTTATGTTTTGACTCAAAAACGCCTAGAAGAGATATGTTATGCAAAGAAATCTAGTGTTTTCGCACTCTTGGATTCCTTGTAGGAACCAGAAGTTTAATCCCTTATGGGCTCATTGGTTAACCAAACTGATTTCCTCTTGTATGGTTTTGCACTTTTTTTTATCTTCTTGTATTTGCTCTAGCTCCTTACTAGTTAATTTTAACATAAGCCATAAAAAAAAAGAGTAGGAATAAAATGAGTTTTAATGTACATATACAATACACTACTGCTTGTAGAAATACAATGTAGAAATTGACAATCTCAAACTTTCAAACTAATTATTTTACACGAGTTCATATTTAAAGGACATCTAAATCCACAATTAAAACCACTAACATACTTTACCATTTTTCTCACTTACCTCGTATTTATATGTTTTAGATATGCTTACTTAACAATGTTATTTTAATTTAGAACTCCTACAAGAATGAAAGATATCCTAAAGAGATAAATAACGAGTCTACGTGTCTTTATTTTTATAGACTATAGTTGTCTCTTTAGTCTAAGCTGTATTATTTATTTATTTTTTCATATCAAATTTCATATAACATTTTCATACGTAAAGTTTACTATACATTTTCATATAAAAAAATATATAATTAAAGCAGTTATGATTTTGTTTTTACCAAAAGAGTTATCTGGTCGGATGATAAAAAAAAAATTACAAAAACTACATATGGGACAAATTAAAAAAATAGTAAATTGCAAAAATCGTCTCAAAAATTTGGCCAATTTGCATGTTTCATCTCAAAAATGTCAAAACTGCAAAAACAGTCCATGTGGCAAACTTTTGGAGCATATTTCGTCCCTGGTTGCAAACAGCGTTAACTCCCATCCATTTCCTTAGGCACGTGATTTGCACACGAGGACATATTTGTCTTTTTACACCATACTAACCCGTTTAATACCTCACCCACCCATTTCAATATCCCACCCATCAAATTGAATACTCCCTTTTTCAATCTCAAATCACACATATCTACTTATAATAATAAACTTTAACCCTAATTTTTAGGAGTACCCCAAATCAGTCAATATGGTGCTTTGTTTTGTAATAAACAATGTGTGATTCGATGTTCATGGACTCCCAATAACCCAGTCGTCGTTTTTTTTGTTGTCCCCAAACTGGTGTAAGTTACAAAATATATTAATTCTTAACAATTATTGTGTTTTCTTAATCTCCTTTCTATATGTTTGTAGGGTACGGATTGTAGATTTTTTTTGTTTGATATGACCCACCCATGTGTGCCCGTTCAACTGTGATCATCCCACCAAATCGAAGATTGAAGATTTGGTTGGTTTATACTTGGGTTATTTTCCTTGTTTTTATGATGTAATAAGCTATGTATTGTTATTTAGTAAGTAGTTGAACTTATTCATTGACCAAAATGTGTTATGGTCAATGAATTTTGATGTAAGGTTTGTGTTGTTTAATGAAATGAAGTTATTAGACTGAAAAATGTGTCTATGTACAAAGAGTATGAAATCAAGTTAGTAGACTGCAAATGACAGTTTACCAATAATGAAAATGAAAAATACCCAAGAAGATTTAAACATAGCTATTACTACCAAGTTTAACATTAAACATAGTACTAAGTTAAACATCAAACATAGTACCATGTTAAAGACATCAGATACTACTAAGAGTCTTAAACATGAAACATAGTACATACAAAAGGGACTGATAAGGTGAAAAGTGTACCGCTTTTAAGGGGTCATTTAAGCCCGAATTCGTGATTATTTGATCAATTACTGTCCTAAATCGTTCCTTTTGTCATTTTTGATACTTTTGAGAAGAAATCTAAAAAAGGAAGATTTTGTACGTTTTTGGAGCAAAAAAGTGAAGAAAACGGCAAAGTCTCAAAATCCTTGCTGGGAACAGTACCTGACGACGTCAAGACTTCACACATGACGGCGTCAAGCTTGGCAAAAGAGGTGGATATAAAGAATACACGTGACAGCCCAGAACATTTTTAGTATAATTGCCCTGAAGGCGTCACCAACGCCGTCAGGGTCATTTTGCAAGTGACGGCCCATAGCTCAATTTCTACATGAAGGCGTCAAGACTGGATCTAGGCGATACAACCCTTAATTTGGTGGCGAGTTGACGGCGTCAGAAGCTACAATGTGAAGCCGTCAGGATGTATTCTCTATATATATTTTTCCAATTTTTCATTGTAAAAGGTGGAACATTAGGAGAACTTTGGAGAGCTTAAACCCTAGACGAATTTTCTGTAAAAATAAGGGTTTCAACCCATGTTCCATCCATGCTTAATTGAAGATAAGTTTTCCAATAATCATACGATATGTCTATGTGTTGTGTGATTCTATCTTATGCTTGTCTTTCTTTTAACATGTTAGGCTAGGTTTTTATTGTGTTTGCTTAGATATAGTGAAACCTAGATGTTGATTATTGGTTGATGGTTTGTTTATAATTGTTGTGGATGATTGTATTCGATGTTAGGCTTAAGAAAACTGGCAGACTTCCATTGGTAACTTGCTTGAACGTCTTAAGAAACATGATCGGAGGTGTACTACGATTTTTGGTTGTATTTAATGCATAAGTGAATTCTAGTGATCCCATGTTAGGAGCTTTTAGTCGGCTCGACATAGGAGTGAAGTAGGAGCTTATAGAGTTAGGAATATTGTACACGGCCCTACGACTAGTATTAAGGAATATAACCCGTCATCCATGCAATTGTAATAAGCTAATCAACCGGTAAAAGATATCTAGGGAGTAATGAAATCTAAGTAAACACATCTTTTCTCATTATTGTTTTCACCACATAATTACATTAGTTTATTTTCATTTATTTTTATTTTATTTTGATTGCATCTTTAGTTATTTGGATTAGTTGACTAGCAACTAATTCCGTCCACTCCTTCAAAACCCGAGATTTTACTTGCTTTTAAAAAAATATAAAAATACAAAAAGAGTCATTTGTCACCTCTAGACCTAGTTTAGTAGGCTTTCTAATCCTAGCGAACACTTTTCCTGAGTTGAACGATCAATCCACCGGTACTTGTCACTATACTATATTACAACGATCAGGTACACTGCCTGGCGGGGATTGCAAGCTTCTCAAGATCCCATGAGAGGTAAAACCTGTTGCGAGGGAGCAATCCCGCGTATCAAGTTTTTGGCACTGCAGCCCGGGGAATAGTTATTGTCTAGGTTAGAATTTCTTTTTATTAGGTCTACTTGCTAGATTCTTTTCTAGTAAGATTTTTATTTTTAAGTTTTCTTTAGTCTATCTCATTTCTTTGTTCCTTTGTTCGTAACCATTACCATCTGATTCGTTGTGTTTTGGTGTGTGCAAACAACAATTTTATCAAAATATCAACAATTTGTCGTGAGACAAATAATCGTGAAGTAATACGAGTAAACCGTTTAGGAAAACGATTACCTCGCAAAACTTGTGAAAGTGATATTCAAATTGTGAGACCGGGAAGTGTTTTCCCGGGTCGTACCCCAACGAGGTGTGAATGGAAAGCTTCGAGTGAGATTGGGATTAAAATCTTGTATGATTGGAAAGGTTATTTGGTTTTGTTGTACGTTAAATTAACGAAAATTACAAATTAACGAACGAAAATGGAATAAACGTAACCTAAATGGGAAATTAAACTAAGGAATGTTAAGTACTATTTAAAATAACCTAAAATGCTACGGGAAACAAAAAATATGTATCAGGAATCCTAAAAATCACAAATTTCACATAAACGTGACGTTTATTCTAAATAAACGTCAACGCGCAAATAAAAACGTGAATTTAGAGCTACGCAAGTCCTACGGGTTTCCAAATAATTTTCTAACGCATTTAAAGACAAAAGTAAATTTAAAAAAAAAGAAAATTAATTTTTCAATAAAAATTCTATTTATTATAAATTAAAAACTAATTTTTATTAATTAAATTCTAATAAATAAACCACAAGGCCCAAAAATCTAAAACTTTTTTAATAAATTCTAATTTTATCAAAAAAGGTAGTGACCATCCGAGTATTAGATTAATTGGCTAACGCGCCAGTGCTAGTGTATGACTTGGTGACCATCCGTTATGCAAGTAACGCGCCAGCGATCCAAGAAGTGCACTAGTTAGCATCCGTTAGTTGAGGCGTCAAAGACTCGTACCTGCCATCTACTAAGTGAGGTTCGCCCCTAGATTTGTTAGGAGAAGCCTTAACGCTTATGAGTGTACCGGTAGCATTTAGATTCTAGAACTTGTGTTAGTGATGCATTCCGAGACCGCTAGTGAGACTACATTTATGTGGTTAGGATTTACTACATGATAAGAGGCATTATGATCACCCTTGTGTTAAACCCGTATCATAATTACTTGACCATTTAAATCATATTACTTGACTAGCGAAGTCAATTAATTTTTCCCACACCTTAGCGTTATACTTATTTTTAGTACACGATACCCCTACTACACCCCTCCGAGCCTATCTTTTCGTTTCTAACTTTAAGCATCTTACTTAAAGGAAGAATTTGTTAACAATCCACCCCAAATGTGCAACCAAATCGCCTTAGCCTTCCGTGTATGCACTCATCTTTAGTGCATTATTGTTACATGTTTCAACCCTTAGTTAATTATCTAATTGATTACATGGTTGCTAAGTCGAGTCATATCTTGTACTTATTGTTTTGGGACGATTGAGACTCGTGGGTAAAGTACTATTGTAATGGAGTAATAGGGATGACGTCAATTATTACCCCCGTATGTGCGTTAATATTTAAAAGTACTCCAAGTGTTTTGATTATCTTAATTCGAGTCATTAGAGTAGTTTATTGTAAAGTATGTAAAAATTCAAGTGTAAGGGGAATGCAAATCCCCTATGATGTATTATTTTGGATGGTAGGGCAAGAGTGTATGCAAAAAAAAAATAATAATAATAATAAAATAAAAAAAATAAAGAAAAAAAGAAAAAAAATAGAAAAAGAAAGAGAAAAACATACGGACTACCATCCCGTTTCATTTTATGTTTGTTTCATAGTTTGTTAGATTTTGATTAGCTTAAGTCGAGTCGATTCTTGGCTTAGCAACGCCATATTGTACATGTAATTAACCAAGATGATTAACTCGCCACCAGTAAATATTGCCTTTATCCAAACCGTGTTTTCCATATCCTTACACCTAACGTTATAACCCATTAAAAGACCTCTTTGATAGTTTATCCGAGGTACTTATGCCAAGTGGTAGAGGTTTGATCCTTTCCCAAGCCTATGGTAATCTATTTGCTATGACAGGTAGTGAGAGATGTTTTCCATTTCCATATTTTGATATATACTTTGTTACACCCGAGAGATGTGAGTATCTAAACACTATTTGTAAGGTGCTAGTGTATGACCTCCGTGCTTGTTTTTGGTTTTTAGTGGAACGATTATTTGTTGTAATTACTTTTATATTAGTGTTAAATGACCCCTAACTTGTATTTTGATTAGAATAAAAGCGCATTTGCTTGAGGACAGGCAAATCTCAAGTGTAAGGGTATTTGATAGGGCGAAAAGTGTACCGCTTTTAAGGGGTCATTTAAGCCCGAATTCGTGATTATTTGATAATTACTGCCCTAAATCGTTCATTTTGTCATTTAGGTACTTTTGAGAAGAAATCTGGAAAAGAAAGCATTTTGGACGTTTTTGGAGCATAAAAGTGAAGAAAACGGCAAAGTCTCAAAATCCTTGTTGGGAACAGTACCTGACGACGTCAAGACTTCACACATGACGGCATCAAGCTTGGCAAAAGCTGTGGATATGAAGAATACACGTGACGGCCCAGAACATTTTTAGTATAATTGCCCTGACGGCGTCACCAAGGCTGTCAGGGTCATTTTGCAAGTGACGGCCCAGAGCTCAATTTCTACATGAAGGCGTCAAGACTGGATCTAGGCAATACGACCCTTAATTTGGCGGCGATTTGACGGCTTCAGAAGCTACAACGTGACGCCATCAGGATGTATTCTCTATATATATTTTTTTTCCAATTTTTCATTGTAAAAGGTGGAACATTAGGAGAACTTTGGAGAGCTTAAACCCTAGACGAATTTTCTGAAAAAAATAAGGTTTTCAACCCTTGTTTCATCCATGCTTAATTGAAGATAAGTTTTCCAATAATCATACGCTATGTCTATGTGTTGTGTGATTCTATCTTATGTTTCTCTTTCTTTTAACATGTTAGGCTAGATTTTTATTGTGTTTGCTTAGATGTAGTGAAACCTAGATGTTGATTATTGGTTGATGGTTTGTTTATAATTGTTGTGGATGATTGTATTCGATGTTAGGCTTAAGAAAACTGGCAGACTTCCATTAGTAACTTGCTTGAACGTCTTAAGAAACATGATCGGAGGTGTACTACGATTTTTGGTTGTATTTAATGCATAAGTGAATTCTAGTGATCCCATATTAGGAGCTTTTAGTCGGCTCGACATAAGAGTGAAGTAGGAGCTTATAGAGTTAGGGGATATTATACACGGCCCTACGACTAGTATTAAGGAATATAACCCGTCATCCATGCAATTATAACAAGCTAATCAACCGGTAAAAGATATCTAGGGAGTAATGAAATCTAAGTAAACACATCTTTTCTCATTATTGTTTTCATCACATAATTACATTAGCTTATTTTCATTTCTTTTTATTTTATTTTGATTGCATCTTTAGTTATTTAGGTTAGTTGACTAGCAACTAATTCCGCCTACTCTTTCAAAACCCGAGATTTTACTTGCTTTTAAAAAAAATATAAAAATACAAAAAGAATCATCCCTCACCTCTAGACCTAGTTTAGTAGGCTTTCTAATCCTAGCGAACACTATTCCTGAGTTGAACGATCAATCACCCGGTGCTTGTCACTATACTATATTACAATGATTAGGTACACTGTCTGGCCGGGATTGCAAGCTTCTCAAGATCTCTTGAGAGGTAAAACCTGTTGCTAGGGTGCAATCCCGCGTATCAGGGACATAAACATGAAACATAGTCTTAAAGTGGAAACAAATGGAGCAACAAAAGACGTCAGTTACTTTGTTGGTGTAAGCCTGGATGCTAATTTTTAGTTCTTCTATTTGGACTTGCACCAGCAACTTGTTGTTGACTCCCAATTGCAGCTGCTTGTTGCTGTTGACTCCCAATTATGGCTGCTTGTTGCTATTGAATCCCACTTGCAGGCTATGCACTTGCACCAGCTTCTATCCCATTTGCAGGCACTGCACTTGCAGCACTCCCACTTGCACCAGCATTTCTCCCACCAGCTGCACTCTCACTTGCAGCAGCTGCACTTGCAGCAGATGCACTCCCAGTTGCAGCTACATTCGTACCAACTAAACTTAGGCAATCCTAGCAACTCTTGATTTACTTCAACATTGATGGGCATGTAATAACTCTCAACTGTGGTTTCACCATGTTCAAATAAAACTTCAATAACCTTATTATCTTTTACATATTTGGAAAGGTTAACAATATCAGCATCACTTCCCAAAACCCTTAATCCCAAGTCTAATGTCTTATTTGGTATCTTAAAGTGATAATACATGATTTCCCTAGGATCATATTTTTACTTCTTCACTATAGAATGTATTATGTCAATCCTAAAGTGCTCAATATCTAACAAATCAACAAATTGCACTTTATCCCCAAAATACCTATGATTTGGTGTTGGTGTGAAAGTTCCACCATGAAAAACCTTCATTAAGAACACTAAGGGATAATCAGCTGTTTCATAAACAAAAAATAAAAATTAGAATAAACACATAAAGAATATTGAATACCAAAACTTTTTATTTCAGTAACAAGTTCTTACCATATTCTTTGTATGGACCAAATTTACTTCCATTTTTTTGAAAATACCAGAAGTTATGTCCCATTTGAGAATCAAAGTTGAAGGAATAGAATTTGATTGTGTTGAATTTTAAGGATGTATAGCGTATTGGGGTTTAGGGTTAGCATAAGTCAACTGATTAAACAAATGACTGGGTTTATAAAGTGGGTGGGTTATTACAATTGTTTAAATATTGATATGGTGTAAAAAGACAAATATGTCCTCGTGCACAAATCACGTGCGTAGGCAAACGGATGAAAGTTAACACCGTTTGCAACCAGAGACGAAATATGCCACAAAAGTTTGCCACAAGGACAGTTTTTGCAGTTTCGACATTTATGGGACGAAATAACGATTTTTGCAATTTACTCTTAAAAAAAGATTACATACGTTCAATAATATTTATGAAAATTTTACATTTTACCAATTGAAATTGTCAATAAAAATATGTACATATAACTACCTAAGTAAAACTATGTTTGGAGTTCAAATAATAAGTATTCGAAGCCACCCCATTCTTAACTTTTTTTCTTTTAGGCCACTAATTGATCAAAACCAATGTTATAAATGGCGTGAGGCGTGGCGTGGCGGCAAGGCCACGCCTCAAGCCTTACGCGCCATGGCGAAGCCATGGCGTTTTTTGCGGCGTGACTAAGGCGGCGAAAAAATATTTATATATTTATCATTTATGTTATAATATCATATTTTATATGCATATCGAGTTTACAAAAGTTGAGTTAACAAAAGGTGAGCTTACAAAAAGTGATATGCATAAGAAATAAAGTGAAAATTTGAACTATGTTTAGAAATTACTAGGCCCAAAATTTAAGCCCACATCATCCTCTTCTAAAAATGGCGCCACGCCATAGGATAAGGCGCGCCTTGGCACGCCTTTTCGCGCCTTATTCCATGCCTTTTCACATGACGCCTAGACTTCATGCCTTGGTCCATTTCGTGGCGCCGAGGCCACGCCTCGCGCCTTGGCGCGCCTTTTAGAACACTGATCAAAACTAACTTACAGGTCATTTATTTATGTGTTTGCTTTCATTTATAACAATTTTGGATAACCTTTTAGCGAAAATCTTTGAAACAATGAGAATAAAGCTAAATATAACGTATTAAACAACACAAATAAGTATTAAAACGTAGAATATCAATTTTAGCCAATTAATTTAAGTGCAACCATATTTAGTCGAAAGTGATTTATGATTATTTAACTAATGTTTTATGTTACAATTTTCAATCTTCTTGTTTTGATATGTTTAAATTAGCTTTATTCTTGCAATTTTATAAATATTCGGAAGAATTCGAACGAGATTGGTGTAAACGAAAACAAAAACATATTTTAATGACCCATAAGTTAATTTAAATAAATGAGTTGCATAAAAATAAAAAAATTTAATAGTTAAGCGGTCTCTGGATACATATTCCCTTCAAATAACTATAGTATAAAATTCAAAATTTTGTAATGCTATATCAATATGTGATGATTATCTGCCTCTCTCAATTTCAAAATTTATAAGGTAGTTTGTTAAGAAAGTGGAGCCCAATGTTGTTCAGTCAACAGTGAGACAAATTAAATATAGATATACATAATTCTAAACCAAAAATCTGATTCTCTCTTTTGTTTGGGCAAAAAGAGAAACCTAATATAGCCTATATTTGATACTATTATTTGATGGTGTTTCAAGTAATGCACCCTTTTTGTATTTCTCAAAAAATATACATCAAGAAAATGGGTTTATTAATATATGTCACATTCATAGTAGATACAATGTGTCTTCTATGGATATATCCTTGAAGTGTCGATCGGCTTATAAAGGCATGAAAGATATGATGATGTGAACTTTGAGATGCAACAAATACTAGCGAAATTAATGACACGATACGTATGCAATGTTGTGCATCATTACCTTTTCGACTTAAAGTAGGTTTAAAATAGAAAAATACAGCAGAAAATATGAAAAAGGACCGCTTCTTTTGATTAATGAGCGTCGTGTACGCCTTGATCAGTCGAAGTAAGGCCATTTGAGGTTATCCAACAATATAAAGTACATGCCTTGTGTAGTAAATATACTCTATGAATCAATGGAGAAAAATATTGTTTTATGTTTATGTTAAATAATAAATTGAAAAGTATAGAAAATTATACAAAATACATTATGAATGTTTTACATACATTTCCTCAAGTTTATGATGACAAAAAAAGCAATAATGTTGTATAACATGTAAATGAATTATTTGTAATTATAAAGGATAACATATACTGTTCATAGAAGAAAAACAACAAAATTATTACTACAAAACAAATACCTTTGGAAATAAAATATTATAACGTATGAAATCCAAGCCAAAGATCTAAGCAAGTGCTTTTAGGATATGGTGGACCAAGAAGTGATGATTTTGTGTTGTCAAAGACACTCTACATGCATACACATTACAATTTGTAACACATAACAATTTAACAAATTTCCTTGAAAACAAAAAAAAGTATTTCTATTTTGTACTACATATCTAAAAATATTATTAAATAGGAATAGAAAAACATGCAGACTTACAGTGCTAAAAATTAATCTTAATATATAACAAAGTCATATATAAAAGCTCTACTGAAATAATACATTATTTGTTAATAATGCAACTAATATATTATTAGTTCGTCTTTTTATTTTTATTTTTCCAATTAGAAGAACTGAATACCATGTGAGATCTTTTTTGAAAAAAGTGATGGTGGTCCATCGAGTGTACTGCTTAATTTGCCTTGGAATTCAAGCAATCTTAATTTCTGTATTTTAAAACAATCATATTTATTGAAAAATCGAATACAAAGGTATAATAATCAATTATTTCTTAAAAACGTCCATCACTCTATTTCTTAAAAAAGTCCATCATCTAGAAAATTGTTAAGTATGCATAATTTATTAGTGGTTTACAAATTCACTTATTCACCACTCCTAACTAGATGAGTAATTCAAATTCTCGAGTTCGCCCATTCGGCCATGTATTCGTTGGTCGCGCTTTCTCTAGCTTGTTTTCATCCGTATGTGAGTTTGCGCGATCAGAGACGGAGACAGTGGGGAGCCAGTGGTGCTCGGCCCCCTCCAACACGCCCAATCGCTTTACTATTTACCTTATAAATTTAAGCATATGACGCAACTATAGGCAAATGACCTCCTAACCTTTAGTTAAATTACTTTGTTTAACTTGAGAAAAAAATTTCGGCCCCCCTTATTCGTAATTCCTGGCTCCGTCCCTGTGCGCGTTCCCGGGTTATTTCTGAACTTATGATTAATCCAAGCTAGATGTGAAAATGACGACCAACTTTAGTCATGCTGCCTAAATAAAACTTTTTCTAAGATATAACTTTTTCAATGATTTTCAAAATTCGGTATATAACAAAATTAAATTTTGGATGAAAATAGGTTAAAGTATATCTACATTTATTGTTCAAAAAAGAATATCTATATTCAGCGTGAAGATGTATTGAAAAATGGGTTTGTGTAACGCATGCCCTCACGAGATCGTTTCAGATGTAAAAATAAAAAAAAAATAAAAAAATGAGTTCATTTAATTAAAAATCATATTTAATTAAGATAGTTTTATGTTTAAATAATGTGTATTACTTTTTTTTTTTTTTTTTTTTTTTTTTTTATTTCTTTGTTTTACTAAACTTAGAAAGAAAGTTCGAGCTTAGTTAATAACCTCTAACTAGTACCCTCGTTAGGCAAACCTTTTTGTCTAGTGTTAACAAAATAATACGATAACCGAAAAAGCAACTTTAGAGACAATCTCCAGACATGAGTTGATAGGGTTGATTTCGGATAAGATAAACTTATAGGAAATGGTCATGTTTTTTAAACCTAGTTGACACTCGATCTACGACCAGTAAGTAAGTGTAAATATTGTCTTTCACATGTTGTTTTGAGCAATGACGGACTTAGTATTTTCAAGAGGATTTGCGCAAAAAAAGTATTAGGCTAACTAATTATAGTTAAATCGTAAGAAACAGAAAAAGCTAACAAAATTTATTGAGAGTTGCATATACAAAAATGACGGTTTGAAACTTTTTTGCACTTTATGACCTAAAATCGGATGTAGTCCGTGCCACATCCAGCATCTATGTAGGTCCGTCCCTAGTCTTGAGGTTAGGCTTGTAAAACAGTCAACATTGCTTGTTGTTAACGTTTTGTAAGAAACATATACCAAAAGGTGAGAGCTTATCTATACATACATACATATATCACTGTATACTTGCATAGTGGGTCATATGGAACCGCCAAGCTATAGAGAAATATAGAGCTAATTGTTATATACTTAAAATAAAATAAATTAGGGGAGTTAAAGAAACTAGATGAGGAACACCTTTTTCTTTATCTCACTGGCTTCAGTTAAAGTTGGAGGGAATTGTGTTTTTCATGGTTAAAGCACCTCTCTTTCACACACTCTATTTCTCTCTCTAGTATATATGTTCCAAGAATATTACCACTTTTGAAAAATATATCTCATCCGGGTATCCTTCCAATCTCGATTTCACTTGTTTTTTTATATGAAAAAACCATTTTGAGCTTGTTCTAGAGTTTTTATCTTGTTCATCATCATCTACTATCTAGAAACACCAGATCTCAATAGTAGAAGAACAAGATATATAATTATTAAGGAGGGTCATATTTTGCTATATATGAGCATGGATCAAAAAATAAAGATTTCTTGCTATGATTCTTGATCGAATAACGGCACAAAAAGAACTCGTGTTTTGTAGTTAGAGAAATGAATATTAGCAGCTCTGATCTTATTGATGCAAAGCTTGAAGAGCATCAATTATGTGGATCTAAACAGTGCCCCGGTTGCGGACATAAACTCGAAGCAAAAACGGTACGTTGTATGGGTTTAATTAACGTTGGTTTAATGTTTATATATAGATGTAATCCTTTCATAATATTCTTAGCTTCAACTTAACGATTTTGACAAAATAAGAATCAAGACAAGAGAATATAATTATGCTGGCTGCCGAATTTTCTTTCTGTATTTAAATTCTTTCTTCATGATAATATAAACAAATTCCGTTGCAAAAGAATATGATTGTATTTTTGTACTAGTTGTGAGCTAAAAAAGCTCATGTGATATATAAATTTCGTAAGATATATTGATAATTTCTTTATTATTTGATCATGTGTAGGATTGGGTAGGGTTACCAGCTGGAGTGAAATTTGATCCAACTGATCAAGAATTGATCGAACATCTTGAAGCAAAAGTTGAAGATAAGAACTTGAAATCTCACCCTTTGATTGATGAGTTCATACCTACTATTGAAGGCGAAGATGGGATCTGTTATACACATCCGGAAAAACTCCCAGGTGAGTTATCTATGCGGTATAGTACTCGAAGTTGATATAGTGGTTTCAGGCTCGTATGTGAAACCGAAAAAAGATAAGAATTTATGAACAAGAAATTAATTGAAATATGTATACATCTATAAGTGTTTTTTGTTGAATAAGTTAGGCTTTACTATGAGCACCACAGAAAATTAGGGTTTCTGTTTGTTTTGACTTTTCTTACTAAGATTTGTTTTTGTCACACCTAAGAAAACCTAAACTTGAGTGAAATAGAGTTTCTTTGTTTGTTATGACTATGAAAGTTACTTAAAATTTTGTTTGATGTTTAGGAGTTACAAGAGATGGACTGAATAGACACTTCTTTCATCGACCTTCAAAAGCTTACACAACCGGTACAAGAAAAAGGCGAAAAATCCAGACCGAATGCGACCTACAAGGCGGTGAAACACGATGGCATAAAACAGGCAAGACCCGACCAGTTATGGTGAATGGGAAGCAAAAGGGGTGCAAGAAAATCTTGGTACTCTACACCAACTTTGGGAAGAATCGAAAACCGGAAAAGACTAATTGGGTGATGCATCAATATCACCTTGGACAACATGAGGAGGAGAGGGAAGGCGAGCTCGTTGTATCAAAAATATTTTACCAAACTCAACCAAGGCAATGTAATTGGTCCGAGAGGGTGCTGAATAACAACCTCTTATCAAATAATATTCACATAGAAGGCACAAATAATATCAATGGATTGAATAATATTGGTAGAAGAGAAACTAGAAGCGGAAGTGGGAGTTGTTCTTCTTCCAAAGAAATAAACGTTGCTACTACAACCACGGTAACTGCTACCGGTAGTGTTGAAGCTCACAATAGTATTAGAGATGAACTTATTGGAGCGGTTATGTCAAGTTACAATCCAATGGATCAAATGCAACATTTTAAAGATGTTGATCAATATAGCTTTGGACCGTATAGAAAAAACTTTGGTGAGGTAAGTTTCTTGATCAAATTCATCAACTTGATATGAATTATGTTTACACTATCAAATATCTTTGTGTTGCGAGTATACATACTGTCGAGGTTAATGGGTCCCACAATTTTTATTTTATTTTTCCTCGTGTGAAGGTTGTATAAAAGATCAAAACTTGAACTTGAAAATTACTCAAACTTTAAGATCCCTTATATGAATCTTATTTGTGCTATCATATCAATTGAACAACTGATAACAATTTGAATCTTTGGGGTGATTTCTCAATTCATGAGTAAAAATATGAAACTGAAAGTCCTCGAATTCTTGATTGTTTTCGTGTGCAAGAGATAGAGTTGGTTAGTTTACATCACTATTTTGGCTTATGGGCATGAAATGTGGGCTAAGAGTTGGATGTAGGTTGAGTGCAAGGTTAAAAGATGAACTCAAAACGGTTTAAGTGTTGCTTTTATTATAGAAATTGCTTGTATTAGCAGCAAACATCTATCTATAAATATGTAAATTAATGTGCCACCTTTTCATGCATGTAGATGGTTGTACGTACATGCATATACACATATTGCATGAACAATGGCTTTGCTAATATGGTAAAAGTGACTTATGTAGGTGGGAACAACAACAGCTGAGGGTTCTATCTCGTATGATGAACATGACCAACAAAGGCAACACCATCAGCAGTATCATCAAATGAGCCATGAGAATGGTCAGCAACAATATCCACATCATCAGCAATATCCACATCAACATCACATGGCAACGACCGCTTTCCATGTTAGCATGCCATCTCATGCCATGTCAGCAATCGTCGCTTCTTCTTCTTCCCTAAACCACTCCTCAATGATTCTAGATGATGCCTCCTTTAATGCATCTAGGATGATGGAAAATTATGAGGTAACTTAACAATTAATTATACTTGTTTAAATTTACTTGATAAAAATTAACAAATAAATATCAATTTGTTACTTAAATTCCAGACTAATAATTTTTCTTAAAAAAATACATATATTTTTAATGTGTAATTAATAAACATAAACTTCTTTATTCAATCCAAAAGTGCATTTCATAAATATTAATTAAACTGAAAAATTAGCATATTTAAACATGATTTACTCTATAATGAACTCAAATTTTATTTTATTATTACACTCTAACATGTGTCTAATGGGCACATGTTAGCAGAACTCGTGTTAATAGAAAAACCAATTGTCTCATGTGATCTAACGGGCTTTTTTTTTTCTTTTTTTTTTCTAAAAACATATATATACAGGTGTTTACAGCCACAAGATTATTTTTGGAAATTCTTTTAAGTTAGATTATCTTGTGACTTGTTATTAGGTTTTTGAAATAAGTTAATTATTGTCTAGAAATAATAAAAAGACCAGTCTTTGTACATTTTTTCTTGCACTTGCCATGTTACGTAAAATTTTTAGCAAACAAAATGGTAAAGTTGTATGTATATGTAATTAGCTAATCCAAATTTTCATTAAAAAAAATCAATTCTAAAATTATAAATAGATATTTAAAAACCATATTGTACCCATCTATTTATCTTTTATAAAAATTTCAAGTCAAAATCAAACAATATGATATTTCATCAATTTATCAGAGCCTAAAGACTTTTAAGTGCAATCTTTTCAAGCAAATTTATATAAATTATTTTAATGGCAATGTATAAAAGAACAAATCTATATGATTAGATGTTTAATTTTTACCAAATGTTTCTTTAAAAATATCATAAGAATTAAATCATTTTATATCTTTGTTTCTGTTTTTAAAGGTGGTTCTTTGATCTTGTCAACCAAGTTGAGAACAAGTAATCATATATTCACTTTTCATGTCTTTTTTTTGTTGCAGACAATACATGATCATATATGGATAATTATGTTTTATTGTTGCAAACATCATAGAGTACTTAATTGTGTCGACCCGTAGGCTGTAGCAATTAGCATGCATGCACAACATCTATAATTTTGGATGCTTCAATTTGTAAATTGTTAGAGAAAGAACATATAAAGTTATTTTATTGTATTACAAAAGCACCCTTTGGTTATTTTGTCACAGATATAATTTATATTTTGTTACATATAAATTCCAAGAATTTTTGTGCTTATAAATAAAAACCAACTTCAATCTAGATTATATTACTATAATTTAGTCATCAAATCTTTAAATATATTTAGAAAAACTAAAACTTTATAAAGAGCTTCATTCAATCCTTGCATTTAGTTATATGGACTTCTGTAAGACATGACAAGGTTGGAAAACTACATTTAGATTCTCAGAAACACCTAAGGATCTAAATCATTTTCTTATAGAACATCGCCGTTCAAAAAAAAAAAACAGTTTCCTTAATAATTCTTATAATGCAATTTCTACTCATGTAACTTTATACTACTTTCTTACTCGTCTCATAATACAAATCTCGTCAAATAAAATTAAGGGTCTGAATCATAAAGTTATCTTGTTGTAGAATTGAATACTTAAATAACTTGATTTGCCGAAATCTATACATATACACATAAAAGTATACATATATTTTACTCTCTTTTTTTAATGTGTTATGTGTAAACTTAAACAGCAGCAACAACAACATCATAAGATAGGAGGAAGATCAGCATCATCAGGATTGGAAGAACTCATAATGGGGTGCACTCCATCATCATCAACTGATATCAAAGAAGTGAGTCTTTTGCCACCTTTTTTCTCTCTACCAATTCCCGGAAAAAACATGATTTCTTTCTCGTTAGAGTCTAGCTAATAAGAAAAGTGTTTTAGTTATGCTCTAACAGAAATTATATTAACCCTTAATTAGTTTTGCATCTTTATATACTGTTTAAGGTTACATTAGATGGGTGAAACAGCCGTTAAAACTAAAAGAAATGATTGGGAAACCTAAGGATTTGCCTACTTTTATTTAAGTTTGTGTGTCAACCTCATATTGGTTGCACCTATAAGACTCACTTTTTCACAAACAAATAGAACATTATCATGCGGTTTAGCCATGAAGTTAGTCGCATCTTTAAGCTTCTCAATCATCTCTAAAAAAAGATGGTTTAAACAATTTTGCTTGATATTTGCCTTTAGAATGGGAAATAATAGAATAAAAAGCAAGGCAAAAGATGAGCCATAAATTGTGGAACCTGCTTCCTTTTCTTCTTACTGAACAACAAGAGAAAAGGTTAAAGAAACTGTATCAGATATCGGCCCCCAGGCAATGATAGAAATAGTAGCTAGGGCTCTTTTCTGAAATGAACACTAAGGAATATAAGTAAAAAAAAGTACTGAAAGTACAAATTCAAAATTAACATTTCCTTACATATATGTACCCTATAATGATATTTTTATGTCTAGGATTATTACGGAGTATTATTATTATTATTATTTAAAAGGTATACATTGTTTAACTATATAAAAGTTTCCAGGGTATAAAAATTCTTGCACTAGTTGTCATAAAGGTAATTAAACAAAATAAAGCAAAAAAAGTGGTGTATGCAGCAAATAACAAGTGTAGTGAGCAATATAAATGGTGTATCCTAAGCTCACACACGGGTTCGGGCCTACTAATTTATCATTAATCACAAAATGTGTTTAATTAAGTGTTCTCTAGCTATACTGTTTTTTTATTCTTTTCAGAAAGATAAATATTTACATAGAAGCATCGCAATACTACATTTTGCTACATATTTTTTTGCAGCATTACAAAGTAAAATTGTTTTTGTTTTTTGAGACTTGAATCTATCATTGTTTTATTTAGTTAGTGAGTAAATCACAAATTTTCACACCTGTTATAATTTCTTGAATATTACAAAGTATATTTGTTTTTGTTTGTAAAAAAGAACTACTTTCGACAACAAAATGAAGCTATGTCTTCTTTTCTTCTTTTTTTTTTTTTTTTTTTTTTTTTTTTTTTTTTTTTTTAATATCTATTTAATTTGTAACAATTTAAGGACACTACTTTGTTGTTATAATTGACAATAATAATATTTGATATTATAGAACCATATAGTCTAATTTGAGATTTATAAACTTCATAAAAGTTAGACTAGGGGTTGGCAAGAAAAAGGTAAGTTTGAAAGAACAGAGAAGATGGTGACCCAATATCATATCTTTTGCAAGTGTATGGTATCCTAAGACATAAGATAAAAGTTGCTTGGGAAATTTAGGTATAACTTCCTATGACCATGCCCTTTTTCTTTTCAGCAAACTAGAAAAAAATATTGTTACGGATATCGACTTGTATGCATCAGTGTGTCGAATGAGCTACATTTTTCTTTTAAAATACATCGATATTATTTTATAAACATCAAGTTATGTTAAAACATGAAAGTTGTGATGTTAATTAAGAACTGTACGTTAATTTAGATAGTTAAAATTTAATTCGTATTATCTTATAAAGATAGAATAACTATAAAAGAAGAAACGTGTAATAAATCATATGTAACTCATGATAAGTGCGATAAGATGATTTAGATGGGATGACGGGAGGAGCCAAAAGCTTATTGTCTAGGGGGCAAACTATGATATCTTTTAAGAACACTGTGCTACAATTTTTTTTTTTTTTTTTTTTTTTTTTGCTAGGAGGAAATTACAGATTAACCATGTGTTTTAATAAATTTACCTTACATATTTTTTCGCTAAGAGGGTAGATACCCACCCTGCCTCCCTGCTAGCGAATTTGTTGTCAGAGGGCGGGCCAAACAGGATATAAACTTAGCTTGGAAGTTAAGAAAATTATCAGAAGTGTGTTAAATTGTAGTTATTCATCATCCCTATTTCTTTTAACTTGGGCACCTAATATACTAATAACACCCCATGCATGCATGCGTTACATGTATCTTCTTCATTTTTTTTATAAAATATCAACCCTAAAGTATTTTGTATGTTCTTGTGTGCAATATTGCAGGAGCGTTCCGTTAGAAACCCACAAGAGGCAGACTGGTTGAAGTACTCCACCTTCTGGCCTGATCAAGATCACCGTTTCCAGAATCCATCAAATAATTAACATATATACACATATATATACTTGAAGGCTTTGATCAATAAAGCTTTATAAGAATAGGACCAAAGGACACTACCATGCAATACCGTTTTAAGTGAATATCGAATTTTTGGACAAGTGTATTTAGTTTCTTTCTTTTTTTCTTATTATTTTGTTTCTTATAGAATGTCGAAAGAAAAAATGTATTGTGCAAGGATACGATGAGGCCAAAACGAACACTCGTACATGTGTTACTCCCTCGTTCCTGCAAACTATAGTGTTTTTTGTGCGTTTTTATATAAATAATTATTATTTGAATGAAAAGATTATTACAGGAATGAGCTGAGTAAGATAACTTAAATAACACCTCCATGTTGATTTCTTTTTCTTTTCTTGCTATCTAGTTCACTTTCGTGTGTGTGAGTGTTAAGTGAAAACCTTGACTGATCAGAGAAGACGGTAAAGCAAATAATTCAATGTTGGGAAAGAAAAAAGAAGAATCCAAAAATGGAAAGGGAGAAAAAGTAAAAGAAAACCCAAGGAAAGGCTGCTCTACTGACATCAATATGATTACAGATAACACATCTTTGTGCTTATTAAATATTTTAATTACATTTATATTTATGCATATTGAAATTTTCGAGTTTTTGTTAGCTCGAGTTTATGACTCAGATGTGTTTGTTGTAACCGGGGTATTCTTGCGACTGTTTTTGACTCTTTGGTTGGTCAACCCAAAATGTATACCCAGTGAGGTTCGAACTTAAAACTTTTGGGAAAGACATCACGGTGTCGGACTAATAGGCCGCTAAGTTGGTAGTTTAGCAAATAGTGACAGCATAGCACACTTTTGGATGTTTTGAGTTTTGACGAATCTTGCAATATACTTACTTTTACATACCAACTTATTAATTCATGAAGTTCTTTTGTATATATAGCTAGTGTTTTCGTAATGAGCTACACGTACTTTAACCCTTCTCGAATTTTCTCTCTGTCAAGATTTTCTGACTTTTCATGCCGTCGAGCCAAACCTTACATTCCAACTGCGTGAGAGTGTAGATACGGGATCATTTAGCTTAAGATTAATGTACCATATCTTTGCATTTAACAATCCTGCCCGACTCTTTTCGACAGATTACTTTAGGGCCAGTTTCTTGAGTTTCTATGTATCTTACTTAAAAAATATTGTTCAGTTTCTAGGGTTTCTATGTAATACCTACGTGAACTCCACAAAAAGGTGTAGATTGGTGGGGCACCCTGACCTCGGGTGCCTTTTGGTGCCAGCCATTGTCCACCCTACAAGGAATAGCTCCGGTCAACTCTCCTGGCCTAGTGGGCACCAACTGGAGTGAGCCGAGACTCTCGGACTCTTGACCTCTTACCCACAAAGTCTCTCTAGTGTTATTTACGTGAACTATTCTAGGTTATATAAGTGCATCAATTTTATTTTATATTTTTATAAATATATGTTCGATCGCCGTAATCTGCATGAGATAGTAGTACTATGTATTTTCATAAAGAACGCACATTGGCCCAATTGTCTGATGTAATCATTGGAAGAATATATTAATACGTAGTTGGTTAACCTTTTTAAACTATTCTTGAATTCATAAGCATCTAAGATATGATGCGATGAACATTTTGTTAAAGATTTTGGGAACCACGAACATCCGTACCATTAACATATAGTATTTGGAATTTATTAGAACTTGAAATTTTATGGTCATACATGTGATATGATCCTATGAAACAAGTTACCATCACTTAATTAAAAGTTAAGTCCACATTTTCATTAGTAGCTAGAGTGAAATAACACAAAGAAACTTATGGGGTGTTTGGTAAATTTGTACAAGGTAATCACTATGGATATAGGAATGATAATGGGTTTGTAAAGCGGGTATAGAATATGCCAACATTTATGGGTTTCATTCCTATTTTGAAATATCAATCCCACGAACAAAACAGTTACATTTGGAATGAAAGTTATTCCTTCATTCTCATATTCTCCAACCAAACACCTTATTATGAACTGAATGGTTATTTACCTAGGATTTCGGACAAGTCAATTTGACCTTTCAAGAAAATGATCTCGAGTTTTTTTGAACGCCAATTCATTGAGAGAGAGAAGAGAGGGAAAAAAAAAAAAAAAAAAAAAAAATCTAGCAAGTTGGTAGAGGAAGAGGTTTCAATAACTTCATACAAGCTAAATTCGGATCATTGATCTAGTCAGTCCACAAGGGAGACGACTTTTTGGACCTATAAACTATCCACGACTGAGAAAGTATTTTTATGTCTTCCTCGATGCTGTCTTTTCGATGTGGATTAAGATCAAAGCAAACTCGATTTCGAATAAGACACATTTATTGACCCAAGTTGTAAAAAACACCCCAAGAGGCCAAGTAATGACTTCTAATTTAATTGTTAAGGACCAACTAGAACAATATTAAAGACTTGGAGGGGCCCTTTAGAAAAACTAATGGACAATTATTACCTCTTGTGAGAAGTGTCACTTTCCACATGCATGCAAATAAAAATAAAAAAAACACAAGTAAAATCTTAAATTTAAAAAGTTGAAATTCAAATTTTAGCACTTTATAGAAGATTTTGGAAGCTTTTAAAAGACAAGAAAGAAGAAGATGGACCAGAATGATAAGTGACATTTGTACAAGTGAAGTAGCTAAAGGTGCTTGTTGTCATTGCAGAGTTTGTGTTTATTAAGATTCGGTCTTTATAAAGATTAAAGAAGTTGCAGAGAAGGAATATGACAACATGCATGGCTTCTTTTTAAAGACAAAGAATCCTTCCTCACTTTCATTTTGGAATAAATGTATCAAGATAATTTAGTACGGATGGCAAGATGAACGGGTTGAATTAAATCCCTAGCACGGGTTAATTAGGATATATTCGCGTTAAATCGATCTATAGTAACTTTTAGTGCTTGAGCATGGATAGTAAATAGAAATAGGAATGTAAACTCACTGTGGTATGGTTGGATTTGCGATCCTTGTAATGTTTTTGTAATTTGTATGAACTTATTGTAATTTTTTTCTAGCTTCTTGCTCGCTTTTAAAATATATGAGGTTCAAGTAAAAAAGTGCTTGAGCATGGATCAATGACACAAAGAAAACCTTCCAAACATTGATAGTGCTAAGTTCTCCCATAGTCCCATGAAATATCTTTCGCTTAGTACTATTAAGGTTTATTCAAGGTGTCATCAATTTAGTAGTGTACGTTAAGTAGGGGTGAGCATCAGTCTAAGACCGGACCGGACCAACCAAGATCAAGACCGAAATAGCCTAAAAACCTAAATCGTGGACAAGACCAAATGTGTTCGGTCCGGTCCAAGAAGGCAAAATGGTCGGTTTGTACGCCGGACCGGACCGGACTGAGACCGAAATAAGGAAAAACCCGGACTGAGACCGGACCGCTGGTCTTTCGGTTCGGTCGGTCTCGATCTAGGTCTCAGTCGATTTTTGGTCTGTGTTGCTCATCCCTAATGTTAAGTATTGAGTATGTAAATTTGCAAATATTAGTTAAATTGGAAAATACTAGGTTGCTAAAATGGGAAGTGATACTTACATCATTTTTTTTATGCACACACCACAATGTTACATCATTAATGCACATGTTACAACATGCTATATGCATAATTGTGGTGTGTGCATCAAAAAAAGTGGTGTACTGCTAAAATGAAGATGAACTAATGGTTTTCACTCACATCTCACAAGTCACAAGTGTCTATATAATGAATGACACTTAAATCCGCAACCTCTTGGTTGATGAATACATTGTACCACTAGGCGAAAATCAACTTGATTCTCCTCGCATCATTTTGCTTCTATTGGTTTGTGTAAAACCTTGTTCGACCTATCAGACTCATTTTATTTAGAGCTAATTACATAAATGGTCCATGTGGTTTTTTAGGTTTCATGGATTTAGTCCCTAAACATTTTTTTTCTTCAGATCATCTCTTTATGGTTTTAACCCGTTACTGATCATTTGAGTACTATTTTTGTTAGTTTGACCGTGTAAATGCTTAAATGGTTCAAATAACATAAATACCCTCTTATATTTGCCTTTCTAAAAAAATACTAATAATTAAATTAAAAAAAAAAAAAAAAGAAAAAAAAAAAAAAAGAACCTCTTATATCTAAAAGTATGGTCCTTGTGGTTTGTCCGGTATCACGGATTTAGTCCCTATAACCAAAATACTTTATTTATTTATTTATTTATTTTAATATTTATATTTATTTTTGTTATTTTTATTTATCTTTTATCTTTTTTTGTTATTTTTTTTAAACTACGGCTTATTAGAAATTCACAGAATTTACAAGAAATTATTATTATTATTATTATTATTGTTATTATTATTATTGTTATTATTATTATTATCTTTTTTTTCTTTTATTATTATTATTATTATTATTATTATTATTATTATTAAAACTATAAAAATTTACATAAAGTTGAATGGGAGCCTAGACACAAGTTGTACTTTCACTTCTTTCTGAATTCAAAAACTTATTTTATGAAAGTTAAAAACACCATTCTTTGCATTATTTGAGTGGCTATTGGCAATAGACGTAATACGTAAAAGTATGTCTAAAGCCTCCATGTCGAATTCCCCGAACGTGGAGAAACACTTGAGTGGCTATTATTATTATTATTAAACATCACTTTTTGGTTGTTGTGAAAATGAATTTATCTTTAGTTTTTTCAATCCTATTAATTCAATTATCTCAACAACTCCTCACTACATCTTTAGTTTTTTCAATCCTATTAATTCAATTATCTCAAAATATTCAAATATCAATCATCTCAAAACACTCACGTATTATAAATTGGAATTTATTAACACCTATAAGTGTGTTTTGAGATGATTGAATTAATAAAGTTGAAAAAAATTGAATTTATTGATACTTGATAGAAAAATAGAGGAATAACGGACCAGATAGGGTGATAAATAAAAACCAAAAGTTTTAAAATAACAATAATAATAATAATAATAATAATAATAATAATAATAATAATAATAATAATAATAATAATTTAAAATATTAGAATAAAAATAATATAAAAAAGCCTAAATAAAATAAAAATAACAAAATAATAAATAAAAATGATATTTATGCATAGGGACTAAATTTGTGATACCGACCAAACCACGGGGACCATACTTTTAGATATAAGAGGGTATTTATGTCATTTCAACCGTCTAAACATTGACTTCACAGTCAAATGAATAGTTATCAAAGGACCAAACTCGTAACGGGTAAAAAACATAGGTTGAGGATTTGAAATAAAAAATAAAAAAGAAAAAAAATTAAAGACTACATCTATGAAACCCGACAAATCACATGGACCATTTATGTAGATTTTAATATGTATACGATTAAGGGGAAAAAATTACTATTTGCATATTTCTTAGAAAACCACCAGTGGGGGTACCCGCACATTGCTTCAGGAATGTTGTGTTTAATTAAAACTCGAAACGAAACGATTGTCAAAAAATTGTTTTTGTTATTAAGGACTAAATATGCAAAAGATCAATAACTGCAAGTACTATTTTCGTAAAGTATTTTTGAAAACAATATGATTTTTTTGGGAAAAAGTCCCTAAAGTTATCGACATTATTATTATTATTATTATTATTATTATTATTATAAGTCTCTAAAGAGTATGATTTTTTAGGGACTAACTTTAATTTATAGATAACCTGAGGGACTATTCTCGTCATTTTTGCTACATTTGCCCATGAATAGTAAACGATGTCTGCACTATAGAAGTACTGTTCTGTACTGTAGCGAATTTATTTTCCTTTTTAGTCCCTGAAAATGGTGGTATGTTGCAAAGTTAGTCCTTAATGACTAACTTTGAAATTAAAAATTAACTTGAGGGGCTGTTTCTGCTCAATATTTGCACTGAAACAGTCCCTGAAGTTATTGGTCTGTTGCAAATTTAAGTAATGACTTTTAAGTAACGGCCGTTAAGGACTAACTTTGCAATTGATCGATAACCTCAGGGTCTAAAATGAAAATTACGGAATTACTGTAGAAACAGTGGGTTTTTTGTACTATAGTATAGTTAGTAATTTTTGTTAGTTCAGGAGTAGAAGGATTGCTATTTGCTAATATCCTCTTCTAAATGGTTTCTTTGATTTATTTGGCGCTAATCATTTGAGGTCTAAAGGCAAATCAACTAAGAAAACACTGTTCAAATGATCCCCCCCGGTTAAATGGTTAATACATGAATTGTTTGATTAAAAGTGTAGCATGTCCGGAAAATGACTCATTTGGAGACAACGATCCAACAACCGGATGAACATGACACTTTGCACAATGTCAAATGCACCCACACGCACTCGAAAACCAGGACCGACTACATCCTGTGACCAGCTCCTAATGACCGCTAGGCGTCCAGGAACCATAGGAAAGCTGGCACGACAAGTGCACGATCTCACAGAAGTGTAACAACACTTCATAACACTTGGGACACCGTTTGCACAATATGTCCGTGTTTGCAATCTCACAGACAAGACCTTACATAGAGAATACAGCTTCGGGTTTAAGGGAAAGATGAAAACAATTAAAGGTAGAATACTAGACATCGTTGCATTACTCAGATAAACTCCAAAATCGAATGCTAAAGCAAATACATTACTAGACGCATTACTTTTCATAACAACACAATATGTGAATTTGTTTTGACTGACAAAAATAGAACATATATACGGACTCATGAAGTACTTTTTGCTTTCTTCGATTACTAAACGATCCTCTTTTTAAAAGCCAAGAGCACCAAACCAGCTTCTCGTAACTAATGTCGTGGTTAATTAACACGCAGGTGCCTCGGTTAGTTTCATATTCATTGCTGAACAACCATTTGATACTTTTAAAGATGTAAAGAGACATGAAAGCTTTGCTATCATGGGTCTTGATCTTGCTGATGTAGAAACTATTGCTAGTTCTTTACTTTGTGATGGACTGCTGTACCCTTCTAAATCGGCTTTGGTGATCAGAACAGCATCCCTTGATGGTGAGGGTGTAGCCGTACATGCTAGTCGCCAATTCTTGAATTCTTGAACTGCCTGTAGACATATGTGAAAAAGGTTTAGTGGAGGTGATTTCAACACATATTCATTATATGCATTAATAAATAGCTTAAACGGAATGAATAGCGACAACAAAGTGTTTACGGTATGCACATCAGCACATGCTATTTTTTAGTTGATTGTTTTGCAAGAGTTGGTCATTAATCTTAGTTTTAAGTAAGAATCAAACAGTTTTGCTGTGTTTTTGTACGTTAACTAATATTCACCTTGTTAAAAAAAAACTAATATTCACCATGTGAACCAACTGCTATTCATGGAGTTAACCCCTGTTTTACACAACTGCCCATAATTAATTAATTATAATAATGAGACATAAGACGACTTATATTCTAGTCTTCTTACGAATAAAAAACAGAACTATAAGCCTATAAACTAGTGAGGTTATGTAGAAAAGTCTTAAAGACAGATCAAACAAATGATTTTAACCTTTTTTAATATTTTTGTTTTCAAAAGACTATGACACGGAGGGGGGAGCTAACCTTCCATTGAGAGGGAGCCAAGAGCACTCTAGGTCGTCTTGATCGTACGTATTCCAATGCAGAATCAGGAGTCATGTGCTTGTATTCCACCTGTGCAACATTAGAGCCAACTCAGTACAAATTCAAAAGATGAACACATCGCCAACAGGTCAAAAGGGAAATAAACAATAAGAAGTTTAGACGAGTCGACTTGGTTATATCTTGCCTCTAACAGGTGAAAAGGGAACATAAATAAAAACCCTTTGACAAAATTTCCATCATTAGATAAAAACTCAGATTTTGAACAAGTTTAATATATAAAAATTTCAATGCTTTTAAATAAAAATTGTTTTGGATACTCCAACTCGGGCCCAACCGGTGACTGGTACCAAAAAAATTGCCTTATGTAACCCAAACAAGTTCACCCAGTATCTCAAAACCACCCATTTTGCCGCCTTATTGAAAAGTTAATATCTTTAAAAAAGAAAAAGGTATTACCAAATAGCAAAGAACAATTGTTGTACTCCGTCCCCTGCCAGCTTTGCAGTGAACGTATGTGGTCTTTCCGCTGGTTGCATTGCCTATAACAGAAAAAGACAGTTATGTAAAGGATCAGAATATTGATGAAATACTAGCAAGGAAACTGTACTTTACTTACTGTGAATGAACTTCACAGCTCGATCAATGTCAAAAAATGAGGGGGCAAAAAGGTAATCTCTTGTCGGAATGACGAGGTGGTCTATGTCATGAGCCTGGAAAGAAGATACAGAAAAGAGTATTAGTGGTTACAGACTTACAGGAAAATCAATAAGATTAGACAGAGTCGCACTAATAGACACTTACGCTGTATAAGGACGTTGGTACCAAAGTTTCATAAGACTCGTTGAGGGTAATGACACCACCAACACCAAGCTCCTTCAATCGAGGAACGTCCTTTGGGAATGGAACAGCGCCCAGCAGAAGAAACTATAAATATGAAAAGAACAAGTTTAGGAACAACAAATTACATAAGACTATATATACTTGTTAATTTTTCAAGACACTCAGTTTAAGCAGGAAAAGAAAATAAGCAATCCCAAACAACTCAAGAGGACAAGGTATAACAACGTTGTTAGCGCATTCGCAAAGATGCCATCACGTCTCCAGCATTGTTCTCAGTGTTTATGGCCGCCGTTGACAGAACAACATTGTGTTATGTGCGTGTTTTAGTTTATCCAGTTTTCGTAAAATTTTCTTGGTGTAATGCTGATGTGGCACCTACTTTTCACGACACCAATCATACCATAAAAACAGTTTATCTACTCTACAAAACCAAAATAAGCATATAGGGGGTGTTTGTTTAAGCTTTTATGTGGCTTATGAGCTTATTTGTTTTTCGGCTTATATTACATATAAGCCTCATTTTTTCACTTATTTTGAGACTTGTGGGCTTATATGAGTCATTTATGATACGATAAACTCATATAAGCCCATAGGTCTTAAAATAAGCCAGAAACTTGGGGCTTATGAAATATAAGCCGAAATCAAAAAAGCTAATAAGCCCACATATAAAGCTTAAACAAACACCCCCATTATCAAAATTAATTACATGATTAGGCTGAGTAGGTGACTAGCTTTTTGGTGCATTTAGGAGAGTTTAGGGTGCGTTTAGTTGGAGAGAAATTCTTCATTTTTCCAAGAAATTTTTCATAAGAAAATGAAAAAACTGAAAACGCGTTTAGTCGCACTTTTTTCCAACAATTTTCAAAAAAATGAATTCTCATTTTCTAAATTTTAACTAAAAAATTGAAAAGCCCATTCTATCATTCTCACTTTTTTCTTTCAAATTTTTTTTCTCAACTCCAAAAAAAACACATACACCATTCTACCCCTAATCTCTCATGTCATCCTCCACCGCCGACCATCGCCGCCACCGCCCGTTGTCGCCACCACCGTCGCAATTTGAGGTAATCTTCCTATTATTTTTAAAAATGAAAAATATGACTCCAACTAACTCGTTTTCAAAATTCTCAACTCTTCTTTAGAGAAAAAAAACCGAAAAATTGAGAAATTTTTCACCAACTAAACGGCCTCTTAGCGTTTAAGTCATTCTAAACTCTAAAAAGGATAACCGACCCTCTTTACGCCATTCTAAAACTCTAACTAGGATACTAGCGCGTCTACATCATTCTAAACTTTTAGAACTACAACTTACAGTACCTATGTTAGTAATAACTTGCTTTTATTTTATAAAAAAACAAACAGCTACGGCTTACTTCTACTCCGGCTAAAAGAACATTAAAAAACAAAGATTAAAAAAAAAAAAAAAAAAAAAAAAAAAAAGTAACCTGATCAAAATATGACAAAAGTAAGATACATTGTCAGACAATTATCCTTTTTACAGTAACAAAACAAAAAAACCAAACAGCTACGGCTTACTGCTACTACGGCGAAAAAAACATTAAAAAAACAAAGAAAAAAAAAAGTAACCTGGTCAATGTGGTCCCACCAACGAAAGTGAGACTGCATCTTATTCCTACAAACATTATAAAAAAGCGTCGGGTAAAACAATATCCTCGCACCCGCCCCAACTAGTACCCGTTTATAATTCTCATCTTCTTCATAATAATACTCATTATTATCTTCTATATCTTCAATCTTCATTATTACTATCTTTTTAAACCACACTTCAAACAAACTTAACTGTTGATTTACAGGATCCTCGATTTGGGTTTATATAAGTGAAAGAAGAATTGGGTTATATAAATAAAGAATTGATTTTTGGGATTTTATAAAATTTGGTAAGATTTTTTTTTGGGGGGGGGGGGGGGGGGGGGGGGGGGGATATTTTAAGGAATGTGTTTTTTTTTTGTGTGCGGTTTGGTTTTTTTGGAAGGTGTAAGAACTAGGAAGGGGACAGGATATATCTTTGCCCTTTATAGTTGAGTTTATTTACCAAAGGATTGTAGGAGTATTGTGTTCCTTAATTTATAGTTTTACCCCTTTTAGTTATTAATCTTTCGTCAATTAAAAATATCAATGTTTTGAAAACCGGGTTCGAAATTGACCCGGACACTGAGTCAACCGGTTTGACTGTCGGGTCAAACCGGTTTTCAATTTATTATTTTTTAATTTTTTCGACCGGGTCAATCGGTTCGACCGCCGAGTCAACCCGGGTTTTTGCTACAAAAAGTGAAAAAACTAAACTCGACGGGGTTTCGAGAACCGGGTTGACCCGGGTCACTCAAAACCCAGCGGGTCTAACCAGTTAACCCGGGTTTTTACCCGTGTTTTTTGCCGAAACCAGTCGAACCGGTTAACCCGACCTGGTCGACCCGGGTTTCAAAACACTGAAAATATGCATTTTAAGAAAAATATATTTCTTATTGTTTAGATTTGTGCAAAAATAATCTAAAAACAGCTATACTGTTTTACAATTAATTAAAATTTTTATTTAATTTTGTAAATAAATTTTTTGATAACATATGGTAAACTTACAATTTTAACTTTTACTTTTAGTATTGGACAATTTTTTGGAGACAACTCAAATAAGAAAATGGATAATAATATTTGGACTGATAAAGTAATTACTTTTTGCCTTTTGGTATATATATCCTTAATTATCTTTAAAAGTTACAAGCATAGAATATAGATATACATTATAGTTGGTTTAAGACACTTAAATTCAAATGATTGGGTCATCGGTGGTTATTTTGAAAGGCAAAAAAGTTTTCAACATATCATAATTTTTAAACATAGTCATAAAGTGTATGTTTCAGTGGCGAAGCTTGGATTTTTCGAGTGGGGGGTCGGGATCTAAAATTTTTTTTTCCTAACACTATGGGGGGTCGAAACCGAATTAAATTGGGGGGCGAAACCGAAAATACCGAAATTTTTCTACACGAAAATTATATACCCCTACATCGCAAAAAAAATTTCGGGGGGTCGGCCGCCCCCCCGGCCCCTATGAAGCTGCGCCACTGGTATGTTTAGCATTTTTTTTATTAGTATACAGTTGTTAAAAGTAAGAAAAAAAACTAGCAAAAAATCAATTTTTTATAAAGTTTTTTTCAAAAAGTTAAAATCAGCAGAGAAATCACAACTTAGTATGTCCTATGAAATTATGTCCTATGAAATTAATTGATCATTCAGTAAAGACTAGGTCAAGCAATATTCTGTTGTTTTCCCGCTAATGGAAATTAATTATAATCAGAATTAAAACCAATACTTGATTTTGTATGATTTAATAAAATCACTGAATGCATAATATAATAATATATGAAATTAAAATAAAATTTATTTATGTCAAGCCGAAAGGTAAAACTATTCTAAAATGGTATGTATAAGGTATAACATCTTTACAATATAAGGCGGGTTTGAATATTGTTGAATATTGGAAGGGGGAATATGTCGTCTTGGTCATTTTTTAGGATGTATGAATGAAAAGTTTTAGTGCATTAATTAAAAAATTATAATTAATTATAGTAATTTAAAAGCTTAATTAATTTTTATTAAATGCATTTTTTATTCAAAAAATCAAGTTTGAGTATGTTAACTACATGATAAATGTATTTTCTACATTTTGTAAAATGCTCTGTGAGCATCCGTTAGCAAATTCCTTATTTTTATTTTTAGAAAAATTATTTACTCATCTCAAATTAATTAGTCCGTATACTTTTTTTCGCTTCTCGGGTATTACAAAGTTGATTGTTGACTACTAAAATCAATAAATAAAAATTGAACAAGCTCATCATCATACTACACTTAACTGAAATTATTCTTGCAAAGTCAAAACTAACATTAATAAATTAGTTGATAATAAACGTAGTTGGCTATGCTTAAGAAGTTGAAAATGTAATAGTGGTTGTAATTAGAGCGGTTGATGGTAGTTACATGTAGAGGTGAAGGGTTTATTTTCAATGTACAAATAGTTATTATATATCTGAATATTCTAAGTATATAGCTCTTAATGCTAAGAATAAAAATTGTGAATTTGTGATTGTTTTTCAGTTTTATATAATCATTTTGAGACAAAAAAAAGTAGTAATTACTTGTACTAAAATTTAAACAGTGGTGGCAATTAGCATGTGTAAGTGGTGCAACCGCACCGGGCCCTTTTGTGAGGGGCCTCCAATCGAGTATACATTCATTAATATTTATAGTCATATATATAAATATTTTGAATTTTTAGTGTCTTTGTTAAATATTATCAAAGTTGAACCGAGCCATATACAAAAAATAGAAGACAAACTTTGGGACACATACAAAAAGAGTGAAAGACTTGGATTATGGGGGCTTTATTTGTGATTTCGCATCGGGCGCCTAAATCGATGGGACAGATTTCGGACGGCCCTGAATTTAAATTATGTGAAGAAAAATTCTAAATATGAAAGACGGGAAAAGTATTTATTTATTGTTGATAAGAAAAGAGCTAGCGGGGATATTTAATTAAAGGGTGGGATATTTAATTAATGGTTGCTTTTTTTATGGTAAGTAAATATTAGTATTGCAAAAGAATGATTTTATACTCACATATGGACATTGAAGTCGAGAGATTTGAGAGAATTTTAACAGTTTTGAATGTGATTTGGGTGTTGATAGAGAATTTTTTAGTAACAACCTCTAAATAGAGAGAAACAAAATTTCCTCTTATTCTTTGATGAGTTGATCCTCCATTGGGAAAAAAAAAATAAAAAAGGATGGACTAGGTGGTTCGAGCACAAGATATCATATGATATCGTGAGCTAGTGTTATGGTAAAAGTGTTGTCACCTCAACATTTTTTTTTATAACATCAAAATCTATAACCAAATACAAAGCATCACAACTTCCAACAAAAATAAATGCGTAAAAGTGATGTTATTGATCTAATAAAAGAGAAAAAAGAAAAAGAATAAATAATAATAGCTAATCGCGTAGCCTAGTGGGTACAACACCAGACGCTATAGCACCACCCCTAATACCTTTCGCGTGCCATAAAGTAGGCTGATGGGATGGCGTCATGACCAACAACCATGGCACCACCCCTATTACCCTTATCGCGCCATAAAACGGGTGCCTTCATGACGGCAATGTTTAACATGACTAAAAAAATTGAGTTTACTTAATTATGGTAATTTATAAGTTTAATTAATATATATTAAATGTAATTTAATAAATTAAAGTTTGAGTATAATAAATGTAGTGTAACTGATGCACTAAAGGCATTCGTTAAAAGATCCCATTGAGTTACTAAGGGTGATGTTATACAAGATTTTTAAATACAACAAAAATTCTAAAGAAACAGATCAAATATTTGCCTTACATAACAGATATCACTATATTATTAATAGAATAGTAGTCTTTAAATGCTCAATCCCAATGACTTAGGCAATTTTCTGTTGGTATTGAATTATTGATGGTGTTGACATATGTCTACATATATTGCAATGCTTATTTTAGATCATTGTCATGTTTCATGCCTTCTCGATTTCAATTCTAGCACCAACTTTATAAATCATTTCTCCAACTATTTTATGTTCTTATTTTCATGCAAATTTAATTTGTGTTGTCAATGAAAGATAATTAAACTTTTTGTCAAATTATCTATGGGTTAATTTAAGATAGAGGTAACTCTGATGTTAAGTTAAGATTAATGGATAATGTCAGGTTGACTATACCTTTCATAAAAAGATGAATATTAACAAAATCATAAATCATCACCCCTTGTCTCCGGAAACAGAGGTCAAGGGTTTGATCATCACTCACTGCAAAGCCGGAGGTCCTTTTCTACCTTGGTAGAACCAAAGGCAGCCTATCTACCTTAGGTAGAGGTAAGGCTGTCTACGTCTCAACCTCCCCATGCACCGTGAAAGACGGTATTGGGACCCATAACCCATGAAAGATAGTATTTGGAGTTACTTTAATTTACTTTTTATAAATCTATTACATGTTTGGATGGGCTTATTTTAGGGGCTTATGGGCTTACCACAATTTTAAGCGTCATAAACTCATTTTTGGTGTTTTGATAATTCAATTGACTTAAGCTTATGGGCTTATATCTGGGTTAAAAAAAATTGTGTTTGAGAAGCCCAATTGTTTGGCTTTCTTGAAGGGTTTATTTATTAATATTCTCATTTACCACCCTCATATCTCTTTCATAACTTCTATTAACAGTACGTTCACCAACATAAGTCGACGTTACCAACCACTTAACAACTTATTACGTTTCGACACAACGTAAGCTAATCCAAACACTATTTCATGCATTGTGTTTTCAAACAACATAAACCCCTTAAACTCATTCTCTAAATAAGACTAAGCAAGCTAATCCAAACAGAATCTTATACGATGAAATGATATATAGATAGATAATTTTGGGCCATGTATGAACCGACAAAGATAAGCCCATTAAAAGCCCACTGTCTATAAGTATAAAAATAAATCATACGTTCTAGGTTGGTCTTATTACAATACCACAAACACATCTTAAATCGCAGCTATCTCTCTTTGTCTCCATCAATCGATCCATCAAAAACCAGTGAGTATCGTAAATGTATCGTAATTAGATACATTTAGAATAAATTATAAATACAAACACAGTTTTTGGGTGTCCATCAAAGGCGGACGGGACAGGGTGGGCATGTGCCTCTAGTGAAAAAAATTATAGTGTAAACCTAACGAACTGATTTGTAGTGTAGTTACGAAAAATCAATAAAGTCATAACTTTCTGACTCCGCCTGCGATTGTGCATGTGTTATATATATATGCTTTTGTTTAGATTGATAAGAGATTTAATTGATGTTTCTTTCAATTCTTGTAGATTCCAATCAATGGATCCTATTCCTGAGAATGATCCTCTTTCTAATCCACAAAAAGGTATGAATTGGCGGGCACACCCTGATCCCCTTTCTGATAATGGTACGTTCTTACCTCTTTGGTTAGTATGTATTTGGTTTGTACTACACCTTAATGTATCATTATATTTGCATGTTTTCAACTCTTAAATATAGCCTAACGGTTATGTTTAGGAAAACCCATCACGTTATCAATTCTTAAGTTTGAAATTGTACATGCAGATGTAAACCGAATCCAAAATTTGTCACTTGAAGAAGGCCATAATCAAAAGCTTAATCTCGGAGCTGAAGGTACTTTTCAATATCTTAATGATGAGCTATAGAGTTTGTTTGTGAAACGGATCCATCTAGCATAAGTTTTTAATATTTCAATGATTAATTTTTAACGTTAATGTTTTGTATGTACAGAGTTTAAGAACCGATTCAAAGAAAGCTTCTTGACTAATTTTGGGGGTGATAGCGTTTGGACTGTTCCCGAGCCAAAGTATTCACCAACTGCCCCATGTTGCTGTGGAGTACCAATGAACCATCCGGATCATCACAGTGCTTATAAGTTCTGGACTTCCCCCAAGCCAAAGGTGCGTGTTTCTTTAATAATCAGTTTATATAATTTGTATGTGTTATTCACCCACAAAGAACTTATATGAATTTTATGTTGTTGTATAGAGTTATTCTGTGGCTGAGGATCCAACTCGCAAGAAACACACGTACTCTCCCCTGGACCCAGGTCCAATAGAATATACTTATACTCCAACAAAAATGTGCAAGGATGATGCCAACTCTAACTAGTCGACCTTTATCAGTGAGCAAAACTTTTGTTGTCTTGCGTGGTGAAACTGTTGTCACTTTAGTGATAAAATTAAGAAATTAACCTTGTATTTGTTTTACATCTGGTGGTCTCCGGCGGCTGTCAAATTCATCAAATATATGCATATGTCAAAACATGTGAAAAACAACAGGCATACTTGATCGTTTTGACCCATTTCAAGTTTACTACTATATATAAACAACAGGCATAGTGAAACTTCATACAACAAACTAGCAAAAATTTGGCGAAATACAGAAATTATCAACAGCCACATTTTTTTTTTCAAATGATCTGGATACTTGCACAATGCGAATATCGACTTGTATCTTTGTAAACTTTTTCAAAGCTAATAATATCATCGCAAGAGAAAATTGTGCATAATAACAAAGAAAAGGCCATAATAACATCATAGAAATCAAAATGTATAGACACTAAAAATGCAACTTTTTTATACAGCTGTTCAAAGTATATAACCAACAACGGTTTAGAAAATGTGGCTTTGCTAAAATGTACGTAATAAAGTATATTTTTTATGTTTAAAAATACATGCGTAATTTGAGTCAATAAAAAACTTGAATGAAGTTGAGTTATAAAGACACGATTTAGAATTGAACATGCTACAACTTTATAAATCTTGTTTTAGATTATTAGCATGAAAGTTGAGTTATGAAAGTAACGAAAAGGTTTCCTTGCAAGTGTGGCTATTGGCAAACAATACATCAATACATGTTAAAATTTTCTTGAGAAATTTTGTTTTCATGTATTTAAAGTCGTGAGTTCGAGGGTTTCCCTTAAAGGGTCTCTCCTAGTGGTTCGGGTCACGGGGCTTGCCCGTTTTGATGGTTTAACTCAGGGGTCGGATTTCAAGTGTTATGCCGTTCTAAAAAAATAAATAAATAAAAATTTAGTCTTTAAATGTTTTTTCTTTAACTAAATGTCTACATATATTGCAATGCTTATTTTAGATCATTGTCAAGTTTCATGCCTTACCGGATTTCAATATCTAGCACCAAACTTAATTATAAATAATTTCTTCAACTTTTATAAATTCTTATTTTCATTTAGATCTTATTTGTGTTGTCAATGAAAGATAATTAAAAAAAGAAAATTTTGCTAACAAATTATGTGTCAGCGAAAGATAAACACTGTTTGAGATTAAGGGTTAAAAGGGGTTTGAAAGGTTAAACATCAAATTGATTTTAAAAGAGTTTTGATGTGTTAGATTGTTTTTAACAAAATTGCCATCATAAGTAATATGCATATGTTGCTCATGACATGTGTTATTACCTATAAATTTTAGTCGCACTATCCAATTGAGATGAGGACATCACTCACACACTTTTTGACAATATGGTCAGACCTGGTTTCAATTTGGGATAGGAATGAGGCGTTGAAAATGGTCAGGCCTAGCTCAAAGTCTCATTGACTTCTGATTGGAGGACTAAACTGTGCAGATGGTCAGACCAGAGCTCGAGCAAATATAGGACAACGTGTCATGAATATTTTATATTCTAGGTCCTATAAAGACCTAAGAATTGTATAGTTTATACAATTGGTAATCGTTGCCTACCGATTATATCTACCATTTTCATCATGATCAATCGTACGATGGAGAGATTAATGTTGATTTTTTAGACTTTGAGTAATTAAGTTTTGGTAAACTTGGGCAATTAATATATTTAAAGTGAATATCAAAAACACTGAAATGGACTTTATTTGTTTTGTAGATGACTTAACCAAACCAAAATATGAATAATCTAACTCTCTATTATTCTCTTATTGAGAAGGAATAACTGATCAGTCGTACGAATAGCCTTGGCTGGCAGAAGAAAGATCCTCAAGTATGAAGGAATGTTGGATATCATTGAGATACCACTTTGTAACCCTCGTGCTCCTGAAGCTCCTCCTACTCATGTTACAGCTTACCAAAACAAGTTTGGTGAGAAGGTTAAGATAGCATTGCTGATGCTAACAGCAAATGTGATTTGTTAGGAAAATCTAACAGGGTAATTAAAATGGCTGGTCAATGCGATTGATTAACAGGTTATTTCAAATTTAATCCATGATCGTAAGAAAAATTGTTAGTTGTAAGGCTTTTTATTTTACGTTCTGTACTTTCAGTCTAGTTTTTTATTTACAAAGCATGTCGTTCATTCAAGTGATCGTTTATATCATCATTATATACATGTCTTTTTGTTCAGTAACTCATAAAGCTAGTCTCTCCAAGAAACGAAACTAGTTTTATATTATATAAAAAGATTAAATAAATACAATTTAACCCAAATAGGTCTGGGTGGGCTTATTCATAAGCTCAATTTGCATACCCCGGTTTATGTTCCAAAACACCGCCTAAAGAATTAGCGTATATATAGTAAATAAAAAATAAACATGTGTACCGTGTCTCTGTCTGTAAAAGTGAAACCCTAAATCAGTCAAAGTTAAATTATTTAATCTCCAAATACCAAGAAGAAGAAGAAGAAGAAGAAGAAGAAGAAGAAGAAGTAAGCTATAGGTACGATTTTTTATATTTGTTGTTGCTTTCATTTGATTTTTTATTAATTATGCTGGTGTTAAAAACGGTAAAAAAAATTTTACTATGGCTATGTTAAAATTTAAAAAACATGATACATTTAGTTAGTTGGTATTGGTTTCGCGGTTTCGCCTTTAGGCCCCTTTTTGTGCTCTTGCCCGTTTGCGTTTTTGCATTTTTTGCTTCTATGCTCTTATGTGTATATTTTTGCCCTTTGCCTCTTATGCACTTTCCTTTGTCTATATATTATATGTGTTCTCATGTGGTGTATGTTTTTATGTTTGTATATCCTTATTCTTTAAGATTTTATGAAGGTTTTTGTCTATGGCTTGTATGCTTTCTTTTTGTCTTATGTTTCTATAAGTTCCTGTTCGTATACTAAGGCCACCCCTAAGTAGTCTTTCTACTTCCGGGGGATAGGGGTATGATATGTCCTCCGGCTGTATTGAGTATATTGTTGTTGTTGTTCCCTTTTATTATTATAAAAACCTTGACTTGATGTGCATTTTTAATTCTAAAGATGCACGTTTTAATTTTATCATATATGTATAGTCTGATTCGAGATTTTGTCATGTTGAAGGAGGGAGTAATTTATAATGAGGAAAAACAAGTCTGACGACATAGTAACTGGGGGTAAATCAGAGGCCTCGGTTGTTGGTAAGAATTTGAGAATGAATCACTACGAAGAGAAGTCAGGTTTTGTGTTGCTTGGTGATGACGACCAGCTGGAGGATGTTTCTTTTAATAATGTCTTTTCAGTCCTCGATGATGAGGAGGGAAATGTTAATGAGAAAGACGTTTCCTTGTCTGATTTGGGATCTAGCTTAGAAGAACTCGAAGTAGAAGAAGAAGAAGAGAATCCTTCAATCATAAAGTTTTCTGGTAAAAAAAAGCCATCCAAGAAGAAGAACAGCAACGTTAATGTTTTGCCGCCGGAAACTTTAAAAAACAAAAAGAACAAGGGTGGACGTGGAAGAACACCTCAGGAAGAGGATGACCTTGACAAAATCCTTGCACAACTTGGTGAAATTTCCTCCGCCCCTTCTCAACTGCCACAAGAGGAGGAGGAGCCTGAAGCTATCGTAATAGATAATAAAGGTGCTGATGATGTAATTGTAGAGTCCGCAGCTGCTAAAAAGAAGAAAAAGAAAAAGGAAAAAGAAAAAGAAAAAAAGGCGGCGGCGGTGGCTGTGGCTGCCAGAGAAGAAGAAAAACCAAATACTATCAAATTACCCGATAAGAAGATGCCAAAACATGTTAGAGAAATTCACGAGAGGCTTGCCAGGGTTAAAGAAGCAGAAGAAAGAAAGAAAAGGGAAGAAGAAGAGAAACTAAGGAAGGAAGAAGAGGAGCGTTTAAGGCAGGAAGAAGCCGAAAGAATTGCGCAAGAGAAGAAACGGGTGAAAAAGGAACGAGCTCAACGACGGATTTTCAAAAAGAAAGAAGAAGGGAAACCTGTGACAGCAAAGCAAAAGGCAGAAGCGCAACGAGTGGAGTCTATGAGGAATCAGTTTCTTAATATGAGGAATCCAAATGCTGCTTGTACCACAGAAGAACAAATGTCAAAGCCGCCCTTTAAAAAGCCTAAATACCCAACAAAGAAGTCATCAAAACCATCACATCAATGCTCCTCCAACCAGGATGACGACATAGATGCTGCTGCTGCTGCTAACAAGGTTGATGATGTTGACATGGAAAATGTGGTGGAGAACAAAGAGGTTTCAGAAGTTGAAGAGAATGGTATCAATGAAGAAGACGACGAGGAGTGGGATGCAAAGAGCTGGGACGACGCTCATCTTAGATTGCCTGGTTTAAGTGCTTTTGCTGATGAGGAGGAGGAAGTTGCTGAACGTGAACCCGGACCTGTAGCCCAAAGGGTGATTAAGAAGAAGGAAAGTCAACCTGAAACATGCAAACCTAAACAACGACAACAAGTAGCTGTTACGGCTGAAGGCAAAAAGATAGCAGCGGAAGAAGCTGGTGAAAAGACGCTTAGGTCCCCGATTTGCTGCATTATGGGTCATGTTGATACAGGGAAAACCAAGTTGCTTGATTGTATTAGAAGGACTAATGTCCAAGAAGGTGAGGCTGGAGGAATCACACAACAAATTGGCGCCACTTACATTCCAGCTGACAATATTCGGGAGAGAACTAAAGAGTTGAAAGCTGATGCAAAGCTCAATGTACCTGGTCTACTGGTTATTGACACACCTGGCCATGAGGCTTTTAAGAACTTAAGGTCTCGGGGTTCTGGCTTATGTGATATTGCCATTTTGGTTGTTGACATTATGCATGGTTTGGAACAACAAACCATTGAATCACTACGTCTGCTGAGAATGAGGAATACAGAGTTTATCATTGCCCTCAATAAGGTACTGCCCAGGGACTTGATTGAACTTCTCTCTTTCGTTATCATGTGTTTCCTGATTTTTTTGTGCTTGCTTTGTAGGTTGACAGACTATACAATTGGAAAACTTGTCGTAATGCACCCATTGGGAAGGCACTTAAACTACAGTGTAAGGATGTTCAACTTGAATTCCATCACAGGGTCACTCAGGTTCGACTCTCTTTTTTATATTAAAACTTTCAATGTGCCGTGGGCTTCTTTACCTTACAAGATTTTGTCATTATTTCTTCACAGATAATCACACAGTTTAAGGAGCAAGGTTTGAATACCGAATTGTACAACAAGAACAAAGAAATGGGGGAAACTTATAGTATTGTACCTACTAGTGCTATCAGGTACTTTTCTTTCGCCAACCATCTTATTTCGTCCGGTCTTAAACTTTAGTCTTAGATTATACCTTATTTGGGGGATCTACGGATCTTTTGTTTGTTTGTTCGCAAAGAAATTCAGTTTGTTTTGGTAAGAATTCCCGATCCAAATATTCGATTTCCAAATCATTTCATTTTTTAATCCATGTATCTTGGTCGTTTGCTGACACAGTGGTGAAGGTATTCCAGAATTGCTGTTATTACTTGTCCAATGGGCTCAGAAGACGATGGTCGAAAAACTTACCTACATCAATGACATCCAGGTATATCATCTTATTTTCCATTTTGTTCATTTTTATGACAGTTACGGGATACTGATTTCTTACCTTTTTCTTTAAATGGGAATATCTGTAGTGTACGGTGTTGGAGATTAAAGTCGTGGAGGGCCTAGGAACAACCATCGACGTGGTACTTGTTAACGGTGTGCTTCGCGAAGGAGATGAGATAGTCGTTTGTGGTTTTCAGGTAAGTTCACGTACTTTGTTGCTAGCTTGAAGTAACGATCATGGGAGCTTTTGTTTTGACATACGATGCATGTGCAGGGACCAATTCATACCACAATCCGGTCGTTATTGACTCCTCATCCTATGAAGGAACTCAGAGTAAAGGTGATAGTCTCTCATATTCTGTTCTAGCCTTTTTTTAGTTTTACGAGTTCCCTTTTTACAATCATATTCACTATAAGTATCATACAAGTGTAGTACGTTGATCTAGTGCCTGAGGAAATAAGCTGATTTGGAAAATTCGGTCCATTTGGTTTATAAATGGGTTTTCTTGGTTGAGTTTCACATCGTAAATTGGTCAGACAAAAAAATTTGGCTGAAAGAGAAAGGGTTCAAGAGGTTGACAGTCTCTCGAAGTCTTTGTTAAGTGAATGCAGCCTTCTAAATCGTTCAAGTCAAAGTCTTATATAATTGTTTTCTTAAAATTGCTTTCATAATCTATATACCGATCTATACTTTATTTGATCATGATCATTTTATCTACGACATCCAGGGCGGTGTATCCTTGTCATAATTACTGAATTGAATATGATATTGTCATCTTCATTATTGATGAGTGCCTTTGTTCTTTGATTCAGGGAGCCTACATTCATCACAAAGAAATTAAAGCTGCACAAGGGATAAAAGTTACTGCACAGGTGATAATAATGTGCAAAACTAAATAGAAAACTATCTGGTTTTCCCACTAAGCCATATGTCTTGACTTCATGTCTATTTCATGTTGCCATCTCTACTCTTGATCCATGTTCTAATGTGAACAAAAGTTTAAAATTTACGCTTCTCTTATGTCAACCGTAATTCATTATATCATTAGTTATTGATTGAGCTTAACATATGGTTTCCCTGGAGCAGAATCTTGAGCATGCAGTGGCGGGGACCGCCCTATATGTGGTAGGGCCCAGTGACGATTTGGATGATATCAAAGAATCAGTGATGGCCGATATGAGGAATGTAATGAATAGGATTGATAAAAGTGGTGAAGGAGTTTACGTTCAAGCGTCTACTCTCGGATCATTAGAGGCATTACTTGAGTTCCTGAAGACGCCAACCGTAAACATACCCGTTAGCGGTATTGGTATAGGACCTGTACATAAAAAGGATGTCATGAAGGCTGCTGCTATGCTAGGCAAAAAAAAGGAGTTCGCAACAATCTTGGCCTTTGATGTCAAAGTGATGCCTGAGGCTCGTGAGATTGCAGATGGTCTTGATATCAAGATTTTCACAGCTGACATTATTTACCATTTGTTTGATCAGTTTAAGGCTTATATTGAGAGTTTCAAGGAAGAAAAGAAGAAAGAAGCTGCTGAAGATGCTGTGTTTCCATGTGTTCTTAAAATTATGCCAAACTGCGTGTTCAATAAGAAGGATCCAATTATTCTGGGCGTGAATGTTCTTGAAGGCATTCTTAAGGTACCTGTTTTTCTTTTTCTTGTCATTGTGTATAAAAACTCTAGCTTTCATCCTTAAGCACACATTTTTAATCATTTTGTCACAATTTAATTCTGTGCTAGATTGGAACTCCAATTTGCATTCCTCAGAGGGATTTCATTAATATTGGCCGGATATCTTCCATTGAGAAAAACAAGCAACAATTTAGCTCTGCTAAGAAAGGCGAGCAGGTGGCTATCAAGGTATGTTTCACCTATGTCCATCGTATTACTCAATTAGATTCAACTTCACTGGTTATGATGTTGGCAGAAGCCTTTTTTAAAATGGGAACCAAGATTTGAAAGTGCGGGTTAAAAAAAAAAAAAACATTCTTTCCAATCTATCCCAATCATAGATTTTATATCATCGCATTTCAGTTATATTCTATAAAATTAATTTCGCAAAAAGACTGAAATGCTCAGTTCATTGTTAGTATGTTTTATTCAGTATAATTTACTGAGCACTTGAATATGCAACTGGTTTTATTAGTATTGGCATTAAGTTGATGGTTATTCATATGGGCACACTATGTGAATTGTCCTAAGCTGACGGATCAAATTTTTTACACTCGCAGCTAACAGGAAGCAATCCCGAGGAGAAACAAAAGATGTTTGGGAGGCATTTTGAAATGGAGGATGAACTTGTTAGCCACATCTCGAGGGATTCTATTAATATACTAAGAACCAATTACCGGGTAAATCGAAAATTGCAATTAAAAAGGATCCAGTTATTCAAGCTTTTTTACTTAAGGATGGCCGTTAACCGTTTGTTTTGCACTTTTACAGGATGAGTTGTCTAATGAAGACTGGAAACTGGTGGTAAAACTCAAACATCTCTTCAAGATACAGTGAGCTGCACGGCTAATACCCACGAGTTTTCTTCAGATTAGTTTATTTATTAAGGGCCATCGGCCATCACAACTTATATGGATTTTTGTACATTAAACGATTGAGGGTAGTTATTTGTAAGTTGTAAATGATTTATTCTCTTAATGGTATGGATATCAAATTCCTTAGGAAATTGTTTGTATGTCTAACTCATACTCATATGCTTATTATCATGCCTAATCCAATACTACGTAATTGTCAAACATATTTATCGCACCTAAAACTTACGTTGATCTTGCCAAGTGTATAATTATCATTTTTAGAGATAAATAAAGCATGTCACTTAACCATCTCTTTTATATTTATTTAAAACTCTAATTTTTGTCACTTTCATAATCATTTCATGGACTGTGTTTCGAAACAACGTGAGCTAATCCAAACACTATTTCATGGACTGTGTTTTCAAACAACATAAACTCATTTTGTAAATAATAAAGCTCAAGTAAGGTCATCCAAACACTAGGGTGTTCAAAACAACCGAGAAACCGACAAACCGAGCCGACCCGCTCAAAGGGAAACCGAAAAATCTGAAACCGAAGAAACCCGCTATTCAAGGTTTGGTTCCAGTTTTTACTTTTAGATATCCATGATTAAGCGAATCGAACCATGTATAGTTTATGAAGGTTTTAATATAAATATTCAATTATTGTACAAGTATTGATTATATTATTGCACTACTTTTATAACGTTTTTTTCTTAACATTTACTAAACATGTATGTGTGAAATTGATTAATGTGATTGTAAACTATAAATGTCGAATAAATAATTTTTGTTTATCTGTTATTTATGTTTATTTAAATGCAATTATTGTGACGGAATAAATTTAATAATGATTTATTTAGTTTTACCAAAATGACATTTTGTGTTCTAGATCGATCTTGTTATATTGTTCATATGGTTTAACTCGATTAAATGTCTAACATTGTTATCCGTGACCCGAATCGTGAGTATCCCCTCATTTCGGATACCTACATGTCCGGTTATCCGCCTAATACGGTTCGAGTTTAGGTAGTAAAATTAATCACCCACTCCACGATACAGTCTAAACCAAAGCGAAATCTTATACGAGGTAATCATATATTTTGGGCCATTTATGAACCGACAAAGATAAGCCCATTAAAAGCCCACCGTCTACAAGTATAAATATAGGGCATGCAGTAAAACATACGTTGCAGGTTACGATACCACAAACAAATCAAAAAACGCCGCTATCTCTGTCTCCATCAATCGATCGATTAAAAACCAGTGAGTATCGTCGTCTTAAATCTTTTTTTTTTTTTTTTTTTTTTTTTATATATATATATATATATATATATATATATATATATAACTTTTATATGTGTTGTATTTGCTAATCTATTATTTCATACAGTCAAGGGGATCTGTTTCAGTATAGCTAGAAATCTGATTTAGTTCCATACAGTTATAGTTTTAGCTTAGTAGAATAGTAGTATAACTCACTGTAGCTCAGCATAGTTCAGTGCAGCCAAATTATTAGTTCACGTCCTCACGATATTCATAGGATCAGTTTGGTTAAGATTCTACAAACCAAAACTACACTGACATAGTGTCATTGTTTGTTCTTTAATGTGTGGTTTATTAGGTAACTATATATACTAACGTGTAATCGTACTCCCCCAAGGGTGAAACTATTGTATTTTATTATTTTTTATTTACTTATTTATTTATTTTTAGAACGGCACCACACTTGAAATCCGACCCCCGAGTTAAACCGTCCAAACGGGCAAGCCCCGAGACCGAACCACTAGGAGAGACCCGCGAATTGTATTTAATTTTATTGATGGAGATCTTTTGTTTGGATTGTTGTAGTTTTGCTGTTTAACATGTAACAAAGTGTCTGGTTTAAGGTAATTTAACGTCTCATTGGCCAAAGGTGTTTAACCACTACCATGTAAGGTGCTTAATTGGCTTTTAAAGAAGAGGTCAATAGTTCAAACCTCGTTAGTTGTGTATATTTCTGGGTGGCCAGGGAAAGGTCGAAAACGGGATTAACCTGTTGAGGCCGCGTACATTTAAGTAAAAAAAAGGCTTGCTGTCTTAATGGCCGTTTTATTGGCGAAGGTGTTGTGACAACCGGCAGTTTAGGGAGCCATTTTAAAAATCCGCATTTCGATATAAGTTCGTTTATAATTTTTATTTGAAATTTTCATTTCACAACGAACTTGTAAGACCTATGTTATGGAAATTTTATTTAATGACGTTATGGTATTCGTGAATTATGTTCATAATTCGGTTTTGATTTTGTGATCGGTGATGTATATTTGAATTCTCACTTGGTACTACGTTGACTTTGGCACTAGGATTACCTAACGATAGTTTTATGATTCGTCTTAACGAGTCCGTTATATATTCTAATTGATTACGAGAGGTTCTCGTGTAATATGGAAGTTTTAAAATGAGTTCGGGTTCGGGCCACGTGTTTTACATTTACCCATATTGCCCGCTCAACCGTAATAATATCTTTATTATTACTATTATTATTATTATTATTATTACACTTTTTATTATTATTATGATTATTACAAAAAAAAAAGAAAAAGAGAAGAGTTAATATAAGGGTGCGTTTGGCCCGGTTTGTAACCCACACAACACAACACATTCACCATCTCTCTCTCATCTCCCTCACTCTCTTTTCTCTCTTTGGCTAAACCCTAGCCGCCACCTTGAAAATCCGGCCACACCTTAACCACCGCCGGCCACCACTCTAAACCACCACCACCATCTTACTCCTCTCCTTCTCCTCTTTCTTTTGAGCTAGAACACGCGCCATAACTCCCCCATTAACACCAAATCCGAACCAAATAATCACAAATTCGTCATCATTTTCTTACTATTTCTTGAAGATCTCTTCGATTTGGCTCTATTTTGGAAGGTAGGACGAGTTTTTAACTCGAGTTATTGGTTCGAATCGTGACCAAGAGTCACGGATTTCTTATTCTTTTCGAATGGTTATGATTCTTGTTACAAGAATCATGTGGGTTTCAATAAAAATGGTTTAGAAAGAAGTTTGGTATCCGATTTGGGTTGTGTTGGGTTCGATTGGTGATGGATTCGCGGGATTCATGGTTTGTCGAGGGTGTTGTGACCTCGAGTTGGAGCTAGCCGAGACCTTGTGGTCTCGGGGTTATTTTCTTGCGCTCGTATGGCCATACCGAGACCCTCTTAGGGATTCTCTTTGAGTGTGGTTCGAGTCTATTGACTCGATAGTTATATGGTTCGACTTTTGAGTCGCGGCTTTTAGCCGAATACTTTGTGTTTTGCCTATTTGACCATGGTTATCGAATGGGTTCTTGGCCGACGACCCTAGTAGGTCGTGTGGTATTGTTGGCTCATTTAGAGCTAGCCGAGACCATGGAGGTCTCGGGTGGGAACCATACTAGTTGTGGTGAAGTGTTGCCTCGGGTTCGGCTTGGTAAACCGACCCAAACACTAATTTGGTTAAATGTTATTTCGTGGTAAATGTGAACTAAGTGTATATTATTATTCGTTATTATTGTTATTGTTATATTGTTGTGGTATTTATGTCTCGGCCGTATACCTTTGGGTCGAATTGGATATTGGATATTGGATTGGTTATTGGTTATGGTTTAATATTGAGGAGTTGTTGTCGATTGGAATGTGATATGAGGACCGGTTATGAGACGGTCGTTAGATGACGGAGATAGGTTAGTCGGGTACCGTAGTCGGACCTTATTGTTGTAGCCCGTGGTTGAGATTGTGATTTGGACGGAGATTTATTATATATGACTTTGGTTTATTATTGGACTTGGACAATGAGCCGAGAGTCATGACTCGGACATATGACCATTTCGTGTAACTCAATAAATATTAAAAGCAAAACGAGAATAATAAAACTCGTAATAATAATTATTAATGATATGAACGTTTATACGAAAGTATATACGTGAATAACGTATATATAACTATATAAACGCGTATATTAATAATAATAATAATCACGAGTCGTATTATAAATAATACGATTAGTTATATATTAGGCTACGAAAGTGGCGTAATATTATTAAACGTATTATTATTATTATAAAAATTGTGTTATAAACGGGAAACTCCCGACAATTATGAAACGTTTAATAAAAAGTCATTTCGGATATATATAACGAATAGATTTATTGAGTTAGGCGAAATTGTTGTCACTCGGGTCCAGGTAAGTTATTAATTTTGACATTCGTGTTGTCTCGGATATATGACGACTAATATGGTCGTTTTCTATAAGTAAATAACCACTCATCCGTAAGGTTGAGCCGAGTTGTTTGGTTATATGAAACGAATATATTAGTGGGCATCGTATCCTACGACGCCCATAGGTTGTAGTATATGTAAAGTGTAATAGATTGCGAGAGTATATATCGAGAAATCTGGCCAATTTGGCGATATATACGAGGAATTTATTAAACTATGATATATACTATATAGTAATTATGTGCTATGTGCTTTATATGTGCTTTAGATTGGGTGTAATCTTGGAACGGTATATTACGTAAATAAATATGAGGATTATCAAATCGACGGATTTGGTAAACTTTGGCGATTTATTTAAATGATATATTGGGCTAATATTAGATCCATAGTTTATTATATCTTCTATGTGTGATCTTGTTGGTTTGTTTTGAGTCGACCCACCACCCGTATGGATACCAAACGCAAATACACCAAACTAATACGAAATGGATTTTCGGAAATAAAACGGATTCTCGTCCGGGTTTGGGAATACTATATATTGGAAGAAATGATTTCTGAAAGAGTTAATATTGTTAGGTCGTGCCAAGTCCGTAGTTGCTGTTTCGTGAGTTATCATACATCTTATTTCTACCTACCTCGTCTTGCTATTTTCTGGACTTGAGGTGAGTCATAGCCCCACTTTTTACTCTTGAACTATGTTTTCAATGATTGGGGTGAGAAACGTGCAAATCATTTTACGTGGACTGTTATCGCTTTTATATTATTTCTAAACTTGCTATGCATATGGACTAGGATGTATAGTCAGCTTTAGTCACTTCTTATGTGTACTATTCAAGGTTGGCTTATTTGTTATTGTCAGCTTTAGTCACGCGGTTCGTGTGTACTATTCAAGGTTGACTTATTTAGATACTGTAGTGTGCACCTATAGGTTATTAATACTTCGGAGGTTATCCGAGTGTTTATTGGTATTGCGGGGGTTACCCGAATATCTATGATAGTACGGAAGGGTATCCGTGTGTTTTGGTTATTGCGGAAGGGTTTCCGTGTGTTATGTTGAGAGCGGAGGGTATCCGCAGGCTTTTAGCGAATCCTTAGTCTAGCTAGCAAGCGTTTTGCGTATATGTCCACTATATTATTAGTTGAACTTAAACCTATGATCTCACCAGCGAAAGCTGACTTTTAGCACGTTTTCTCAGGTAATTAAGTGTTGAGGTGCATGCTTGGATTGGAAGGCTCGGCTGTGGCACACGGTTATGGATCTATATTTTCTAAACTCTGATAATTAAATTTGGACCTATTGTTATTTTATTTTGGGCCTGACTCTGAAATGACGTTGGGATAAATGTAAACCTTAAAACCCCGTATTTTGGTTGTGTTTTTACCATGTTTACTTTATCTCGTTCTATATTGTCTTGTGTTGGATACCAATCCCCGTAGCACCCCGAAAGCTTGTTGAGTCTTCCGCTGTATCAAATTTTGGGGGTGTTACAGATTGGTATCAGAGCCAAGGTTATAGAGAACTAGGTAAATAAACGCCTAAACTATAACCATATTTTTATAGAAAATGATCCTTGACTACCGCCCGCCAGCCCGCCAAGCCGAAGCATCTTCTATTATTTGAGGTATTATGAGATATTTGAGACGATTTGAGGTTATGGATTTTAGTAATAAGATGGCGTTCTCGAGGATTTATATGGTCTACATGTTTTATAAACATTTTAGTAATGCGGTGTTTGAAATTCTTTTATTGAGATTATATATGGAATTAATTGATGAGTATGTTTGGTATGGTTTTATGAGTTGTGATTTAAGTTGTTTTGAAACACTTACACCTACCCTACGCCGTTGTCACAGACTATGGCCTCCCATATGCCCGATGTCGTCGAGGACATTCTTACTGCACCGGTTTTACCTGCACAGTTCACTATGGCATCTGATGACCCTTACCAGATGGCCATGACTTCAGCTTCTGTATCACAGGCAGCTTCTACTTCAGCACTACCTGCTGCATCTACGCAGGGACCCTCATCTTCTTTAGGGCTCCCTGGTACATCGAGGCAGCTTACTCTTCATCAGGCTTTGGCTCGTGTGGCACCACGCTTTGCCCACCGAGCTACGGCACGCATGTCGGTACGCCCTACTCCATCACCTTTACAGATTGATGCTCATTCTCTTCTGTCTGAGGCACCGCCCACATCACTGCGTCGTCGTCCTAGATCACCTACTACATCTTCACATGGTTCACCCAGTAGGAGACGACGAGTGATGAGGTACTCTTCCGATGAGGAGGAGGAGGAGTACGAGGGTGAGGATGAGGCTGATGACCCTGAGCGGGAGGATGACCCTCAGGAGGCTGAGCATGGTGATGATGATGACCCTGAGGAGGAGGATGACCCTCAGGAGGATGAGATGCCTGATGATGATGATGTTGAGTTAGCACCACCAGCTCAGGCTGAGGAGCCTGATTCACCTGTACACCCGATTGAGCCCGATTCACCTGATCATCCGTTCTTGTTTGAGTTGCCACCTGGTAGTCCAGTGGAGTCGGATGCATCGTCTGAGATTTCTGCTGAGCATGCAGAGTTGGGTGAGATTGGCAGGTTGTGGGCTCGGATTACTGAGCTTAGTGACAGAGTTGCACGTGTATCTGATCGACTTGAGCGAGTTATTGGGGAGTTTTTAGCAGATTTGAGAGTTGATTTGACTGTCGTTGTGGGCAGGACTACTGAGCTGAGGAGAGTTTTGATGGATGTCCACGAGCATATCGATAGTTTGCAGCGAGGATTTGTTACTGCTCGTGAGGCCGACCGCAAGCTTTGGTAAAGGAATGCCGAGCTAGAGAAGGAGGTGGCTGACCTCAAGAGAGACCGAGACACCCATAGCGTGGAGTTAGGATCGTTATGGAGGGATCTTGATGGCTTGAGGCAGGAGTTGAGAATTCTCCGTCAGCCACGTGGCTAGTTGTTTGAGTTATATTATCTTGTTGCTTTCTTAGCCGAGGAGTGTTCGGTTAGAAAAGTTAGTTATCATATTTTGATGTATTTTGTACGGTATTCGTCTCTTTTGGAACGATTAGTATGTTTTGTGTTATCCGTTAGTTGGAACGATGTTAGATCGCTATTGTATGGTTGATGGTTATTAGTATATGGTATTATGTGATTTGGGTGTTATGGAAATTGAGTCCTTATTCGCTTATGGTTACGTGGCGTGTTGTTGCTATTCTGTCCATGATTGGTTTCGTTGAAATGTTTTGTTGAGCTTATCAATAAGTTCTATTGGAGACTCATGAACTTGTGTGATGTTACAGATCAATGGCACCCCGTCGAAACCCTGTTAGGTCTACCAGGACTGGTCCTGCTGTGACTACTCCTACTCCTGCTCGTCGAGGTCGTCGACCTACTCGAAATGTTGAAACCCCTACTCCTGACAACCTGGACACCACTAACCGTAACAACAGGAATCAAAATGTTGATGTTCAGGGAGACAATGATCATGTTCCACTTAATGCACCAACTGTGGATCAAGCAATGATCAACCAACTCGTGGAGCAAAGAGTTGCTGAACTACTAGCTGAGTCAAATCATTCCAACAATTCTGCTGGAACTTTTCCACCTGTTCGTGCTAATGGATGTCAATACAAGGAATTCAAGATTTGTGGACCCATTGAGTTTGGTGGAAATGAAGGAGTGGTTTACTTAGTCAGATGGATTGAGAAGACTGAGTCGGCGTTTAATGTCAGTGGTTGTGCGGAGAATGCAAAGGTAAAGTTTGCTTCTTTTACTTTCAAGGATGAAGCTTTGACCTGGTGGAACAACTACCGAAATGCAGTTGGGAGTGATGTAGCTTATGCTATGACTTAGGAGCAATTTAAGTCCTTGCTGATTCAGACTTATTGCCCAAGGAATGAGGTCAAGAAGCTAGAGATTGAGTTTTGGAACCACAAGGTGAAAGGTAATGATATGGCGACTTACAATCGTCGTTACCAGGAGTTAGCCTTGTTGTGCCCAGATATGGTGAAAACTGAAACTCAAAAGATCGAGAGGTATACCGATGGTTTGCCTGTAGCTACGAGGAATGATGTAATTTCTGCTAGGCCTGCAAACATCCATGAGGCAATCACAATTGCTCAACAACTTATGGATTCATTGGAATTAGAAGAAACTGATAAGGAGAAGAATGGAAAGAGAAAGAGAGACCGTCACTCTAAGAGTAATGATCACCGAAGCAAGAGACAAGCTAAGGCTTATGCTATTGGGAATGGAGATAAGAAGAATCAGAACGGTGATGCACCCAAGTGTGATCGTTGCCATCAGCATCACACTGGATGGTGTAGTGTGAAATGCCAGAATTGCTCAAAGAAAGGACATACAGCTAGGGACTGTAGAGCTCGACCCCTTGCAATGGTTCAAGCTGCTCCTGAGATGAGAAACAAGGCAGATGTTACCTGTTATGGGTGTGGAAAGAAGGGACACTATAGGAATGAGTGTAGAGAATCGCGGAACCGTGGAAATCAAGGCTCGGGTGGTAATGGGTACAATTATGGAAACCGTGGACGACAAGATAATGGGGACCAACGTGTGGAAGCTGGAGCTGCTCAGGGAAGAGTGTATGCACTCGGGAACGAGAGAGGAGAAGATCTGAACGTCGTTACTGGTACGTTCCTTCTCAATAATCGTTATGCTTCCATACTGTTTGATACTGGTGCCGATAGGAGTTTTGTGTCCACTACCTTTGCACCCTTACTAGAGAAACCCCCGATGGCCTTAGGAATTGGATATGATATTGAGTTAGCTAATGGAAACATAGAAAGGATTAATACTATCATTCGAGGTTGTACGTTAAATTTCTTGAACCACCCTTTCAACATAGATCTTCTACCCGTCACGTTAGGAAGTTTTGATGTAATCATTGGTATGGATTGGTTGTCGAAGTATCGTGCTCACATACTTTGCGACGAGAAGATCGTGCGTGTACCCTACGGAAAGGAAGTCCTAAATATACTAGGAGACCGAAAGGATTATAGGAGCCCATCCCGATTAGCAGTTATATCTTGCACAAAGTTACCGAAGTTAATGGAGAAGGGATGTTACCTTTTCTTAGCCCAAATTTCTGAGAAGGGCGAGACGAAGAAAAAGGAAAGGTGCATTAGAGATGTGCCTATAGTTCGTGATTTTCCTGATGTGTTTCCTGATGATTTGCCGGGAATCCCGCCGACTAGACAAGTGGAGTTTCAGATTGAGTTGATACTTGGTGCTGCACCTGTAGCACGAGCACCTTATCGTCTTGCACTTACCGAACTGGAAGAGTTGTCGAAACAATTGGCGGAGTTAGCCGAAAAGGGATTTATAAGACCAAGTTCCTCACCTTGGGGAGCCCCAGTCTTATTTGTGAAGAAGAAGGATGGATCGTTTCGTATGTGTATTGATTATAGGGAGTTGAATAAGTTAACGGTGAAGAATCGATACCCGTTGCCTAGGATCGATGACTTGTTCGATCAACTTCAAGGATCAAGTGTGTATTCGAAGATCGATTTGAGATCGGGATATCATCAACTTCGAGTTCGTGAGGAGGATATTCCGAAAACGGCTTTCAGGACCCGTTACGGGCATTACGAGTTTCAGGTGATGCCGTTTGGGTTGACTAACGCACCAGCAATATTCATGGATCTCATGAATCGTGTGTGTAAGCCATACTTGGATAAGTTCGTGATTGTATTCATCGATGACATTCTGATTTATTCAAAGAGTAAGAAAGAGCATGAGGAGCATCTAAGACTCATTCTGGAATTGCTTAGGAAGGAGAAACTCTATGCCAAGTTTTCGAAATGCGAATTTTGGATTCCGACGGTACAATTTTTGGGTCACGTGATTGATAGACAAGGAGTCCATGTGGATCCTGCAAAAATTGAGGCGATAAAAGATTGGGCTGCACCTACAACCCCGACCGAAGTTCGTCAATTTTTGGGCTTAGCTGGTTATTACCGAAGATTCATCGAGGGATTTTCGAAGATAGCTAAACCATTGACCAAATTGACCCAAAAGAGTGTTACGTATGAATGGGGAGATAAAGAAAAGGAAGCATTTCAATTGCTTAAGAAAATGTTGTGTAGTGCTCCTATCTTAGCGTTACCAGAAGGTAACGAGGATTTCGTTGTCTATTGTGACGCCTCACATAAAGGTTTAGGAGCCGTGTTAATGCAACGAGAGAAGGTGATAGCTTATGCTTCCCGACAGCTCAAAAAGCATGAGAAAAACTACACTACCCATGATTTGGAGCTCGGTGCTGTGGTTTTTGCTTTAAGAATATGGAGACATTACTTGTACGGAACCAAGTGTGTTGTGTTTACCGACCACAAAAGTCTACAACACATCTTGAATCAAAAAGAGCTCAACATGAGACAACGACGTTGGATCGAGTTGCTAAGCGATTATGATTGTGAAATTCGCTATCATCCTGGTAAAGCAAACGTTGTTGCTGATGCTCTTAGTCAAAAGGAAAGAGTACCACCATTACGAGTTAGGTCATTGGGAATGACTATCGTATCGCCGTTACCATCTCAAATACTTGAACCTCAAACGGAAGCGTTGAAGGCAGAAAATAGACCTGCCGAGAATATATTTGGGATGGCTGATAATGAGAAAGGATTTGTTGAGCGTTCGGATGGATTATTATGTTTTGGAGATCGGATTTGGGTACCGTTATATGGAGAAATTCGAGAAGTGATTATGCATGAGTCGCATAAGTCAAAGTACTCCATTCACCCTGGTTCCGATAAAATGTATCAAGATCTTAAGAAGTTCTATTGGTGGCCAAATATGAAGGCAGATATAGCATCGTACGTTAGTAAATGCTTGACATGCGCCAAGGTTAAGGCTGAACACCAGAGATCGTCAGGACTGCTAACGCAACCAGAACTTCCAGTCTGGAAATGGGAGCGGATTACTATGGACTTCATTACCAAATTACCGAGGACAGCTAGCGGTTGTGACGCTATCTGGGTAATTGTGGATCGTCTGACAAAGTCTGCTCATTTCTTAGCTATTAGTGAAGATGATAGTGTGGATAAGCTTGCAAGGTTATATGTGAAGGAAATTATTTCGCGTCATGGAGTTCCGATATCTATTATTTTGGATCGTGATAGTCGTTTCACGTCAGCTTTGTGGCGATCACTTCAAACGGCTTTGGGAACGAGACTTGATATGAGTACTGCATATCATCCCCAAACCGATGGTCAAAGTGAGAGGACCATTCAGACGTTAGAGGATATGCTTCGTGCATGCATCATAGACTTCGGTAAAGGCTGGGAGAAGTATTTACCCCTTGCGGAGTTCTCCTATAATAACAGCTACCATACCAGTCTAAAGGCTGCACCCTTCGAAGCTTTGTATGGCAGAAAGTGTCGTTCGCCTATTGGTTGGGCAGAAGTTGGAGATAGTCAACTTACAGGCCCTGAGCTTATTTTGGAAACTACCGAGAAAGTAACTCAGATTCGTGATCGGTTGCAAGCCGCCAGAGATAGGCAGAAGAGCTACGCCGATCAGAGACGTAAACCTTTAGAATTCCAGGTTGGAGACAAAGTGATGTTGAAAGTCTCGCCTTGGAAAGGTGTAATACGTTTCGGGAAACATGGTAAACTCAACCCGCGCTACATTGGACCATTCTTGATCTTAGAAAGAATTGGGCCCGTAGCTTATAGGTTGGAATTACCGTCTGAACTGAGCAAAGTTCATGACGTGTTTCACGTGAGTAATTTGAAGAAATGTCTTTCTGATGAAATGCCCGTCATTCCAATGAGGGATATTCGTGTTGATGAGAAATTGAATTTCGTGGAGGAGCCGATCGAGATTTTAGATCGTGAAGTTAAACGACTCAAGAGGAGTCGCATTCCGCTCGTCAAGGTTCGTTGGAACTCCCGACATGGACCAGAATTTACGTGGGAACGTGAGGACGAGTTCAGGAAGAGATATCCGAAGCTTTTCACTTCGTAGATGAAAAATTTTCCGAGTGAAACCCCGGACGGGTTTCCTTCTGAGACGGGGAGGATGTGACAACCGGCAGTTTAGGGAGCCATTTTAAAAATCCGCATTTCGATATAAGTTCGTTTATAATTTTTATTTGAAATTTTCATTTCACAACGAACTTGTAAGACCTATGTTATGGAAATTTTATTTAATGACGTTATGGTATTCGTGAATTATGTTCATAATTCGGTTTTGATTTTGTGATCGGTGATGTATATTTGAATTCTCACTTGGTACTACGTTGACTTTGGCACTAGGATTACCTAACGATAGTTTTATGATTCGTCTTAACGAGTCCGTTATATATTCTAATTGATTACGAGAGGTTCTCGTGTAATATGGAAGTTTTAAAATGAGTTCGGGTTCGGGCCACGTGTTTTACATTTACCCATATTGCCCGCTCAACCGTAATAATATCTTTATTATTACTATTATTATTATTATTATTATTACACTTTTTATTATTATTATGATTATTACAAAAAAAAAAGAAAAAGAGAAGAGTTAATATAAGGGTGCGTTTGGCCCGGTTTGTAACCCACACAACACAACACATTCACCATCTCTCTCTCATCTCCCTCACTCTCTTTTCTCTCTTTGGCTAAACCCTAGCCGCCACCTTGAAAATCCGGCCACACCTTAACCACCGCCGGCCACCACTCTAAACCACCACCACCATCTTACTCCTCTCCTTCTCCTCTTTCTTTTGAGCTAGAACACGCGCCATAACTCCCCCATTAACACCAAATCCGAACCAAATAATCACAAATTCGTCATCATTTTCTTACTATTTCTTGAAGATCTCTTCGATTTGGCTCTATTTTGGAAGGTAGGACGAGTTTTTAACTCGAGTTATTGGTTCGAATCGTGACCAAGAGTCACGGATTTCTTATTCTTTTCGAATGGTTATGATTCTTGTTACAAGAATCATGTGGGTTTCAATAAAAATGGTTTAGAAAGAAGTTTGGTATCCGATTTGGGTTGTGTTGGGTTCGATTGGTGATGGATTCGCGGGATTCATGGTTTGTCGAGGGTGTTGTGACCTCGAGTTGGAGCTAGCCGAGACCTTGTGGTCTCGGGGTTATTTTCTTGCGCTCGTATGGCCATACCGAGACCCTCTTAGGGATTCTCTTTGAGTGTGGTTCGAGTCTATTGACTCGATAGTTATATGGTTCGACTTTTGAGTCGCGGCTTTTAGCCGAATACTTTGTGTTTTGCCGATTTGACCATGGTTATCGAATGGGTTCTTGGCCGACGACCCTAGTAGGTCGTGTGGTATTGTTGGCTCATTTAGAGCTAGCCGAGACCATGGAGGTCTCGGGTGGGAACCATACTAGTTGTGGTGAAGTGTTGCCTCGGGTTCGGCTTGGTAAACCGACCCAAACACTAATTTGGTTAAATGTTATTTCGTGGTAAATGTGAACTAAGTGTATATTATTATTCGTTATTATTGTTATTGTTATATTGTTGTGGTATTTATGTCTCGGCCGTATACCTTTGGGTCGAATTGGATATTGGATATTGGATTGGTTATTGGTTATGGTTTAATATTGAGGAGTTGTTGTCGATTGGAATGTGATATGAGGACCGGTTATGAGACGGTCGTTAGATGACGGAGATAGGTTAGTCGGGTACCGTAGTCGGACCTTATTGTTGTAGCCCGTGGTTGAGATTGTGATTTGGACGGAGATTTATTATATATGACTTTGGTTTATTATTGGACTTGGACAATGAGCCGAGAGTCATGACTCGGACATATGACCATTTCGTGTAACTCAATAAATATTAAAAGCAAAACGAGAATAATAAAACTCGTAATAATAATTATTAATGATATGAACGTTTATACGAAAGTATATACGTGAATAACGTATATATAACTATATAAACGCGTATATTAATAACAATAATAATCACGAGTCGTATTATAAATAATACGATTAGTTATATATTAGGCTACGAAAGTGGCGTAATATTATTAAACGTATTATTATTATAAAAATTGTGTTATAAACGGGAAACTCCCGACAATTATGAAACGTTTAATAAAAAGTCATTTCGGATATATATAACGAATAGATTTATTGTGTTAGGCGAAATTGTTGTCACTTGGGTCCAGGTAAGTTATTAATTTTGACATTCGTGTTGTCTCGGATATATGACGACTAATATGGTCGTTTTCTATAAGTAAATAACCACTCATCCGTAAGGTTGAGCCGAGTTGTTTGGTTATATGAAACGAATATATTAGTGGGCATCGTATCCTACGACGCCCATAGGTTGTAGTATATGTAAAGTGTAATAGATTGCGAGAGTATATATCGAGAAATCTGGCCAATTTGGCGATATATACGAGGAATTTATTAAACTATGATATATACTATATAGTAATTATGTGCTATGTGCTTTATATGTGCTTTAGATTGGGTGTAATCTTGGAACGGTATATTACGTAAATAAATATGAGGATTATCAAATCGACGGATTTGGTAAACTTTGGCGATTTATTTAAATGATATATTGGGCTAATATTAGATCCATAGTTTATTATATCTTCTATGTGTGATCTTGTTGGTTTGTTTTGAGTCGACCCACCACCCGTATGGATACCAAACGCAAATACACCAAACTAATACGAAATGGATTTTCGGAAATAAAACGGATTCTCGTCCGGGTTTGGGAATACTATATATTGGAAGAAATGATTTCTGAAAGAGTTAATATTGTTAGGTCGTGCCAAGTCCGTAGTTGCTGTTTCGTGAGTTATCATACATCTTATTTCTACCTACCTCGTCTTGCTATTTTCTGGACTTGAGGTGAGTCATAGCCCCACTTTTTACTCTTGAACTATGTTTTCAATGATTGGGGTGAGAAACGTGCAAATCATTTTACGTGGACTGTTATCGCTTTTATATTATTTCTAAACTTGCTATGCATATGGACTAGGATGTATAGTCAGCTTTAGTCACTTCTTATGTGTACTATTCAAGGTTGGCTTATTTGTTATTGTCAGCTTTAGTCACGCGGTTCGTGTGTACTATTCAAGGTTGACTTATTTAGATACTGTAGTGTGCACCTATAGGTTATTAATACTTCGGAGGTTATCCGAGTGTTTATTGGTATTGCGGGGGTTACCCGAATATCTATGATAGTACGGAAGGGTATCCGTGTGTTTTGGTTATTGCGGAAGGGTTTCCGTGTGTTATGTTGAGAGCGGAGGGTATCCGCAGGCTTTTAGCGAATCCTTAGTCTAGCTAGCAAGCGTTTTGCGTATATGTCCACTATATTATTAGTTGAACTTAAACCTATGATCTCACCAGCGAAAGCTGACTTTTAGCACGTTTTCTCAGGTAATTAAGTGTTGAGGTGCATGCTTGGATTGGAAGGCTCGGCTGTGGCACACGGTTATGGATCTATATTTTCTAAACTCTGATAATTAAATTTGGACCTATTGTTATTTTATTTTGGGCCTGACTCTGAAATGACGTTGGGATAAATGTAAACCTTAAAACCCCGTATTTTGGTTGTGTTTTTACCATGTTTACTTTATCTCGTTCTATATTGTCTTGTGTTGGATACCAATCCCCGTAGCACCCCGAAAGCTTGTTGAGTCTTCCGCTGTATCAAATTTTGGGGGTGTTACAGGTGTTTAACTTGATTGCAACCACTTTTAGTCTTAATAATATCAGTTACTTAATAACAAGTAAAAAAAAAGTTGAAAATGTGTAGTTTTACCCTTATTTGTTAAAATGGATAACCAGCGTAAGAGACTTTCTTTTTAACTTTTTCATATATTTCTTTGATTTTATAAAAAATTAACCACCTTTATATATTTTTATGTTATAACAGGGCTTATTAGGTTAACCCGTATCCAACTAACCCGAACACAGAACCCGTATAATGCGAACCCTTATTATTTTCGGCATAGGTCCTTGAAAGTTGCTTGATGAAAAGGCACCTTATTTTTTTTTGTCCACAAGGCAAAACAAAGCCCATATGACCATCCCGCTGGTCTCATATGATCATAGTTAATAATGTTAACTTGTCTTGTTTTCGTCTCTTCGGAGAAAGAAACGAAACGTGGCAAAATCAAACTTTTTTTTTTCTAACTCAAATCAAATTGTACTAATTGATAGAATTGGGTCAACAAGTATAAATAGTGATGAACAGATTCAACTACTCAACATTTATTTCCACCATACTTATTCATCATAGTAATAACTTCTACAAGAACAAATTCAACCGCTCAACATTTATTACCATCATACTTATTCATCATAGTAATAACTACTGCAAGAACAGATTCAACTACTTATTCACTAACTTTAATTCTTCCATCTTCTCTCAATCTCGTCACTTTTCTTTTAAGTTTCAACCTTTTCTTTATCTATATTTTGTTAAAGATCATTGCTTTTTTATGATTATTGTGTTTGTTATAAAGTATTTTGAAGCTCTTCCAACACATACAATTATGGGAATGAGGATTTTTAAAGATAAGTACATAGGTTTGTTGGAGATTCTTCTAGGAGAGTCTTTCATGCCTTCTAAATATGGTGCACACCGGATGATACATCGCTTTAAGTCAAAAGGTAAACCACTTGTTGTTCTTCTGCAACTTGAGCCAATAAAAGGTATCATTCTCTCTTTTTCATTTGACTTGTTACAAGTAATATATATTCAAAATCCTATCTAAAGTATGTCCATGCTTAATAGTGTTTGAGAGTTCAGAAGATTGCCCTAGTATGTTTAGAGGGCCCCATTCGGGCACCAAAACAATTGTTAACAAAATTACCCTGGTTATCAAAAGATTTCAGACTACATAAAATTTAGTTTTATTACAAATGACAATTATACTAAAACAAGACGAGTCGTCACTTTTTGCTTAAGAATTGTCTTGATAAACGGGTTTGCGATCCACTAAAGCGAGGTATATTATGTTATTATTAATGATATCTATAATAGTTTGATACTGATAAATTTTTCATTTTTTCTCAGACGGATGTAAAAGTGGTTCGGTCTTTGGAAACATATTTTGTTGGGGGAGGATAAGAGCCGGTGCCACATTATTACAAGTCAAGAAGCAATAGGTATCTTTCAAAAAAGACAAAGAGGCGGAAATGCCACAAGCCTTTCGAAAGAACATGTCATCATTAAGGTATTGGATATCGATATCAATGTAATCTACTTTTGTCTCGTTTAACTTGTTGCTAAAAATGAATTTTGTCAAGTAACCACATGATTGATTTGTATGTGCTTCCTTCCAAAATTCATGTTCCAAAAATGGTGATTGCAAACCAATCTTCTTTTTTGTTTTATTGCTGCAGATGCTATTTGGGAAAGCATGACGGTATTAAGAAACCAAGAAATCTATCGCATGCCGTCGATTTCTATCATCTTTTACACATATTACAGATTAATCCATAGTGATGAAAAGATAATGAAGGATTCTACAGCCTACCCTATATTAAATCCACCTAATGAAGGGTAGGTTGTAGAATCTTTCATTTTCTTTTTGTCACTATGGATTAATCTGTAATATGTGTAAAAAATAAATTGATGGCATACGATATATTTCTTGGTTTCTTAATACCGCCATGCTTTCCTAAGGTATCTTCTGCATCAATAAAACAAACAAAGAAACCTGGTTTACAATCCCTGTTTTTAGAAATTAATTTTGGAATGAAGCACATACAAATCAATCATACAATTACTTGACAAAATTCATTTTTTGCAACAAGTTGAACGGTGCAAGTGTAGATTACATTGATATCAATGTCCAACACCATAATGATACGTTCTTCCGAATGGCTTGTGGCATTTCCGCCTCTTTGTCTTTTTCAAAAGTTACCTATTGCTTCTTCTTGACTTGTAACAATGTGGCACCCACCGTTCTTCTCCCCCAACAGAATATGTTTCCATTTGCCGAACCACTTTTCCATCCGTCTGAGAAAAATGAAAAACTTATAAGTATCGAACTATTATAGATATCATTAATAACAAGATAATTCTTCCAAGAAAAAAGTGACGACTCGTCCTCTTTAGTGTAGTTGCCATTTGGAATAAAACTAAATGCTATGTAGTCTGAAAGTTTTTGATAACCAGGGTAATTTTGTCAACAATCATTTGGTGCCCCAAAGGGGCCCTCTAAACATATTAGGGCAATCTTCTAAACTCTCAAACACTATTAAGCATGAACATACTTTAGATAGGATTGTGAATATATATTTTTGTAACAAGTCAAATGAAAAGAGAGAAAGATACCTCTTATTGGCTCAACTTGCAGAAGAACAACAAGTGGTTTACCGTTTGATTTAAAGCGAGACATCATCAGGTGTGCACCATATTTAGAAGGCATGAAAGACTTTCCTAGAAGAATCTCCAACAAATCCATGTACTTATCTTTAAGAACCGGCAATCACTGACAAGGGAAGATCATCATTGACACTGTCATTGTAACTCTTGGAGATATTGGCCGGGTACTTTTACTTTTGGACACATATGATAACCCATCGTTCTTTTGTTTTCTTTTAACATAACATTGTACAGTATTTATTCTTAATAGGTAAATCGTTATCAATTGTTAGAAGATGGCAAAGTGCAAAGAGATTACCTTTGCGGGAGTGTTTCAGGTCACCATTCTACACTCCAGCGAGCTACGGCTTACTGCTATTACAGCTAAGAAAGATAAAAAAAATAACTGGTCAATTTCGTCCAACAAACGAAAGTGAGACTGCATCTTATTACTACAAACATTATAAAAAAGCGTCGGGTAAAATAATATCTGAGCACCCGCCCCAACTAGTACCCGTTTATAATTCTCATCTTCTCCATAGTAATAATCATTATTATTATTACTCATCATCTCATTATCTAAAAAATCTTCAATCTTCATTATTCTCTTCAAAAAACTTAACAGGATCGATTATTTAATTGATTTCAAGGGAGAGGGTTTATATAAGTGAAGAAGAATTGGGTTTTACAAAATTTATATAAATAAAGAATGGGATTGATTTTGGGGATTTTATAAAAATTTGGTAAGGTTTTTTGGGGGAGATTTATTTTAAGGAATGTTTTTTTGTGTGCGATTTGATTTTGAAAGGTGTAAGAACAAGGAAGGCGATAGGATATATGTTTGCCCTTTAGAGTTGAGTTTATTTACCAAAGGATTTGAACAAAGAAAAGAATAAAGTGAACGCCATGTGATGATACTACTTTTTTTGTCTCGAAAAAATCAAAGAAGAAAAAAAAAATCAATCAACAGGACACGTGGCCCCTCTTTGTTTTTATTAAAAGAAAGAATGCAATAGTAAACACGTGAACTCACTTCTCTCAAAATAATTATAGAGGCACGTGAACCTGCAGCTCTTCACCCACTCACACGTATTATCTCACCTGCATCCAATAAATCGATGACATGTGTTCTGGATGATGTAGTTTCAGCCAATGAAATGCTACCATGTAGCCTTGATGATGTGTTTATCATTGGAAGAATCTAGAGAAGGCCAGAGGAGCCAAACATTAGCTATAAAAAGGGTGCACCAGATCCAATTAATTCAATCATTCTCTCCTCATTTTTACACCACACCCATTTTTTTTTGCAGTTTTTTTTAGAATAGTTTTTTTTAGTTATAATAGTAGCTTATTATGATGTAATAGATCTAGTATTTTTAAGAGTTTATTGTACACCTTATTTCTAGTTTAATGAAGATGATTACTATTTATCCAACTTAGCTTATTATCTCTCTTATTCTCTTTCAGTTTTTTTTTTCTATTCTTTTATCTAAAAATTATTTTAGACTAATAGCTTATTGGGGTTTATGAGATTAGCTTATTGAATAAACATTTTTTTTACTTAATTTCTTTTAATATCTTCTTTAGTATTATTAAATCTAGTAATTTTTAGCATAAATCAATTAATCTCTTTTTATTTCAAACTTTTTCTTAATAAATCTATTTAGTTTATTTCTTTTCACATACTTAGTTTATTTTAGATCTATTAAGTTTTTCTCATAAAGTTTTAATCTTTTATATTTATCTTAGCTTGTTTCGATTAAGGTTTAGTATTTTGATGTAAAATTAGTACTTCCTTAACTAATAAGCTTTTCCATAGCTTAATTGGTTCATATTATTGCGCATTATCACCAACTATTGTTAAAGTTTTGATTTTTCTTTGTTTATCATCGCAATCAACCGCTAAGGCCGGAGCTTAAGGGTTTTATAAGCTAGCTTATTAATAAAGTTTATTACTTTTTAGTCTTAATAAGCTAATTTGTTAATATACTCACAGACTTTATTAACTATTTGGTTTTATTAAAGCTTTTTGAGAAGTAAACTTTATGGTTTGTTTAGTTTATTAAATCCGGTGGTTAATTTCGTCTCATCTCTTAGATCGGGTTCTACTTTCTATTCCTTTTCACTTTTATATAATTAGTTTATTAATATAATCATGTTTGTTGGAATATTTGTTTTTATTAGTTTAATTGATATGAGTAGCAAGTAGTCTCTTAGTGTTTGTTAAGTGATATGTATTTGTGATTTAAGTGTCGATTAATAAAAAGGGATTGTGATTAATAATTAGTCAAATTATTTAGATTTGTAATTTTATTATGTGAAGGGCAAAAGCCGGAGAATAATCAAATTACACATCTAGTAATTATTTTCTTTTTAAAGGATTGTTTTCAAAATAAACCAACGTTGTGAGAAAATAGTCTTGTTTAATGAATATAATTCGTCGTCAAACCTTATTCCACACTTAATTAACTTATTACGTCACTTAGCAAACATTTTTCTCATATATATCTTTTAGATCATTTTTAGAATAATCTAGTTTAGTTAGTAATTTTTAGCTTTTATCGTTAAATTTAGAATTATTAAGCTTGCTACTAGATTTATTACTTAGTATAATTAGTTTACCTCTAGTCGTAAGTGCTCGTTTCTAGATTAGATTGCGTTTTAGGTTATTTGTGCTTTTCGTGCTTGTTTTATATGCTTTATTATTGCCTTTTAGTTTATGATTAGTATTCATAGTTATATAATCCAAAATCTCTTTTATCCTTTCACTATTCACTACACGATCACGAATTCAATTCACACTTCGTTGGGACACGACCCGGGGAAATACTTTCTGTTAATACAAATATCGCCTAAAAACGTTATTTATATTTTACGATCTTCGCTAAGTTTTGTTAACGACAAAATGTAAACTTTAGTTTTTAAGCAAAACATAATCTTAGTTTTTAAGACTTGCATAAACTAGACTTTTGCTACATTTTACATTTCATAAAACACAACACAAGTTTATTTCTTAAATTAGAAATAGTCACATCACATTTATGGCAAGTTTTGTCATTATGCATTTATGGAAAGAAATGTGTTTGACTTGCTTTGATGTTGCTTACAAGTTTTGTGTTTGACTTGATTTAAGTGATGTGACATTGTTTGGTTGCTAGGAGTTATGAGACAAGACCTTGTTTGGTTTGAAGAGTTATTGCAAAAACCTACTGCAGACCCGGCGGTACCCTGGGGGTACACGGGCGGAACCCATCTGAGGGTTCCGCCTGATCCGCCAAGCATGCAGTGTGGTGTGCTATAAATACCAAGCCATAACTTGATTTTTGGCTAACCTCTTGAGATCATATTTTACACACACACACTCATCTTTTCTTCTAACCTCTTAACATTGTAAATGTGAAGTTTCCTTTTGTAGCAAAGAAGCTCACAAGGTCATCAAAAGTTACAAGTTTCCAACACAACGTTGCAAGACTTGTTAGCTTAGTATTGTGTAAACTCTTATTGTTTACACGTCATTTGTTTGTGTATATTCTGTAGTGAGTGGTTAGTATTTTAGTCCTCAAAATACAAAGAGTGTTGGGAGTTGTTGTACCTTAGTAAAAGAACTAAACGGGAGTGGTTGTGCCCTTGTAAAAGAACTCGACATCTAGCTTTGTGTCGGTAAAAGTATAAGCGACGTGTAAGGTTTTCTCCGCCGGTGAAAGGAGCTTGTTGACTAGTGAAAGAAACTCTCGAGTTAGATACTCGGGGCGTGGACGTAGGGCAAGGAAATAGAGTCCTTGTAGCCGAACCACGATAAATACTCGTGTTGTGGTTTGATCGTTTCTTTCATTTACTTTCTTGTTATATATTGTGTTTGTGCATATATCTTTTGATCAAACGGAAAGTTTCAAAGCTAACTAAACAAGTTAAAAAGATTTTAAACGGTAAACTATTCAACCCCCTTCTAGTTTTCCACAATTGGCATCAAGAGCTACGTTACTCAAGCTTTTAAAATATATTGTGTTTTAAAACTTGAAACGATCCATGGATTTTGAAAATTACAAAGAAGGGCAATCTATGCAAAGACCACCACTCTTTGAAGCAAATGGTTTTATATATTGGAAAAACCGTTTTGAAACTTACGTGAAATCTAAAGATATAGATTTATGGTATATAATTGTTGATGGTGATAACATAGCTACTAACATTAAAGATGATGATCAAAAGAAATTGATTGGTAAAAATAATGAAGCTAAAATGATGCTTTACAATGCTTTGCCTAAGAAAGAATATGAAAGAGTCTTTTTGTGTAAAACCGCCAAAGATATTTGGCAATCTTTAATTGTCACTCATCAAGGAAACTCACAAGTTAAAGATAACAAAATTGATCTTCTTGTTCAACAATATGAATAATTTGTTATTTCCGAAGATGAGATTATTGATAATGCTTTTGCTAGGTTTAACACTATTATTACTTCACTTAAAGCACTTGATGAATCTTTTTGTAGTAAGAACTTTGTCAGAAAATTTCTTAGAGCACTCCATCCGAAGTGGAGAGCAAAAGTGACAGCAATTGAAGAATCCAAAGATCTTTCAAGCATGTCACTTGATGAGCTTATTGGAAACCTCAAAGTTCATGAAATGGTAATGGAAAAAGATTTGGAACTAGTTAGAGGCAAGAAAGAAAAAGTTAAGTCCATTGCCTTGAAAGCTAGAGTCCAATCAAGTGATGATAAAGAATCTACTTCGGATAGTGATGATGAGGAATATGCTATGGCCGTGAGAGACTTCAAGAAGTTCTTTCGTAGGCGAGGGAAGTTTGTAAGGCAACCTAAAGATGACAAGAAAACCTTCCGGAAAGATCGTGATGATCGAAAAGGAAAAGTTGAAAGAAAATGTTATAGGTGTGGAGACACAAGTCATCTTGTAGGAGAATGTCCAAAACCACCCAAGAGCAAACCTCAACAAGCTTTTGTGGGTGGTGCTTGGAGTGACTATGAAGGAGATGATGATGAGCCAAAGAATGATGATATTGCTCTCATGGCTCACAACTCAAATGAGATACTCTCTGACTCATCTTACTCCTCTATAGATGATGATACTTTACAAAATGAATATAACAAACTTTGTGAGTTAAGCTTAAAAATCATAAACAAAAATAAATTTTTGAAAACTAAAAAGGAGTTTTTAGAAAATGAAGTCTATGAGTTAAAAGAAAAAGCTAAGAGATTAGAAAAGGGTAAAGGTATTGACACCTCATGCAAATCATGTGAAGAACTTAAACTTGAAGTTGAGAAACTTAAAATTACTCAAAATGATCTAATCAAACAAACCACAAAGTTCAAAAAGTTCGATAAGAGCATTTCATGTGCGGATGAAATTATGAAACTTCAAAAGTCACCTTTTGATAAAACAGGTCTAGGTTTCAGGAAAGTAGAAATCATTAAGGGTCAAACGAAACAAGAAAAGAACGCACATGAAACAAACAAAATTGCTACAGCAGCCCGCGGACCAGACGGAACCCAAATTAGGGTTCCGCCCGTTGGCCCCGAGGGTTCCACCAGGTCTGCTGCAGCAGTAACCCCATCCACATCGGATCGTTCAAAATTTGTTAAAGTTACATATAAAAATGGAACAAAACCTGCCTTTAGAACTGGAGTAGGACTTAGTAAAAATGAATTTAGAGCTAAGACTACTCAACCAAGACCTAAGACTCCAATTCCCAAACGCCCCTTTCCAAAGAGCAACTTCAACGCTCGACCAAACTACCAACAAGTTTGGAATCAAAACACTCCTGGACATTACCAAAATTCAAACTACATGCCATGGAACCCTTATGCTCTATTTTCTTATTTGGAACAAATTAATGGTATGCTTAACCAAAATGGACCCATGAGAAATTGGGGACCAAATGTTTGAGTGTTTTTCATAAAATAGGTGTGCCTCAAAGTTTGTTTGGAACCGGATGAATGAATTAAAGATAGCGGTTGTTCAAGGCACATGACGGGTAATAAAAGCCTCTTCTCAACATATCACAAATGTGATGGAGGTAATGTTACGTTTTGTAGTAATGCTAAGAGCAAAATCATCGGAAAAGGTACAATCTCTCATGACTCCCTTTCTATAGATGATGTTGCTCATGTTGATAACTTAGGATTTAATCTTCTTAGTATTAGTTAACTTTGTCGTAATAAGTATAATGTCCTTTTTAGTGAAAACGGTAGTAAAATTCTTAAAGATGGTATAACCGTAGCCAAAGGTGTCCTTAAGAACAACGTATACGTCATGAAGTTGGATTCAACATCTAGAGACAAACTTTGTCTTACCTCATTAGATGAATCTTCAACTTTATGGCATAGAGGTTTAGGACACGCTAACATGAGACTAATCCAAAACCTCTCCTCCAAAGACTTAGTTCAAAACCTACCCAAGTTGAAATATGACCAACACTTTTGTGATGCTTGCAAAGTCGGTAAACAAGTCCATAGTAGCCATAAGGCTAAAAACATGGTGTCTACATCTAGGTGTCTAGAACTTTTGCATATGGATTTATTTGGTCCATCCGCTATACAAAGTTATGGAGGTAACTTCTATACTTTGGTCATAGTAGATGATTACTCACGTTATACTTGGACAAAGTTTTTGAAAAGTAAAAATGAAGCTTTTGATAAATTTGAGATTCTAAGTAAGAAAATTCAAAATCAAGTAGGGTCTAATATAGTGTCTATTAGAACGGATCACGGTCGTGAATTTGATAATGAATTTCAATTTGGAAACTTTTGTGATAAAAATGGAATTACTCATAACTTTTCGGCTCCACGTACTCCTCAATCTAATGGTGTAGTAGAACGTAAAAACCGGACATTGCAAGAGATGAGTAGAACAATGCTTAATGAACAAACTATTCCACAAAAGTTTTGGTGTAATGCCGTTGACACATCAACGTACATTCTTAATCGAGTCCTAATTAGACGATTTTTGAATAAAACTCCTTATGAACTTTATAGAGGTAAAAAGCCTACATTAGGATACTTTAGAGTGTTTGGGAGTAAATGCTTCATTCTTAACACCAAGGATTATCTCACCAAATTTGACCCAAAGTCTTATGAAGGTGTATTTCTTGGATATTCACAAAATAGTAAAGCTTACATTGTTTTGAACAAAGAAACCTTAAGAGTCGAGGAATCGTTAAACATAACATTTGACGAAAGTCCACCTCCCTCTAAGACATCACCTTTGGTAGATGATGACTTAGTTGAAAGCCAAGCAATTGAATGTCAAGAAATCTTAGGTAATGACAAGGAAGATGAACTATTAAACAAAGAACTTGTCAATGTCAAAGAATCTAAAAGTCATCCATTAGACGGTGTCATAGGCAACATTAACGAAAGAACACTTAGATCAAAAGTTCAAAATGAAAGCAACTACTTTTGTTTCGTGTCAACCATTGAACCGAAAAACATTAATGAAGCCATTAAAGATGAATCTTGGGTAATTGCAATGCAAGAAGAATTAAACCAATTTGTTAGGAATGATGTATGGACATTAGTTCCTCAACCAAAGAGTCAAACAATAATTGGAACAAAATGGGTCTTTCGTAATAAAATGGATGAAAATGGAATTGTGTCTAGAAACAAAGCTAGGCTAGTAGCACAAGGATATAATCAACAAGAAGGCATTGATTACGATGAAACTTTTGCTCCGGTTGCTAGGCTCGAGTCAATTAGAATCTTACTTGCATATGCATGTGCACACAATTTTAAACTTTTTCAAATGGACGTCAAAAGTGCATTTCTAAACGGAGTCATTAATGAAGAAGTGTATGTTGCTCAACCACCGGGCTTCATCGATTTTGAAAAACCAAATTATGTTTACAAACTTAAAAAGGCTCTTTACGGACTTAAGCAAGCTCCAAAGGCATGGTATGATCGACTTAAAACATTCCTAGTTGACCACAAGTATACCATGGGCTTAGTTGATAATACTCTCTTCACTAAGAAGAAAGATTCACATATTATCATAGTCCAAATCTACGTTGATAACATTATATTCGGATCAACTTGTCAAGAATTATGTGTGGATTTCTCAAAAATCATGCATGACGAGTTTGAAATGAGTATGATGGGAGAACTCAACTTTTTCTTAGGACTCCAAATCAAACAACTAGAAGATGGTATCTTCTTTAACCAATCTAAATATATTAAGGACATGCTTAAGAAATTTGGACTAGAAGATTCGAAACCTATCAAAACTCCCATGTCCACGGAAACTAAACTCACCAAGGATGAGGAAAGTGAATCCGTAGATAGCACTAAATATAGAGGTATGATTGGTAGTCTACTTTACCTAACGGCTAGTAGACCCGACATTATGTTTAGTGTTTGTCTATGTGCTCGTTTTCAAGAAGATCCTAAAACTACCCATTTCGAAGCCGTAAAAAGGATTTTTAGGTATATTAAGGGCACTACACATTTAGGTTTATGGTATCCCAAAGGAACGGGAATAGACACCATAGTGTATGCCGACTCGGATCATGCCGGTGACTATGTCGATAGAGAAAGCACAAGTGGTATTTGTACTTTTGTTGGACATTGTCTCACCTCATGGTTCTCTAAGAAGCAAACGGCTCTTGCTATATCAACAACGGAAGCCGAGTACGTTTCGGCCGGAAAGGCATGTCAACAAGCTCTTTGGATGAAGCAAGCTCTTGTCGACTACGGAATTCAACTCAACGACATCACAATTCTTTGTGACAACAAAGGTGCCATTGATCTTAGCAAAAACCCGGTTCAACATGCTCGTACCAAACATATTGAAATCCGTCATCATTTCCTTCGTGACAAATTCCAAAAAGGAAATATCTCAATTGAGAAAGTTTCTTCCGAAGATAACATAGCCGACATTCTCACAAAACCTCTTAAACGTGAACCTTTTAATCTTCTTAGGCTAGGCTTAGGACTCATGGAACCTACATTGTAGTTTTGGACATTAGACAAAAATTAAAACAAATCCAAAACCATTTTTCTCAGGAGGGTCGGCGGAACCCTCAGCCATAACAGACGGAACCCAACCCAGGGTTCCGCCGTGTCCGTCGACCTGCAGAATCATTTTCTTTGTTTATATTAAACCAAACACCCATTATCTCATACCACCACTTCAAGGCTGCTACTATTCACTTCACCACTCATCCACACCTACGAATTCTTGGTTCTCCATTCATTTACATTGCAAATCAATCATCATTGTAAGTATTCTAAACATGATTACAATCCTGATCTGAGTCTAGGAATTCTATTTCTTGCACAAAAACAAAAACTTGGGGTTATGCACTAACTTGAAAAACTCATGCATTAGATTAGGTGTTTAATAAAACTAATCATGTTTCCCATAGTTAGAAATTGCATCCTTAATTAGTATAAACATGTTTGCTAAAACACCCCATGTCAAATCTTTCCAAAAATTTCTCACAAGTAGGACAAATATTTTTTCGTCTCACATTGAGAATATAAAATCAAAACGTTATGTTTAAAACATCACTTGCATAATGTCTCTTGAATGCTAAAGGGAATACATAACCAATATGTATTTTCGGGTACATTTAAACGAAGCTACATTGAACTAGGAGCGTTTGGGTTATCTTTTGTTTTATAACAAAACTTGCATAAAACGATTTTGAAGCATCAAAATGAGTCAAGATAACCGCACCTCCACATTGTTTTCATATAGGCACACACTAGAACTTCCACATTATAATAGTGGTTTACGTAAACTAAAATGTGAAATTTTGTTGTTCTAGGAATCATCATGCCTCCTCTAACCCACTACGACCACAAGGACACCATTAAGTACCTACCAAAACACCACAAAACCAAAGGCCTTACCACAAATCAAGCAAACATTTTCAAAGCCCTAGAAAAACACTATGTCCATGAGGGTAGAACCATAGACCCATCTTTCCTAGAAGGCACAAACCTTTACGCCGATTTTGCCACAATCAACTTTGTGTGTCTTTTGAATATCGACGAGCCTATTTGTCCGAGGTTCATTCTAGAGTTCTATGCATCATGCGTCCTCTCAACGGATGATTATGGTCATATGTCTATCAACTTTAGGGTTAGCGGCCACCAATACTCCTTCACTCTTGAGGAGTTTGCTCAAATCTTAGGTGTTCCAAACCGTGGTACTTGCCTCTATTCCGACTTACACTCCCTCTCAACTCTTGACAACCTTCAAAACCGGATCCACCCTTATGACACACCTCTTGTCTCAAAAGACGTTCTTCGTGACCACCTCTTTGTTAGGACCACCACCACTAGGAGAACCCGTTCGGGGAATGAGGTCGATAAGGACCCATATGGAATGGAAATGAACGAACTCAAACCCCAATTCAAGAAATGGGAGGAAGTCCTTAGAGCCAATGTCATTAGCACAATAGGGAACCGTGACCATATCAACCTTTGCCTTTGCTACATGCTCTACTCCTTGTTCGTTAGGCAACCCTTCAACCTTGCCTACTACATGGCCAAGAGAATGGCCGACATTCCCGTGCATGGCACAACGGCTATGCCATATGGAATGTTCTTGACCCGTCTCTTTAGGTTCATCTCACCCATTCCACCAACTTCAAATGGTCTTCGTCTTGACTACACTCTCATTCCACACACCTTTGTTCCACTTAGTGATAAGAGAGTTTACAAAGCCCAAGAAAAACGTCCACATCCTCATACCTCATCATCTTCTTCCTCAATGAGTGAAGATGACAATTTGCCAAACTCTAGGCTCCCACCTCTAGAATACCTTTCCCAACTTCCGGATATTCCAAATGAGTCGGAGGAGTTCAAGCAAACAAAGGGGATGTTCAAAAACATCGGGAGATTCCTCGGGAAGATGAAGAAGAAGATGGACCGTCAATGAGTGCGGGTGTGTTAGGAGTGTTTGGCACAAGGTGCTATTGAAACAATTTAGTCATTTAAACAATATTTGTGATGTATTTGTGTGTTAGTACAATGTTTGATACACTTTGGAACATGTTTGCACTAACAATGTTGCAGGAAAACAACTCTTGGCAAGTTGTTAAATTTTCATGCTTATCAAATTTTCACCAAGTATAGTGAAATTCTCGACCTCGAGGTCAAAGTCCTATGAAATGCATGTTTACGTGTCTATTTTTTGCATTGCCCAACCAGAAATGCCTTATCTTTTTGATTTTAGGAGTTTTTGAAAATCGTCTCGCGGGTCAAAAACGTGGACTGCCACTTTTTTCACCCCTGGCGGATCTGGCGGTACCCAAATTTGGGTTCCGCCAGTACAATTTCTGGGAATCCCAGAATTTGCCTAACGGACCAGGCGGCACCCTCAGATGGGTTCCGCCTGTGTATTCTGAGGGTGCCGTCAGCAACCTGCAGATTTTTTGTTTTCTTTTTCGCCAATTCAACGTTGAAACACCAAAATCCAATCCTTTTAGGTAGAAACCCATTACTTGCAATGTGTTTAGCATAATAGGATACTCCTTCTTCCATGAACTTAACCAAAACCAATTCCTGCCAAAATTCAAATTTAACCATAACAACCACAAGGACCCCTCAAACATAAAGGAAGGAACCCTTTTAAGGGATCCTTGAAATCCCTGAGATTTATACTACCACAAATCCACCAAAACCACTATGCATTTAGTGCAAAACTTGTCTTCTCACTTCACCATTTTCATTGGATTGACTTCCATGATTTGACAACCCACAATTAGTTTTCCAAATCATTAGAAACCTCCATTTTTGTATGGACTAACATCAAATCCAAACACTCCTTTCCATAATCCATCAACACTATAAATTAAGCCTTCCTAAACACCATCAAATCACACCTTCCTCAACACAATTTCTGAAACTTATAAACCATTTTTCACCATGACTAAGTCAACAAACACCTCTCAACCATCAAGACCCATCCGGAAAACCGCCCGGATAAGTGTTAAACCACTATGGTGCAATCAACCCATCAACCTAAGCTCCTCATCTTCGGATGAATTTACATCACCTAAAAAAAATGAACACTTTTTGAACCTTGCATCTCCATCTCCATCTCCAACAACCAATGAACCAAATGAGCACACTCCACCACCTACTAAATCACCTATTGACCCAACTCCACCAAGTGCTCCAACCCAACCATCCAAGACTCCATCACCATCACCATTACCCAAAATTGAACCTATGGAGTTATTTGGGTCTCCTCCAACATCACCACACCCATATGTCCAAGATTTAAATGATTTTCCACCAAGACATAACCAACCACCACCTTTTGCAACTCACTCACCAAGGTCAATTCTTGACCTTGATGAAGATCTTGAACTTACCCAACCACCACAACAAGTGTACCAACCACCCAAACCGTTGTTATTTCACCCAATCTACCGTGAAATCCATGGTCCTCTTTATGGAGAACCAAATTTTGAACACCATGATCACCCAACTCCACCACCTTCTCAAACCCATACCTATGAGTCTTTCTTTACCTCTTATGAGGAAATACAAAGCATGGTTGACAACCACCTTCATCAAGCAATGGAATTTCAAATCACCTTGCTTGACTCAATACCAAATCCATCCTCCACACAAGAACCAAAACCAAACCAACCCCTAAACCAAGAAACCAAAACCAACCCATTTTCACCCAACCATCCCCATGTTTGCTCAAATTGTGAGCAAATGGGTGAAAGCATCAAAACCTTGCTTCACCAATTCTAAAATGAAACCCGGTTTGCATTCCAACATGTCATTGAACGTTTGGATGCACTTTCCCACCCCAACAAATCCTAGACAACCTATGGAGGCCGTTTGCCCCAATTTAGGAATGTAGGATTTTATTTTATTTTCTTGGTTATTTTTTAGTTTTTGGTTACTAAGTAGAAGAATAGTTAACATTTCTTGTCTTTTGACTTTTATAAGTCAAAATTTTACTTGGAATGATATTTCTTTCTACTTACTTTTGTGCATTGTTGGTTGATCAATCTTTGGTTTGTCAATGTGTGTGGTAACTACATCCTTGACTATATATATCACCAACTAACCATTTTTTTGTAGGTCTCAAAATCCATGTTTCCCATATTGGTACTCCATTTAGGGGGAGTATCGACCAAGGGGGAGTATGGCCATTATTCCGCTTCGCTACTATACTTTTTGTTTTGACAAAAAGGGGGAGAAATATATTAAACCTTCAAATACTTGATATGCTTTTTCGTCTCTTAAGTAAAACAAGGTTAATATAATTTTTTTTTAAGTCTTGAAAACCAAGATTTCGCGTGTTACTTAAAAACAAAGTTTATGTTTTGTCATCAACAAAAAGGGGGAGATTGTTAATACAAATATCGCCTAAAAACGTTATTTATATTTTACGATCTTCGCTAAGTTTTGTTAACGACAAAATGTAAACTTTAGTTTTTAAGCAAAACATAATCTTAGTTTTTAAGACTTGCATAAACTAGACTTTTGCTACATTTTACATTTCATAAAACACAACACAAGTTTATTTCTTAAATTAGAAATAGTCACATCACATTTATGACAAGTTTTGTCATTATGCATTTATGGAAAGAAATGTATTTGACTTGCTTTGATGTTGCTTACAAGTTTTGTGTTTGACTTGATTTAAGTGATGTGACATTGTTTGGTTGCTAGGAGTTATGAGACAAGACCTTGTTTGGTTTGAAGAGTTATTGCAAAAACCTACTGCAGACCCGGCGGTACCCTGGGGGTACACGGGCGGAACCCATCTGAGGGTTCCGCCTGATCCGCCAAGCATGCAGTGTGGTGTGCTATAAATACCAAGCCATAACTTGATTTTTGGCTAACTGATGAGGCGAAAAATGATCCATTTTTAGGGGGTCATTTAAGCCCGAATCCGAATTTATTTGATCAAATATTGCCCTAAATCGTTCCTTTTGTGATTTTAGGTACTTTGGGAGTGAAATCTGGAAAAGGAAGCAATTCGGACGTTTTTGGAGCATAAAAGTAAGAAAACGCCAAAGTCTTAATTTTCCATGCTGGGAACAGTAGGTGACGGCGTCAAGAGTAGTTCCCTGACGGCGTCAAGAGTAAAATTACGATCCAGAAGAGATTTGACGGCATCATGAAGGTAGGGCGTCAAGAGTAAAAGTCATGACGACCTGGAAATGATTTGTACTTGACGGCGTCAAATGTAGATCTAGGCAGTCCGAGAATTGTTTTGGCGGCGAGGTGACGGCGTCACCTAATTGGTCTTGACGCCGTCAGAACCCTTTTCCTATATATAGTTTTCTAATTTGTTACATTTAAAGAGAGAAGTTTTGGGAGAAACCCTAAGGACGATTTTGGTGTAACTTTACAGGTTTTTCAAGGGTTCCAACCCCTTGATACCTTGCATGTTTAATCAAGATAAGTGTTCTTCTAATTCAATCAATATGTCTATGTGTTGGTTGTCTATATCTTGTTCTTGTCTTAATTCCATCATGCTAGGCTAGATCTATCAATGAAACCTAGATGTTGATTATGTGTTGATTACTTGTTTATTCTTGTCTTGGATGAATGATTTATATGTTAGGCTTAAGAAAACTGGCAGATCTCCAATTGGTAACATGCTTGAACGTCTTAAGAAACATGAACCAACGCGCACTAGGTCTTTATTGGTTGTATTTAATGCATGAGCCACTGTTTACAATCCCTATAGTTGTGCTGGGCATGGTGTAGGAGGAGATAAGAGCTCATAGAATTGGGGAGTTATGTGTGCCACCCCATGAATGGTATTAAGGAATACGATCCATCATCCATGCAATTATAACAAGTAATTAACGTGTAAAAGATGTCTAGGGAGTAGTGAAATCTAAGTAAACACATTTTCTCCAATTACTGCTCACAACTTTAGTATAAATTAGTTTATTTTCATTTCTAGTATTTTATTTTGATTGCATCTTAGTATTGGGTTAGTTGAATAGCAACTAATTCCGCCCAAATCCTTCAAACCCGAGATTTTAAATTGCTTTCCATAAAATATAAAAACACAAAAATAATCATCCCTCACCTTTAGAACTAGTATTTAGGCTTTCTAATCCTAGCGATACTATTCCTAAGCTGAACGATCAATCCCCCGGTACTTGTCACTATACTATACTACAACGATCAGGTACACTGCCTGGTGGGGGTTGTAAGCTTCTCAAGATCCCTTGAGAGGTAAAGCCTGTTGCGATTCCCACGCATCAAGTTTTTGGCGCCGTTACCGGGGAAATAGTTATTGTCTAGGTTAGAATTTCTTTTTATTAGGTCTACTTGCTAGATTCCTTTCTAGTAAGATTTTATTTTTATTTTTAGGTCTTCTTTAGTCTATCTCATTTCTTTGTGCTTTTGTTCGTAACTCTTTACCATCCGACATCATGGAAGGTGGTAACATCTTTGAACCCATCATCCCACCACAACAAATCCCACCATTAGAACCCCTTAGGCCCCGAACCTTAGGAGAGTATTCCCGACCTAGCCACCAAGGCTACCGAAACACCATTGAGCTCACCGGAGCCAATGTGACCCCCTTGCGATCCGACACCATCCGGTTGGTGCAAAGCGGATATGTATTCCATGGACTTCGTTCCGAAGATCCAAACCAACATCTTAAGGACTTTCTCAAAATCTTAGATTCCATAGACCTAGGTGTTGAAACTAGAGAGACTACCCGTTTACGCCTATTCCAATCCTCTCTACGGGATCAAGCTAGTCAATGGCTTGAGCGTTTACCCACGGGATCCATCACCACATGGGATGATCTCACCACTCGTTTCCTTGCTCAATTTTTCCCACCGGGGAGAACTACTAAGCTTAGAAATGACATCTTGATGTTCCAACAACATCAAAATGAAACCTTTTATGAAGCATGGATTCGATATAAAGACCTACTCCGAAAAGTCCCTCATCATGGCATCGAACCATGGCTCCAGATCCAAATATTTTACGATAAGGTTGACTATCAAACAAGGAGAGCCATTGATTATGCAGCCAAGGGTAGGCTAAATAGACTTAGCGTTGACGAGTGCTGGAAAGTTCTTGAGGGGTTGGCACAATACGAAGAGAAAGGATGGGAGGACCCGATGCTCCCAAGCAAAGTAAAACTTGACTACGCATGTGCCACCCAAGAACAGTTGTTAGGAAGCATCGAGAAGCAGGTAAAAGAATTGATGAGTATTGAGAAACTTGCTGCTGAACCCGTGTGGAATCATAATCCACGTAGGAATACGGTTATCAACCAGAATTTTCCTGAACGCTCACGACAAGGGGAATTCGAAGGGATAATGGTAACCTTCATGGATAATCAGGAAAAACAAATCCAGCACCTGGAGGCACGCATGGAAAGCACTCATAAAGCTTTTATGAATTTCGCGGACCAATTCATATCAAGGGTCAAAGAAAAGATCAAAGAAAATTCCGTACCTAAAAAAATTGAAAAAGTCTTTGAGGTGTCAACCCCTTTGGTGTTTGACCAAGAGGATAGCGGGAGATTTTCCCCAAGTGCTTTACCATTAACTACCCCCCGTTCTCATGAGCACCCCCATGCAGAGAAAAGTTTGCAATTCCATAACATTTTCGTTGGATGTTTGCGAACCACATTCCCGAACTCATCCAAAAAACGTTCTTTTGGTTTTAAACCCGGTGTAAAGAGGTTGCACCTCAAAAACACCACTGATTTGAAACCCTCTATGGAACAACATCTCTCTTTTCACACCAATGACCCGTGCACAGGGTTCGACTTAGCCAAAACGTCACCCAACCCCTTCTACAACCTTACCTCTTTCCGTGACAGTAATGAGACATTCGACCCTGGTGGACCTTGTTAACGGAATAGCTACTCATGGGTTTTACTAATGTTTAGCTATTCACGCAAAGTGCAGGGACTAAACATGGAACTACTCCAATTCTCACCTTACACAGGCATCTGACGGCGTCAGATTTAACTCTTGACGCCGTCAGCTCGATGGATCAGCAATATTAACCCAAAACCAATCACTTTCAACCCATACCCCACAAATCTCACCCAAAGTGCTGCTGCTACTCCGATTCTCCACCCTCCAATTCGACGTCTTCCGCATCCAATCTCCACTCGGTAAGTGATTTTTCTTCATCCTTTTTCGATCAATTGTCCTTAGGACCCATCAATTTGGAAAACCCCTTTCGCCCGAAACCCCATTCTTGACCCATTATTAACAAATCGTAATGCCATCCATTTGGTGATTTGTAAACATGGGGTTACCCGTTGATTATGTTATCCCACTCAAATCATGCATTAGATTAGGGAAAGCCACTCATGCCACGGGTTCTTTGACCCCCCACCCATGTTTTCTGATTAAAGGGGCGTTTGGGTAATGGGTTAAGAGTTTGAAAATTGATTTTTCCCTCGCATTTGCATGATTCGGATTCTGATCAATCTGACGGCGTCAGGATTACTCTTGACGGCGTCAGATGTGTCTGACTGCATAAAGTTCATCAAAATTCTCGTTCTAATCGTTTCTGTTCACTCCACCTTTTTCCAGGAAAATGAGCAAAAGATCTCGTCAACATAAGGGCAGTTCCTCTAGATCTCAAAGGGTCAATTATGGAGAATTGGTCCATAGTTGGACCGAGTTTGACAATGTTGGTGCTAACACCAAATATGCGGAGCTTTGTAACCACCATATCGATGCTGGGGCTGTGGTTAACTGGGATTTTCTTAGGGCCCAAGGGTTGGAGGCTGCGTTTTTAGAGAGGATCCACACAGATGGGTTTGCGGGTCCTCAGTGGGAGAGGTTGTTTAGGATTAGAGAGATAGTGTATAGTGAGTTGGTGAGGGAGTTCTTTGCGACCTTCCGTTTTGATCAGGCTGAGGCTAGGACGGATGTGGGGGGCACCACTATGTATTTTAGGCTAGGGGGAGAGTTGCGGTCATGTTCAGTCGCTGAGTTTGGTTGGAGGATTGGGTTGTATACTAGAGAGGAGGTTGATGGGACTTTTATGCAGAGGTTGTTACACGGGGAGACTCAGAGGAGTGAGATGAGGTGTATCACTTTTTGGCCGACCATAGGGAACGGGGTTTACACCTCGACTACCGGGGCAGCATCCATCAGGGACCCCGTAGCTAGGTTAGTCCACAGGTGCATCACATACAGCCTGTCAGGACGTCATGGCACCACTCACCGTGTCACTGCTTCAGACCTATTCTACTTGTACACCATCTTTTCAGTGGATGTCTACTGCAACATCCCATTTTGGGTGGCCAGTTATTTGAGGACCAGTGTGGGTGAGAGGGATATTGACAAAGTGTATGGGGGGATGTTCGTGACCCGGTTGGCTCGTTCCTATGATCTTCTTACTCCTCAGATCATAGGGCACTTGAGCGACTGTGGGGCATGTAGGGTAGTGAGGGCTAAATCCCTCAGGCAGATGAGCATTGTGATGCCAGAGAGGAATGGGACCTATACTTGGTATGAGGCAGGGGGGCCAGATGTTGAGGAGGATGCTGATGATGAGGTAGAGGAGGGGACGGCTAACTACTACCGGCACATGAGTCGGGGAGACTGGCAGGCACACCAGGGTGCCTGGATGGGTCAGATGGATGCATGGCGAACCACCACTGACCAGCGCTTTGATTGGATGTACGATCATACCATCCGCCAGATGCAGCACCTCTCCACCCGAGATCAGCTTGAGCCTCACCTGCAGATCGATCCCTTCCCCGGCCGTGAGACTGACTACCCTCCCTACGGGTACACCGGACACCTCCCTCCTGGCTATGACTACCGCTTTGGTCCTCCTCCCCAGTGACCCCTCTTGATTTCTGTTGTCTTTGAACTATTTACTAATGGTTATGTAATTTGAAACATTTGGTACTGTAATAGCTTAGGATGCGGCCTCTGTTGGCCTTGAACAATTTACTTTCATGTTTACATTTGTTTGAAATAATTAGTGGTGCTCATGGTGACATTATTCATTTCGTGTGTTCTTATTTGTGTGATTTTATTTGTTTGATTGTTATTTGCTTCCGTATGCATGCTTTATTTTTATTGTTGGTAGATCATGTTTCTAAACTAAATAGTGGAAATACTTTACTTTATTGTTTGGCCTAGTCTTAACTCCACCTAAAGGTATTTTTTGCAAAAGATAAGTGTAAGGGGAAACCCCAAATATGTTTTTAAGAGACAAACCGATCATGATTCTCCACAATATTAAATGAACATGTTGATAAGATCGTTTATAGCTCGAGGTTGTTTAGACCTCATCTAGGGATTGCACAATAATAATGAATAAACACAATACGCAGCGGAATAAACAAACATATCATTATTATTGCTAACAAGGTTTCTCGTCATCATCTCTACTCTAACATACACCAAAGCCCCAATGCTACGTGATCAAGTGTAGCACAGTTACATCCTAACAGCTATCTAAGATAGTTGAGGCTTAACACAATCTACCCTAGGTGTTTCCCATAAAACACCTGTACACTAGTCTAGGCGTTTTTCCAGCCCTAGACTTACACACACGTTTTTCTGATTTTACATTGTGGAAGACATGAGAAAACCTATTCCCTGTATCTCTTTATATAATAGAGATACTAGGGTTACAAGGAATAAACTAGAATAATAAAAGATATGTTGTAATCTTTTTCTTTCTTTGTAAGTTTCTTCCTTTGTCTCCATAAGTCCTTCATCTTTCATATTTGTCAATATCAACTCAAAGTATAATTCCTAACAATCTTCCCCTAGTTGATATGACAAAACCAAGTATATGAAAGATGTCGTCTTCCCCTCAAACCATGCATATCATCAAGGATCTTCAAGCTGCAATCATGTAAATCTTCTTCCCCTTTTTGTCATCATCAAATAGGGGACAAATGTATGCAACCTTGATCTTCACAACCACGAATCAATATTACACGTCCAATCCATCTTTCCAATGTTTCTAAGTCGCCCACCATTAAGTTTTCCGCATCTATAGATGTACTTGAAACAATAGAAATCAAAACCATCAGTAGTAATAACAACTAGCAGTAGCAAAAACCTTCACCTCGATGTAACACATAAATGGTTAAACATTTAAACATTAAGCTTCCCCTGAAACCCATATGTTAACCATTTGTTGAATGTAGGCTCCATGTAATGATTACTGATGAAGAAAACTAAGTATAACCAACTTGATGCTGAAGTAGAACCACCCAAACTTGTGCCTTATATCTTGTACTAAAATTGACTTCGAACGTATACTTCACGTATAGGGAGATCGCAACCTCTTGACAAAAAATCACTGAGCACAATAACGTAACTCCTTCAAGTGTTTTGCCAATTCGTAGTCACCTGAACGAACGAACAAGTTACCTCCAACTGAAAAAGGTATGATAAAACACAAACCTGTGAAACTCCACTTCATCATCAAATAGGTGATAAAAACCTTTCTTCGTAACCAATTGGGCAATAAGAACGAGCCTTTGAATCTGTTAAGAACCAATAAATCAAAACTCCAAAAATCTTTCTTGTGTGTGTGTTTCTTCTCCTGTGTGTGTGTTGGAACCAACTGTTCCAAAATAATATATACTTCCCCTCAACTCATGATTGCCAATGAAATAATCAAAGTCTCCACGTGAAATATAGCAACATGAATAAGTACCAACCACATGCCCTTTAAGAAATATGAACAGCAGCGGAAACAATTAAGGCATCAGTGGTAACTTGTATAAGCAGTGGAAAAATAATTAAGCTTGCAGTGGTAACTATCAACTTGCAGTGGAAACGAATACACTTGCAGTGGAAACGAATACACTTGCAGTGGTAACTGATAAGCGTGCAGTGGTAACGTGCAGTGGTAAAATTTAGCCTTGCAGTGGAAACGTGATAGCGAGCAGTGGTAACTTTGTCTTGTACGATCAGTAACCATACCAGCACCAAGCCACCAGTAACCCTAGTCACCCTCATTCGCTGCTCCAATAAATCACAAAAACCACCAAGCAGCTATCACCACGTATTCCTACTAGGGTTCATCATCAATCCTAAAATTGACTCACCAAGACTAGTAAGAACAAATAGATCAAACCCTTTACTTATCAGAGCGTAGCCACACTCTTCTTGACCAACAACCCTAGTTGTTATGTTCTATCATTGTACCAGCTAGGGTTTTCGTGCAACCCTCATCAGATCCCTATAAGCATTCATTCCTGTTTTATTTAAAATTAGGGTTTGAGAAAACCCTAATTGCCACGAATTGAACATTTGTACCAAAAACAGAAAACTTCGACCACATATCATCAAGTCGACACCAAGATATCATCAAGTATAAAGACGACACTTTTTAGCCTTTAGTGACACTTTTTAGAGTCACTAAAAACCCTAAAAATTCGAAATAATATACCTCTCTGCAGCAGTTTTCAAGAATTTTTATCTTTTTATTGGAAGCTCAGATTGAAGATCCCTCCGGTGAAACTCTTCTTTGACATGTAGAGAAGCTCCAATAAAAATTTCAGCCCGATCCAACGGTTCACGAATGAGATATCGCCCTTTGAAAACAGCCCTGCAGTGAGTTTTTAAGATACGAACCAGATTCGAATTTTCTTCCATCTTCGACAAACCAAACCTTGTTTAATCCCACGATCACGAGCCCCATGGCTCTGATACCAATTGTTATAGGATCGTTTAAGCTCGAGGTTGGTTAGAGCTCATCTAGAGATTACACAATAATAATGATTAAGAACAATGCACAGCGAAATATAAAAGAATATCATTATTATTAAACAAAGATTTCTTCGTCATCATCTCTACTCTAACAATACGCCAACATCCCCAGTGCTACGTGATCAAGTGTAGCACGGTTACATCCTAACAGGAATCATAAGATAGTTGAGGCTTAACACAATCTACCCTAGGTGTTTCCCATAAAACACCTGTACACTAGTCTAGGCGTTTTTCCAGCCCTAGACTTACACACACGTTTTTCTGATTTTACATTGTGGAAGACATGAGAAAACCTATTCCCTGTATCTCTTTATATAATAGAGATACTAGGGTTACAAGGAATAAACTAGAATAATAAAAGATATGCTGTAATCTTTTTCTTTCTTTGCAAGTTTCTTCCTTTGTCCCCATAAGTCCTTCATCTTTCATATTTGTCAATATCAACTCAAAGTATAATTCCTAACACATGTATATTCGTATTTGTTAGAGTCAAATGCTTGTATTGAGTCATAATGAAGTTTTGCAGGATTTTCCAGGAAGTAGGACCAAGTTTTTCCAGAAATTTTCCGGAAACTTAACATAAGAATTTCTGCAGGTCAATTCTGACGGCGTCAGGAGTTTACTCTTGACGGCGTCAGGAGTAAAAAATCTGGAAGTTTTACCGGTTTTGTTTTTCTAACGGAGTCTTATGGTTTTTGTGAATTATTAAGTTTTATAATCTCCAGGAGATCTGCAAACTTCATTCCACAAGCATTATATCTTATCTTGTTTTCTAGGATTTAGTAACTTATATTGGATGCCGCCGATTTTACGCGAGGTTGTCTTGTCTATTATTTCAGGTTTTACAGGTTATGTATGACAAAAAGATGATTTATATTCTGGAAGGGAAGCTTTGATTGTTCATTTTCTTGGAGGAAGATTTAACCTGGCCACCTAATTATCCATACCGAGCGAATCAGGGGAGTATTTGATTTCATTCTTTTTATTTTTTTTCACTTTTACATTCTTTACTTGAACATGGGGGACAATGTTCATCCTAAGTGTAAGGGGAGGGTAAAAAGATGATACCTTACATATGCACTTTCGCTTGAGTTTGTTTTGTTTGATGGTAGATGTGTAATAAAACTATGAGAAATACTTGTTAGTGTAATTTTAGCGCCAAATTTAAAATTTTTTACAACATTTAGGAGTGAAACTTTAGCCATAGCAAGCGTCTCATGGATAGGAGATTGTATGACTAGCACATAACTGTATATTCAGAAAAATTTTCCACCCAAATATGTGAGGTTCGCCTTTAGATTTGATAGGAAAAGCATTTACTATTAGTGCTTATGAGTGTACCGGTAGCATTTAGATTCTAGAACTTGCGTTAGTGATGCATCCCGAGACCGCTAGTGAGACTACATTCGTGTGGTAGGATTTACTACATGATAAGAGGCATTAGGATCACCCTTGTGTTAAACCCGTATCATAATTACTTGACCATTTAAGTCATATTACTTGGCTAGTTAAGTCAACTAATTTTCCCACACCCTTAGCGTTGTACTCATTTTTAGTACACGATACCCCTAGTACACCCCTCCGAGCCTATCTTTTCGTTTCTAACTTTAAGCATTTTACTTAAAGGAAGAATTTGTTACACCCCACTTAAATGTACAACCAAATCGCCTTAGCCTTCCGTGTATGCGCTCATTTTTAGTGCATTATTGTTATTTGTTAAACCCTAAGTTAACTATCTAATTGATTACATGGTTGCTAAGTCGAGTCATATCCTTGTACATATTGTTTTGGGACGATTGGGACTCATGGGTAAAGTACTTATTTATGGAGTAATGGGGAAGAACATCATTTATTACCCCTATATGTACGTTAATCTTAAAAGTGCTCCAAGTGTTTTGATTTTCTTAATTCGAGTCATTAGATTAGTTTATTGTAAAGTATGTAAAGATTCAAGTGTAAGGGGAATGTTCAATCCCCTATGATGTATTATTTTGGATGGTAGGGTAAGAGTGTACGCAAAAAAAAAAAAAAAAAAAAAAAAAAAAAAAAAAAAAAAAAAAAAAAATCAAGAAAAAGAAAAAAAAAATAGAAAAAAAAAAAAAAAAAAAAAAAAAAAAAAAACCCATACGGACTACCATCCCTTTTTATTCTATGTTCATTTTATGTTTTTGTTATTTTTCATTTATTAGCTTAAGTCGAGTCTAGTCTTGGCTTAGCAACGCCATATTGTACATGTAATTAACCAAGATTGTTAACTCGCCACCAGTAAAACTTCCTTTATCCAACAAAACCGTGTATTTCATATCCCTACACCTAACGTTACAACCCTTTAAAAGACCTCTTTGATAGTTTATCCTAGGTGCTTACGCCATGTGGTGGAGGTTTGATCCTTTCCCAAGCCTATGGTAATCTATTTTGCTATGACAGGTAGTGAGAGATATCTTCCGTTTCCATATTGTAATTTACACTTTATTACACCCGAGAGATGTGAGTATCTAAACACTATTTGTGAGGTGCTTGTGTATGACCTCCGTGCTTGTCTATTGGTCTTTAGTAGAACGATTATTTGTTGTAATTACTTTTATATTAGTGTTAAATGACCCCTAACTTGTATTTTGAGTAGAATAAAAGCGCATTTCCTTGAGGACAAGCAAATCTCAAGTGTAAGGGTATATGATGAGGCGAAAAATGATCCGTTTTTAGGGGGTCATTTAAGCCCGAATCCGAATTTATTTGATCAAATATTGCCCTAAATCGTTCCTTTTGTGATTTTAGGTACTTTGGGAGTGAAACCTGGAAAAGGAAGCAATTCGGACGTTTTTGGAGCATAAAAGTGAAGAAAACGCCAAAATCTTAATTTTCCATGCTGGGAACAGTAGGTGACGGCGTCAAGAGTAGTTCCCTGACGGCGTCAAGAGTAAAATTCCATGACGATCCATAAGAGATTTGACGGCGTCATGAAGGTAGGGCGTCAAGAGTAAAAGTCATGACGGCCTGGAAATGATTTGTACTTGACGGCGTCAAATGTAGATCTAGGCAGTCCGAGAATTGTTTTGGCGGCGAGGTGACGGCGTCACCTAATTGGTCTTGACGCCGTCAGAACCCTTTTCCTATATATAGTTTTCTAATTTTTTACATTTAAAGAGAGAAGTTTTGGGAGAAACCCTAAGTACGATTTTGGTGTAACTTTACAGGTTTTTCAAGGGTTCCAACCCCTTGATACCTTGCATGTTTAATCAAGATAAGTGTTCTTCTAATTCAATCAATATGTCTATGTGTTGGTTGTCTATATCTTGTTCTTGTCTTAATTCCATCATGCTAGGCTAGATCTATCAATGAAACCTAGATGTTGATTATGTATTGATTACTTGTTTATTCTTGTCTTGGATGAATGATTTATATGTTAGGCTTAAGAAAACTGGCAGATCTCCAATTGGTAACATGCTTGAACATCTTAAGAAACATGAACCAACGCGCACTAGGTCTTTATTGGTTGTATTTAATGCATGAGCCACTGTTTACAATCCCTATAGTTGTGCTGGGCATGGTGTAGGAGGAGATAAGAGCTCATAGAATTGGGGAGTTATGTGTGCCACCCCATGAATGGTATTAAGGAATACGATCCGTCATCCATGCAATTATAACAAGTAATTAACGTGTAAAAGATGTCTAGGGAGTAGTGAAATCTAAGTAAACACATTTTCTCCAATTACTGCTCACAACTTTAGTATAAATTAGTTTATTTTCATTTCTAGTATTTTATTTTGATTGCATCTTAGTATTGGGTTAGTTGAATAGCAACTAATTCCGCCCAAATCCTTCAAACCCGAGATTTTAAATTGCTTTCCATAAAATATAAAAACACAAAAATAATCATCCCTCACCTTTAGAACTAGTATTTAGGCTTTCTAATCCTAGCGACACTATTCCTAAGCTGAACGATCAATCCCCCGGTACTTGTCACTATACTATACTACAACGATCAGGTACACTGCCTGGTGGGGGTTGTAAGCTTCTCAAGATCCCTTGAGAGGTAAAGCCTGTTGCGATTCCCACGCATCACTAACCTCTTGAGATCATATTTTACACACACACTCATCTTTTCTTCTAACCTCTTAACATTGTAAATGTGAAGTTTCCTTTTGTAGCAAAGAAGCTCACAAGGTCATCAAAAGTTACAAGTTTCCAACACAACGTTGCAAGACTTGTTAGCTTAGTATTGTGTAAACTCTTATTGTTTACACGTCATTTGTTTGTGTATATTCTGTAGTGAGTGGTTAGTATTTTAGTCCTCAAAATACAAAGAGTGTTGGGAGTTGTTGTACCCTAGTAAAAGAACTAAACGGGAGTGGTTGTGCCCTTGTAAAAGAACTCGACATCTAGCTTTGTGTCGGTAAAAGTATAAGCGACGTGTAAGGTTTTCTCCGCCGGTGAAAGGAGCTTGTTGACTAGTGAAAGAAACTCTCGAGTTGGATACTCGGGGCGTGGACGTAGGGCAAGGAAATAGAGTCCTTGTAGCCGAACCACGATAAATACTCGTGTTGTGGTTTGATCGTTTCTTTCATTTACTTACTTGTTATATATTGTGTTTGTGCATATATCTTTGATCAAACGGAAAGTTTCAAAGCTAACTAAACAAGTTAAAAAGATTTTAAACGGTAAACTATTCAACCCCCCTTCTAGTTTTCCACACTTTCACTAGTATTTCTTCGGAAAAATTATAAAAGACTTAGTTGTTGCCTAAACGCATCAATCAAACATGTTTAGGTTAGGTTTTACTAAAACACATGATGAGGATATAGGTAATATAGAGACATGGAAGGATGAGGTATATAGCACAAACCTACAAAGTACCCCACAACTCCCACCATCACTTGATGAATACACACCACTCGTAACTTACCTGGAAGAAGTAGAAGAGACTTTAGGAATTCTGATTGCGGTAGAACCTTTGAACCAAACACAACTAGAGGATATAGGTTTGAATACTTATAATGATAACCTTACTCGTAGTTCTAGGGAAGTTCCCAGTTTTGATGAACCGGAACCTCAACCAAAACCGTTACCTAATTTTCCATCCTGAGATGTGAATTTAGGAATTGAAAAAGGCTCCGATCAAACCATCAAACCGTGTAGTCCGGGTAGTTTTGGGATGAAGGTAGTAGATTCTAAGCCTTGTAGAGAGGAAGCCAATATAGGAGTGGAAAATGACCTTACATACTTACATCTCCTATTTATGAGTGATCACAAGAAACATTATGGGTTTAAACCGGGTTTATTAGGTCAAGATGGATTCCCAACTAGGAGTCTCTCGAAATTGATAGAAGATGATCCCTTCTTAGGAGAAAACTTCAATTCAACCATTGACCAATTTGAACTAGGTAAGGTTATAGGAGCACACCCCTTTGAACTTATAAATCATCCACCACTCTTTCCTCACGTGGCATATTTCCACCCTAAGGGCGTGTATCGCTACTTTCACCCGCACTGAATCCTATGTGTAGGGAAAAACTCCCTTATTTCCGTTAAATAAGGGTAGAGTCAGGCTCGTGAGTCGAACAAAAACAATCGCTTCTTGGGAGGCAACCCAAGCTTTATTTGTTTGTTTGTTTGTTTATTTGATTTTATTTGCTTCTGTATGTATGTTTTATTTAAATTTTTTATGGTTCATGTATCAAAAATTTTGTGAAAATGCTTTATTTTGTTTTTAACTTCGTCTTAATTACATTTAAAGATATTTTGCAAAATATAAGTGTAAGGGAAATTCAAACTTAGTTTAAAAGAACGGATTGAACATGAACGATAACAATGAGATATAAACATACATATACATATTTGTTTGAGTCAAATGCTCGAGTCGTCATAATGAATGTTTTGCAGGAATTCCAGGAATTAGAACATAGGTTTTCCTAGAAATTTTCCGAAAACAAAATATAAGAATTCTGTCAGATCAATTCTGACGACGTCAGGTATCACCTGACAACGTCAGGTGTAATTTTCTGGAAATTTTGCAGGTTTTGTTTTTCTACCGGAATTGTAAAGTTTCGTAAAATCTGTATTTTATAAACTCCAGGAATCTGCAAACATTCATTCCACAAGTATTATATCTTTACTTGCTTTGTAGGATTTAATTTTATATAGATTTACCGCCGATTTTACGCGAGGTTTTCTTGTTTGATTTCTCAGCAAATTAACAGGTTATATTGGACAAGAAGATGTACATGGATAATCAAGTTTTTGGCGCTGCTTTAATCTTGCAGTTTTCACATTTTCTTGGAGGAGGATTTAACCATGTTACTACATCATCCACACCAAACGAATCAGGGGAGTATTTGTTTCATTCTTTCATTTTCTTTACTTTTACATCTTTTAATTAAACATTGGGGACAATGTTCGGCTTAAGTGTAGGGGGGGGGGGAAGTCAGGAAAATTTGTATCCCAGAGAGCTTCCTTTACCTAAAGTTAATACACTTTTGGATTGTTCCGCAGGGTAAGCTCTTGTACTGTTTTCGCTTCTTCTGTTTACAACATCAATTAGCACTTAAAGAAAAACTTTGAAATCAAGGTGTTAATCTATGTTGCACGGAAACGCCGTCGGGGTGCCGTCTCCCGTACCGGAAACGTTTCGGAAACGGGAAACGGCTAGAAACGTCTGGAAATGCGCCAGAAACGTTTCATGTTGGCTGGCGACGCGAGGTGTTGAGTAGGATACGTTTGGGAAACGTTTCTGGACCTTTTAAACGCGTTTATGGGATTTAGATTAAGGAAGAAAGGAATGAAAAGAAAGAAAAAAAATCGGAGATAAAGAGTTGCAGGAAATTGATGTGGTATGATGAAGATGATGGTGATTTTTAGTTTTTCTTTGGGTGTAAAAGATTTTTCTTTAATTGGTCATTTAATGTAGTATCTTGGGAATTGTATAGTTTTGTGTGGTACAAGTGTACCCACGTCTATTTTTTATTTCTTTTACCCAAGTATAGTTTTATTATGAGAAAATAGAACCGGTATTAGTGCAGCTAGTTTAAGCTTCTAAAAATTCTACTTTGAATTAAGTTTTTTTTCACCCTTTGACTTTTAATATATTGCCACATTAAGAAAAGTTACTAGAGTCTATATCTTGTCGTTACAGATTACGCGTAAATACCCGTATTTAAAGCAATATATGTTGGATGTTTGATGTTTATTTATTTTATTAATAATTATATATAAAATTATATAAAATATACAAACGTTTCTAGCCGTACCCGTTCCTTGAATTTTGGGACATTGGCGTTTCTAAGTACCCGTTTCCGTCCCCGTCCCCGTTTCCGTATCCGTCCCCGTGCAACATAGGTGTTAATCATAACTTATGCCCAACTCAGATTTCCACTCTCAAACCACCCTTTTTCCCAAATTAAAAACCAAACCAGCCAATTAATTTTTGTGTTTCATGTTCTGCAAGTACCAACAAGCCCTCCATGAACAGTAGAATCCTAATAATAATAATACATGAAGATGGGGCAAGAGCATGAGATTTTGGGTCATGGGTTGAGATGGAATTCAGGAAGAAGAGTATTATGTTTGAAAAAGTTTAAAAAAGTGTACCTAGATGATTGGTTGTGGACTGCTGATTCAAAATTTTTTCAACCTTTATGTTTGAAAAGTTCAAAAAGGGAAATGTTATTTTGTGAGTATTTGAAATCCAGTGGAAAAAAGTGTTGTACTTGTGGGGCCATAGTTGTTGATTTATTTTCTTGGTGCACTTTTTGAGTACTTATTTTTTTTTAGTGTAGGAAGACCCACATGAGTTATTTTGACTTTTGACTTTTATTTTGTGTAGTTAATGGTCCCTAGTAGTATGTACGGGTTGGGGCAAGTCAACTCCAAGTTATCACGTAGAAGCCTGTGTTTTGTGTATTTTTTGGTTTTTGTGGGTTGTTATTAATAGTACTATACAAATAAAATTTTCTTTTTTCCAGAAAAATAAGCTAAATTTTTGGTTCCTTAGTGTAAATTTGTATACATTATTGTGTAATAAGCACATAATTTCCAATTTATTTATCTTACAGGGACATTGCGGATTTCATCTCCATTTGCAAGCTTAAAAGCCGCAAAATTTCTAACTGCAGCAGGTGATACTTTCACATAAGTTGTCCTTTGTGAATATTTTTCATTTAAAACTATCAATAATCATTATGTTATAGTCAATCAAACAAATTTAGCTGATCCGTACCTCCCTTACTTAAATTTGTTTTTCTGACCATCCCTGCATTCAATGCAGAAGCTTACTGGACTCAGACAGGGCAAGGACCCTAAGGGAAAAGGGTGACAAGGAGTGCTCTGGGACAGCTTTCTTTGATATATTTGATAGAGAGGTTGGCTCGCTCCCAACAAGAAGGTTTTACTCAAGACGAGCAGCTTTTGAAGTATGTTTGTTTATAAATAAATTATATATAATGTGCCACTCGTTCAATTGTTTCCATTTTTGCCTTGAAAACTGAAAAGACGATGGATTCAATTGTTTGATTTTTCTAACAAAATATAATTTATTACAACCTTGAGTGTGATTAGTTGCATTCCTCAAGGAATGATGGGCTATATATGTGTTTTTATGTTGTAGGATCTAATTTTAAGACTCGGGTGTGTGAAGACAATTAGTGGCAAAGAGTTCATCAATCATGCAAGTTCTAATCACTATGGGAGCATTATCTTGGCAAAGTCAAACAAAACTTTGCAAATTTGGGATTGGGAAACCGGGGTTTGTAAATGGTTTCATGAGGCGGATATAATAAGCAATAACCAGAAAGGGAAGATCATCAGTGACAATGAATTGTAACTCTTGGAGATACTGGCGGGGTAGTTTTTTACTTTTGGACACAACATATGATATAACCCATATCTATTTCCTTTTAACATAACTTTGATGTTTATTGATAAAAGGTAAATCATTATTAGTTGTTAGAAGATGGAAAAGTGCACAGAGATTACATTGGTGGGAGTATTTCAGGTCACCCTTCTACACTCCAGCGAGCTACCTTAAATAATCAGCTAGCCATTGATCCTAGCAACCGACAAGTCTTCTATACCTGTGAGAAGACGGGCCGGGTCATGAAAGTAAGCAATAATGGATTAACCTATAATTCTTAATTGATTCTTAGACTGTTTCTTGGAAAGTCTCACATTATTCTTAACTGTTTTTTTGTTTTGCAGTTTGACTTAAGGGAGAGCTTTATGGAAGGGAGTTATTTGAAAAGCTTTAATCTTGGAGTGCTCGATCTAAAACACATAGTGTTTGATCCGATAAGTCACTCTCAGTTTGCGCTGGCAGGACCCGACTAGTTTGCACGACTGTATGATGTTCGTAAAATCAGCTCACATGACATAATTGATTCCTATTGTCCAGCGCATCTGATTAACAGCCCGCGTTAGAAGATAACAAGCCTCACATTCTCACTTGAAATTGAGATATTGATATCCCACTTTGAAGAGTTTACTCACATGTTCTCTAAAAATATGGGTTTGCATATGGCTAACAAATTAGCTTATCCCAAAAGTACACACACACTGGATTCATGAGCATGAATTGCATAAATTTTTTTGGACCGAACCATGAGTAAATTATAGGTGGATCAGATTCAAAGTCTTTGTTCATATGGAGTAAAACAGATGGCAAGCTCCTGCGATTTATAAATGAAGAGGAAAGGGGATCCTTTTGCAATATCGAAGCTAACCTAGAATCAGGGGTCTTTGCCAGCTGTGGGACTGACGTAGTTAAGATCTGGAGGACAGGGGTTAATGCAGAAGCAACTCCTACACCACAGATACCCGAGGTATGCCCTTGACATATTGTTTTATAGAGTTAATTGGATTTTTGGTCCTTGTGGTTTGGCCAAATTGCAGATTCATTATTAACTGGGACGGGATTCCCCTAAAGGGGGGGGGGGGGGGGTGAATGTAACACCTTAGGAAAATCCCACATCGACAGTGACTTGGAGTGATGCTGGGACATTAGTCAACATTCGCCTTATACGACAACAACGCGTTTTGTGGTCTAACGGTTAAACGTCCATACGGTTAAGTGTGCTCGTGTAAGAGTAGCACTGGCTTGGGTGATCTGTTGAGAAGTATTCACATGAGGGCAACAAAAGCAAAGCCTTGAGCCTATGGGCAAAGCGGACAAAATTGTGGTCTATAAGGCGGGGTGTTACACGATTCTTCCTAACAAATTTAGACAGTTACAATATCAAGTATTATACCTGTTGTGACAAGAAAAAATATGAGATGGCAGAGTGAAAGAGCTTGAGAGGCATTAATTCTTACAATGGTATATGATTCATCTCCCTGCAGAATAGCACTCGTTTGTGTGATCTTGAGACAGTGTTCCAAACCAGAGTCAAAAGGTGGCGCAATAATCACCAGCGACTGACAGTAAGTAAAAAACAAATTGAATGTAAAAGTTTGGCAATGAGTTTTGAGATTAATAATTTGAGTATTGTGTTTTCAAGGCATGTGCAATTGGGTACAGTTAATACTATTCTGACATCTTGACTTAAATCACATGTATAGCGCTCGGCATATACAGTTGATTTTTTAATAAATTATAGTTTAAGTGGAAAAGAGAGACCGACTTACGTTTTGGCTAAGTTTTCAGCAAACACCTTAAACTCCGGTAGGGCATAAGGGTCTTGGAAAAATAATGTTCTTATGTGTGGTGCGGGTGTACCCGCAGGTACATTGTCTTGAAGAACTGCCCTAATCATGTGTAGCATGGCCTATGTATAGAACTCATTAAACTTTTTTGAAACAAATATCCTTAAGTACTTACGATGGAATAATTTCCGCCAGTGAATATAAAAGCAAGTCTTCCATGTTTGGTAAGAGTAAAATTACATTTATAATTAGTAAATCATACATCGTTATTCTTTGACAAAATTTTGTCAAAAAATGAGAAAAATACTAGCGTATTTTGTTTATACAAGAGTATGAACAAACAACAGTAAATTGATAACGAACACACGTTTGCATTAATTCCTAGATCGAGCACCTAAAAGAGTCGTTTTAATATGAAAAGTGAAACTCAATCTTGAATACATATTTGAACTTTGATCCTATAAAAACAAATATTTTCCATTGTCAGTGTTTTAATAAATATACATTCCTTTAAATGTTACATTTAATTGTATTGTTTTATAGAGTTAATTGCATTTTTGGTCCTTGTGGTTTGGCTAAATTGTAGATTTATTATTAACTGGGACGGGATTCCTTTAAAGGGGTGGGGGTGAATGTAACACCCTAGGCAAATCCACATCGGCAGTAACTTTGAGTGATGCTTAGACATAAGTCAACATTCGCCTTATACGAGAACAACGCGTTTTGTGGTCTAACGGTTAAACGCCCATATGGTTAAGCGTGCTCGTGTGAGAGTAGTATTGGCTTGGGTAATCTGCTAGGAAGTCTTCACATGATGGCCACAAAAGCAAAGACGTGAGCCTACGAGCAAAGCGAACTATATTGTGGTCTACAAGGTAGGTGTTGCACGATTCTTCCTGACAAATTTAGACAGTTACAATATCAGGTATTATACCTGTTGTGACATGAAAAATTATGAGATGGCAAAGTGAAAGAGCTTGAGAGGCATTAATTCTTACAATGATATATGATTCATCTCCCAGCAGAATAGCACTCGTTTGTGTGCTCTTGAGACAGTGTTCCAAACCAGAGTCAAATGGTGGCGCAATAATCTCCAACGACTCACAGTAACTAAAAAACGAATTGAATGTAAAAGTTTGGCAATGATATTTGAGATTAATAATTTGAGTATTGTGTTTTTAAGGCATGTGCAATTGGGTACGGTTAATACTATTCCGACATCTTGACTTAAATCACATGTATAGCGCTCTGCATATACAGTTGATTTTTTAATAGATTATAGTTGAAGTGAAAAAAGAGACAGGCTTATGTTTTGGCTAAGTTTTCAGCAAACACCTTAAACTCCGGTAGGGCATAAGGGTCTTGAAAATATACTATTCTTATGTGCGGTGCGGGTGTACCCGCAGGTATATTTTCTTGAAGAACTGCCCTAATCATGTGTAGCATGGCCTATAACAAGAGCGACATACATTGTTAGAATTAACTGACCATGTAAAGAATTCATTAAGCTTTTTTGAAACAAATATCCTCAAGTACTTACGATGGAATAACTTCCGCCAATGAATATAAAAGCAAGTCTTCCATGCCTGGAGAAGTGTAAAATTACATTTATAATCAGTAAATCATACATTGTTATTCGTTGACAAAATTTTACCAAAAAATGAGAAAAAGTACTAGTGTGTTTTGTTTATACAAGAGTATGAACAAACAACAATAAATGGATAACGAATACACGTTTGCATTAATTGCAAGATCGAGCACCTAAAAGAGCCGTTTTAATATGAAAAGTGAAACTCAATCTTGAACATATATATTTGAACTTTGATCCTATAAAAACAAATATTTTCCATTGTCAGTGTTTTAATAAATATACATTTCTTTAAACATTTAATTGTATTCTTTTATAGAGTTAATTGCATTTTTGGTCCTTGTGGTTTAGCCAAATTGCAGATTTAGTATTAACCGGGACGGGATTCCCCTAGGGGGGGGGGGGGGGGGCGGGTGAATGTAACACCCTAGGAAAATCCCACATCGGCAGTGACTTGGAGTGATAATGGGACATAAGTCAACATTTGCCTTATACGACAACAATGCGTTTTGTGGTCTAACGGTTAAACGCCCATTCGGTTAAGCGTGCTCGTGTGAGAGTAGTACTGGCTTGGGTAATCTGTTGGGAAGTCTTCACATGCCACAAAAGCAAAGCCGTGAGCCTATGGGCAAAACAGACAATGTTGTGGTCTATAAGGCGGGGTGTTACACGATTCTTCCTAACAAATTTAGACAGTTACAATATCAGATATTATACTTGTTGTGACAAGAAAAAATATGAAATGACAAAGTGAAAGAGCTTGAGAGGCATTAATTCTTACAATGATATATGATTCATCTCCCTGCAGAATAGCACTCGTTTGTGTGGTCTTGAGATAGTGTTCCAAACCAGAGTCAAAAGGTGGCACAATAATCTCCAGTGACTCACAGTAACTAAAAAACGAATTGAATGTAAAAGTTTGGCAATGAGTTTTGAGATTAATAATTTGAGTATTGTGTTTTCAAGGCATGTGCAATTGGGTACGGTTAATACTAGGGTTAATGGCATATAATAGTAATGTACTTTTTCATTTGTGACATTATCAGATATGAACTAAAAATATTACCACAATACCTATCGAACTTTGCATTTTTGAGTTCTTTTGGTGGATATTTCAAATGTTATCATCTTCATCATCATATTAACTTTGTTTGTGTATGTTTTTCACTTCTTATGAGTGTGTCTAAGTCTGTTTTTATAAAGCTTTGGATCTGATATATATTTGTTTTATTTTCATTCCGCCTAATTATTACTTCTATCGATTTGATGATTGCGTGATTTTGACTTCACATGATATATTTAAGTCTGTTTAATGTTGATTAAGCTTCAGATATGATGCATGTTTGTTGTGTTTTCATTTGGCTGAATTTTAGCTCCATTTACATGATATTTAGTTTCATTGAATCGTTGATATTGATTAAGCTTCAGATGATATTTAGTTTCATTGAATCGTTGATATTGATTAAGCTTCGGATCTGATACATATTGTTCGGTTTTATTTCGAATTTGATATGTTATCATTTCATCTAGTTTTGACCTAATATTTATCAGTTTGATCTGATTTTGACTTCATCTTAATCGCTGATTGCCTGATTTTGATGAAGATTTGATATGTTATCATTTCATCTAGTTTTGACCTAATATTTATCAGTTTGATCTGATTTTGACTTCATCCGAATCGCTGATTGCCTGATTTTGACTTCAACTGAATCGTTGATTGCATAACCGTGTCCTCGGGGCACTCGTTAGACAATCCTTTTTACTACATAGTGAAGTCTTGTTCTTATCAAATTGTGATATCCAACTATTTGTCTTTACATTTACTGACAAATCTATCAACGACGTTTTACTCCAACAACATAAGTCTTGTTAAAGTGTGACAAGTATTAAAAAATGTTTAATGTCAAATGCAGATACTGAATGAAGATATATAAAAAGAATAATGCAAAAAACTCGGCTGAAGTTATAGAAAAGGTAACAAACTAATAAGAAGTAAAAAACATACACAGACAAAGATAATATAATGATGAAGATGATAGCATTTGAAATATCCACCAAAAACAACTCAAGCAACTAAACAAGTATCACACTTAATGATCAGGGCAACATCACCAAAAGTTTCTTCAATCTTGATATATTGTCACACCTTAATTACTCACCGTATCATTTCCCTGCAAAATTTTATATCACTCGTTAGTTTTTCGTTACATCTAAGAATTGGTATAACTGTAAAGAAAAACATATATATATATTTTTTTATTTTTTTTTATTTATTATTATTATTATTATTATATATATATATATATATATATATATATATATATATATATATATATATTTTTAATCATTGGGTATGGTTTCTACTTTCTTGTTGCAAACAAACCCGTCATATTTGCCAGAAGTCTGAACATGTACATATGAAAAAACTCGCAACACTAAAAACCTATGGCAGAATGGATGGTTTATATGATAGGCTAGATAATGGTTTTGGTTGAGCCGAAACACTTTTTGTCCAACACTTTAATCTTAGCGTCAAATACGATAGCTGTTGGAGACTCATAAAGCCTGAACCATTTATAAGTAAGACCTGGCCCGTTTACTTTTTAGCTATTGTTTCTTATTTGACCCGTTATGAAAAAAGCAGCTTTTGCATGACAGTGTTTCACAATAATGATAACTTTTTTGCAAAGGAATAAATGGTGCAATGGTATGAAAAGTTAAATCAGGAAACTGAAATGGAGCATACCTAAGGAAATTAAAAACCCTGATCAAGGAGGTAGTCACCAAGCCTTTCAACAATCATGTTACATTGGCCGGGAGTCATTGGCTCATCATAGATGCCGATAATAATAGACATTCCAGTCTTCTTAACTGTAACACCTCCAGGTCCCTGAATCAAAAACAATGATGATCAGCATACAGCAACTATAACAGCTAAAGATCCAAGTTTAAGTTTAATCAAATGAAACAAGCCATGTAATAATGAAATAAAGGTACTAAAACGGGTGGGTTGGTAACTGGTCAAAATGGGCTTCGGTTAAAACAAGACATTTTTCAATACAAACAAAAAATTTGGTCCATCTTTTGTATGCATTAGAAATTGACTTTAGAAAGCTTTCAACTCACTCAATCTGTTCAATTGTTTACAGGTTAACCACATATCATGATAACCAAATAACATCAGATTTATGAGTAAACATGTTAAATTCGGTTACAAGTTAAAAGTTTATCAGCCAATTCGCCAAATAAATCAAAATCCGATATTATGTCTAGTAACTACGAACCACTAACTTTTCAAAACATTACACTTACGGTTTCTCCACTTTTTGAGAAAATGAGCATGTAAAACGACAGATTTTTACAAATTAGCAAATCCAGACACATCATCAAATCTAAATTCTAAAACAGAAAAAATTACTTGGCGCGGAAATATGTTCCATTCTTGAAAATTATGTTGGATGTTTCTCATTATCGTAAAAATCATGGGCATTTTGCTTTTGAAGACCAATACAAGTGGAAGGAAAGTTAATCACTATGGACAATGCCTTCAATTGTGTAGATGTTAAGTTAAACACATAATAGTGTAAATTCGTCACCTTTTTACCACGAATGACAGCTCCTGCCTCTCCTTGAATCACCATATACTTGGTCCCGCCAAGGTGCAAACCAGTTGGAGCAAGTGAGCCAGGCTCATTGAAGTCATTGATGATACCATTTATTTCCTCTGGTTTCACCTGTTGTGCAACAGCCAAGCAGATGAATGTTACTTCGACAAAAAAACGAGTTAGAAAGGCCTAAACAAACCAAATGGATGCATTGATAGACATTTTGCTTGATTTGATGCACAGAAAACAAAGAGATATTTCCGCAAAAACATTTTTCAACATTGTACTCTTCAATTCCAAGACAGACCCCTCTTTTTGTATTTCTTAAAGATTTTAACTTCATCACACAATCTAGTTTAGCTTCCTTTAATTTTCTAGTGCTACCAGTTGACATACTTGGAGTTAATAAGATTTAGCATTATCGATTAACATGGACATCTACCAAATTACTCCACACCACTAATGATCATAAGGCAATTCTTAAACCAAAGACTTCGAAAATTTACCATACATCTGCTCATGTTGTCATGCTAAGTTAATTTCTATATACTGATTGTAAACAAAATCATATTATCGAACAAGTGTCAAATTTTGTTATCAGCAGCCTAATGCAACTATCCTAGCACCCAAGTACACACCATTCCAGTTGCAACAAACTGCAATAGAAGCAGTTATAGTTATAGAATTTAATAAAACGACTGCAACGAAACCAGAACAATGCATAATCTACTTGAAACATAACAATTAACAAATGAGCTAACAAAAACTCAACGAGACAGAGAACGATATGGATCAAAACCGAAGCTGATCAACATCAAACTGATTTGACAGTTGAAAGTTAAGTATAAATCATGTAATGTGCCAAAAACATATGTAAAACGAAAACTATACAAATGAAAAACACAGCCACTGCAACCAACAGCATCATCAATTGTCAAGCCAGATTAACAAATCAAAACACATCGAATCTGAACTGAGACATACTCATATGCATCTGAAGCTGAATCGAAGTAAGAATCACGCAATGAGCTAAAAGTTTCTCATAACATTAAGATCATACAGATGGAAACACCGCTAAGCCATTTTAACAAATTAAACAATGCATCTGAACTAAAACCTATCTATATGCATTAGATTCAAAGCTTAATCAACAAGTAGACTTAAACAGATCACTTATAGTAAAACCTAATGAGAATGAGGTAAAAACATATACTATACAAACGAAAAAACAACGACTGCCGCCAATGCATCATCAGTCGCGATATCACATTAACACATCGTGACATTGAATCTGAACTAGGGCCTAACTATATGCATCAGATGTGAAGCTTAATCAGCAACAAAACACACTTAAAACAGATCAATTTTAGTCGAGATCATGCAACCAACGAAAAAATGATGTCAAAACTTAACACAACAAATCTGTACCTGAGCAAACATGCTTAAATAGATCAAAATGGCACATAAATCATGTAATCAACGATTCAGTAGTAATCATGCAATGAGTGACAAAATTTGTTCAAATCAAAACACATCGAATCTGAACTAATTCCTAACCATATTTAAAGCTTAATTAACAACAAACACACTTAAACCTATCAATTAAACCAGCAATCAATTGACTCACAAACTAGCTTAAAACGTAAGTAACTGACAAATCTGAACGACAAACTAACGAACATGTATCAGATCCGAAGCTTAAACATATCAATTGAAGTCAAGATCAGGTCAAATCATAAATATTAGGTCAAAACTAGATTAAATGATAGCATATTATATCCTAGCTGAAACCTAACAACGTGCATCACATCCAAAGCTTAATCAATAACAAACAAACTTAAAGCTGTCGACTGAAGTCAAAATCACGTAATCAACGATTCAATTAAACTAAACATTAGCAATAATATCAGGCGAAATAAAAACACTCCAAATTAGTGTATCAGAACAGAATCAAATAGGCTAAAATATATTATCAAATCATGAAGCACATATTAGGTTTAAATGTGGATATTAGCATCACATCCAAAGCATCAAACACACTTAAACACATCAACTGAAGCATACATCGTTCAATCAACAATTCAACTGAAGTCAAAATTAGATCAAAATCTAATAATATGCATCAGATTAAAAGCTTAATCAGCAACAAACACACTTAAACCTATCAGCTGAAGCATAATCATACAATGGGTGACAAAATTAAGTCAAAATACAAACACATCGAATCTGGACTAAAACCTAACAATACATATCAGATTCGAATCTCAATCAACAACAAACACACTTAAATTGTCAGTTGAAGCACAAACCATGACTAACAATATGTATGAGATCGGAAGGTTAATCAACAACAAACAGGCTTAAACAGATCAACTTAAAGCACTAATTAGTTTAATATATATTCAGCATCAGATCCGAAACTTAATTGAAGCCAAATTAGGTGAGATGCAAACATATCGAATGCGAACTAAAACCTAACAATACGCATCAGATAACTTAGTTAACAACACTTATTAAGTAATCAGCATTTCAAATAAAGTCAAAATAAGGTCAAATTACAAACACTAGGTCATAATTAGGTCAAAGCTAATTACAACGAATCTGAACTAAAGCCTAACAATACGCATCAGATCCTAAGCTTAATCAACAAGAGAAGCACTTAAACAAATCAATTTAAGGATACATCATGCAATCAGCGATTCCAATGAAGTCAGAATAAGGTCAAACAATAAACATTAGGTTAAAATCAGGTGAAATGGTAACATATCGAACGCGAACTAAAACCTAACGACATGCATCAGATCCGGAACTTAGTTAACAACAATTATGTATTACATCGAAAGCTTACTCAGCAACAGTTCAAACAGCAATTCAACTGAAGTCAAATTAGGTGAAATGAGAACGCATCAGATCCGAAACTTAATTAACAACACTTATTTAGTAATCATCAGCATTTCAAATAAAGTCAACAAAAAGGCCGTCAAACTAGATCAAGATCAGGTGAAATAATAACATATGGAATCTGAACTTAAACGTAACAATACGCATCAGATGCGAACACACCTTACGTCAACAACAAAAAACACTTAAACCTATCAACTAAATTCAAAATCATACAATCAGCAATTAAACTAAAACCTAACGATATGTATCAGATCCAAACTTTACATAATCAACATCTCAATTAAACTAAATATAGCGCAAAATCAGGCCAAACGAAAACACGCGCAAAATCAGGCCAAACAAAACATCTTAATTAAACTAGATATCAAATGCGAACTAAAACCTAACGAAACGCATCAGATCCGGAGCTTATTCAGTAAACAGCAATTCAGTTGTAGTCAAAATAAGGTCAAACTAGATATTTAAAGTCAAAATCATACAATCAGCAATTCAAAACTAAGTGAAATGAAAACACATCGAATATAACCCAAACTAAAATTAGGTGAAACGAAAACAAATCGATCCTGAACTAAAACCTAACAATATGTATTAGATCGGAAGCTTCAAATAGACTTAAATCATGTACTAAGCAATCATTTTAAGCCTAACGATATGCTGTATATATATCATTTCAAATAAAGTTAAAATAAGGTCAAACTATATATAATAGGTCAAGATCAGGTGAAATGGTAACATATCGAATCTGAACTTAAACGTTACAATACGCATCAGATCCGAAGCTTAATCAACAACAAAAAACACTTAAACCTATCAACTAAAGTCAAAATGCTCAAAATTATGTGAAATGAAAACACATCCCGATTAAACTACTAAATATCGCACAGTTAAGTAAAATTAGGCCAAACGAAAACAAACGCAAATATTACGAATCCGAAGCTTTAATAAAAAACAAACACATCATAAACTGGCTTCAACAGATGCAAATATTAGGTGAAATCTGAACTAAAACCTAACGACATGCATCAGATCTGATATGCATCAGATCCATAACTTAATTAACAACAAATATGTATTTAGCATTTCAAATAAAGTCAAGATAAGGTCAAATCATGCAATAAGCAATTCAATTGAAGTCAGAATAAAGTCAAACTAGATATTTTAGGTGAAAATGATGGATAAACCTGAGGGAAACTAACGATACGTATCAGATCCAAACCTTACTTAATCAAATATCAAATGCGAACTAAAACCTAACGAAACGCATCAGATCAGGAGCTTATTATTCAGCAAACAGCAATTCAATTGTAGTCAAAATAAGGTCAAACACATCGAATATAACTTAAAACCTAACGATACGTATCAGATCCGAACCTTACATAATCAACTTCTCAAACTAACAAAATATCGCGCAGTTAGAGTAAAATCAGGCCAAACGAAAACACGCGCAAATACTACGATTCAATTAAACCAGTCAACTGAGGTCAAAATCACGTAATCAGGCGAAATATAAACACTACAGATATGTATCAGATCCGAAGCTTAATGAGCAATAAATAAGGTCAACGAAAGTCAAACCTGAGGGAAAGTGGCAGACTGAGCCCAAATACTGCCGTCGTGACCGATGATAGCGGCGGCGGAGAGATGGTTGCCTTCGATCTCGCACATCAAGTGGTCGTCAACGTACGCTTGCCACGACATGATTTGATCTGTTTGGTTTAACTGTGTGTGTGTGTGAAAAGTGTGTTTTTAGTGTGTGTGTTGAGAATGATGTGAGGAGGAGGGGGAGATGATGATGATATAATAGTAGCGTGGATACAACGAAAATGTGGTGGTGGGATTGGGAATAATATCTTCCTGCTTTTTTAAAGTGTATAATAAGGGTGCTTATCGGGTGAAAACCGGACCGGACCGAGACCGAATCCAGCAAAAAACCTAGACTGAGACGTGACCGAATGTGGTCGGTCCGGTCTCAGTGCAAATAGGCTAAATGTCCGGTTTTTAAGCCGGACCGAGACCGAAATTATGAAAAACCCTAGACCGAGACCGGATCGAATGTGGTCGGTCCAGTCTCGGTCCGGTCGGTTTTGTCGGTCGGTCCGGTCCATCAACCCTTAGTGTATAATAGGGGTTGTTTGTTTCGGCTTATATAAGGGGCTTATAGCCATGGCTAAGCAAATCGACCGAAACGACTGAGAAAACCGATCGTACTGAAGAACCAGTGGTCTGGTCTCAGTTAGGGGTGTCATAAATCCCGGACCTGACCCGGACCCAAACCCGAATAAGGATACTCGGGTCGGGTTACTCGGGTCCAAAATCTTAATCGGGTCAACCCGACTAAACCGATTACGAACTCAGGTCGGGTATCGGGTTTAAAATACTTGCCTATTCGGGTTTGGGTCAACCCGACTAACTCGAGTTTTTTTTTTTTTTTTTTTTTTTTTTTTTTTTTTGTCTTGTCTTTGTTCAATTGAAAGGCCCAAGTTAAATTAAGTGATCCATGTAGTAAACTTGGCCCATTTTCTATATGATTTTTAGTGTGGTTTTTGGCTTGAAAACTTTGTAAGTCTAAGACGTACATATCCTAGAGTAAACTATATCATCATATCGTGAGTCATCATTACACATGAATTGTATACTTTAATAATAAGAATATAAGAATGTGTATGGAAATGCATATTACAAAATGTTATGTTTCTGATTTGTTGTTCCGAGACGAAAAAAGGTTATAATTGACTTGCAGAAGTTGCATATAGCCTGAACATCAATGTTGGCTTAGGTCCAACAAAAATATCAATGTGCAATTACTTACATGCTCGTGTGTTTATATACTGTAATATGTTTAAAATCTAAGTGATCTATTCGTTAAATCAAATACTCATTTACCAATTGCGAAGTTTTCTTACTTTTATTAGTTCAAAGAAACAATTGTTACATAAAATGATTTTAAAGACTAGTTTTGATATATACTATGACAAGAACAATATAATAACTAAGTAGACTTATGGTTCATATACAATTTATGCAACAAATTACTACATTTTAACTACTAAGTTTAAGAAATAAAATTATGTGATTTTGTAAATTGGACAAACCCGAACCCAACTTGACCCGACCCGATTTGACCCGAACCCTACTAACCCGAGTTCAAATAGGGTCGGGTTCGGATATATTATTTTTACCCTCGACCCGACTTGGACCCGACCCGTTTGACCCGAACCCGACCAACCCGACCCGAATAGCACCCCTAGTCTCAGCCCAGTCCGATTTGGTGTATAAACCAAACATTTTGAATTCTTGGATCGGACCGGACTGGACCGAACACATTTGGTCCGGTCCTCGGTCTAGGTTTTTGGGCTATTTCGATATCAGTCTTGGCCGGTCCGGTCCAATCCAATCTTAGACCAATGCTTACCCTTACTTATAGCTTATTTGGTTTTCAGCTAATGTTTTATAAGTTTAGTTTTTTTGACTTATTTTGAAGCTTTTTGTTTATGTAAGTTTATCATGTCATGATAAGTTTATGTAAGTTAAAAAGTTTCAAAATAAGCCATAAAAATTTGAGCTTATGATACATAAGCTAAAAACTAAACAAGCCATAAGCCCGTTATATAAGCCGAAAGAAACACCATCTTATACGTATGGGTGCATTGTCAAGTCAGTTTTTAATTTATAATATTCGTCTAATACAAAACTAAAAATAACATTTTTCTCAACAATTTTCTTAAAACACACAATTAAAAAACACCTATTGTGAGTGGTGGGCACAATGGGTGTCATTTTGGCACTATAACAAGGCGGGTAGTGGACTACACCGTAACCTCTTATATTTTAATTTTAGACTAATTATTACTCCCTCCGTCCCAAAATTATTGTCCCCCGACAAAAAACACACAGTTTAAGAAAAGTGCATTTATTACAGCTTTCTCTTTCTTACTTTTTAACAGAATGACAATTTTACCCTTAAGTAATTAATTAAGTTATTCATTAAAGTTTGTAATAATAATTTCAATCAAGGGCAATATGGTAAAATCAATCAAACTTTCCTATCTATATTTAGTAGTGGACAATTAAATTGGGACATCTAAAAATGGTAACATGGACAATAAAAATGGGACGGAGGGAGTAGTTTTCATAAGTTATCAAGCAATAATCACTCCTAAATAGTCTATTGGTAAGACATTAATTTCTCACAACTTTTGGGTTCAAACTTTATGAGACACGTATTTGGGATCGATACAAAAAAAGAGGATATTTAGCAGGACTTGAACATGAGACTTTACACATTTTATTGATGTTAATTAGAAAATTTTAGTTGTTCATGAAGGCAAATTGTGGGGTATGTGATATGTAGTGTCGAGCATCGAGTCAAATCCGACCCGAACCAAAAACTGATTTTTTGGAAGGACATGAACTCGAAGTATCTTGGTCGGTTTCGGTTTTATGTCGGATAGTTTGGTTCGGTTCGGTTTAAACGGTTTAGGTGTGGTTTTCTCGATTTTGGCCCAAACCGAAAACCGTAAATATATAAAATCGAACCGAATAGCGGTCGTTTAGGTTCAGTTAGACCAGTTCGGTTTGGCTTTTCAATTCAGCTCGGTTTTACTTAGCCATAGTTTTAACTCATGTGAATTGTTTTTTGGTGGTTGAGCTCAACTAAGAGTATTTACTATATCTAAAGTCATTTGCAAAAGTTTCTTACCATGCTAATAAGTTTCATTAATAAGCATTATTGAGAAAATGCTTCTTTCTACTATCGACATTCAAGTGAACCTGAAACATATTTTCACATATTTAAGTATCAAAAGTTGATAATGCTAAAACAACTAATAACACGACTACAAATTGAGTGCTATCAATCATGTCAGTTTAATCACAATTTTTGACATCCTAATCATTTTAATTTAAGATTATTTACATACCAAACTTTATCTGGATATCAAGAAATCAATCTCCACCTTTCATATCCATTAGATCCAATGGATGAGATTAAACCAACATTTAAAAAAAAAATATCTGCTTTCATCATTTTTTTTTTACAAATACTAATATCTACCGACAGAAATGGAAACTTTTTTATTAGATGCCCTATACCCACCCTCTTTGGTAGACCCTAACACGAATTATGTACACTACACAATGAGGATCACAGTCATTGATACAGTTTGGATACCAAGCTATCTTATCAATATATTTACAAAAAAGCAACCTTTAATCTTGATAAAAGAAATCGTTTTCCCACCCTCCATAAATGGAATCAGTTTGAGTGAATTACTTACCGCAGTCAAAGCCAATAGGGAAAGTCAGGTCAAGAGAGAGTCTCTTTCCGATTAGTGCATCTTGCACTTCTAATTCATTCCGAGTTAGGCCTTCGCTCCTTTTGATTTTTTCTAGGGTAAAGTCCTCTTAAATGTTGTAATCATTAAGCGAAAAAAAATATATTATCACGACGAACATTTAGTTATTTTTCTAAATAACTAAATTATCATATAAATATAACAGGTTACCCTAAACTTAATTATCATATGCTCCGCGCATCAATACTAACTTGACCGTAGGAGGTGGATCTCGGGGCTACGGCCTCGGGTCCACTCCTAACGGGTCTCTTTGTTGACAGGTCTACTTAGGGCTCGAGAAGACGACTAACGGCCCAAGGAGAGCCGTTGGATCAACCCGCGCCAGATTATGTATCAACAGTGTTTGTGTACGTCTCGTATGATAGAAGAGAACAAAAGTAAGGGTTAAATTAGCTATTTAACATTAAATGACAATGGTTAGTTATTTTTCTATTAGCTGATAGTTTTAGTAATAAAAAAAGTTTATGGGTTAAACAAAAAATAATAAAAGTTTGAGTATTTAGGGATTAAACATAATGTTTTGAAACCTGGTTCGACCCGGGTGGTTCAACCGGTGAACCGTTCCTTTCGAAAAATGGGTCAATATAAACCAGGTCAACCCGACGGATTGGATCAAAAAATGGGTCAAATTATACCGGGTCAACACGCCGGGTTTGTAGCATCCTGGGTCAACTCGGTTTTCGATGTGTATTAATAGTTTGCTTTTGAAATGTATGTGTATTAATATTTGAAATTGCTCATAATTAATTGTTTCAATAATTTTTTTTTTTTAATTTTTTTCACTTTTCACTTTGACCAATTTTGTTTGGTAGATAGTAGTATAGATATATAAATTACTTGCTAAGAAACGTATACTTTTATTGTTTTGGAAGGATATCTATGTAATTTTTGGTTTAGCTTGAACATATATGTAATTTTTTGCCTTTTTTGGAATATATGTAATTCTTTCTTAAAAAAAATACTAATAATAAATACCTAAAAAATCCGTTAGGACCCAAGAATTTAGTAAAAGATTCGGCAAATCCTATTACCTTATAAAAAAAAGACACGAATTAATTATGGGTAACACCACACAAGCCCTATAAATAGGGCAAAAGAAAAATTATACACGCATCTCACTTTCACAATGACGGACTGCGATTTTGCACTCATGTTCATGCAAACATCCAACCCGCACGGCATTTACAATATCGTAAAAGACCACCTTAAACCCTTCGATTCCATTATCAATCCACATGATGATGAACTCACCTCACTCTACCAGCAACATATTAGATTTATTATGGAAGGCATATGTTACGTTTATCAACACTTAAACTCTTCTATCAAACCAAAACCCAGAGAATTATTAGAAAGCTATAACCTTCTGCTGGATCGTTTAAAAATAGTATCACCTGTTATGGATCCTAGGCATGTAACAATAATGTATGAAGATTGGTGGATGTTTATTACGTGTTATATAGCAAACGATGATTACCATTCCGCAAAATTGGAAGTGGTAAGGTTTATGGAATTTTTGTTACGTCATAATGTAAGTGGAAGGATTGTTCCAGCGTTTGATGAACGACGTGACAAGCACTTGTCCGAGATTATTTTGAATGTAGTGTTGTGTTATGTCGATTGTTTGGCTAAAAACAATGAGCTCGAAGAAATTATTTTGGTGATACAAGATATTCAACCGTGGAGGTACATATACCCGGCCGCGCTCCTTGCTTATTTATTTATTTACTTATTTATTTTACTTATTGTCTAGTGTTGTTCGTTAGGTAGGGACAAAATTTAGGACTTAATAATTTAGGACATATATATATGACTACATAAAAACTTGTTCAGACTATTTTCTGCAATTAGTTACAATAATTATTATTATTATTTTAATATTAAAGGCTAAAAAGTGAAATCGTTTATTAATATCCAGGGTTCTTGATGAAGACATGAGCAGATTCACATGGCTTGTAAACTGTCTTATCCATACTGCATGCCTTCTCGTTATGAAGCCTCATAATGAGGAAAGTCACTTAACAGCAAAACTTTCTGCTGTGATACTGTTAGAACATATGCAAGTGTCGAGTGTGAATGTAATGCAACAGGTGAAAAATAACTGTATTAGCACACCCCAACACAAAAGTTAGCATCTCTAAATTGTTTTTTTTTCCGGTAATTTTGTTGTTGCAGCTGCAAACTCTCATACAATTGGAAAATTTCTCGAAACACGAATTCTTGTGGACAGTGTTGGACCACGTCGCTATGAAAACCAATGTACTAATGAAATCCATTATCATCATCACCTTCAATTCAGTTTTCACTAGCATATTACCGTGATCGGCCCATGTAAATGGGTTTGCAACCACCACCTTTAATGTTTTACAAGTTCCTTTTTCTTGCAGACTGAACGTCAACGTGCTGAAGACACTAAAGAGTGGGATGAGGTTTCAACCTATCGGTCATGTTTAATGCAGGTTAATATCTCCCTATCTATATGTATAAGTCAGCAAAAACCGACGTGCCCCCTATGTGTTATAATGTTTTTGTATAGTTCCTCACCCGATTTGTAATATTTTGACTGATTTTGATTTTGCTTAGATTGATTTGGATGAAACTTTAGTTTTTAAGGTTTATCTTATGCATTATGCATGATTGTGTACTTTAATAACTTTAAAAGTTCAAAGTATAGGTGGCATTTTGTATTTTTATGTGATATTCCCTTAATGTTTTCGCCAAAGAAAAATGTAATAATGGAGTCACATAAAGAAAATACTGGGTAAGGAAATTCATTGTTTGGGACAATTGCATAAATATGCACCAAGCCCTTAAAAAACAAAAAGAACTCAAAACCGTTTTGAACAGCTAAACAAACGGTTTGTAAAAACAAAAACCGAGGAGAAAACAGCTTCTATAAACCAAACGGTTTTTAAAAACAAAAAAACCATATTTTTGGTTTGTATTTATATAAAAACCCACCCAAACTGGCCCGTTTCGCATTTTACGCTGTATATGTAGTCTAACGACATGTTCTTCTTTATTGATAAAATTATTAATAACCGCTGCTGCTTTATCTTTAACAGCTTCAAGCAATTGAAAAACATAGTTGTCTGCATCCGACCTTATTGAAGACAATACAGAGTACTATCTCAAATAAGCTTATATTGCGCAAGCAAGAGAAGTCTATGAATTATATCGCAACTGGTAGAAAGTTTCGTGAAAAGGGAATCAAATGGCTTGATGACAGCATACAAAACTTGGATAAAGCAATATCTGCAATGGTGAGTTATCGTTTATTTTCTTATTGAGTTATCATATGCTATACAGACAGTATACATTCAGCAACACCCTATTTCGATGCCTTAATAATAACCTGTTTCTAACATTCGCGATGTTCTGTGAACGGGTCAAATGGTTTCAAACGATTACAAAAGTGTCCGCTGGTGTAATTTTCATTCACACATTCCATAGATCCCTTTATTCAAATTCATTTTTAATGTTAATATTTTTCTCCACTCAGTTAGATATGGTTACATTCCTTAAAGCACTAAACAGCATCTAAGAACAAAACCATTAAAGGGGTTACGATACAATCAATCTGATGTAAAAAATGCAATATTTGTGCCCCTTAACATTTGTTAAAAGTTCTTACTTGTCATGTCCATGAAAATTGGAACATGTTTCTAAATTTGATTTTTAACTATTCAACAATGCAGGGTGACTTGCAGAGTAAAAACAATGACGAGTATGGTGCAGCTTGTCATGTACGAGCCCGGGCATTGTGCCTAAGAGCCTTGTGTAACAATGAGGGGAAATTACAAAATTCGAATGTACTACTTCATGTCTGCTTTTATTAAAAGACTTTAGCTCCTAAATCTTCAGTTATAATTTTTTCTTATTGTGCAAACAGGATTGTATCAAAGATGTAAGTGAGGCTATAAATTTGTGGCTGGACAGAGATTACTGTCAATTTGTTGCAGACCATACCTATTTACCTCTAACAACTGTCAAGTTGTTATGCTATCTCTGTGACATGATTTTACTAGAGGTTCTCATCCTTGTAGAACTTAGTTTTCATTTTTCTCTTTGGCATCTTGTTCGCTCATTTGTGTATAATGTTTATTTTTAATACAGGTGAAATTTGAAGGTACAAATGAAATTTTTGAAATGATGATAAAACTTTTGAGTCAGAGCTCCAATGGTGTTAAGGAATGTGTGGCAATGCTTTGGCAATCAAGAAGCCACAGCCATGCCCTGTGCACTTCACACGAAAGTGACAGACTTTTGGAAACAGTTTTCAAGAGTTGTAACATTTATGCGGAAGAATGGATCAACTATATCTCCAGATCAAATGACATTAAAGCAATCTGCACTTTAACTTATACCGATAAACTAAAGCATGTTGCTTTTGAACTAGAGAGAAAGGTATTTTATTTTTCTTATATACCATGGTATCTGCTATAATTCGCAAAATGTGTGATTGGCAGTTGGAAAACAAATTTTTACCTAGTTATCTTTGTTTGAGTTTTATAAATTGTTCTATATTTTTTAGGATCCTGCAACAACAAAATCATCGTATCTTGCAGCCTATGTTTACTTTGATTTGGGCAATAGAATGATCTTGCAGGGTTCATTAACTGAGGTACCTCTACTCCATCATCGTTTTAAGAAATTAAGTTGTTTCATATATCTGAAGGGTGTTTAAATTAGCGTATATATAAGTGATTATAAAGTAGTAGTTTCAAAAGGCCTAAAAAACAATGAAGCACAAATAAGCCCTCAAATAACTCCTCCATCTTTTGGGCTTATTATGTTTTGAAACTAAAATAGTTTGGCCTCTTATTCTATCAGTGGATTATTTATTTTTATCCTTTTTTGACGAATTTTTCCTTCCTTTTTAGGCTCTTTTTTATGCAAAAAAATCCCGTAGGTTTCGAGAATCTCTCTTTCGAATAAGTTTTAAAGAGTCAATAAAAGAACAAGATGGGGGATCTACGATGACGAGGTGGCATGTTGATCCCCTGATGGCGACAAATGCTTGGTCCACTGATTTTGAAGACTTTATATTGACACCAAACAATATACTGAAATGCTATCTAGAGAGCATACTTCAGGTGAAAAAGATTTTCATCTTCGTTAGTGTAATAACCTTTAAGCAGTTTTAGTTTTGTAATTGTGTAATGTTATTCAGGAAGGAACCATCTCAGAAATCCTTGGAGATGCAAAAGAGGCTCAAAAACTTCTATTGTTTGGGAAAGACCTCTCTTTAGAGCGAGGCTGGTCTATCTTGGGTGTTCGTTTCTCAGTTGCTATTGGTACAAATTTACCTTTATTTTCTCTCAAGCAAAATTTTGTTGTCATCCAATGAGTTAGTTAATGACGGAACCTGGGTGACCAGTCAAAATGGGTAATTTTGTATTGAAATGGGCGGGTCAACTGAAATATTTTTTCTTGTAAATAGTTAATCTTTCAAATATGATCACAAAGTTATAATATGACTAGATTTTTATTTTATTTTATCTTTTATTTCCATTTTTTTTATAATACAGTGATTAAGGGATTGAAAATACAATTTGGCTGAGTTTGACCCATTTCCACTCAAGCTGAATTTTCTTTAACCTGCTAGAGATAAATAAAATAAACTGAAACATATATATTTATTTTTCAGGGAAAATTTATCGTAAGAAACAATGCTGGGATCTATTTCAACAGGAGCTTCTTCACGCGAGAAAACTCTGCTCTTCCATTGCTTGTGAAAAATGCAAGGCCGTGTTGGAAGTCGAGATTAATCAAGAGTTTGGAACCTATTATAGAAAGATGTATTTCAATGAACCAGAGGATGATTATTATCAAAAGGCTATAAATCAATTTGATTCTTCTGAACGCCGCCTGAGAAGTGAGTTACTACTGATTGATGCACGTATTGGGAAGATTGAATGCGGATGCGAACTTACTTATGTTAGCGATCCTTGGGAACTTGATTGTAGGATTTGTTTGCTGAGAGTACTAACTCAGAAAGGTAACTATATCTTTGTTGGTTATTCATATCAAAATCTGATCCGGTTAATTCGTGTCAGAATGATAATGTTAATCCTTTACATGCATGGCAGCTAAATGGTTTGTGGCAAAACGAAATATGGAGAGTGCACAACAAGTGTTATTGGAGAGCACGGGCTTGGTAATGTGTGTGACATCATTTTGCTCATCACATTTGGAAACGGCGTTCTCTTATTTAGTGGAGCATGTTAAGCAAAACAAAATAAAAAATGTGCCTGGAATGGAAATTGCAGACTTACTTTACATTATGAGTTGGGTCTCATTAATGAACTCACATGACAAGGGTACAAGGTATTTCTAGACTACTGGATTGCTTGTTTTTAATGTTAACTTTAATAATAGTTGTTCCACATATTGTTAACCTAATGAGTCATCATCTCTTTCTATTCTGTTTGTAGCAAACAATCTTCTGATCAGTCGACACTTATCTCTGGTCTAAAATTGGCGCTAATCATGTCAAGCAAGGCTCCAGGGCTATTTAGAAAGGTATATAAAGATTGTGTTAGAATTTTAAGTGGACCACTTTCTGTGACCTCCTTTTTCATACTTTATAAAAGAAGTATTAGGAGTTTGATTGACCATAGGTCCATAGTGCTTTTTAGAACTTTATCCATACTTTGTTCTTTGTGGAGAGAGTCGTGACAGAATCAAAGGATAATTCAAAATTCGATTATTTCATGGAGCATTGATTAAGTCATATGTCAAAGAAAGAAATGTGAATATGAAAATACTGATAAAATAGTGTTTTCTTATTTCAATTATATTACTGGTCAGTTTGACTTGGTTAATGACAGGCAAATATGGTCAAGCCGAATGCAGAGAAGTAAGTCAAAGTAGAAAAGATAAAAATTTGATGCCGCCAACATGGTTTGAAATATGTTCAGTGAATGTGATGTGCTCTCCTTAATTTGAGAAATGTTACTATTACTAAGTGCTTTTAAACTGACCAAAATGGTTTCTATCTAAGTGTCTTGAATTTGTGAATATTTGAATTAGCATGGACTTTATATATAGGATTTTGTTAGTTCTTTTTAGAGTTAAATGGCCTGCTTAAATAAATAATTAATTTGTATGGATATGATTTAAAATCACATTAGATGACTACTGACCCATTTAACCCCTTTCAAGTATCAAGTTTAGCTGCTTTTTACTGTAATACTTTATTATTAACCCTTCTTGAACTATAAAATTTCCAGCTCTAATTCTGTCCAGCAATTATCTTTTCACAGGTGGCACAATTGTTGGCAATTCTGTATGCACTGCCTCCCGACATTCATCCCCCGGTGGGTGCTCCTTCAGCATGTCAGTGGGCATGCTTTTGCCACCAATTAACACTTGGATCTAATCTGAATTCTGTATTATTTTCTCAGCTAAAAGAGGTATATTTGTGGTTCTACATTTTAAAAAATGCTTGCTTAATTAGATTATTTAGAACGTACACTAATTCTGATAGTAATTGTATTTTCAGCTGTATCATGTGTCTAAGCCAGATGATATTTTGAAAAGGTATGTGATTAATGCTACGTAGTAGGATTTGGAAATTTACCTTTTAAACACGTTAAGCTAAAATTCTTCCAATTAAAAATCTGTAAAACATAACTCTAATCGGGCCATTTACTCATGTAGCCTCACACCCAACTTAGACGTGGATCTTGAAGAGTTTGTTATAAAGTATTTTGAAGCTCTTCCACCACATACGATTTTGGGAATGACCATTCTTAAACATAAGTACATGGATTTGTTGGAGATTCTTCTAGGACAGTCTTTCATGCCTTCTAAATATGGTGCACACCTGATGATGTCCCGCTCTATGTCAAAAGGTAAACCAGTGGTTGTTCTTCTCCCAATTGAGCCAATAACAGGTATCATTCAATCTCATCTCTTTTCCTGTTACAATCATAATATATTCAGAATCCTATCTTCTAAAGTATGTCCATGCATGCTTAATAGTGTTTGACGGTTCTAAAGATTGCCCAAGTATGTTTAGAGGTACTTGCCAACACCGGAGATGCCCTTGGGGCTCCAAAACGATTGTTGACAAAATTACCCCTGGGTTTCAAAAGCTTACAGACTACATAGCATTTAGCTTTATTCCAAAAGGCAAGCATACTAAACAGGACGTGTCTTCACTTATGGCTTGGAAGATATATCTTGATGAACAGGTTTGCGATCTAGTAAGGTGAGGTATATATATTTTGTTGTTATTAATGATAACATCTATAATATATATGTTTGATAAGTTTTTCATTTTTCTCAGACGGATGGAAAAGTGGTTCGGCGATTGGAAACATATTCTGTTGGGGGAGGATGAGAGTGGGTGCCACATTGTTACAAGCCAAGAAGTAAAAGGTATCTTTCCAAAAAAACAAAGATGCGGAAATGACACAAGCCTTTCAAAAGAACCTCTCATTATGCTGTTGGACTACGATATCAATGTAATCATCTTTTCCCATTCAACTTGTTGCTAAAAATGCATTTTGCAAAGTAACCACATGATTAATTCTTATGTTAGTTTTTCTACTTCATTCCAAAGTTCAAGTTCTAAAAACGGAGATTGTAAACCAAGTTTCCTTGTTTGCTGCAGATGCTACCTTGGGAAAGCATGGAGGTATTAAGAAACCAAGAAATCTATCGCATGCCATCGATTTCCAGCATCTTTTACACGTATTATAGATTAATCCTCAGTGACAAAAAGAAATCTATCCCTATATTAAATCCACGTAATGCCTATTATGTGGTAAACCCCGATGTTACTCATACTTCTGCAGACCCAATGGAAATTTATGTTGCAGATCAGTTAAGAATAATACACCATCTAAAGGCAAGTATCCAAAACTTTACTACGCCCATGCATGCATGGTGAATTCAAACAAATTGTCTATTTGTCATTAAACGCAAGCATGCATGTTATACTATATGGCTTAATTAGCTTTATGCAGTCAAGATAATGATCACATATTTTTTATTTCTATGCCAGGGAAAGTCCTTGGAACCAGTTGATGCCAATGTGATTCTCGACATATTAGTAACCCATGATCTTTATATCTACATGGGCCATGGAGATGGTTAGTTTTTTAAATACACATGCTATTATATTTATAAAAGTTTTGCAGAGCATGGTCATTAATGGTGATTTTCTAGTTCCAACAACTTTTATATCGATTTATACATTGAATCACCTTCATTAAGTTATTAAAAATTTCTCGGGGATGCAAGAAACATTAATGGTTTAGAAGAAAAAATTGTTCCATCTAAATTTTAAATCAAACTATGTATATTTGATACATTATTATTACAATGTTCTAGGTTTTCAATACATACCAAGAGATAAAGTTGTAACTCTACTAAGGTGTGCAGCAACCACGTTAATGGGATGTGACAGTGCGTTGTTAGTTTTAAACGGATCATACATCCCAAATGGCGCTCCATTGGATTATATTTTAGCTGGTTCAGCAATAGCGATTGGTAATCTTTGGAATGTGTTCTCTTATGGGTCTGGTGTCGTTCTCATGGCCTTATATGAAAATTGGATAGGAGATATGTCACAGGATGTTGAAGCGGGTATTGGTTCATTTTTAGTTAAAGCTAGAGATTCTTCAAAACATGTATTTAAATATTTAGATGGTGCGCCGCTAATATGTTATGGCATACCTACCCATATTCATAAAGAAAAGCCGAGATCTTTTTCTCTTCAGAAGAGAAAAACTAATATCCAAGGAAGCTGAGTAGCGTAATCAGGAACTTCAGTTGAGAAGAATGGAGCTCAAAAGAAGGTTGAATGTTTATTAATGAGGAACGATTCTCCTAACAGATTACCCCGTAACCTGAACTATACCAATCCAGTTCCCTGAAATATTCTTGTTGTCAGTAATGTAAACTGTAATTAAGGTGGGAACTTTTTTTGAACATCAATCATATTTTGATCAATTAGCTCTTTGTACTATTCATCAATATCCTGTGAATGCACTTCTTGAGTAGAAAAACATTGTGGCTTCGAGAATGATGTTTATAATTAAGCTAATTCTCCCCTTTATATGTGATGTGGCAATTTCAGATACACCACATCAATGACCTCTAAGATGATAATATGATATGCTCATATAGTCATATACCATTGCATATAATCTGAGAAAAGTGAGCATCATTACATTTTACGCTAACGACTTGTCATGTTGAAAACCATTTTGAAACAAATCAAAATACAAATGTGAATTTATAATTTGAGACAAAAAGAGTAAATGACTAATTATAAAAAGCTAACCACTATACTTTCCATCATAATCATATATAAAAATAAAACCGTTTATCATTTTGCCTATTTTTATGCACTATATTTTACAACAAATGGTAAACTAGTAATCCTGTTCACTTGTAAATTACCACACAAATTCAACACAAGATTATAGATTGTCGAATAGCATTGGTGTAGTTTTTTACAAAATCTTCTTGGTCATTCTCCTATATCACAATTTTGAGCCTTCATTTTTCAAATGGCCATAGTACGTTGACTAACAAGTGTTTTGGACATCTACCTATTTACAAACCAAATAACATTCTTTCTTTTCTATACTATATTATAAAGCATTTGAGACATACTCACAATGGAATGCTTAAAATATTAAGCCACCACACTTGCTTATTATGGAAATTTTTAATAAGTATATTTATAATATCATTAGTTACAACACTTTAAAGCACTTTTGTAGGCACTTTTTAAAAAAATACAATGTAATTTAATATAAGAAAAGAAAATGTCTATAACCGTAACTACCTAATAAATTTTGTTTTTAAAACACCGCTAAAATGAAAAATACATATTACTATACATATTTTACAAACTAATAAAACACACAAAGCTTCATTTAATATATATATGCAACCAAGTTGAATGTACATATGGTTTTAAAAAAGGGACCACCAACAGGTTCAACCAGTTTAACTGGGAATTAAGGTCGCCACCATCTCGGCTAGACAATAAAAGTCGTCCCTAAATGAAACTTAGAGGACCGTCAAAATTACAATATTCAAAAAATATTATTAAATCGTAAGAGTATTTCGATAACCAACATATGCGCCTTTATGATATTTTTATAAAACTTAATGTGAAATCTAAAAACCGTGTTTTATAAAAATTTGATGATTTTTTCAAAGCAAAGGATGCAAATGTGCTAAATGCTAAGTATATAATTGTATTTATTAGAGTTAACTACATAAATGGTATTTTTTTTTTTTTTTTTTGGTGTGCAGATCTTCTTTCTGGTTTTGACCCGTTACGGGTTTGGTCCCTTGATCACTATTTCTATTTCTTGGGAGAGAGAGGGAAGCAAAGAACGAGCCGTGCAAGGACGCGGGGATATAACAAGTAAGCAGAAAAGTTCTCCCTTTAGTACCGACTACAACAAGCTCACGACTCTAATAGAAAGAAAGGGTAAGCTCTCTGCTCTATTTGCTTGCAATGCTATGCGTATCAAAGTTGGCGAACACTTGTGTAACCTTAGACTCGTTATGCTGTTTAACTGAACGCCGCAGATCAAACCCTTAGTTCAGTGCCAGGTTTCATAAGTACTCTCGGTCAATCATATCATTCTCCGGACCGGATGGGGTGTAGGCATGTTTATTGGAGCAGTTGGGAAGAACAACGGCCTCTTTCTTTTTTCAATCGCTAGAAAAAGGAGCTTGGTCAGCCATGTTCCCTACATACCCTCTCATTTCCCATGATTCCCCGTTGCACCTATTCTCCGCTATCATCGGTCGAGATCTATCTCGGGTATAGTTTGACAATTAAGTTGATGTTTAAATAGCTGAAATAACATAAATACCCTCTTATGTTTAATAGTATGGTCTCTGTGGTGTGTGGGTACCATGAATTTAGCTATCCTTTCAAAAGTTGCAGATATCCTTTTTCTTATTTAGTGGATTTTAGAATCACCCAAAGGGAAGCTTAAATGAGAAAGTTGTGGCCAAAATACCACAACAATATTTTCTCGTTTAGTTGATGTGGTATTTCGGCCACAACTTTCACATATGAACTAATTTTTGCATTATTCTAAAGGTCACTTGAAGAGGAAGAGATATTTACAACTTTCACATTTTGAGATAAGAGTGAAAACCGAAGAAAAAAGGAGAAATTTTTAAAAATTCAAACTTTATGAAAAAAAATTCAATGTTTGACCTCACAAAGTCAAACCTTGCGAATTTTTTTTAATAAGATACGAAAAATTTATCCTTTTTCCTTCGATTTTCACACTTTTCACAATATGAAAACTGTATATCTCTCTTTTATTGTCAAATGGCTTTTTGAATCACGCAAAAAGAAGTTTTCATGAGGAAGTTAAGCCAAAATATCACAACAACTAAATGAGAAAAATTGTTGTAGTATTTTCGCCATAACTTTCTCATACGTTCCTTTTAGGGTGATTCAAAAAGCCATTAAAGAAGAAAATGTACATCTACATCTTTCATGTTTTGAACTAAGCGTGAAAAAGAAATGGTAGAAATTTGCAAGAATTCGCAAAGTTTGAGATATTTTTAAAAAATCGCAAAGTTTGCAATATTTTAGAAAAAAAAATTGCAAAGTTTACGATATTTTTGGAAAAAAAAACGCGAAGTTTGTGATATTTTTGAAAAAATTGCAAATTCTGTGAATTTTATGGGTATTTTAGCTTTTTAGAAATAAATTGGGTATTTAGTAAAATATCTTCGTGAAAATGGTTGTTTTTTTGTCATTTTCCCTTTTAAATTCTTAAAACCACTTAATAACTATCATATGAACCGATATGTAGAAGTCAATCTTAATTGCCAAACTTTTTGAAAGGGAAATGTATACAAATCTCAGTTTTGCGGTCCTTGTAAACAAATGACATTTAGGAATTAAAAAAAAAAAAAAAATCGTAACATGTCCCCTTAAAAAGTTGTCACTTGATAGTTTCTGAACACCTCGGCGTGTCATGAAATTTAAAGACACGTTCTTACTGTTTTTAGCATGTTCTCATGTTAAAATGATAGAATATACATTTTCACTACCATCATTGCAACGAAATTGATGGTATTGATTAGAGTCAGATTGTTTCTTTGTAATAATAACAATTTTAAAATCAATAAAAATTAGTAATCTTTACATATATATGAGACAAGTTTTGACTTGCACATGATGCTTTGAAAGCTGCACGTTGGCACTTTAACATTATTTCGGACTGTGTTTAAAAAATATGACACAAGTGGGATTCGAACCCAGGTATGGTAACTCATTCAACATGGTGTAAACCAATGGAGCAAGTTGATTTTTGTGTTAGATATTGTCAAAACAATAATGTCATGCTTTAATAAGTCCTCACAATTCAAAAACAAAACGGTATCCCCTTATCACTCGACATTTACATGTGCATTTCGATTGTATAAAGTAGAACCCTAAAATATCTCTCAATCATATCTCTCTTTTTTGAAACTGAAATTTTACATTACATAAATCACTCCCTAATTTAAATGCATTCTATGTTTATCCTATTAATCAATACGATTTTGTTTGATTTTGAAATTCATATCAAGAAAATCACAGGCGCGGCTAGGGTCTTATATTGTGAAAATTTAAGGGACAATTTCAGTTTTTGTTTCTGTGTTTCACGATTCTGTTTTAGGATTATAAACACAATGACAAAGGTATGCTATTGATTTTCACAGTTTTTTAAATCATGACATGTTTGATTTTTAATAACAAATTAGCCACTTATCTTTTTTTTACTTTTTCATATATAAATTGATTCTTTTTTTACCTGATCATTCTGCGTTGCAAGGAATTTATGATTGTATACCCTAATTCTTGGGTGATGATTATTTCTGCTCGGTTTCAAAGGTTTTCCCCGCCGCTGTCTATTGATTGGTATAAAGTTATAACATCAGATCTTCATAAACCTCTAACAGGTATCTTTTGTATGGTAAGCCCAACAAACAAGCATAAATCAGTTTCTTTAGTTAGGATATTTTGATCGTAGAATTCGATTTCAATGATTAGGTAGAATGATTTTTTTTTCTTTTTTTTTTTAATAATAGCATGTAGCTTTTTTTCCCCACCATGTGTTTGATAATATTACCCGACTAATGAAATAGCTGTCGGGTGTTTTTCACGGTTTTGCTAATGAAGTTTGTATCAAACACATTGTCTATTTTGCAGCAATGTTTCAGATTCTCAATGTAATTGCAGAACCAAGTGTAAGATCTTTGTGTCCACTATCTCTTTTGCTACTTAAAAATTTATATTTACCGTATGATTAATGACGCCGACACATTTCACTATTTCAGTTATGTAGCTTTGTATCCAATAAATTTAGACCAACTTATCCACACCATATTTAGTTTTAATCACACAACAATAACAGGTGACTAATATTTCGAGGATATATTATGTTTTAGTCAATTTTTTACGGTTGTGCTTGAAGCTAAAACCATGGAGTTTTAGTCTCGTGCGTGTTGCATTTGCTTTGGTAAAATCTTTGACAACCTTTAATCTTTTATGTTATTTTTTTGCTTATTGTTGATTTTGTAGTTCTGCTTGAAGCTTTCTTTTGGCTGCACTGCCATATGTTCATGGAGGTTTGAATGGTCATGTAATATACATTGATGTAGAATCCAAATTTAGTTCAAAAGGTTTGTAGGAGCGACTTTTTTTAGTATTTCTCTTTTTGGTACTTGCTTTAGACTTTGTTTAATCTACATTGTTTATTTTTCTCTGGTTAAATGTATTTTCAATTGTTATTTACAAGTTAATTGAAATTGGTTTTAATAGCTTCCCAATAGCATTTGCTCGGATGGCTTAGTTAGAGAGGTATGTGGTATATGTCTTCAAATCTTATTATACAAACCACATGGGAATATGCAGAAACACTTATCATATATGTGTTTGGTTAGATAATCTTCATCAGTGTTTAGTGATCTAAATCCATGAAATAGCATTTTAGCTTTCATACTTTTCATCAATTTCTGGAATTATTCAGAAAAACACATAACACTACTTTATTACAACCTTCATACCATATGCAATGTTGCAACTTGTGTGTCCATTTGTTCTTATCAACTGTAAATGGTGGACAGATAATTGCCTCAGGAAAACAGCCTGTGAGGTAGACTACTCCACTTGGTTGACCCGTGGTACAACCTTATCGTATGTATGGAAGACGTCTTGTAAGTAGCCAATGTTTCATAATTATTTCCTGGCATACTCTTTAGGATTTATATCCTCCATAAATGGCTTATGTTATGCACACTCTGTCTATGTGTTATGAAACTCTTTATGTGTCATGGAATACACAAAATCAGATGATATAGTGTTTCGAATAAAAATTAGCTATTTAAGTGTTTTGACCAATATTGTTTATTTAAAACTTTTACTTATGATTATTTATAATCATATTTTCGAGACCGTTCCACATATTTTTCATATTAGTGGAGGCAAAGGATTCCACGTAACATGGGCAAGTCTGCAAAATAACAAAGGTAGTTTATTTCCTTATATTGGTAATATGGCATATTGTTAAGACAAGTGTAAGAAATCTTTGATCATACTATTTGGAACAATATCTTGATAGTTTTGGTTTTTCTAAGTTTGTATCACATGAATCACAACATCTTATATTTTTTTTCACAAAATTAATATTACGATAGATTAATGGTTTGCTTGCATCTGTTTTTTCTTACAATGTATTTATATTTCGAGATTTTGAAGTTTGATGAGACAATGTTAGCGTTTTATGATATAGTACATGTTGCAGAGTTTCTTTCTCATTTTTCTGATTTCTTTTGCCGTGTGTTCTCTCAAGCGTACAATATCTAACACCATCGAGCTCATTGAGCTTATTGAAGGTAGGAAGACAATTTTTTACTAAGAGGGTGTCCCAGCAACTTATTACAATTATGATTAGATGCCTCAAACAATAGTCAAGTTGTTCCTGTTATGACAGCACGTAAATGGCACATCACAATATCTAACACCATTTTGATCATTGTGTAGATGCCTAAAACACCTATAAAAGAAGGAAACCCCCTGAAGGAGGAACATTGTGATTCTTAAATGTAAGTTTTACTTTACCAGCCGTCTCTATATCTATTAAAGTTGTTTTCAAATACCTAAGAAGTTTTTATTAGTTAAGAATGAAAATACGGAGGACAAATGTTGATTTTACTTTTGTGGTTATGATATGAAACAGGTTAGACATTAGAGTCAGTATATAACCCTTACACACATTGACTTTCAAGTACCCTTGCGTGATCTGTTGGCGCGACCAGTTGGATTCAAGTATTATGTGCTTTTATAATTTGTCTCTCCGTTACTATTGATGCTTTTTACAATTATATTATGGTTCGGAATAATCATGATAATATATAGATACACATGTTTCCTAGTCAAAATAGATAAAAGAAAAATAAAAAAATAAAAACTACTATGAGCATATGTAACACGTTACTGCTAACAAGAAAAAATTGACATATTAGTTTATTAGTAGTGTGTACATTTGTTTTTTGTGAGCAAGTAATGCTCCTCACTAGAACATCAATCTTGAAATGAGCTATTAGTTTTCATTACCTTGTGTTTGTGTTCTCTTATTGTTTCTAAACTATATATTGTTTGAGTATGATCAGGTTGTTGGGTGTCTTTCGAAATTTGATCTTTAGCTCAAATTTCCTTAAATATTTCTGACACCACCTCTACACCATATCTTCGCTACTCAATAACTATTTTTTTCTCTAACTGCTTTCTGATAGCCGGAATGAAAATGTTGGTTTGCATTTAGAGTTACATTTTTTATCTTATGCGTCTTTGGATAATCGTTATAATTTGGAAGTTTTGATTCTTATGGGGTGTTTGTTTAAGCTTATATGTGCCTTATGAGCTTATATGTGTTTCGGCTTATATTTTATACGCCTCGATATTCCGGCTTATTTTGAGACTTGTGGAAAGTTTATTACGATATGATAAACTTATATAACCCCATAAGTCTCAAAATAAGCTAGAAAATTAAGGCTTATGAAATATAAGCCACAATCAAATAAACTCATAAGCCCACATATTATTTTTTTGTTATTTGCACTATTATTTATTTTGAGGGTCTGATGTAAATCTTGAAGAATTAAAATATTGTTTTTAACTTTTAAAGCTTTCATGTAATGATAGAGTTTTAAAAGCACATGCATGTTTTGACATTTTTCTAACTTCTTAAGTACGAGTCTTTGGAGTACTTTTATTTCTAAGATATTGTGAGCATGTTTCGTGACCGGCTGGAGCAGTATAGTTCTATTTATGTGTTTAGATATAAAAAAATTAGGTAATAAAGTTTAAGCATGTACATTGGATTGACCACATAAATGTTACGAGCTTGCCTTTTTTGATATTCGGATACCGGACACTAAATAAGAGTGCTAAGTTAGGTTATTCTTACTACCATTGGAAGTATATGGTCGTTTCATAGTTAAACATATGTATTTAGTTAAGTATATTCATCTTAGGAGGCATTATACATGTCATTCCTTTTTCTTTGTTGCTTCTTTTGCACTCTTTTTACGTCTTCGATTCACTCATTTAATGTTAAATGTGACATGTAACAAAGATAGAGTTTCAAGTCTATTTGGCGCCCTTAATGGAAGTTGTAAATAGGAGAACAATTTTCATTACATAAAACATCTCAAAACTTAGTTTAAAAATTTAAAAATAGTAAAAGTATAAAAGATAAGGCCCAAAAGAATTTGAAAAGCTTGGTTCCAATTATAATATCAGAGTTTTTGTCGATCCCTTGCCTATGCCAATTCGCCAAGCCTCCAACAACTATCATCTATAAGCACCATCTTATATGCCTGAGAAAACACGCTAAAAAGTCTATGCTGGTGAGTTCATAGGTTTAAATCATAAAGTAGTTATGGACCTGAAGAGTTAAGCGCTATGTGTGACTAGAGGCAGGCATAGATATGCATTCCAACATCATAACAATTCCCAACGATAAATTCCTTATCTACGAAAGATAAGTGGTCATAGTGAGCGGATCCCTCGGCGTTCACTAGCCAGGTCTATGCTACAATAAGGAACCACCCGTTACTGCCCTGGGACTAGGCCGTAAGTAGAAGTCTATTCTTAACTAGGTCAGCCCTAGAAAGTCACCAACTATCGCAAATCTAACCTTAACTAGCCAACACAATATAGCAAAACTAAAAATAGTGACAGGTCCGAAAATAATTTGCATGAATTCTCCCCCAAATTTAGAAAACAGTAAAATACGAGTAAAAGTGGGGATATGAAACTCACATCGATTCCAGCAAAGCACAATCACGATTATCACAAATCAGACAATAAGCCAATTAAAACAATAAGCAGCTAGAAAGTCTCTACAATTAAGTTATCTCGGCCCAGAAAATCAATGGTAGTAGTGTAGTATAGCAGCTAACAAGTGACGGCCACTACGGACTCAGCACAACCTAATCATGTAAATTTTAATTTAATACCGTTTCTCAATAGTTTAACGTATCCCAAAAGTTCCCATATATCTTCCGTTTTGTTTTCCAAAATATCCGTTTGAAAATCGTTAGTTGTCGTTTGGTATTGTTTGGTATCGTCGTGTGTGTGCGTTAGAGACAAAGTCTCGACTCGAGTGAACTTATGCTTCTAAAGCATTCCACCAAGTAAAACCACGACAATCTACGAGACAAGCTCTTACAGCCTAATAAGTCATCAAATTAAATTGTCGAAGCTTATTGAACTTGTCACCCCAATAAACTTTACCACGTATTCATCTCACTTATTCCTCTAAAACTACATCACTACCTAAGGCGTCGTAGGATATGTCACCCATTATTAAACCTTTCCGACGCATCTAACGAGATCTCATGCAATTCGTAAACCAATTAGTTCGTTAGTTACGTAGGTTAGGTGTATTAATGTCAAATATCCGTGACTCGTAATTAAATACACAATGTTTAGCATTTAGGGAAATTCCTAGTTTTGTGTGCACTCGAAATTTATAATAATTCTCGTTAAACAAGGTTTATAAAAGACCTCATTACGTTTTATTTGAAAATATTACCTTTCTAAATAATAAGTTTCCGTTAAATATTAACTCGCTTTTATTCGTTAATTAATATTTAACGTCCACATTTTTATTATTTACTTATTACTTATAAATATATATATATATATATATATATATATATATATATATATATATATATATATATATATATATATATATATATATATATATATATATACATATATATACTTATAAATTTTGTTGTCAAATTTATTTATTTACGAGTTATTATTCATTTCGAGCTCATGAGTCCGAGTCACCACTCTTGGACTATTAACATCATCTAAGTCCAATATGCCTCATAATTCATGATACGGCTTTGTCGGAGTCAACCGTGACTAGAAAGTCAATATAACTCCGACTTTGCACAAGCTCACCATCAATAATAATAAGCTATCGCCAAATAATATCCATATCCAAATAACTCAATATTCACAAATGACTTCTCAAATCGCGGCCGTCTACAGTTCGCGTCTAATCCTATCTCCTTCATCTAATCATTTTTCACCATCGGTTCCCCGTTCTAAACCAACCAACGCCACCAATAATATTTTGCCGAGACCATTCGGTCTCGGCTTCTCCTACCTCTCGGCCATGATCAAGAACAACAACCAAACAACTTCAAGAAACAACAACCATACCCACTCTTGCCAGGACCCTAATGGTCTCGGCTTCATCTTTTCCCCCGTCACAACTAACAACCAAACAGACCCTAAGTGGTCTCATCCTCTCGACAACATCAACAAAACTAAAAATACCCAATCCAAATCCAAGCCCTAGTCCTCGGTTTCAAACCAACCGGCGCTAAACAAATACATCCGAATCCAAATATAGTAAACAACAAGATCAACAACAGGAATACGACGTCACCAACAATACCGTGAGTCTTAGCTCACGGCTTAGCCTCACTCGACACACAACAACACAAGGAAACACTAGTACACAAACTACATTTTACAACGGCGTATTTAAAACGGTTTAATATGTAACCGGTATAAATAACAAAAAAACACGCCATATACTACGGCTTCATAATAAACCGCTCTAAATAATTGTTATTTATAACGGTTTATCTATAATTAACATATAAAATATTTTTTTTTATATCAAATACAACGGTGTTTATTAAAGCGTTCTAAAAAACACCACACACCACCCACGACCACACTTTCTTTTCCTCATATCTTAATAAAAACACACACACAATTTACAAACACCAAAACAAAACTTAAGCATTCTCTCCTTCTCTTCTCTCGATCTAACAAAACACAAACACCAGGAAAAAAAAACAACATACACACTTTTTCTTCTCATATCTTAATAAAAACACACGCACAAAAACAGGAAACCAAGCCCACTCGGCTGTCATCGAGTTAACTCTCCGAGATCTGATGAGGTTTGTTAGTTGTAGATCTAAAAATTTATTTTTGTAGTTCTAAGGTTTGTTTATTATGTTCTGAATCTAATTATTTGATATTTTTAGATCTAATGCTATATTTTTCTATTGTTATTTTTGTTATTGCAGATCTTGTGATTTTGGATACGGAGTTGATCGTCCTTCACTTCTAGATTTTGTAGATCTTGTTTTATTTTCTTAGTCATTAATTTGTTGAACAATATATGATGGCTATAAGAGGTTTATGTATTATTGGTGATAAATTAAAGTGTATTTTAGAGTTCAAACTAATGCTGCTTTGTTGTTTACGAGTTGAAAAGTTATCCAGATGACTTTTATAGACTGAGTAGTTTCTATGGGATATTAGTTGGCTTGAAGACAATAACCATTTATAAAAAATTAAGAAAAAAAGAATGATAAATAAATAAATAAATAAATAAAACTAATAAAATATGTTTGATTATTTACAGCGGTTCTTTATTCCCGCTTTAAAAGGCTGTTTATTTCATCTATTTCAATCCATTCATTTAACACGGTTAAGAACCGTATTAAAAAACTAACTTGATTATTTGTAACGCTCTATAATAAAACGGTTGGATACCGCTTTAAAAAACCTCTTTTAACCGCTTTAAAAAACATATTTTGTACTAGTGAAATGGATACCAAACTAGTTTCTTAACATTTTTATTTAATAAAAAATTTAAAAACGTCAAAACCCATTTCGTTCATACCCAAAATACCAATAAAAATCACGAGTTTGACTCGTGACCTAGTCGACTTGCGTATCAAACGCATTTCTTACCGTTTCCTTCACTCGATCTATGAAGTTTAGATGTTAAAATGATGGTGGCAATGGTTTTCAAGCGGCGGTGTACTATTAACAAGGAAATGATGTTTTCTTTGGGCGCATGGATGGTATCACAAGTGTGACAACCGGCAGTTTAGGGAGCTATTTTTAAAACCCGCATTACAACTTAAGTTCGTTTATAATTTTTATTTGAAATTTTCATTTCACAACGAACTTGTAAGACCTATTTTATGGATATTTTTAATTAATGACGTTATGGAATTCGTGAATTATGTTCATAATTCATTTTTGATTATATGATCGGTGATGTATATTTGAATTCTCACTTGGTACTACGTTGACTTTGGCACTAGGATTTCCTAACGACAATTTTATGATTCGTCTTAACGAGTCCGATATATATTTTAATTAATTACGAGAGGTTCTCGTGTGATATGGAAGTTTTAAAATAAGTTCGGGTTCGGGCCACATGTTTTTACATTTAACCGCGTTACCCGCTCCACCGTAATAATATCCTTATTATTACTACTATTATTATTATTATTCTTATTATTAATATAACTTTTATAAAAAAAAAAAAAAAAAAAAAAAAAAAAAATTAAATAAGGTGTGTTTGGTCCGGTTTTACCCACACACACACAACACAAACATCCACCCATCTCTCTCTCTTTCATCTCATCTCTTCCCCCACACCAAAACCCTAGCCGCCGACTCAAAATCCGGCCACCGCCGCCGCACCTCAGCCTCCACAACAAAACTAATACCACCATTTTATTCCTCTCCTTTCCCTCTTTCTTTTGGTATAAGAAACGCACCCTAAAACCATCATTAACACCACCAAATCTATAGTTATCCATTCGAAGTTGTGGTAGTTTTCTAGATCCGAGCGTTTGGAGGATTTAGAAGGTGAGGAGAAGCTTTTTCATGAGTTTTGGGAGCCACGAATTGGTTCTATTCGTGGCTACACGAATGATTTTATGGAGAATCGAATTGGTTTTTGAATGGAAATGATTGTTTTTGCGATTAAAAGATAGTTTGGTATCCGGGTTCATGGTTGGGTCGTGGTTGACTCGGAACCGAGAGCAAAGCTCTCGGCTTATTTTCTTGATTCGAGCCCTTGTGTGGCTATGGTCCTTGATGATGATTGATTGATTGGTTGTTTGGTTGTCGAGGGTGTGGTGAACCTCGATCCGATACTAGCCGAGACCATGTGGTCTCGGGGGGTTTCTCTTGTGCTCTTTGGCCATACCGAGACCCTCAAGGGGTTCTCGTTGAGTGTGGTTCGAGCCTATTGGCTCGTATGGTTTTTGTGGTTCGACCCTTGTGGGTCGCGGCCTTTAGCCGTGTAGTATTTTTCTTGTTGCCGAATTGACCATTTGGGTCGAATGGAGTATATGATTACTCGGTTAAGCTCTTGTGAGCCATATATTTCATGTGTTTGGTTCGAGTCCTAATGACTCGCGGTTCGGAGCCGAGACTCAAGTGAGTCGAGGGCTCGGGTCGGCTTGGTAAACCGACCCACACATTAACTTTGTTAATGTTATTATTTGTATAATTGTGAACTTGTTTATTTTGTTGTTGTGGTATTTATTTCTCGGCCGTATGCATGCGGGTCGAATTGGATATTGATTTTGGTATTGAGGAGTTGTTGACGAAAGTGATTGGGGACCGATTGTGAGACGGTCGTTAGATTGACGGAGATAGGTTAGTCGGGTGCCGTAGTCGGACCTTATTGTTGTAGCCCGTGGTTTGAGATTGTGATTGGACGGAGATTTGTTATTTATGACTTTTGCTTATTATTGGACTTGGACAATGAGCCGAGAGTCATGACTCGGACATATGACCATTTCGTATAACTCAATAACTATTAAAAATTGAAACGAGAATAATAAAACTCGTAATAATAATTATTGATAATATGAACGTTTATACGAAAGTATATACGTGAATAACGTATATATAACTATATAAACGCGTATATTAATAATAATAATAATCACGAGTCGTATTATAAATAATACGATTAGATATATATTAGGCTACGAAAGTGGCGTAATATTATTAAACGTATTATTATTATAAAAATTGTGTTATAAAACGGGAAACTCCCGACAATTATGAAACGTTTAATAAAAAGTCATTTCGGATATATAACGGATAAACTTATTGAGTTAGGCGAAATTGTTGTCACTCGGGTCCAGGTAAGTTATTATTTGCGACTTTCGTGTTGTCACGGATATATGACGACTAATATAGACATTTTCTATAATTAAATAACCACTTAACCGTAAGGTTGAGCCGGGTTGTTTGGTTAAACGAAATAAATATATTAGTGGGCATCGTATCCTACGACGCCCATAGGTTGTAGTATATGTAAAGTGTAATAGATTTCGGGTGTATATATCGGGAAATCTGGCCAATTTGACGATATATATGAGGAATTTATTAATCTATGATATATACTATATAGTAATAATGTGCTATGTGCTTTAGATTGGGTGTAATCTTGGAACGGTATATTACGTAAATAAATATGAGGATTATCAAATCGACGGTTTTGGTAAACTTTGGCGATTTATTTAAATGATATATTGGGCTAATATTAGATCTATAGCTTATCTTATCTTGCTATGTGTGATCTTGTTGGTTTGTTTTGAGTCGACCCACCACCCGTATGGATACCAAACGCAAATACACCAAACTAATACGAAATGGATTTTCGGAAATAAAACGGATTCTCGTCCGGGTTTGGGAATATTATATATTTGAGGAAATGATTTCTGAAAGAGTTAATATTGTTAGGTCGTGCCAAGTCCGTAGTTGCTGTTTCGTGAGTTATCATACATCTTATTTCTACCTACCTCGTCTTGCTATTTTCTGGACTTGAGGTGAGTCATAGCCCCATTTTTTCTTGAACTATGTTTTCAATACTTGGGGTGAGAAACGTGCAAATTATTTTATGTGGACTATTATCGCTTTTACATTCTTTCTAAACTTGCTATGCATATGGACTAGGATATATTGTCAGCTTTAGTCACACCTTTTGTGTGTACTATTCAAGGTTGGCTTATTTGGTTATTGACGGATTATCAACTTTAGTCACATAGTTTTGTGTGTACTATTCAAGGTTGGCTTATTTGGTTATTGATGAATTGTCAGCTTTAGTCACATATTTGTTGTGTGTACTATTCAAGGTTGGCTTAATTGGTTATTTGGAATTGTCAGCTTTAGTCACATATATGTTGTGTGTACTATTCAAGGTTGACTTATTTAGATACTATAGTGTGCACCTATAGGTTATTAATATTTCGGAGGTTATCCGAGTTATTATTGGTATTGCGGGGGCTACCCGAATATCTATGTTAGTACGGAAGGGTATCCGTGTGTTTTGTTAGTACGGAAGGGTATCCGTGTGTTATGTTGGAGCGGAGGGTATCCGCAGGCTTTTAGCGAATCCTTAGTCTAGCTAGCAAGCGTTTTGCGTATATGTCCACTATATTATTAGTTGAATTTAAACCTATGATCTCACCAGCGAAAGCTGACTTTTAGCACGTTTTCTCAGGTAATTAAGTGTTGAGATGCATGCTTGGAATGGAAGGCTCGGCCAAGGCACACGGTTCATGGATCTATTTTTCTAAACTCTGATAATTAAATTTGGACCTATTGTTATTTTATTTTGGGCCTGACTCTGAATGATGTTGGGATAAATGTAAACCTTAAAACCCCGTTTTGGTTGTGTTTTTATTATGTTTACTTTTTCTCGTTCTATATTGTCTTGTGTTGGATACCAATCCCCGTAGCACCCCGAAAGCTTGTTGAGTCTTCCGCTGTATCAAATTTTGGGGGTGTTACAGATTGGTATCAGAGCCAAGGTTATAGAGAACTAGGTAAATAAACGCCTAAACTATAACCGTATTTTTATTAGAAAATGATCCTTGACCACCGCCACCAGCCCGCCAAGCCGAAGCATCTTCTATTATTTGAGGTATTATGAGATATTTGAGATGATTTGAGGTTTATGGATTTTAGTAATAAGATGGCGTTCTCGAGGATTTATATGGTCTACATGTTTTATAAACATTTTAGTAATGCGGTGTTTGAAATTCTTTTATTGAGATTATATATGGAATTATTTGATGAGTATGTTTGGTATGGTATTATGAGTTGTGATTTAAGTTGTTTTGAAACACTTACACCTACCCTACGCCGTTGTCACAGACTATGGCCTCCCATATGCCCGATGTCGTCGAGGACATTCTTACTGCACCGGTTTTACCTGCACAGTTCATTATGGCATCTGATGACCCTTACCAGATAGCCATGACTCCAGCTACTGTATCACAGGCAGCTTCTACTTCAGCACTACCTGCTGCATCTACGCAGGGACCCTCATCTTCTTTAGGGCTCCCTGGTACATCGAGGCAGCTTACTCTTCATCAGGCTTTGGCTCGTGTGGCACCACGCTTTGCCCACCGAGCTACGGCACGCATGTCGGTACGCCCTACTCCATCACCTTTACAGATTGATGCTCATACTCTTCTGTCTGAGGCGCCACCCACATCATTGCGTCGTCGTCCTAGATCACCTACTACATCTTCACATGGTTCACCTAGTAGGAGACGACGAGTGATGAGGTACTCTTCCGATGAAGAGGAGGAGTACGAGGGTGAGGATGAGGCTGATGACCCTGAGCGGGAGGATGACCCTCAGGAGGCTGAGCATGGTGATGATGATGACCCTGAGGAGGAGGATGACCCTCAGGAGGATGAGATGCCTGATGATGATGATGAGTTAGCACCACCAGCTCAGGCTGAGGAGCCTGATTCACCTGTACACCCGATTGAGCCCGATTCACCTGATCATCCGTTCTTGTTTGAGTTGCCACCTGGTAGTCCCGTTGAGTCGGATGCATCTTCTGAGGTTTCTGCTGAGCATGCAGAGTTGGATGAGATTGGCAGGTTGTGGGCTCGGATTACTGAGCTTAGTAACAGAGTTGCACGTGTATCTGATCGACTTGAGCGAGTTATTGGAGAGTTTTTAGCAGATTTGAGAGTTGATTTGACTGTCGCTGTGGGCAGGGCTACTGAGCTGAGGAAAGTTATGATGGATGTCCACGAGCATATCGATAGTTTGCAGCGAGGATTCGTTACTGCTCGTGAGGCCGACCGCAAGCTTTGGCAAAGGAATGCCGAGCTAGAGAAGGAGGTGGCTGACCTCAAGAGAGACCGAGACACCCATAGCGTGGAGTTAGGATCGTTATGGAGGGATCTTGATGGCTTGAGGCAGGAGTTGAGGATTCTCCGTCAGCCACGTGGCTAGTTATTTGAGTTATATTATCTTGTTGCTTTCTTAGCCGAGGAGTGTTCAGTTAGAAAAGCTAGTTATCATATTTTGATGTATTTTGTACGGTATTCGTCTCTTTTGGAACGATTAGTATGTTTTGTGTTATCCGTTAGTTGGAACGATGTTAGATCGCTATTGTATGGTTGATGGTTATTAGTATATGGTATTATGTGATTTTGGGTGTTATGGAAATTGAGTCCTTATTCGCTTATTTGTTGTTACGTGGTGTGTTGTTGCTATTCTTTCCATGACTTGATTTCGTTGAGATGTTTTGTTGAGCATATCGATAAGTTCTATTGGAGACTCATGAACTTGTGTGATGTTACAGATCAATGGCACCACGTCGAAACCCTGTTAGGTCTACCAGAACTGGTCCTGCTGTGACTACTCCTACTCGCCGAGGTCGTCGACCTACTCGAAATGTTGAAACCCCTACTCCTGACAACCTGGACACCACAAACCGCAACAACAGGAATCAAAATGTTGATGTTCAGGGAGACAATGATCATGTTCCACTTAATGCACCTACTGTGGATCAAGCAATGATCAACCAACTCGTGGAGCAAAGAGTTGCTGAACTACTCGCTGAGTCAAATCATTCCAACAATTCTGCTGGAACTTTTCCACCTGTTCGTGCTAATGGATGTCAATACAAGGAATTCAAGATTTGTGGACCCATTGAGTTTGGTGAAAATGAAGGAGTGGTTTACTTAGTCAGATGGATTGAGAAGACTGAGTCAGTGTTTAATGTCAGTGGTTGTGCGGAGAATGCGAAGGTAAAGTTTGCTTCTTTTACTTTCAAGGATGAAGCTTTGACTTGGTGGAACAACTACCGAAATGCAGTTGGGAGTGATGTAGCGTATGCTATGACTTGGGAGCAATTTAAGTCCTTGCTGATTCAGACTTATTGCCCAAGGAACGAGGTCAAGAAGCTAGAGATTGAGTTTTGGAACCACAAGGTGAAAGGTAATGATATGGCGACTTACAATCGTCGTTACCAGGAGTTAGCCTTGTTGTGCCCAGATATGGTGAAAACTGAGACTCAAAAGATCGAAAAGTATACTGATGGTTTGCCTGTAGCTACGAGGAATGATGTAATTTCTGCTAGGCCTGCAAACATCCATGAGGCAATCACAATTGCTCAACAACTTATGGATTCGTTGGAATTAGAAGAAGCTGAGAAGGAGAAGAATGGAAAGAGAAAGAGAGACCGTCACTCTAAGAGTAATGATCATCGAAGCAAGAGACAAGCTAAGGCTTATGCTATTGGGAATGGAGATAAGAAAAATCAGAACGGTGACGCACCCAAGTGTGATCGTTGCCATCAGCATCACACTGGATGGTGTAGTGTGAAATGCCAGAATTGCTCAAAGAAAGGATATACAGCTAGGGACTATAGAGCTCGACCCCTTGCAATGGTTCAAGCTGCTCCGGAGATGAGAAACAAGGCAGATGTAACCTGTTATGGGTGTGGAAAGAAGGGACACTATAGGAATGAGTGTAGAGAATCGCGGAACCGTGGAAATCAAGGCTCGGGTGGTAATGGGTACAATTATGGAAACCGTGGAACTGGAGGAAATCATGGACGACAAGATAATGAAGACCAACGTGTGGAAGCTGGAGCTGCTCAGGGAAGAGTGTATGCACTCGGGAACGAGAGAGGAGAAGATCCGAACGTCGTTACTGGTACGTTCCTTCTCAATAATCGTTATGCTTCCATGCTATTTGATACTGGTGCCGATAGGAGTTTTGTGTCCACTACGTTTGCACCCTTACTAGAGAAACCCCCGATGGCCTTAGGAATTGGATATGATATTGAGTTAGCTAATGGGAACATAGAAAGGATTAATACTATCATTCGCGGTTGTACGTTATATTTCTTGAACCATCCTTTCAACATAGATCTTCTACCCGTCACGTTAGGAAGTTTTGATGTAATCATTGGTATGGATTGGTTGTCGAAGTATCGTGCTCACATACTTTGCGACGAAAAGATCGTGCGTGTACCATACGGAAAGGAAGTCTTAAATATATTAGGAGACCGAAAGGATTCTAGGAGCCCATCCCGCTTAGCAGTCATATCTTGCACAAAGTTACCGAAGCTAATGGAGAAGGGATGTTATCTTTTCTTAGCTCAAATTTCTGAGAAGGGAGAGACGAAGAAAAAGGAAAGGTGCATTGGAGATGTGCCTATAGTTCGTGATTTTCCTGATGTGTTTCCCGATGATTTGCCGGGAATCCCGCCGACTAGACAAGTGGAGTTTCAGATTGAGTTGATACCTGGTGCTGCACCTGTAGCACGAGCACCTTATCGTCTTGCACCTACCGAACTAGAAGAGTTGTCGAAACAATTGGCGGAGTTAGCCGAAAAAGGATTCATAAGACCAAGTTCTTCACCTTGGGGAGCCCCAGTCTTATTCGTGAAGAAGAAGGATGGATCGTTTCGTATGTGTATTGATTATAGGGAGTTGAATAAGTTAACGGTGAAGAATCGATACCCGTTACCTAGGATCGATGACTTGTTCGATCAACTTCAAGGATCGAGTGTGTATTCAAAGATCGATTTGAGGTCGGGATATCATCAACTTCGAGTTCGTGAGGAAGATATTCCGAAAACGGCTTTCAGAACCCGTTACGGGCATTACGAGTTTCAGGTGATGCCGTTTGGGTTGACTAACGCACCAGCAATATTCATGGATCTCATGAATCGTGTGTGTAAGCCTTACTTGGATAAGTTCGTGATTGTATTCATCGATGACATTCTGATTTATTCAAAGAGTGAGAAAGAGCATGAGGAGCATTTAAGACTCATTTTGGAATTGCTCAGGAAGGAGAAGCTCTATGCCAAGTTTTCGAAATGCGAATTTTGGATTCCGACAGTACAATTTTTGGGTCATGTGATTGATAGACGAGGAGTCCACGTGGATCCTGCAAAAATTGAGGCGATAAAAGATTGGGCTGCACCTACAACCCCAACCGAAGTTCGTCAATTTTTGGGCTTAGCTGGTTATTACCGAAGATTCATCGAGGGATTTTCGAAGATAGCTAAACCATTGACCAAATTGACTCAAAAGTGTGTTACGTATAAATGGGGAGATAAAGAAGAGGAAGCGTTTCAATTGCTTAAGAAAATGTTGTGTAGTGCTCCTATCTTAGCGTTACCAGAAGGTAACGAGGATTTCGTCGTCTATTGTGACGCCTCACATAAAGGTTTAGGAGCCGTGTTAATGCAACGAGAGAAAGTGATAGCTTATGCTTCCCGACAGCTCAAAAAGCATGAGAAAAACTACACTACCCATGATTTGGAGCTAGGTGCTGTAGTTTTTGCTTTAAGAATATGTAGACATTACTTGTACAGAACCAAGTGTGTTGTATTTACTGACCACAAAAGTCTACAACACATCTTGAATCAAAAAGAGCTCAACATGAGGCAGCGACATTGGATCGAGTTGCTAAGCGATTATGATTGTGAAATTCGCTACCACCCTGGTAAAGCAAGCGTTGTTGCTGATGCTCTTAGTCGAAAGGAAAGAGTACCACCGTTACGAGTTAGGTCATTGGGAATGACTATCGTATCGCCATTACCATCTCAAATACTCGAAGCTCAAACGGAAGCGTTGAAAGCAGAAAATAGATCTGCCGAGAATATATTTGGGATGGCTGATAATGAGAAAGGATTTGTTAAGCGTTCTGATGGATTATTATGTTTTGGAGATCGGATTTGGGTACCTTTATATGGAGAAATTCGAGAATTGATTATGCATGAGTCGCATAAGTCAAAGTACTCCATTCATCCTGGTTCCGATAAAATGTACCAGGATCTTAAGAAGTTCTATTGGTGGCCAAATATGAAGGCAGACATAGCATCGTACGTTAGTAAGTGCTTGACATGCGCCAAGGTTAAGGCTGAACACCAGAGACTGTCAGGACTACTAACGCAACCAGAGCTTCCAGTCTGGAAATGGGAGCGGATTACTATGGACTTCATTACCAAATTACCGAGGACAGCTAGCGGTTGTGACGCTATCTGGGTAATTGTGGATCGTCTGACAAAGTCTGCTCATTTCTTAGCTATTAGTGAAGATGATATTGTGGATAAGCTTGCGAGGTTATATGTGAAGGAAATTATTTCGCGTCAAGGAGTCCCGATATCTATTATTTCGGATCGTGATAGTCGTTTTACGTCAGCTTTGTGGCGATCACTTCAAACGGCTTTAGGGACGAGGCTTGATATGAGTACTGCATATCATCCCCAAACCGATTGACAAAGTGAGAGGACCATTCAGACGTTAGAGGATATGCTTCGTGCATGCATCATAGACTTTGGTAAAGGCTGGGAGAAGTATTTACCCCTTGCAGAATTCTCCTATAATAATAGCTACCACACCAGTCTTAAGGCTACACCCTTCGAAGCTTTGTATGGCAGAAAGTGTCGTTCGCCTATTGGTTGGGCAGAAGTTGGAGATAGTCAACTTACAGGCCCTGAGCTTATTTTGGAAACTACCTAGAAAGTAACGCAGATTCGTGATCGGTTGCAAGCCGCCAGAGATAGGCAGAAGAGCTACGCCGATCAGAGACGTAAACCTTTAGAGTTCCAGGTTGGAGACAAAGTAATGCTGAAAGTCTCGCCTTGGAAAGGTGTAATACGTTTCGGGAAACGTGGTAAACTCAACCCACGCTACATTGGACCATTCTTGATCTTAGAAAGAATTGGGCCCGTGGCTTATAGGTTGGAATTACCGTCCGAACTGAGCAAAGTTCACGACGTGTTTCACGTGAGCAATTTGAAGAAATGTCTTTCTGATGAAATGCCCGTCATTCCAATGAGGGACATTCGTGTTGATGAGAAACTGAATTTCGTGGAGGAACCGATTGAGATTTTAGATCGTGAAGTTAAACGACTCAAGAGGAGTCGCATTCCGCTCGTCAAGGTTCGTTGGAATTCCCGACATGGACCAGAATTTACGTGGGAACGTGAGGACGAGTTCAGGAAGAGATATCCGAAGCTTTTCACTTCGTAGATGAATTTTTTTCCGAGTGAAACCCGGGACGGGTTTCCTTCTGAGACGGGGAGGATGTGACAACCGGCAGTTTAGGGAGCTATTTTTAAAACCCGCATTACAACTTAAGTTCGTTTATAATTTTTATTTGAAATTTTCATTTCACAACGAACTTGTAAGACCTATTTTATGGATATTTTTAATTAATGACGTTATGGAATTCGTGAATTATGTTCATAATTCATTTTTGATTATATGATCGGTGATGTATATTTGAATTCTCACTTGGTACTACGTTGACTTTGGCACTAGGATTTCCTAACGACAATTTTATGATTCGTCTTAACGAGTCCGATATATATTTTAATTAATTACGAAAGGTTCTCGTGTGATATGGAAGTTTTAAAATAAGTTCGGGTTCGGGCCACATGTTTTTACATTTAACCGCGTTACCCGCTCCACCGTAATAATATCCTTATTATTACTACTAATATTATTATTCTTATTATTAATATAACTTTTATAAAAAAAAAAAAAAAAAAAAAAAAAAAAAAAAAAAAAAAAAAAAGTTAAATAAGGTGTGTTTGGTCCTGTTTTACCCACACACACACAACACAAACATCCACCCATCTCTCTCTCTTTCATCTCATCTCTTCCCCCACACCAAAACCCTAGCCGCCGACTCAAAATCCGGCCACCGCCGCCGCACCTCAGCCTCCACAACAAAACTAATACCACCATTTTATTCCTCTCCTTTCCCTCTTTCTTTTGGTATAAGAAACGCACCCTAAAACCATCATTAACACCACCAAATCTATAGTTATCCATTCGAAGTTGTGGTAGTTTTCTAGATCCGAGCGTTTGGAGGATTTAGAAGGTGAGGAGAAGCTTTTTCATGAGTTTTGGGAGCCACGAATTTGTTCTATTCGTGGCTACACGAATGATTTTATGGAGAATCGAATTGGTTTTTGAATGGAAATGATTGTTTTTGCGATTAAAAGATAGTTTGGTATCCGGGTTCATGGTTGGGTCGTGGTTGACTCGGAACCGAGAGCAAAGCTCTCGGCTTATTTTCTTGATTCGAGCCCTTGTGTGGCTATGGTCCTTGATGATGATTGATTGATTGGTTGTTTGGTTGTCGAGGGTGTGGTGAACCTCGATCCGATGCTAGCCGAGACCATGTGGTCTCGGGGGGTTTCTCTTGTGCTCTTTGGCCATACCGAGACCCTCAAGGGGTTCTCGTTGAGTGTGGTTCGAGCCTATTGGCTCGTATGGTTTTTGTGGTTCGACCCTTGTGGGTCGCGGCCTTGAGCCGTGTAGTATTTTTCTTGTTGCCGAATTGACCATTTGGGTCGAATGGAGTATATGATTACTCGGTTAAGCTCTTGTGAGCCATATATTTCATGTGTTTGGTTCGAGTCCTAATGACTCGCGGTTCGGAGCCGAGACTCAAGTGAGTCGAGGGCTCGGGTCGGCTTGGTAAACCGACCCACACATTAACTTTGTTAATGTTATTATTTGTATAATTGTGAACTTGTTTATTTTGTTGTTGTGGTATTTATTTCTCGGCCGTATGCATGCGGGTCGAATTGGATATTGATTTTGGTATTGAGGAGTTGTTGACGAAAGTGATTGGGGACCGATTGTGAGACGGTCGTTAGATTGACGGAGATAGGTTAGTCGGGTGCCGTAGTCGGACCTTATTGTTGTAGCCCGTGGTTTGAGATTGTGATTGGACGGAGATTTGTTATTTATGACTTTTGCTTATTATTGGACTTGGACAATGAGCCGAGAGTCATGACTCGGACATATGACCATTTCGTATAACTCAATAACTATTAAAAATTGAAACGAGAATAATAAAACTCGTAATAATAATTATTGATAATATGAACGTTTATACGAAAGTATATACGTGAATAACGTATATATAACTATATAAACGCGTATATTAATAATAATAATAATCACGAGTCGTATTATAAATAATACGATTAGATATATATTAGGCTACGAAAGTGGCGTAATATTATTAAACGTATTATTATTATAAAAATTGTGTTATAAAACGGGAAACTCCCGACAATTATGAAACGTTTAATAAAAAGTCATTTCGGATATATAACGGATAAACTTATTGAGTTAGGCGAAATTGTTGTCACTCGGGTCCAGGTAAGTTATTATTTGCGACTTTCGTGTTGTCACGGATATATGACGACTAATATAGACGTTTTCTATAATTAAATAACCACTTAACCGTAAGGTTGAGCCGGGTTGTTTGGTTATACGAAATAAATATATTAGTGGGCATCGTATCCTACGACGCCCATAGGTTGTAGTATATGTAAAGTGTAATAGATTTCGGGTGTATATATCGGGAAATCTGGACAATTTGACGATATATATGAGGAATTTATTAAACTATGATATATACTATATAGTAATTATGTGCTATGTGCTTTAGATTGGGTGTAATCTTGGAACGGTATATTACGTAAATAAATATGAGGATTATCAAATCGAAGGTTTTGGTAAACTTTGGCGATTTATTTAAATGATATATTGGGCTAATATTAGATCTATAGCTTATCTTATCTTGCTATGTGTGATCTTGTTGGTTTGTTTTGAGTCGACCCACCACCCGTATGGATACCAAACGCAAATACACCAAACTAATACGAAATGGATTTTCGGAAATAAAACGGATTCTCGTCCGGGTTTGGGAATATTATATATTTGAGGAAATGATTTCTGAAAGAGTTAATATTGTTAGGTCGTGCCAAGTCCGTAGTTGCTGTTTCGTGAGTTATCATACATCTTATTTCTACCTACCTCGTCTTGCTATTTTCTGGACTTGAGGTGAGTCATAGCCCCACTTTTTCTTGAACTATGTTTTCAATACTTGGGGTGAGAAACGTGCAAATTATTTTATGTGGACTATTATCACTTTTACATTCTTTCTAAACTTGCTATGCGTATGGACTAGGATATATTGTCAGCTTTAGTCACACCTTTTGTGTGTACTATTCAAGGTTGGCTTATTTGGTTATTGACGGATTGTCAACTTTAGTCACATATTTTTGTGTGTACTATTCAAGGTTGGCTTATTTGGTTATTGATGAATTGTCAGCTTTAGTCACATATTTGTTGTGTGTACTATTCAAGGTTGGCTTAATTGGTTATTTGGAATTGTCAGCTTTAGTCACATATATGTTGTGTGTACTATTCAAGGTTGACTTATTTAGATACTATAGTGTGCACCTATAGGTTATTAATATTTCGGAGGTTATCCGAGTTATTATTGGTATTGCGGGGGCTACCCGAATATCTATGTTAGTACGGAAGGGTATCCGTGTGTTTTGTTAGTACGGAAGGGTATCCGTGTGTTATGTTGGAGCGGAGGGTATCCGCAGGCTTTTAGCGAATCCTTAGTCTAGCTAGCAAGCGTTTTGCGTATATGTCCACTATATTATTAGTTGAATTTAAACCTATGATCTCACCAGCAAAAGCTGACTTTTAGCACGTTTTCTCAGGTAATTAAGTGTTGAGATGCATGCTTGGAATGGAAGGCTCGGCCAAGGCACACGGTTCATGGATCTATTTTTCTAAACTCTGATAATTAAATTTGGACCTATTGTTATTTTATTTTGGGCCTGACTCTGAATGATGTTGGGATAAATGTAAACCTTAAAACCCCGTTTTGGTTGTGTTTTTATTATGTTTACTTTATCTCGTTCTATATTGTCTTGTGTTGGATACCAATCCCCGTAGCACCCCGAAAGCTTGTTGAGTCTTCCGCTGTATCAAATTTTGGGGGTGTTACAACAAGAAAGAGGGGGTGATCAGGATGATGTGGGTGGTGGCGTTGTGGTTGTGGGAGTGGCGGTGATGGTGGTTTGGTGAGTGGCCGGCGTCGGCTAAGAAAGGATGGAGAGAAGAGATGAAGGTGAAGATGAAATGATAAAGAAAGGGTTAGCATTTATGTTTTATTTAAGCTTAGTTTGAGTAAATAGCAAATAGGTGTGTTTCGCGTTTTATTAGGATTTCTAATGCTGAAGTAGCGCAGTGCCTAAAATGTAACATACGAGCTAATTTAATTCATCTAATCACCATATTTGTACGCATTAATCCTTCTTAACTAAACAATTTCCTCATAAGCTTAGCATATTTATATTTTCTAGTTTAGATTTTAGCTTGTTATTTTTCACAAAGTTCTGAATTTTGCCAGTTGTTACAGCCTCCCAGCCTCAGAAGAAACCCGTCCCGGGTTTCACTTAGAGTTATTCATCGAGATTGAAATGAGTTAGAAATAGATTCACTGGATTTAACCTTCACGTTCTCACATGAGTGTAAGATTATCTCAGGATTTCCAACGAAGCTCAATGATAGATTTGTGTTTTGGCTTAGATTGCCAGATTTCTCACGAATAAGATTTCAATGAGTTCCTCAAGGGAGTTTGATGTTCATCTTTAAGGAAAGAACGTTTAAGGATTTGCAGTGGCAATCTCCTCCGGAAGTGTCCTTATGGATGGCGCATAGCATGAGTCTTGTGGACTTACCAAGTCCCGACAAAAGCACGAGTATTGAGAGTTTAACAGTCATGCCCTATCAAAGAATTCTTGAACAAAACGAGATAGTAAGGGTTTAGTTCCTCACGTTTACCAACGTACTCCACCATCTCTAGGTGATGTCTAAATCATATATTTGCTCTTCATCGTAATTTTTGCGTGTTCTTCTGTCCTTCCTAAGAGGGTCTCAGTGTTCATTCCAATGGTTCCATAGATGAAAGTTGGTGTAAAGAATTTGCTGTCACAAATTTCAGCTTTGTGAGAGTTAGGTTGGTTCTTTTAAACTATCAAGTGTCTTGAGACGTAAATCTTGATGCCAGACGACTTCCCTTTGTTAGGAGGTTTTTGGGGAGAGGCGGATATCTCTCCTAGCCTCCTGTCAAGGTTACTAATGATAGCTCAAAGCTCCATACTCAACGTACGAACGATTCTCTTACTCTGACTATTTAATTTGGGAGGTTATGTAATACTCCTATTACAAATCATTGCCAAGGTTGTCTGTAGAGATTTCTACAACTCAGCATAGTACGACAGTCTTAACTAGATGTGATAGGAATCGGCACTCTATGCCGGGAAATACACTTCTCTCAAGAATAACGGTCAATCCCATCCATATTATTACTTTCACCAACAACGGGAGAGTGAACAGGTTCGGCAAGACGATCACCATTACCCAGATGGTGTTACCAACACTATCTGTTCCTGGAAATTTGGTGATAAGTCCATGGTGGTTCTCTTCCACTCCTAATTGGATGTTCTGGTTATTCCAATGCATTCACAGTTCCTGGTGTTCGACTCCCGTTTCCCAACATGTTGAGCATTTTCTGACATATTGAAATGTTAGCCTCCATGCTCGGTCATCGTTCTCATTGCTCCTAACCTTGATATGTCTCATTTTATTCGGGATGATCAGGGTATACTGATTTGTGCTTTCACGCATACCCTAATCTTGAATACTCTACGGGGGAGCATCCAACTTTCATCCCTAAAGGGTCGGGCTTCATTTTGTGATCTTGCGTATCAGTTTCCGTTTTACAACGTATCATAGAGGTTCCCATAGTTATCGATTCTCCCTTTTTAACAGTCTAAGCATGTGTCTCAATCATCTGGGCCGGTAAAGGTAAACCGACACTCATCCCTAAGGCTCTGACTGTTAATGGTTGCGCCCTATTTCTGCACGGCCAAAATTACTAACAATGTCTCTTCATCGAGTTAATAACAATCTTGCAGTCATAATTACCATGTAGTTCTATCTAGCAACTCTACTCCACGGTCTCTCCTTCTAGTCTAGGGCTCGTCGTAACCCTTACGATTGTGTATACTATACATTCCGCGTGCTACGCTTATTGTCCCCCAGACTCTGGGCGTAAGTACAACTGCACTCAATGCTATCTCCTAAGTGGTGTAGCTCTTCTCGCATGTCTCAAATTGACAAGGGGCGTAAGCTACCTTTTCCTAAATACTTCACAACCTTTATACGGGCTATCCCAATCTACAACAACACCTATACTTCCTTCCGGTACTGCTAGGTTAGGTGTATTACACCGCACCTACTTCCTAGGTCACAACACTTCCCCTTCGTTTTCTCATTAGTTACCCTTTTTATCCTTTAGGTCACTCTTGGTTGAAGGCTTTGCTATCTTGGAATGCCTTTGATAAATCTCCAGTAATATTCAGCTAGTCTTAATTTTTGTCGTACCTTGGTAGGAATGGTATGGGTAATTCAATCATTAATAGACTAAATCTTGATGGGATTTCATGTGAACACAATTCACATGACCGCGATGTCGAACATTCAAATTTTAACTTTTATTCTCAAAGGAGTTAGTCTATTGTTGTTCCTTCTTAAGTAGGCTTAAGGTTATTCCCCAGGTGTTCTTCGTGTTTCTCCAAACTTCTCGAGTAACTTAAATCATTATCGTTGGATACTATCACAACTTGACTAATTAAGGATTTGCGCACGCTATTCATGAGGTTCATGAAGGCGGCTGGGGTACTAGCTAACCGAAAGGCCTAACTAGGGGTTCATAAGTCGCAGTGGTGTAAAAGCAGCCTTTGGGAGTCTCTTTTCCCAATCTATCGCTGCTGATGTTATTCAGATCATGGATCGATTCCTCACATAGTCGTTCGAACCCAGAAGTTGATCAAAAGATGTTTGGTTTTCCGTAGAGAGCGTCAGTTCTTCATAGTGGTCGGCTTATTGTCATGCTCTAGGTCTAAGCAGTTTAAGACTTAACCAGTAGAGGTCTAGGGACAGTGGATGTCAACTTTTAGTTATTCCATCCATCAACTCAAAGTGTACGTCCGTTCCAACTCACAATCGTCTATTCTCAATGGTATATGATGAGGCGAAAAATGACCCACTTTTAAGGGGTCTTTTAAGCCCAGATTCGAATTTATTTGATCAAATATTGCCCTGAATCGTTCCTTTTGTCATTTTAGGTACTTTTGGAGTGAATTCTGGAAAAGGAAGCATTTTGGACGTTTTTGGAGCATAAAAGTGAAGAAAACGGAAAAGTATTAATTTTCCTTGCTGGGAACAGTACCTGACGACGTCACATGCTTCTACATGACGGCATCAAGAGTTATACAAGAGGTGGAAGTGGCTAAAGTCCATTACAATCCAGTACAGAATTACACTAAGGATATGACGGCGTCACCATCGACCGTCATGGTCCATTTACTAGTGACAGCCTAGAATATTTTACACATGACGGCGTCACAAGTGGATCTAGGCAATCCGATTTCATTATGGGCGGCGAGTTGACGGCGTCAGAAATTCCTTCTTGATGCCGTCACCTTGGAAAATCTATATATAGTTTTGCAATTTTCATTCATTAGTGTGTAACATATAGGGAGTAACTTTGGAGAAACCCTAGTCCGAATTTTATCAGTATTTTCAAGGGTTTTCAACCCCTTGGATCCTTCATGTCAATTTGAGATAAGTACTCTTTCAATTCAATTAATATGTCTATGTGTTGCTTGAATATATCTTACACTTGTCTTCAATTTAACATGCTTGGCTAGATTACTTTTGTGTTTGCTTAGATGTAGTGAAACATAGATGTTAATTATGGGTTGGTTGTTTGTTTATAGTTGTTATGGATGATTGCATTCGATGTTAGGCTTAAGAAAACTGGCAGACTTCCATTGGTAACATGCTTGAACGTCTTAAGAAACATGATCAAAGGTGTACTATGATTTTTGGTTATATTTAATGCATAGGAGAATTCTAATGATCCCATGTTAGGAGCTTTTAACAGGATCGACATGGAGTGAAGTAGGATCCTATAGAGTTAGGGAATATTGTACACGGCCCTACGACTAGTATTAAGGAATATAATCCGTCATCCACGCAATTATAACAAACTATCAACCTGTAAAAGATATCTAGGGAGTAATGAAACCTAAGTAAACACAACTCTCCCCATTATTGTCTACACCACATTAGTAATTAGTTTCATTTTCATTTATTTTATTTTATTTTGATTGCATCTTTAGTTATTGGGTTAGTTGACTAGCAACTAATTCCGCCCACTCTTCCAAAACCCGAGATTTTACTTGCTTTTATAAAATATAAAATACAAAAAGAATCATCCATCACCCCTACACTTAATTTAGGAGGCTTTCTAATCCTAGCGACACTATTCCTGAGTTGAACGATCAATCCCCCGATACTTGTCACTATACTATACTACAACGATCAGGTACACTGCCTGGTGGGGGTTGTAAGCTTCTCGAGATCCCTCGAGAGGTAAAGCCTGGTGCGATTCCCACGTATCAGTATACTTACTTTCTAACATGGAGGGTAAAAATCATGTAGAATGAGGTTGATTGCTACTAGCAACCGATCGGTCAGTTCGATATCATTCCTAACATCCATCGCTAAAATGTGACTTGAATTATGAGCCGAATATATCATCGTAGTGTTTGACGTGATTGCTACGAGTAACCATGTCTATTAACCGCGTATGAGGTTGCGAGTCATCAAGTAATTATCCAATCCTAGTTTTGTCTAGTCATCTACGGTTATACTTAGGTACTAGAATAGGTAGCGTGAACCGTTATGTGTAGAAGGCGTTCCCTGAGATTAGGCGGCGTACCGAATCTTTTTGGATCGGAGTACGATGCAAGTTACGGCGGAATTCGTAGGACATTAAAGAGTTAGAATCGACTTGATTCGTAGGGAGTAAAAGAGATAGAATCAATGCAAAATGCGAGCTTTCCAACATAGAATGAGAAATTTAATTCTCAATAGAGGTTTAAGTAACCCTTCCAGCATAACATGATTCCTACCTGAATTATACATAGGTGGCCAGTCTTTGTATAATTAAGGTCCGATGATGTCATGCTGAGTTTAGTTACAAGAATAGGAAACCAACTCTTTCAGGTTTGGAACCGTATTCAAGTTGATAATGAAAGCTGGTAATAGGTAATGATGCTAAAGGTCATAGACGAATGGAGTAAGGCATTATACACAAGTGATGGTGATCATGAAACGAACATATAAAAGTTAAATAGATAGATAAAAGGTCTTAAACTCGCAATATTTAATTAAGCGTACATCCCATAAGATCATGAACTAGAGTTACTGTATATCACCGTGATTCTTATAGACATAATACGAAGGTCTTATAACTTTGAACTTAGGAAATTATAAATCTTAAATTAGGGAATTTAAATTCATCGTCTACAGCGCCGCTCATCATTCTCTATTACTTCGTCGTCTGGTATGTCATTGGTAGCTCCTATTTCACAACTTCCTGGATTTCACTGTCCTTTACCTTCTGATGTGCTTGGGATTGTGCCCTCGCAACAGGTTTTACCTCTCAAGTAATCTTGAGAAGCTTGCAATCCCCGCCAGGCAGTGTACCTGATCGTTGTAGTATAGTATAGTGACAAGTATCGGGGGATTGATCGTTCAACTCAGGAATAGTGTTCGCTAAGATTAGAAAGTCTACTAAACTAGGTCTAGAGGTGAGGGATGATTCTTTTTTGTATTTTTATATTTTTTGAAAAGAAAATAAAATCTCGGGTTTTGAAAGAGTGGGCGAAATTAGTTGCTAGCCAACTAACCCAATTAATTAAAGATGCAATCAAAATAAATAAAAAGAAATGAAATAAACTAATGTGGTGGAAACAATAATGAGAAAAGATGTGTTTACTTAAATTTCATTACTCCCTAGATATCTTTTACCGGTTGATTAGCTTGTTACAATTGCATGGATGACGGGTTATATTCCTTAATACAAGTTGTAGGGCCGTGTACAATATTCCCTAACTCTATAAGCTCCTACTTCACTCCTATGTCGAGCCGACTAAAAGCTCTTAACATGGGATCACTAGTACACCTCCGATCATGTTTCTTAAGACGTTCAAGCAAGTTACCAATTGGAAGTCTGCCAGTTTTCTTAAGCCTAACATCGAATACAATCATCCACAACAATTATAAACAAACCATCAACCAATAATCAACATCTAGGTTTCACTACATCTAAGCAAACACAATAAAAACCTAGCCTAGCATGTTAAAAGAAGCATAAGATAGAATCACACAACACATAGACATATCGTATGATTATTGGAAAACTTATCTTTAATTAAGCATGGATGGAACAAGGGTTGAAACCCTTATTTTTACAAAAAATCCGTCTAGGGTTTAAGCTCTCCAAAAGTTCTCCTAATGTTCCACACTTTACAATGAAAAATTAGAAAAATATATATAGATAATACATCCTGACGGCGTCACGTTGTAGCTTGTGACGCCGTCAACTCGCCACCAAATTAAGGATCGTATTGCCTAGATCCAATCTTGACGCCGTCAAGAAGGAATTAAGCTCTGGGCCGTCACATACATTTTGACCTTGACGGCCTTGGTGACGCCGTCAGGTATATTACAAAGAAAATGTTCTGGGCCGTCATGTGGTTTTTCCTCTTCCACCTCTTTTTCCAAGCTTGACGCCGTCGTGTGTGAAGATTTGACGCCGTCAGGTACTGTTCCTAGCAAGGATTTTGAGACTTTATGCTCCAAAAACGTCCAAAATACTTCCTTTTCCAAATTTCTTCTCAAAAGTACCTAAAATGACAAAAGGAACGATTTAGGGCAATAATTGATCAAATAATCACGAATTCGGGCTTAAATGACCCCTTAAAAGCGGTACACTTTTCGCCTTATCAAATACCCTTACACTTGAGATTTGCTTGTCCTCAAGAAAATGCGCTTTTATTCTAATCAAAATACAAGTTAGGGGTCATTTAACACTAATATAAAAGAAATTACAACAAATAATCGTTCCACTAAAAACCAAAAGCAAGCACGGAGGTCATACACTAGCACCTCACAAATAGTGTCTAGATACTCACATCTCTCGGGTGTAATAAAGTATATATCACAATATGGAAATGGAAAACATCTCTCACTACTTGTCATAGCAAATAGATTACCATAGGCTTGGGAAAGGATCAAACCTCCACCACTTGGCGTAAGCATCTAGGATAAACTATCAAAGAGGTCCTTTAAAGGGTTATAACGTTAGGTGTAGGGATATGGAAAACACGGTTTTGTTGGATAAAGGCAATATTTACTGGTGGTGAGTTAATCATCTTGGTTAATTACATGTACGATATGGCGTTGCTAAGCCAAAACTCGACTCGACTTAAGCTAATCAAAACTACAAACTATGAAACAAACATAAAAATGAAACGGGATGGTAGTCCGTATGTTTTTCTCTTTTTCTTTTTCTATTTTTTTCTTTTTTCTTGATTTTTTTGATTTTTTTTTTATTTTATTTATTTATTATTTTTTTTTTGCATACACTTTTACCCTACCATCCAAAATAATAAATCATAGGGGAGTTCACATTCCCCTTACACTTGAATTTTTACATACTTTACACTAAACTACTCTAATGACTCGAATCAAGATAATCAAAACACTTGAAGTACTTTTTAAATATTAATGCACATATGGGGGGTAATAAATTGATGTCTTCCCCATTACTCCATATTACTAGTACTTTACCCATGAGTCCCAATCGTCCCAAAACAATATGTACAAGATATGACTCGACTTAGCAACCATGTAATCAATTAGATAATTAACTAAGGGTTTAAACATGTAACAATAATGCACTAAAGATGAGTGCATACAAGGAAGGCTAAGGCGATTTGGTTGCACATTTGGGTGGATTGTAAACAAATTCTTCCATTAAGTAAGATGCTTAAAGTTAGAAACAAAAAAGATAGGCTCGGAGGGGTGTACTAGGGGTTTCGTGTACTAAAAATGAGTACAACGCTAAAGTGTGGGAAAATTAATTGACTTCGCTAGTCAATTAATATGACTTAAATGTTCAAGTAATTATGATACGGGTTTAAACACAAAGGTGATCCTAATGCCTCTTATCATGTAGTAAATCCTAACTACAAGAATGTAGTCTCACTAGCAGTCTTGGAATGCATAACTAACGCAAGTTCTAGAATCTAAATACTACTGGTACACTCATAAGCACTAATAATGAATGCTTTTCCTATCAAATCTAAAGGCGAACCTCACATATTTGGGTGGAAATTTTTTTTAAGTGGTACGGTTTTGTGCTAGTCATACAACTCCTATCCATGAGATGCTTGTTAACGCTAAAGTTTCACTCCTAAATGTTGTAAAAAACTTTAAATTTAGCACTAAAATTACCCTAGCAAGTATTTCTCTTAGTTTTATTACACACCTACTATCGAACAAACAAACTCAAGTGCAATTGTATCCTATAAGGTATCATCATTTACCCTCCCCTTACACTTAGGCTGAACATTATCCCCAATGTTCAATTAAAGGATGTAAAAGTAAAGCAGGTAAAAGAATGAAAAGAAATACTCCCTTGATTCGTTCGGTGTGGATAGTGTGTCAACAAGGTTAGATCTTCCTCCAAGAAAATGAACTTTGAAAGCTTCCCTCCAGAAGTATAAATCATCTTCTTGTCATATATAACCTGTTAAACCTGAGAAAACAATCAAGGCAAACCTCGCGTAAAATCAACGGCAATCTATATATACTAAAAATCCTAGAAAACAAATTAAAATATAATGCTTGTGGAATGAATGTTTGCAGATTTCCTGGAGTTTATAAAACTAAAGAATCAACAAAAACTTTAAGACTCCGGTATAAACAAAACTCACAAAATTCTTTAGAATTTTAGTACCTAACGCCGTCAGGTTGTAACTCCTGACGCCGTCAGAATGTTCCTGGAAAAATCTTATGTTAAGTTTCTGGAAAAACTTATGCCTTATTTCCTGGAAAATCCTGCAAAACATCATTATGACTCGATACAAGCATTTGACTCTAACAAATACTAATATGCATGCTCATTTAATATTGTAGTGAATCATGCTCATTTTCTTTCTTATAAACAAATCTTGGGTCTCCCCTTACACTTAGCTTTTGCAAAATACCTTTATATGTAATTAAGACGAAGTTAAAAATAAAATAAAGCATTTTCAAAATTGACTTTGAAACATACGAAAACAAATAAAATAAAAATCAAACAAATAAAAATCAAACAAATAAAAACACACAAAACATAGGTTGACTCCCAAGAAGCGCTTTTCTTTATTAACGAGTCTTGTAGCTAGACTCAAGGTCACGGGCAATTACGTGACCTCGTCATTGGTCACATTCTCTAGGTCATCCCCAATCTTAGTTTTGTATTCCGGACCTAGTTGCAAACATTCTTTGTAGAAACCGAATATTTTACTCATGACATAGTCTACTCCTTTACGTGTATCCTCATCATTCCTATAGTAGACCGCTTGCTTGTGTTCCTTTTCAAGGTTTGAGAAAAGACGGAATTGTTCAATCTTATAGGGCATTTGGTAAGCTACCTCATCGTTCTCATCCTTGAATCTAACTATCCCTAGGGACGGGTCATAATTCATCTTAGAGACCTCAACAAATGGCTTTCCGAACACTACTTGACTTAAACAACCATCTATTACCGGAAGAATATCTTCTACAATCACAAAGTCGGTAATGTATGTAAAGTTTCCTACAAAAACGTGCAGTCCTTTTATTCTTCCCACAAAATTACTCATCCAACCCGTGTTGGGACATATCCTAGGTCCAAGTTGCTTTTTCATTACCCAATTGTAATGGATCCTAGTCATGATGTTTATGGGAGATCTAAGATCGATGTAGGCTTTCCACACATGCACATGCCCAATGTTGCATGGTATGTTGATGTTAGAGGGATCAACCATTTTGATGATTTGTGAACCGAGGATGTTAGGTGTCTCGGGGTCATCAAATAGATTCTTATGATATTCTCGTTCTTCCTTAGTGTTTAACCTATTGAAGTAGTCCTCTACATTATCTAACTCCTCTAACTTTTCTTCCTTTTTATCCTCAACTTCCTTAATCTCATCCTTAGGTCTAGTTTCTATTCCAACTTCATCCTTGTCACTTTCTTCTATATTATTATCTATTGGCTTAATGGTGACAGCATTGACAAAGTGGACGTGTTTGGATGATGAGTGGTCCTTAATTTGGATTCTGCAACTCGTGTCCCTAGTGTCCTTCCTAGGTGTAGTTAGCACTTGGTTGTTGAGGGATTTCAACAAGTTGTCAATTTTATTGGTCATCTCCGTTTGTTGTTGATTGAATTCGGATTCAAACTTATCTATGCGAGCTTCTTGAGATGCCATAAACTTGGACATCAATCCTTCAAAATTATTGGTACTACCATAGTTATTGGAAGGATTGTTGTTGAAAGTACGGTTAGAGGGTGGACCGTTTAGTTGGTAACGATTAGGTGGATTGGAAGAATTGTTTTGGGGCATCTTTTGGTTTTGCTTAAACCTAAGGTTCGGGTGATTTTTCCAAGAAGGATTGTACGAATCACTGTAAGGGTTTGGCTCGGGTTTGAAAGTGTACCACTTGTCTCCCGCTTCGTCGGTACGCGAGGATGCGTAATCCGCAAAAGCTTGTCCGGGGAGTTCCACGCAATCACGAGTGTCATGGGGACCACTACATAATTTGCATGAAGAAGTGATTTTGTTCACTTGGCTTGAAGGCTTAGGAGCTTCGTAGGATTTCATGAGAAACTTGACTTCGTCCTCAAGTTCCATGATCCAACGGTCGGGAGTGCTAGAATTGTTCGATGGCAAAGATATTGCCTTGACCGTTTTGTTCAAATCACGGGGATCATTCTAACTTTCTTTGTCATAGAGAGCAAGATCTTCTATGATTTCCCATGATTCTTCAGCACTTAGATCACGTAGCTTGCCACCGGCCGATTGGTCAATAGTTCGCCTTGTGGAGAGATCGATATGGTCATAGAAGATTTGGACTTGGAGCCAAAGATCTATGCCATGATGGGGGACTTTTTGGAGTAAGTCCTTAAAACGATTCCATGCTTCATAGAGAGTTTCACCTTGACGTTGTTGGAACATCAAGATGTCATTTCTAAGCTTGGTAGTTCTCCCCGGTGGGAAAAATTGAGCAAGGAAACGAGAGGTGAGATCATCCCAAGAGGTGATGGATCCCGCGGGTAAACATTCAAGCCATTGACTAGCTTGGTCACGTAGAGAGAATTGGAATAGACGTAATCGGGTCGTCTCTCTAGTTGCAACATCAATGTCTATGGAATCTACGATTTTTAGGAAATCCTTGAGATGTTGATTAGGATCTTCGGAATGAAGTCCATGGAATGCACATACACTTTGCACCAACCAGATGGTGTCGGATCGCAAGGGAGACACATTGGCTCCTTGAGTGAGCTTAATGGTGTTCCGATAGCCTTGGTGGCTAGGATGGGAATACTCTCCTAAAGTTCAGGGTCTAGGAGGTTGGTTTGGTTGTGGTGGGTTTTGTGGTTAGTTTTGAAGTGGTGGGTTGATAGGGTCAAACATATTACCACCTTCAATGATGTCGGATGGTAATGGTTACGACCAAAGGAACAAAGAAATGAGATAGACTAAAGAAACCTTAAAATAAATATAAAAATCTTACTAGAAAGGAATCTAGTAAGTAGACCGAATAAAAAGAAATTCTAACCTAGACAATAACTATTCCCCGGGCTGCGGCGCCAAAAACTTAATACGCGGGATTCCGCCCTCGTAACAGGTTTTACATCTCAAGGGATCTTTGAGAAGCTTGCAATCCCCACCAGGCAGTGTACCTGATCGTTGTAGTATAATATAGTGATAAGTACCGGGGGATTGATCGTTCAACTCAGGAATAGTGTTCGCTAGGATTAGAAAGTCTACTAAACTAGGTCTAGAGGTGAGGGATGATTCTTTTTTGTATTTTTATATTTTTTAAAAGCAAATAAAATCTTGGGTTTTGAAGGAGTGGGTGGAATTAGTTGCTAGCCAACTAACCCAATTAATTAAAGATGCAATCAAAATAAATAAAAAGAAATGAAATAAACTAATATGGTGGAAACAATAATGAGAAAAGATGTGTTTACTTAGATTTCATTACTCCCTAGATATCTTTTACCAGTTGATTAGCTTGTTACAATTGCATGGATGACAAGTTATATTCCTTAATACTAGTCGTAGGGTCGTGTACAATATTCCCTAACTCTATAAGCTCCTACTTCACTCCTATGTCGAGCCGACTAAAAGCTCCTAACATGGGATCACTAGAATTCGCTTATGCATTAAATACAACCAAAAATCGTAGTACACCTCCGATCATGTTTCTTAAGACGTTCAAGCAAGTTACCAATTGGAAGTCTGCCAGTTTTCTTAAGCCTAACATCGAATACAATCATCCAAAACAATTATAAATAAACGATCAACCAATAATCAACATCTAGGTTTCATTATATCTAAGCAAACACAATAAAAACCTAGCCTAGCATGTTAAAATAAGGACAAGAATAAGATAGAATCACACAACACATAGACATATCGTATGATTATTGGAAAACTTATCTTCAATTAAGCATGGATGGAACAGGGGTTGAAACCCTTATTTTTACAGAAAATTCGTCTAGGGTTTAAGCTCTCCAAAAGTTCTCCTAATGTTCCACACTTTACAATGAAAAATTGGAAATATATATATATATATATATATATATATATATATATATATATATATATATATATATATATATATATATATATATATATATATAATACATCCTGACGGCGTCACGTTGTGGCTTGTGACGCCGTCAACTCGCCGCCAAATTAAGGATCGTATTGCCTAGATCCAATCTTGACCCGTCAAGAAGGAATTAAGCTCTATGCCGTCACATACATTTTGACCCTGACGGCCTTGGTGACGCCGTCAGGTAAATTACAAAGAAAATGTTCTGGGCCGTCATGTTTATTTTCCACTTCCACCTCTTTTGCCAAGCTTGACGCCGTCATGTGTGAAGCCTTGACGCCGTCAAGTACTATTCCCCGCAAGGATTTTGAGACTTTGCCGTTTTCTTCACTTTTATGCTCCAAAAACGTCCAAAATGCTTCCTTTTCCAGATTTCTTCTCAAAAGTACCTAAAATGACAAAAGGAACGATTTAGGGCAATAATTGATCAAATAATCACGAATTCGGGCTTGAATGACCCCTTAAAAGCGATACACTTTTCGCCTTATCACCTTCACTCTCAAGGTGTCCCTTACTTCCACAACTCAAGCAGGTGGTGCTAGTTTTCCAATTTGACTCAGGAGGTGCCTGGGAGGACATACAGTTCTTGGCTATATGTCCCGCCTTTGCACATATATCACACACCACCTTGCACTCCCCATAGTGATGCCATCCGCAACTGTTGCATAGCGGTTTGTTTCCCTTGTAGTTCCTTATACTCTCTCCACCGATGGTACTCAACTTGTTGACCTCTTGTCGTTTGTTCGACCGTTTCTTCACTTTTGTGAGCTCTTCCCACATCCTCTTGTTCTTAACTATCCCAGCAACAATGTTTCCAATTCTCGGGTTCATTCGAGCCCAAGTCCAGTTTATGGTGTCTTGGAGGTTGGTCGTCTCAGCCGAGATTACATCGTCTCTGATTGGTGTGGGCAATCCCTCAATGTAACGCTCGATCTTTTTAGTCTCACACTTAGCTACCTCTGGGCACAACCGGATTAACTTCATGAAGCGTTGGGTGTAGGCTTACAGATTGTTATCTTTTATCTTGTGACTCCAGAGCTCGACCTCTTTCTCCTTACCCTTGGCATTATAGTCGTACTCCTTAACCAACAACTCTTTAAATTCTCCCCAGGTCATTACGTAAGCCACGTCAGTCCTGACGGTCTTGAGGTGAGTGAGCCACAAATGCCACTGTAGGACCCTCTAATACTATATGTAACACAAGTTTATATAAAGATTATAGAAGAGATAAGTAGAGAGAGAGATTGATGGTAACTTCTAGAGAGAGAAAAGAAGATGTATTAGATTAAGAGAGAGAAACACACATAGAAATACCCTAGAAGCAACACCTCCAAATGGGAGCATTTGGAGGTATTTATAGGAAGATAAGAAGATGGGCCGGGCTTGGGCTTATGTAATGAACTAGACCTAAACTAATACAATATTAGTTTAAACCAAGCCCGTTTACCCTTAACTAAAATACTAAACTATTGCAACATTATTACAAGACTAAATGACTTAATAAATTATCGTCACTTCTATTTCTAACAATCTCCCCCTAAGGGGCGATCATTGAGATCTCTCTTTGATTCCATTGATGATCAACACTTCTATTGCTACCAATCTCCCCCTAAGGGTGATCATTGAGATCTCTATTTTGTGACTTTGATCTTTGATCTTTGAAGCTAGTTATCTTCAATCTTTGAGTCTTGTTGTGTAATAGTTTTAAGTCTTTGTTCCTTCATGCTTTGTGATCTTTGATAATTGACTTTACATCATTCTTTATTCTTGTGTGATGTGGATTGTGATGTAGAGTCATCTGCCTTTCGTCACTTCTTTGTCTTTGATGGGTAAACACCTTTCCAACATGCTCATACATCTTTAGTCTTTGTCATACATACATTTGTTGTCCCCATTCTTTCACTTTGATCTTTGTCACTTTACTTTGTAGATTCTTCTTTTTGGCGTAGAATCTTTCTTTGACTGTTGCTATCCTTTGATCTTTGTGAGAACTTTCCTTTGACTTTGTGATGTATGTATGAGCATGTGGAATCTATCGTCATGGAGGTGATATGATGCTGCAAGTAAACAATTAGCAATAAATCAACTGGTACTTATAGGAAGGGAATTAGATATTGTCAACAGCATAGTGTGAAGACTCCTTCTAACCCTTACCAAGGCCGTTCCTGAATCAGATACCCCTGAAAGGGCTTACTAGATCCACCGAAGTACATCAATGATTCAGGTGAGTTGCTGGAGATCACCCCACAACTGTAGACCGTTTGAGACATAGTAACCATCATGATAGATAAGGCAAGATCCGTAGATCTCATAAAGACTCTTACAACTTGTGTCATGTATGGCGAACACAAGTGTATTCATAGGAAGTGTATCCTAAGACATCTTTTAATGAATCTCATGGCTCTAGACTCGATAAGTGCATAATTTGGTTTTCCTATTCGGAGACTAGGGAGAGGTCTCCTGCTTCAATATCAACCATCTCTAAGAGATAAGTTGATAGATTACACCGGTTCCCCGTGAGAATGAAACAAGCTCTTTTAAGAGAACTTGAGTGGTTTAGAAGGTTTAGTTCAGTGCGTCACTGGGTCCATGACGTTTTTATCTTCAATACCGGTGTCATCTTAGTAACAACCAGTAGCATATGAATCGAACCCGATGTTTGCCCTAAGGTTGAACATGTGGAGGGCTATTTCTTTTCACCCTTTTTCATATCTTTTCTTTTTAATTCTTCAACCCCTTCTTTCTCCTTTCTCATTTACTCCTTTTTTCAATCATACCTAAGGATTTATAATTCTAATCAATTTGAATTGTCCTTGGGTAGATCCCTCCGGCTCTGCGGATCATAGGACGGTTATTCCTAACCTTAGTCACCTTATATCTTCATGACTATCCTATTGTTGCCATAAAACCATTCATTTGAAAATCTCTCAAAGTGTTTATGATTATGAAACATATTTGTCGACACTATGAGAGTTTTGGTTTCTTTTGAAGGACTCCCCCTTACATGTGCTCATGAATTTTTAAGAAATTTGAACATGCGTGAGGAGTTTGCACTTTTTGAATTGATCCACTTTCAGTGAACATGATCGATTTGAGACACGCTTACATCACTAGTTAGACTAGCTTGAAATTATTACCCGTCCTGGTCAAGTCCAAATAAAGTCTCTCAATATGATACATTCTACTCAGACAAGTCCTATTCGAGACACGCTTACATCACTAGTTAGACTAGCTTGAAATTATTACCCGTCCAGGACAAGTATTTTCGATTAATGACATTTAAGCTTCGTCAATTCATTGGTTATATCTGAGTCGAGCTCTTCTGAGATTCAGTCACAAACTTAAACATCTTTGATCACATTTTAATCACGTCTTCTCCCCCTCAAAAATAGCATATCGTGATATTTTTGATATCAACTGATTAAGAGAAAAACTTTTAAAGAGATAGACGGATTTGTTTTAGCATGAAATCGGAACATTTTGTTGTTATGAAATACTCCCCCTCAAAACTCGCATATGTTTTTGAGAATGTTAAACTTTTTAAAGTTTAGAGGAAAAGAGTCTTCTTGAAGCAAAATTCTGAAAGAGAAAGAAGTTTCAGAATTGTTGAATTTTGCATCAAGGTTTTTTGAAAAACAAAGACTTCTCTTTGTTTGAATAGGAATGTCGCACTGAGGCGTACAACAGTGTCCATTTTAAAGATAAGTGCACTTCATTGATGAAAATTATTTTTGTGTAGCACTTTCCTTTCTTTGAAAACTTGAGTTGTGCACTGTAAGGTGTACACAAGTCATTTTGATGTTTTTAGGATAAGTGCTCAAAAATTATTGAAAACCTTTGTTTTGGTTTAAGCACTTTCCTTTCTTTGAAGAACGGGTCCTTAGCTGAAATACTAAGAAGTCATTATGTTGAAGTCCGGGTTTCGTACTGATGTATACGAAAGCCATTGTGAAGAAACTTTTTGAGAAACGACATGTTTTAGAAAAAAAAAAACTTTATAGAGAACTCTTGCTCAAGCATCTGTACATATCCGTATCATTGTTGAATGACATTTCTAGAAACGTACAAAATATCGATTATACAAGAGACATGTCGTGAGAAGAATATTTTTGGATTTTTTGATTTAGTATTTTTGTATTTTGTTTTTGATGGTTTTTCAAATTTCGTATTTTGTTTTTCAAAAATATATACAAAGAAGAATTGAAGAAAGAAAAAATTAAGCTTGAACAAGTAAAAGTGGAGTTAAGAGTGGAGTTAGAAAAGGATGTCCACATGCGATGTTGGCGTAAAGTTCTTCTTTACCACATTGGGTGTATGAACTCTCATCACTTTCACAAGTACCTGAATCAACAGAAGAAGACTTTGCACAAATAACAGTGTTAGAAGTACATGTTTCCTCACATTGGGGGTGTTTGCTAGCAACGGTTGTTGAGGTTTCTACTTCCTTATCATGATGATGAACACTATCATTAGTCTTTGTGCAACTATCAAAAATCTTCCCTGTGGGAATCCATCTAAGACCAGTTGTTTTAAAAACTTTTCCCGTAGGAATCCACCTAAGGTAAGATCTAGACGTAGTTTTCTTATCAGATGCAGCGGAAGTCTCAGTTTTTGACAAACTACATCCTTTAGATATCCACCTATTAGGTTTCTTATCCATTTTCTTGTTATCAACGGGTGTGTTTCTATTTGGCGTCTTAGTGGATTGTGCCTTGACACTTGATTTTCCTTTCTTGAGAAATTGTGCAACATATGCATCGTGATTAGCTGAAAAAACACATTCTTGACATGTAGGACAGACAAATTCAACATTCTTGTTTAACACAGCAACTTTAACTTTGTCACTACAGTCTTTTGGAAATTGTTTGTTGTTCGATGAGACCTTGGAATTCTTTGTGTTGCATTCTACATTCCTAGCATTCTCTTTTGTTCCACTACTCTTAGATGCAAGCCAATCCCTAGTATTTTGTTGATTGTTCCTAGCTAGGTAATGGTTTACTACTACTAGCAGTGCTTTGGAATCTTGTAGAATTCATCACACTCGGTTTTGTGCCTAAAATTCCGTCTTTTCGACGTTGTGCCTTTTTCCTAGCTTCTTCTAGATGGTGATTATGGACCATGTCATTAGAACCAATAGATTCCTTTACAGATTTTGTGGTCACATTTGGTGTACTATTCCTAGAAGAGCCAGGTGCACTCACATTTATGTTTCTTTCAACAAGCAATTTTTGTTTTTCAACAATCTTTTCAATTTCCTTTTTCTTGGGCAAGGGTTGTGGAGTGACTGGTTTTGTCAAATCCTTTTTCTCATCGACTTGTGGAGCAAACCTTGAAATAGACATTTTTGGTTTTTCAACCGTTTTTGAAACATTTGGTTTTTCCGAAGTCGATGGTTTTGCAAACTTAGTATCCACACTCTTCCCTTTTATACTTACAAGCTGAGCTCTCAAAAAATCATTTTGCTCTTTCATGTCCTTGTAGGCATGCTCATACGACAATTTGTCATACTTGCATTCCTCTGATTTTCGATCAAGTTGTTTGAAAAATGACATGTTTTCTTTTTCAAGTTTTACAAGAGCATCTTCATATTTTGAAACAATTTCAGATGTCTCAGCTCGCAGTCTTTCATCGTCCTCAACAAAATATGATTGTAAAATTATGGACATTATATCAGTAGTCATAACGGCTTCGAAGAGAGAATCATTTAACCTTTCCAAAACATTCATGTTTTCACGAGTTTCATTAGCTTCTTTTACCAGGGATTTGTGGTCCTTGACAAAGTCGGCCATTTCTTTTAAGAAAGGTCGTGCGATTGGTACCCATACGCTTAAAATACATCAAATAATACATACTAATATTTATTTTATTGATATGAAAAATTAGTTTTATGTTTTTTTCTTATGTATTTTTTCACTTTTACTATTTTTTATTTGTCAAACTTTACGGTTTATGTTTCATAATTTTTTTCAGCAGTTTTACACATTTTATTAACAGGATAAGACAATTAATTTGCTCCGTATATTTTTTTGTCTTACTACTTTTAACTTATCAAACTTTACATTTTTTATTCCGTTTTTTATTTCGTAGTTTCATAATAAAAATAAAATCTATTTAAAAGAATTGTATTTTATACTATCAGTCACTTATAACTTTTTATTCCGTTTTTTTACATATTGGAGATCATGAGGTAATGAACGTTTATTACACAAATATTTACAAGCATTGTATATTATACTATCAGTAACTTATAAATTATTATTCTGTTATAAGAAAATTTCATAGTGTTTACGTTCGTTTTTCTTTCTTACTTTATTTACGTACAATTTTTTTTAATCAAAAGCCCTTTAAAATCTCGTGGATTCCACGGGTCTATAAGCTAGTTATGAAAATAAAATAAAAAATAATAAAATAATAAAAAAAATTAAAAGGATATTACTTATATTTTAATGTGGGTATCAATATCTAATCCCATATTTTTCTTAAAAGTTTTATTTCCTTATTACTAATTTTCAAGGTTTTCAAGATCGGGATCCTACCCAGGATCGTTTTCGTCTTTGCAAGATCGTGATCGTAAGATCCTACTATAATGTTATTTTCTTAATAGTTTTTGCAATATTATACAAATTTACAAATTATTATATACTATAAAAACAAAATTATATGAATTTTGCATCAAAATGTTGTCATAAATTATGATTATGAAATGTTTAATAAGATTAACATGTTGTTTTTAAATTCTATAAAAAAATAATCTAGAAATGTGAAGTTTTTTAGTTTGTTATCCGAGAAAAGTAGGATCGGATCGGATTAGATTTTAAGATCCTATGGTCAAGATCGGGATCCTATAAGATCTTAAGCTTTCAAAGATCCTATGTAAGATCCGGATCGTTTTTGCTTTGCAATATCGTAAAATCGTAAGATCCTAAGATCAGGATCGAGATCCTGACAACCATGCTAATTTTTACTCCAAGATATTGGTTTACGTAGTATAAATAGTTATTACATTAGGGAACTCGCTGCAAAACATCAACCATCAAAACTGCATGATAGTTTATCGATTCAAAATCATGGTCAAAGAAAAAGAAGATAGGATAAGTTGGTTACCCGATTCCTTATTACTCAAAATCATCTCTCGTTTAGAGTTGTCCACTTAAAACAACATCTACTTATTAGATTTAGGTTAATCCCCTTGAATATCTTATTAATGATCGATGTCTATATATACAAATACATAAGCGACTGATATGCCCTTAATGGGCTTGCCACACATTCATAATAACAAACGGGCTGACTAATAATGACAGCTAATACACCCCCGCAGTTTGAGCGGGAGGCCTTCGAACGTTCAAGCTGGAGCGAAAATCCATAAACAATGCAGTGGGAAGACCCTTAGTAAAGATATCTGCGTACTGAAATCGTGAAGGCACATGAAGAACACGAACTTGTCCCGAAGCAACAAAATCACGAACAAAGTGAATATCAATCTCTATATGTTTCGTACGCTGATGTTGAACCGGATTTGCAGACATATAAACAGCACTCACATTGTCACAATAGACTAAAGTAGCAGTAAATAGAGGAGTATGTAGTTCACGTAGCAAATTACGAATCCAAGCAGTCTCAGCAACAACATTAGCAACACCACGATATTCGGCTTCAGCACTAGTACGAGACAAGGTAACCTGTCGCTTTGTGGACCACGATAAAAGATTATCACCAAGAAACACACAATACCCAGATGTAGACCGACGAGTAACAGGGCAACCAGCCCAATCAGCATCAGTATAGACAGTAAGCTGAGCAGTAGATGAGACATGAAGCTGAAGACCATGATCAGTAGTACCACGTATATAGCGCAAAATGCGCTTCAAAGCATTAAAATGTGGGTCACGAGGATCATGCATATAAAGGCAAACCTGTTGAACAACATATGAAAGATCCCGGCGCGTAAAGGTAAGATACTAAAGAGCACCAGCTAAACTATGATATAAAGTAGGATCACTAATAGGATCACCATCCGGACCCAACTTGGAATTAGTATCAACAGGGGTCTTGCATGGGTTACAATTCTGCATATGTGCTCTCTCAAGAATTTCCTCAGCAAATTTAGACTGTGACAAAAACATACCTGAAGCAGTCCGCAGAGCAGAAATACCAAGAAAATAATTGAGAGAGCCAAGATCTGTCATAGCAAACTCACTGTGAAGCAAAGCAATAATACGTTGCAGAAGAGCTGTAGAAGAATCTGTGAGAATAATGTCGTCCACGTATAACAATAAATAAGCAATATCTGAACCGCGATGGAAAACAAATAATGATGTATCGGTTTTGCTGTGCTGAAAACCGATCTGTGTAACAAAGCTAGCAAACCGCTGAAACCATGCACGAGGAGCCTGTTTAAGTCCATATAATGATCGCTGCAAATGACAAACATAATCAGGGTGATGAAAATCAACAAACCCAGGCGGCTGATGCATATATACTGTCTCAGATAAGTGACCATGAAGAAAGGTATTCTTCACGTCAAGCTGATGAATAGGCCAATCACGAGACACGGCAAGACTGAGTACAGTGCGAATAGTAGCTGGTTTGACCACTGGACTAAAGGTCTCATGACAATCAATCCCCTGTTGCTGACTGCGACCATTTGCAACAAGGCGCGCCTTATACCTGCTTAAAGAACCATCTGCATGAAACTTATGCCTGAAAAGCCACATAGAACGAACAATATTCACATTAGCTGGCCGGGGCACGAGTACCCACGTTTCGTTAGTAATTAAAGCATTATATTCATCTAACATAGCTTGCTTCCATTGAGGAACACGAAGAGCATGAATATGAGAACGTGGAAGTGGAGACACAGTAGTAACATGACAATTCAGACGCTCAAGAGGTTTAGAAATGCCGGCTTTAGCACGTGTGACTATAGGGTGAGTGTTGGTGTTATTAGGCTGCGGGATGGGTTGAGTAGTGGGTGGTGGATTGGGTAGTGGTGTTTGAGGACCGGGCTGAGAAGTGGGTAAGGGTCGTGTAGGTGGTGGCGTAGTAGGGGTATGTTGGGTAGTGGGCGGCGTGGTAGGCTGAAGGGGAGTGGGTTGTAGTATGGGTTCATTAAGAGTAGTGTCTGTTGGGTCAGGATGTGGCAGATCGGCTATGGGTGCCTCATTGCCCACAGCTGTGATGGGACGAATGGGTAATGGTATGGTGTTTGTGGAATTCAAAAAATCATAATGTAGAGATGTGTATTGGTGGAGTGATGCAAAGGGAAATACATCCTCATCAAAATGAACATAACGAGAAAGTATTATTTTGTTTGAGGATAGGTCAAGACACCGAAAACCACGGTGATTGGCGGGGTAACCAAGAAACACACAAGCAGTGGATCGTGGTTGAAGTTTATGGGCGACGGTAATATACGGATAACAGAGGCACCCGAATACACGTAAATTGTCATAAGATGGGGAACGGTTATAAAGCTTAGTAAATGGGACCTCGTTTTGGATGGCAGTGGATGGAAGGATGTTTAAGAGATAAGCAGCCATGTTAAGTGCTTCCACCCAATATGAGGGAGGTATGCTAGCTTGAAAGAGCAAAGTACGTATGAGGTTGTTTATAGTGCGTAACATGCTTTCAGACTTGCCATTTTGTGGAGATGTGTGCGGGCAAGAAAACCTAAATTGAATGCCGGTTTTGCGAAATAAATCATGAAAGCGGGCGTTGTCATATTCACCCCCATGATCACACTGTAAAGCCTTTATATCTACACCGAATTGTTTGTTGACATAAGCACGAAAAATAATAAAATTATCATACAAGTCAGACTTTATATGCAACGGATAAACCCAAACAAAATGCGAGAAATGATCCAAGAAAATAGCATAATATTTAATACCACTCTCACTCGGAATAGGAGATGTCCATATATCCGAGTGGACAATGTCAAAAATAGATGCAACCTTCGACTCCGAAGTATAAAAGGGAAGCTTTATTTGTTTTCCTAATTGACACGCATGACACAAAGCGGACAACTTTGATTTATTACATGAAATGAAATTACTAGACTCCAAACGACGAAGCACATCTTCACCGGGGTGTCCGAGGCGTCTGTGCCATGTAGTATGACTGAATGAAAGCAAAGCAAAAGGAGGATGCGTGGATGACTGTTGTGTAACCGGGTAAAGATCGCCCATGCTATCACAACGGAGGAGAAGTCTGCCCGTCAGGTAATCCTTCACAGAAAAACCATAAGCGTCAAACTCAACGGAAACATCATTATCTCGTGTAAATTTACGAACAGAAATCAAATTTTTAATTATGTGCGGGGTGACAAGTATTTGATTTAGGTGTAAAGGTTTAGAGGAAGTGTACAATAAGCTATGTCTAGTATGTGTGACCAGTATAGATGCGCCGTTTCCCACATACACGGACGGATAAATGCTAGAATTACTAACAGAAGTAAGGATACCTGTGTTGTCAGCCAAGTGGGAGGATGCACCAGTATCCATGTTCCAAGCCGGATCTTGGAATGTCATCGTTTGAAAAGCATGAGGAATCGAGGTGGCCTGCGTTGGAAAAGCACTTGGAACTGTATAAGCAAACTGTCCCGGTATAAACATATTACTATGCGGATGTGGGTAATGTCCAAAAGTCGCTTGTTGGTACTGAGCCTGGGGGCCCGGTTGAGCAGGAGTGGCCAAATGGGCCTGTGGAATCTGTTGGGCCGATGGTGCAATTTGTTGGGCTTGTGCATGTTGAAATGTAGGATTAGCAAAAAGCAGGGCCTGTTGTACTGGTACGTGGCTTTGGAAACCAGGAATTCCCATGTTGGGCTGCAAAGGCCCAATAGCAGACTGAAGTAACATGAATGGATTAACACAAGGTATACCTGACATTTCATACGCATGGGAGGAGGCAAAAGCAGGTTGTGAAGGCTGACTTTGTATAACTTGGGGAGACGAGCCACGAATGTTATTTGTAGATGGCTGAGATACACGATCAACGGATTTGGCATTTGAAGTCGACCCAGTAGCATTCGTGCGAGACCGTGAATCAACACCCCCATGAACAAACTTACACCGCGAACCATATGTACACGACCCCCGCTGAAAATTCCGACACAGTTCCCCTCCCGAACTTTGCAACGTACCAGACTTAGTGTTTGATGGAGTAGTGGCCACGAGCACTATTGGTGAGGACGAGGTAAGGTTAGTGGAAGAAAGAGCTTGAGTAAGTTGTGCCATATCAGTTTCTTCTAACAGTACCATAGACCGTACTTTATAAAACGTGGGAAGTTCATCCCTAAGACGAATGATGCGTGCGATATCCGGAAATTTAGCCCGAAGTCCATTAATAGCATACGTTACAAGACTCGAGTCACTTACCGGGGAGCCGAGATTAGCAAGACGATTAGCCTTTGACTTGATGTCTTGAAAGTGATCATTAACTAATGAAGTGCCAATTGCCATATTACGGATTTCATTATCGAGTTGAATGACACGTGATGCTTTGTTGTCATGAAAAAGGTCCTTGAGCTTTTCCACACCTCGTGAGCCATGGTGCTATCATCAATAACCATCTCCACCAATTTAGGGGAGATCATGAAATACATCCACATGATGACAAGAGAGTCGTTAGTGGCATGAAAAGGATCTGGTGGAGCAGTGCTAGTAGATGCGGGTGCTTCAAGGTGATGGTGAACATCGTACGTCTTGCAAAAACGCTTAAAAAGATTGTTCCAAGAGTTATAATTGAGTTTGTCTAGATCAAGGGGTGAGGGGATACACGCCTTGATGCTAGCAATTGAATAAGCTTTATCAATCAGTTGTTTAGGCGGTGGTGTGTCTCCGGCCATGATGCTATGACAAGATATAGCAAATGGTTGCAAGCAAGTTAACAAAAGATGAAAAAGCGGTAGCAGTAAAGCGTGAAGGAGAAAGCATAAAAAAATTTTAGGGTTTAGATGGGGTAGGATCGAGCCTATGATACCATATTAGATTTAGGTTAATCCCCTTGAATATCTTATTAATGATCGATGTCTATATATACAAATACATAAGCGACTGATATGCCCTTAATGGGCTTGCCACACATTCATAATAATAAACGGGCTGACTAATAATGACAGCTAATACTACTATCTCCAAATAATGGCGACATCTTTGGACTAAACTTCCAAATCTCATTTCATATATGAGGATGACGTTGCAGACCTGTGTTACAATACTGATCTCACCGATTACTTTTCGTTTATCGACAAAACCCTAACTCAATGTCCTACTGATGTGAACCTTAACAAATTTAAACTTAAAATTAGATACAACAGTACTCGTAGGGTTTATACTGATGTGCTTACGTGGCAAGACAATAGTTGGATTCGTCATGCTATTACGCGTAACGTTCAAGAGGTTGATTTATGGATGTGGGATGGTGAGAGATGTTGGGAAATGTTTTACTATAAGAATAAGTTGTTTTTCAACAATTCATGTCTTATGAGTATGAAACTCTCGCACCGTGCATTTAATCCTCGAGGCGCAATTCGTTGGGATAAACTTAAGTGTCTCTGTATCGATCAAGGGACATTAGATGAAAATTCAACAGTAAATATATTATCCGGAAGTCCTTGTTTGGAAACTTTGGAGTTGGATGATTGTTCTATTGTTGGGCGTTTCTCGAATTCCTTAATTGTAAACTTTGGAGCTGAACGAACGTCATGTGATACGAAAACTTACGAATGGCTTACCAATGACCATGAGTTGTTTTTGGATGTCCATTTTGGTTCTATGAATATGAAACTTTCAGGTTGTGTATTTAATCCTCCTAATGGTTGGAATAACCTTAACTTTTTGTGTCTTACATATGGGGAATTAGATGAAGATTTAATTGGAAAAATACTCTCCGGAAGTCCTTGCTTGGAAACTATGGAGTTGAACAATTGTAATGGTGTTGCGCGAATTGATGTTGCTTCAAAGAGTGTTAAGAACTTGGTGTCTCTGGATATGGCACTGAATATGGCAGCCCTTACGTTTGGGCAGGTTATATAAATACTATCGGAATCAATGCTCCTTGTATGTTGTCAATAACAATCAAAGGAACGTTGTATTTGGAGAAGATTTTGTTGGAAAATGTGTCTTCTTTAGTCAAAGCTAACTTGGATTACCTGGGCAACGACTATTTTGCGAAAAAACATGGACAAACTCAAGAAGATTAAGAAAAAGAATTGCTTAGAGGAATTTTAACAAGCCTTGGCCATGTCAACGAGATGACACTAAATAAAATTTGTTTAGAGGTAATATTTTCTATATCAATGTCTTTTTTTCTTCTTCTTCCATTTGGGTTTGTTTGGTTATTGTTGATGGGTGTGATTAGGGGTGGAAACGAGCCGAGCCGAGCCCGAGCCTGCCAGAGCTCGAGCTCGGCTCGTTTAAGTTTTAAAAGGCTCGAGCTCGAGCTCGGCTCGTTTCGAGCCTTAAACTTTAAGCTCGAGCTCGGCTCGTGGAATATTATATAGGCTCGGGCTCGGCTCGAGCTCGGCTCGTTTATACGATTTGGCCATGAAAAGTTAAAGCTTGGCTCAAGCACGAGCTCGACTCGTAATATATCTTTATTGAGCTCGTTAATAAGCTCGAGCTCGGCTCGTATATAAGTTAAAATATCATATTTTTGTTTAGGCTCGTTTAGGCTCGCGAGCCCAAACGAGCTTTTTATGTAAAGCTCGAGCTCGAGCTCGATTAATAAACGAGCTGCAAATTAGGCTCGAGCTCGGGCTCGAGCTCGTTTAGGCTCGGCTCGTTCGAGCTTTTTACCGATCCGATCCCGAGCTTTTCACGAGTGGCTCGGCTCATTTCCACCCCTAGGTGTGATTGCTATTTTTCATATCCATTAGCCCGGATTATAGTTTGTTTATATTCATTGCAGTTCCACCTCAAACCAAACACGTTCATCAACCTGTACTCCATGGACTCTTGTTTTAACACCAGAACCAAGTTGTTTGAACCCAACTTGTTTATGACCAAGTTGTTTGAGACCAACTTGTTTATGACCAAGTTGCTTGAATCCAACTTGTTCTGAACCTCCATGCTTTTGTACACCAAAAGTTGTCACTTTTGCTTCAAGAGTATACACACAGTTCTCTTTCCTGATCCCAGTCATCATAACCCGACAAGCTTTGATCACCTTGACTCTACCCATCTGCATCTTCACAGTATAACCCTCTTTTTTCAAGAGTACCCAATGAAATCAAGCTTTTTCTTAACCCTGGAACATACCTGACATCTTCCAGAATAAAGCTTGAACTATCATGCAACTCCATCTTCACTTTTCTTGTCCCTTTGATAGTGCATGTCCTGTTATCACCTAACTGAACCGAACCACCATTTGCATCCTTGAAGTCATACAAGAAATCCTTCCTAGGTGTCATATGATAAGACCCACCTACCTGAATCCATTACCAATTCAGTCATCTTATCATTCCCGACTACCATCAAGGCTTCTCCAAAGTAGGCGCTACCTTCGTCATCAGAAGAACCAGAATCCTGATCATGCTTACCCTTCCTGACGAACCCACTTGACTTCTTCATTGGACAGTCTCTCTTCAAATGATCCTCTGAATGACATATGAAGCACTTGAGTTTACCAGTTCCACCCCTTGACTTAAACCGCGAACTTCCACCAGAATGAGCTTTCCTTGAATGATCTGACCCTCCCCTTACATATTACCCGTCACCAGTATCTTCCTTTGTGCCTTCGGTTCTTTTCTTCAACTCTCTTGAATTCAGAGTCGCCAGAACATCCTCCATTGTCAAGGATTCCCTCCCATACAACAATGTCTCCACAAAGTTTTCGTAAGACGATGGCAACGACGTAAGTAACATAAGAGCCTGATCTTCATCCTCAATCTCGATATCAATGTTCACCAAATCAAGTATTAACTTATTAAACTCATCTATATGATCACCCAGTTTCGTACCTGGACTCATATAGAATGTGTACAGCTTCTTCTTCAGATACAGTCTGTTTGCTAAGGACTTAGTCATATACAGACTAGTTAACTTCGTCCAAATTCCTGTAGCAGATGTTTCTTTGGTAACTTCCCGTAAAACCCGGTCTCCCAAGCATAAAATCAAAGTACTGTATGCCTTCTTCATCAAAGCAGCCTTTTCACCTGCTTCCATGTCCGCGGGTAATGTCTCTAATGCAGCATCACATCCCAGCTGTACCATTAAAGCACGCATCTTTATTTGCCATAACCCGAAGTCATTTTTCCCATCGAATTTTTAGATGTCAAACCTAGTTATCGAACTAGCCATTCTTCTTTTACCTTGCTAAAAACCTTGTCAAGTTGTTTATTAACCAACTTTACCGACAAGCCTCACAAGCCGTGTGCAATATTCCCCTTGTTACTAAAAACCCTTCTTGCAAATCGAGTTAATTAGAATAACCCTAAACACTCGATTACGAATACCCGATTGTAAACTTGAAACCCAAGCTAACCACGATCAAACTTAGACCACAAGAAAATTAATACGCAACAAGAAACCTTCAATTTAGTCGATCTTTCGGAAAACCCAAAAACGATTAAACGAAATCAAATATTAATTGCTATAATATTCAACCCTTTTTACAAAATATTAAAACTACTATTAAACGAAGTTCTAATATAAACTATTTGCCACCTTTGTATCTACAAGACTACAATCTCGTGAGAAAATTGAAACAAGACAAGACCCCACACTTTATAGTAACTTTTCACGTGTTTGAAAATGAAACTAAACCGCCAAAAGGTCGTCTTCTTCGTTTAAAAACCTGCTACTTCCGATAAACTATTCAAACCTCGATACCTCGAATAAACTCGAAACCTCGATCTAACACTCGAACTTCGATGACCACAATAACCGCGGCTCTTGATACCACTTGTTGGATAAATACCTCGACAACAAACCCGAAGTTCGATCTCGGAACACTAGATCGCGAGTTATATCAAGCACAAGTAGCAAACACGAGAGACTACAAAGAACCGACTAGAATATGCACACGATATACCCTCAACGAACCCTTTATTAATACCGATAAAGCTTTTACAATTGAGGAAGAATAATGAATAACTAGCATCCCCTCATCTCTATTTATAGAGATGAGGAGGTGGAAATCTAGCTTGCCTTGCACTCCAAGCTACCTAATCCTAGTTTATGTCTAACACCTAATCTAATTACATAGTACACTTAAGCCCCTAAACTACGTTTAAGTTTACTACTAATATTCTAACACCATGTTTTCCAACCTTTCAGCCGACTAAATCTATGGGAGTTGGACCCCCCGCCGTACAGACTCAAACCGTTAAAGCCCTCCGTTTTAAGGAGATTGGCGCACTTCATGAGTGATGAATATGCAGTTGATAGTTTTAAGCAATTTTAGCGAGATGAAGTTTGTAGCAGATGTTTGTGTGTTTATTATTGACTTGGCTTATATAGATGTTCCGGCTTAGTGAAGAATGCAGTGAATTTTATATGTTAACAGCTAATTTATTTTGTTTAACCACATTCGCAATTCATGAGTGAGAATGTCATATCTCGAATTGTAACTGTTGAATCAATTCGGTTCAGATTCTACAGGTGTAAAGTTACTAAAATTTGCTCTCTTTAAATATCGTGTAGTTTGTGTCGGTTGTGTGGCCTAAGTCATGCTCTCATCATGTCAGATATTAGCTCTGTTTTTTCTGTTATCTCTTTTGTACTAGAAAGTTGACGTTGTGTGCAGTTCAAAAAAAAAAAAAAAAAAAAAAAAAAAAAAAGATGTTGACGTTGTGTGGTACTTTTTTCACTCGTTATTTATATTGTCATTATAATAATACTTCACTTTAATAATAATGAAGACAGCACTTATTTATAAAATCGGGACAAAAAAGTGTAAGCGGGTCAACCCAACCCGGCGTGACTATTTTGCGTATACCTAGATACGACCACTTTCAACATGAACCCGTTTGGCCCATTACACAACCCTCCCACCCCACTCATCGAGCCACCTCTACATAGAAAGTTTGCATCTGTGTCTCACCTTATTTGTTTACATTTTGTGTCTGTTCATTTCATTTGTACTTTTTGGTTTTGAACTGGACATCATGTTCCAACTAGAGAAAGCTCACTTCATGCTCGAGAAAATGGTAATGAATGGGGTGTATTGTTGAAACAAGCAACGCTAGTATATTGACGCCAAAGTATCTTTCAGACGACTGGATTGAGCCATTTATATGTTTTTTAAGAAAATTAAAATGTGGTGAGAAGCTCTTAGTAATCATAAGGTTCCTTTTTTTTAAGTTAACTCCAATTATGTAGTGCAATAAAGTTCCATGTTCTTTTTTCCCTGTTTTTATCTGAACTACCATTCTTGTACTGATTTTTCCCAACCCCGTGCCATCGCTATGATAAGGAAAATGAGTGGGACGGGCAGGTTTGGAATGTATCGGGTTGTGTTGATCTTCCATTTTTACCCAAAAGTCTTAAGCCAAAAATATTTTATCTTTTTAATGCAAAAAACATTAATGTTTCATTTGGGTTGAAATAATTACAGTAACTGTTTTGACGCACAATAAGAACCTATGTCGCGTCCTTAGATGTTTTCAATTGTCGTCGGGTTTAAAAGTTAACTTTTTGAAGAGCAAACTTTTTGGCATTGGTGTTACAAATGTTGAAGTCCAAAACCTTGCCTCCATCCTTAAGCTCCAACCTTCCTCGCTTCCTTGCACCTACCTTGGTCTCCCATTGGGCGCTAACATGAATAAAGGTGTCAATTGGAGTCGTATCATTGATAAATTTCTAAAAAAGCTCACTTCTTGGAAAGCAAAAAAGCTTTCTTATGGTGGGAGATTAACGTTAATCAAGTCGGTTCTCGGAGCTTAAGGTACATATTTCTTCTCACTTTTCAAAGCCCCCAAAAATATATTGCTTCTTCTTGAAAAGATTAGGAGAAAATTCTTTTGGGAGGGTTCAAAGGAAACAAAAAAAAAAGGCATGGGTATTTCTTGGAATAAAATATGTGCTTCTACAAATTGTGGAAGCCTTGGGGTTGGCTCCCTACAAGCATCAAACATTGCCATGCTCACCAAATGGTGGTGGCGTTTCTACTCAGAAGGAAACTCTCTTTGGAAGAAGGTAATTATCTCCATTTATGGGGATCAAGGTGGTATTAATATGAGTGAATCATGCTTTATTAGACTACCTTGGAGTCCTTGGAAATCAATAATGGGGTTACAAAAAGTCAAAAACAACTTTTGGGTCTTAACATCAATCTTCACTCACTGTTCTCCAAAAAAGTGGGTAACGGGTCTACTTTCAAATTTTGGATTGACTCTTGGTTTGGTGACTTTGACTTCAAATCAAAATTCCCACGTATCTTTGCCTTGGAAACTAACCCACTGTGTAATATTAGTGAAAGATGCATCTCTTCAAATGGGCATTCTTCACTTGTTTGGGCCTGGAGACCAAAACCCACGTGATGGTTCAGAAATGGAACAATTCAATGAATTGGTAGATATGCTCATGGCATTGAATTAAATCAAGCACCTGATGCATGGGAATGTAATGTGGACTGTTCCAAAGTTTATCATGTCACCTCCATGCGAAAGATAATTGAAGAAAAAACGTTGCGGTCTCTTGAAGAAAATATTCAATGGAACAAGTCAATCCCCATTAAGATTAACATACATACATGGCGGCTATGCAATAACCGGCTTCCAACAAGGTGCAATCTCGATCACCGCGGTATAGATATTGACTCGGTTCGATGCCCAATTTACGATCAAGCACTCGAGGAATCGAAACATCTTTTTATAGATTGCTCAATCGCTACAGAATTATGGACCATGGTGACTAGATGGTGGGGCTTGGATAACTACCCAAAGGACCTTTCTAGCTTAATCAAGTGGGGAGACTCGGTCCCATTTCAAACGTTAGAAAAGATATGCTTTGATGCGGTTGTTCAAACAACGTTCTGGATCATTTGGAGGTACCGAAACAGGTTGTGCTTTGATGCAAAAAGACCAAGGAAAGACACATTAAGTGAAGAGATAAAAATCCTTTCACACACTTAGATCCTTCATCGAAATAGGAAATTCATTTCTAATTGGTTTGATAGTGGATCATCGATCCAAAACTTGCTTTTACAAAAACTATGTAATCTCGTTTTTTGTCTAGCTTCTTGCTAGTTTTGCTTTATATAATTTCCGCTGTTCAAAAAAAAATTGTACGTGCGGGTGCATTGTCAGGTCAATTTTTAATTTATAATATTCGTCTAATAGAAAACTAAAGAAAAACATTTTTCTCAACAATTTTCTTAAAACACACAACCAAAAAAAACACCTATTGTGAGTGGTGGCGCCATTTTAACACTATAACGAGGCTGGTGACGGACTGCACCGTACCTTCTTATATTTTAATTTTAGACAACTTTTTTCTGGTTTGCTAAATTATTAAGCAATAATCACTTCTAAATAATCTATTGGTAAGACATTAGTTTCTCACGAGTTTTGGGTTCAAACTTTATGAGACAAGTATTTGGGATCGTTATGGAAAAGGTCGGATATTTAGCAGGGAATTGGACATGGGACTTTACACATTTTAGTGATGTTAATCAGAAGCTTTTAGTCTTTCATGAAGGCAAATTATGGGGTATGTGAATAAGATATGTAGTCTCGAGCATCGGGTCAAATCCGACCCAACCGAAAACCAATTTTGTGGAAGGACATGAACCGGAAGTATCTTGTTCGGTTCGGTTTTATGTCGGATAGTTTGGTTCGGTTCGGTTTAAACGGTTCAGCTGTGGTTTTCTAGATTTTGGCCCGAACCGAAAACCATAAATATGCAAAAGCGAACCGAATAAAGGTAGTTTAGGTTCAGTTAGACCGGTTCGGTTTATGATATCAAGTGCATTATTGCTGTATTGAGTATTTATCTGTGACTTAAGCTTGCCTACCAACATGGTGAGTGTGATGAAGGGATTGTTGATTTGCTTCAAAATCCCCTTTTAATTATATGGGGTTTGTATGGTCGGTTAACAGGTCAAAACGTGGTTCTTAATATTGGTGTAAGAGTTCTGTTGTCTCGTTTCCTTGAATGCAATAAATTGTTACTGTATCGTTTATGATTACATACATTATATTGCTACTGAATTCATACTATATGTGTTTGGCACACTCAACACATTTGAACCCTCTTGTTTTAGTAGATGGGTCAATACAGTTATAGTCGGATCTTTTCAATGATTCCAGATTGCATGCTTCATTTGACTATTTGCGTCTTCATATACCACGAGCTCATTTGGGCTTAATCGCCTGGCTTCGATTATGCAAAATAGGAGCCCTTGGCAACTACAGTTATTTGTGTTTATTTTTTTTATTTTTTATTTTTTTTAGATTCATATAACCACATAAAAACTTTTAGGGAAAAAAGTAAACAAACTCTAATGGCGGTAACATGATTGTGAATCACTTCAGCATCAAGAGTAGTAAACCAACTTTGGCTAGAATCAAATCATCAAATATATAAAGCATTTCAAAAGGATAAAAAAAACAGTCATGACTGTCATACTTCTACACTTGAAGAAACAAGTCATAACTTGCAAATCAAATAAAGGAAGAAAGATGCGTCATGGCATAAAAAGCAACTATAACCCTCACCAATCAAATACCACTTCTTGTACAAGATAAAACACAAAAAAGCAGACGACACATGTCTGGATCCTTACGAGTTTAATAGCTTAAGATTATGGTAAGCCCCACTGTAGCTTAAGACTGCATATAGTAACAGTGGTTAGAAAAGGTACGCAAAGCACAAAGCTTCTAGGGTGAAAGCGAATTGGCGGTATGAAGAACAATGGAGTACAAACACTATAGATGTGGCAGATCGAGTGCTTCGGAAATTAATGGTCTTTTTATTTTTTATTTTGTCGCAAACTATTTCTATCTTCACACGTATCTTCACCGGAAAAAGTGTGAAATAGTTGTAAATCAGAATCTTTAAAGTCCACATTCAAAAGTAAACAAATACCAAAGTGAAAATCAAAAAGCTTAACTTAACCTTGGTTGAGCTATACTTATAAAAAAGACTGTGAATACATGCAAAATCATTGAGTTTAGATACCAAAATACAAGGTGGAACAAGAAGAATAAGAAAGAGAGTGAAATAGTTTTAAAGCAAGAAATGACATTGAGAAAGGCCGATTAGTTAGAGTTGGCATCATCCTTGCACATTGCTTAGTGGAGTATATTTTCTTGGACCTGGACCTTCCAGGGGAGAGTATTTCTTGCGAGTCGGATCATCAGCCGCTGAATAAAGCTATACATACAACAACATAAATTTCATATTAGTTCTTTGTGGGCGAATAACTCGTACATACATATATTAACCATGGTTACCCCCCCCCAAAAAAAAAAAAAAAAAAAAAAAAAAAAAAAAAAAAAAAAAAAACGTACCTTTGGCTCGGGGAAAGTCCAAAAGTTATCACCACTGTGATCCGGATGGTTCATTGGTCCTCCACAGCAACATGTGGCAGTTGGTGACCAACCTTTACGATAAGCTTCCAATAATGCTTTCTGCAGCTTCCCTGGTTTTTGAGGCATGGAGCGTGTGAAAGAAAAAAAAAGATTAATACTGTTATTTTGATATACACAAAATACAAATATTGAACAGAAAGAAGCAAATCATACCATCATCCCCAAGACTTTTTTCGTATTGCTTCTTTAACTCTGTACATACAAAGCATTAATGTTAAAAATAATCATTGAGATATTACCTCTATATATATATATATATATATATATATATATATATAGCTCATAATTAAGATATTGAAAAGTACCGTCAGCTTCACGGTTAAGGTTTTGATTATGGCCTTCCAGTGACAAATTTTGGATTCGGTTCAAATCTGCATGTACAATTTCAAACATAAGAATTGATAATATTTTGCTAAACATGGCCCTTAGGGCGGGCTATATTTAAGAGTTGAAAACATGCAAATACATTAAGGTTGGTACAAACTAACCAAAGAGGTAAGAACATACCATAATCACAAAGGGGATTATTCTCATTCTCGTTCACGTATCGAGGAATAGGATCCATTGATTGGTGGTATCTGCAAGAATTGAAAAAAACATCAGATAAATCTCTTATCAATCTAAGCAAAAACATATTTAAAACACATGTACAACTTATTAAAAAAAATCATCATCATCAAAATCCTAGGAGGAGTTCATAGAAACCCTGGGTTTTAAAAAACGTGAAGCACCCCATTATGATTCTATATAATAAAACCTGGTTAGTTTATTCTAAATTCACCTGATCACTTTAATCCGCCCTAAAAACAAAACTAATTATGATTCTATATAATAAAACACATATATTTGGTATCAAATACATCTAAATCAACCCAAACAAAAAATTATTCATAATTCAACACATAAAAAAAAGTAAATACTCAGGATTTGAGACAACGATATATACTCACTGGTTTTTGATCGATCAATCGATTGATGGAGACAGAGAGATAGCGACTGTTTGTGGGTTTATAATAAGACCTATTTTACTTTTATACTTTTTATAGACAGACCATGGGCTTTTATTTCTTACATGGCCCAAAATTTTCCATCTATATTTTAACCCTTTATAACTTTATTTTAAGAAAACTGATCGCGCATATATATTTTATCAAAATAGACTTATAGTGCAAGATAGAGGGCCGAGGGTGCCTAAGGTGGGCCCACTCAAGGGTTCACAACTTTTAAGGGCCATAAAATTTGTCCACTTAACAATTAATCAATTGTATGCATGTGGACACATATATTTCTTTAAGAAAAATAATGTTTAAATGAGAAAATATCTTAAATAAGTAATATGTTAATGTTTTAATAACTAATTGCGTTATATCTTATAAACAGTGACACTTTATATATAACATTCTTCCTCGAAATGCTTTATTAAGTAATTTCGTCTATGGCTTTCAAAAATTTTAAAAATTTAAGAACGACCCAAGTTAGATATAGGATATTGTTGTTCCTTTTAATGTGAGTGCTAAATTAAATCACTTCACCATGTTAACTAGATGTATGTTTAAACTAGTTAATAGGTTGTATACAAAAACAGTTTAAACAAAAAAACACAACGATGAGAGAAAATTAATCCCTTTGTGGCCACAAAGGTTAACTTGCCTGCCGACTCCAGTCTATCTAAAAGGATAGTCGCCCTGTGATTAGTCAGATCACATTGTCGAGTCGGAAACCCAAGTAAACAAAAAAAATGTTTTTTCAATGTTTAAATTCTTATTTGAATGTATCAAAGAATCTACTGTTATTTTTCGCAAAATAAAAAATCAAAGTTGAATGACAAAATGTAAGGTGATCTCCTCACTTGCTTAAACAAAAACCTAAGTATTATGTTGAACTAAAACTATGCTAACCACTAATTATACTTAAGGACTTAGTTTTAAGAGGAGTAAAATGCTCTCGTAAATGCTAACAACTTAATTATTCGAGATCACATTTTGTCCTTTATAATGTTACTTTATATAGGCAAATACGAGGTGTGGGTTAAAATGTAACACCCAATTTTTATAGTTTTGGTTAGAAATATATGGTATGTAGTCTGAGGGTAGATGGGAAAGGACAAAGATTAAAAAGACAAAGCTACTCTCGTATGAATTGCACGTGATATGGAAGATAACGAGGAAATCTAACATCGTTAGCCGATTTGGACCAGACGCATAATATTCAGAAACATTAGGGACTTGCCAAGTGAATTTTCTCAAAAATGGACTAAAAATGATATGTGGGCAAACCACATGGACCAATCATGTATTTTACTCAAAAGTTATTCCTTTCGTCGACTTATTTTCTTACTTGTTTCATTTTCCGTTTGGGCCTCGTTCAGCCGTAGCCCAAGGAACAGTCCGTCTGGTTCATACGCATCTAGAGGTCGAGACGAGACCTTGTGGTCTCGGCATGGTAAGTTTTATTTTTGGTCTGATTGCGTTTGGATTTGGATTTATGGTTATCTCGGGCCATAGGTTAGTTTTAGACCGAATGGATTTGTTTTGCCAAATGATGGTGATATTTTGATGATACGTATTTGACGTGGAGTGATATGTGATGTTTTGGCTGTGACGAGGACTAGCCGAGACCTTGTGGTCTCGGGGAGGCCTCGGCTTTATGTTGGACTTGACTAATTGATTTGGACTACGGAATGTTTCGTTGACTTGGTTGACCTGACACATGTGAACGAGGAGTATGTTTGGTTTCTTTGGGATTATGTTTAAATTTGTTGACCCAAGGGAAATGAGTATTTGACAGTGGCTCAAAAAGGAACGATAACTTGTGTGTTTTGACTCATAACGACTCAACTTGGAATAAATAAAAGAAAGAAATAAAAACAATGCTAAATTAAAAATTTGTAACGTGGGATAATAAAAGTATACGTAAGGTATTTTGGGAATAAAAAGGGAACACACGAGGGTCATTCGACTTTTCGAGACACGATGACCGAGGATTATTAGTATTTGGACTTGTTGAAAATATTCGTTCGATTATTGTTTAAGTTACGGATTGGTTTAGCGTTAATAGACCCGACCGACATAGTTATTGGACTTATTGGGTTGACGAACCTAATTTGGTAGCCCTCTCAATGAGGACTCTCAATGAAAGTACCAATTGATACGACCCAGTTAGGTGTTGTATCGGGATAAGGTACCACTTTTAGTGTGTGCGAGCTCCTTAAGAAAATAGAGAGAAAAAAACTAGAGATTTGTTTATCTTAATCTTTGATTGATTCCTTCATAACATTATGACACCTTAAATACTACTCCCTTCGTCCCAAAATTATTCTCCCCTGACAAAAAACACACAGTTTAAGAAAAATACATTTATTACAACTTTCTCTTTCTTACTTTTTGACATAATGATAATTTTACCCTTATGTAATTAATTAAAGTCTTCTTTAAGGTATGTAATAATAATTTTAAATAAGGGTAATATAGTAAACTTGACTAAACTTCCCTATCTATATTTAGTAGTGGACAATTAAATTGAGACATCCCAAAAAGGAAACGTGGACAATAAAATTGGGACGGAGGAAGTAGTTTATAAGATAACTCTCAGAAACATAAGACTTATCCTAACATGACTCAAGACATATCCTAAACAATGACTCCAACACTTGTCCTAATAAAACATACAAATAAACTATGATAGCTATCCAACATGCCATGCCGAAATAGCCGTCCTTCATCAACCACGGGCGTATCACTCCCTACTCCTTCAATATCACCTTGCCCTAAGGATGTTCTCTTAAATAAATCTTGATTCCGGGATCCCATATTCTTCTTTGAATTTTAGCCTACATTCCCATGGCAACATCTATGTTTTCAAAAGTTACCAATAATAGCAATGTCCTTGATGTGCTGATCTGTACCTACTTTAGAATAACAACCAAACTCTCACCAATATCAAAAACACCGTTTATCGCGCTTCTAACCTCATCAACACGAATGACATCTGATTTCTTTTCAATTATATGCTCTTTTTCCTTCTCTTTAATTGCCTCAAAATGAGCCTTCACTATATGGGCCAAGGAAAAGGCTTCTCCTAAAGTTGCAGGCCTTGCCCTCAACACTTCTATTTGTAACGTCACTTTAAGTCCGGAGATATAAAACGAAATAAGTAAAGATTCAGATATCCTTGTTACTCGATTTGCAAGTACCACAAACTCACTCTCATATTCGGCCACCGTACCCATTTGCAAGAGCTTAGATAGTGCGTCCCGATCGCTGCTGCCCGATGCCATGAACAATATCTCGAAGAAGAAAAAAAATTTTCTGATGCACAGTAAGCCGTGAATGGTGATCGATGAACAGTATTCCGGGATGAACAGTACGTGAGGAACAGTTTTTTTTTTTTTTTTTTTTTTTTTTTTGGAATTGGAACCCTAATTTGGTAGCCCTCTCAATGAGGACTCTCAATGAAAGTACTAATTGATACGACCCAATTAGGTGTTGAATCGGGATAAGGTACCACTTTTTGTGTGTGCGAGCTCCATAAGAAAATAGAGAGAAAAAAAAAACTAGAGATTTGTTTATCTTAATCTTTGATTGATTCCTTCATAATATTATGACACCTTAAATACTACTCCCTTCGTCCCAAAATTATTGTCCCCTGACAAAAAACACACAGTTTAAGAAAAATACATTTATTACAGCTTTCTCTTTCTTACTTTTTGACAGAATGGCAATTTTACCCTTAGGTAATTAATTAAAGTCTTCTTTAAAGTATGTAATAATAATTTTAAATAAGGGTAATATAGTAAACTTGACTAAACTTCCCTATCTATATTTAGTAGTGGACAATTAAATTGAGACATCCCAAAAAGGAAACGTGGACAATAAAATTGGGACGGAGGAAGTAGTTTGTAAGATAACTCTCAGAAACATAAGACTTATCCTAACATGACTCAAGACATATCCTAAACAATGACTCCAACACTTATCCTAATAAAACATAATAAATAAACTATGATAGTTATCCAATAAGCCATGCCGAAATAGCCGTCCTTCATCAACCACGGGCGTATCACTCCCCACTCCTTCAATATCACCTTGCCCTAAGGATGTTGTCTTAAATAAATCTTGATTCCGGGATCCCGTATTCTTCTATGAATTTTAGCCTACATTCCCATGGCAACATCTATGTTTTCAAAAGTTACCAATAATAGCAATGTCCTTGACGTGCTGATCTGTACCTACCTTAGAATAACAACCAAACTCTCACCAATATCAAAAACACCGTTTATCATGCTTCTAACCTCATCAACACCAATATCTTCATCAAGATCTAAGGACCCTTTAATCATAGGTGAAGCAAATACACTTTTTAATGATGGAATGACATCTGATTTCTTTTCAATTATATGCTCTTTATCCTTCTCTTTAATTGCCTCAAAATGAGCCTTGACTATATGGGCTAAGGAAAAGGCTTCTCCTAAAGTTGTAGGCCTTGCCCTCAACACTTCAATTTGTAATGTCACTTTAAGTCCGGAGATATAAAACGATATAAGTAAACATTCAGATATCCTTGTTACTCGATTTGCAAGTACCACAAAATTACTCTCATATTCGACCACCATACCCATTTGCAAGAGCTTAGATAGTGCGTCCCGATCGCTGCTGCCCGATGCCATGAACAATATCTCGAAGAAGAAAAAAAATTCTGATGAACAGTAACCCGTGAATAGTGATCGATGAACAGTATTCCGGGATGAATAGTACTGATGAACAGTATCTGATGAATAGTTTTTTTCTTTTATTTTTTTTTTTATTTTTGAATTGGAACCCTAATTTGGTAGCCTCTCAATGAGGACTCTCAATGAAAGTACCAATTGATACGACCCAGTTAGGTGTTGTATCGGGATAAGGTACCACTTTTAGTGTGTGCGAGCTCCTTAAGAAAATAGAGAGAAAAAAACTAGAGATTTGTTTATCTTAATCTTTGATTGATTCCTTCATAACATTATGACACCTTAAATACTACTCCCTTCGTCCCAAAATTATTGTCCCCAGACAAAAAACACACAGTTTAAGAAAAATACATTTATTACAGCTTTCTCTTTCTTACTTTTTGACAAAATGACAATTTTACCCTTAGGTAATTAATTAAAGTCTTCTTTAAGGTATGTATTAATAATTTTAAATAAGGGTAATATAGTAAACTTGACTAAACTTCCTTATCTATATTTAATAGTGGACAATTAAATTGAGACATCCCAAAAAGGAAACGTGGACAATAAAATTGGGACGGAGGAAGTAGTTTATAAGATAACTCTTAGAAACGTAAGACTTATACTAACATGACTCAAGACATATCCTAAACAATGACTCCAACACTTATCCTAATAAAACATAATAAATAAACTACGATAGTTATCCAACATGCCATGCCGAAATAGCCGTCCTTCATCAACCACAGGCGTATCACTCCCCACTCCTTCAATATCACCTTGCCCTAAGGATGTTCTCTTAAATAAATCTTGATTCCGGGATCCCATGTTCTTATTTGAATTTTAGCCTATATTCCCTTGGCAACATCTATGTTTTCAAAAGTTACCAATAATAACAATGTCCTTGATGTGTTGTTCTGTACCTACTTTAGAATAACAACCAAACTCTCACCAATATCAAAAACACCATTTATTGCGCTTCTAACCTAATCAACACCAATATCTTCATTAACATCTAAGGATCCTTTAATCATATGTGAAGCAAATACACTTTTTAATGATGGAATGACATCTGATTTCTTTTCAATTATATGCTCTTTTTCCTTTTCTTTAATTGCCTCAAAATGAGCCTTGACTATATGGGCCAAGGAAAAGGCTTCTCCTAAAGTTGTCGGTCTTACCCTCAACACTTCTATTTGTAAGTCCGGAGATATAAAACGAAATAAGTAAAGATTCAGATATCCTTGTTACTCGATTTGTAAGTACCACAAACTCACTCTCATATTCGGCCACCGTACCCATTTGCAAGAGCTTAGATAGTGCGTCCCGATCGCTGCTGCCCGATGCCATGAACAATATCTCGAAGAAGAAAAAAAAAATTCTGATGAACAGTAAGCCGTTAATGGTGATCGATGAACAGTATTCCGGGATGAACAGTACCTGATGAACAGTACGTTAGGAACAGTTCTTTTTTTTCATTTTTTTGTTTTTTGGAATTGGAACCCTAATTTGGTAGCCCTATCAATGAGGACTCTCAATGAAAGTACTAATTGATACGACCCAGTTAGGTGTTGAATCGGGATAAGGTACCACTTTTAGCGTGTGCGAGCTTCATAAGAAAATAGAGAGAAAAAAAACTAGAGATTTGTTTATCTTAATCTTTGATTGATTCCTTCATAACATTATGACACCTTAAATACTACTCCCTTCGTCCCAAAATTATTGTCCCCTGACAAAAAACACACAGTTTAAGAAAAATACATTTATTACAGCTTTCTCTTTCTTACTTTTTGACAGAATGACAATTTTACCCTTAGGTAATTAATTAAAGTCTTCTTTAAGGTATGTAATACTCCCTCCGTCTCATATTTATTGTCCATATTTTCTTTTATGGATGTCTCAAATTAATTGTCCACTTTCCTTTTTAGGTAAAAACTAGAGAATTTAGTAGGAGAATATTCCATTTGAGTGGTTGTGATTTGTAGTGTCCCCACTTTTATTAAACTTAGTGATTATTGTCTCCTGACAATAATTTTGAGACGGAGGGAGTAATAATTTTAAATAAGGGTAATATAGTAAACTTGACTAACCTTCCCTATCTATATTTAGTAGTGGACAATTAAATTAAGACATCTCAAAAAGGAAACGTGGACAATAAAATTGGGACGGAGGAAGTAGTTTGTAGGATAACTCTCAGAAACATAAGACTTATCCTAACATGACTCAAGACATATCCTAAACAATAACTCCAACACTTATCCTAATAAAACATAATAAATAAACTACGATAGTTATCCAACATGCCATGCCGAAATAGCCGTCCTTCATCAACCACGGGCGTATCACTCCCCACTCCTTCAATATCACCTTGCCCTAAGGATGTTGTCTTAAATAAATCTTGATTTCGGGATCCCGTATTCTTCTATGAATTTTAGCCTACATTCCCATGGCAACATCTATGTTTTCAAACGTTACCAATAATAGCAATGTCCTTGATGTGCTGATCTGTACCTACCTTAGAATAACAACCAAACTCTCACCAATATCAAAAACACCGTTTATCGTGCTTCTAACCTCATCAACACGAATATCTTCATCAAGATCTAAGGCCCCTTTAATCATAGGTGAAGCAAATAAACTTTTTAATGATGGAATGACATCTGATTTCTTTTCAATTATATGCTCTTTTTCCTTCTCTTTAATTGCCTCAAAATGAGCCTTGACTATATGGGCTAAGGAAAAGGCTTCTCCTAAAGTTGTAGGCTTTGCCCTCAACACTTCAATTTGTAATATCACTTTAAGTCCGGAGATATAAAACGATATAAGTAAACATTCAGATATCCTTGTTACTCGATTTGCAAGTACCACAAAATCACTCTCATATTCGACCACCGTACCCATTTGCAAGAGCTTAGATAGTGCGTCCCGATCGCTGCTGCCCGATGCCATGAACAATATCTCGAAGAAGAAAAAAAAATTCTGATGAACAGTAACCCGTGAATAGTGATCGCTGAACAGTACTCCGGGATGAATAGTACTGATGAACAGTACCTGATGAATAGTTTTTTTTTTCTTTTATTTTTTTTTATTTTTGAATTGGAACCCTAATTTGGTAGCCCTCTCAATGAGGACTCTCAATGAAAGTACCAATTGATACGACCGAGTTAGGTGTTGTATCGGGATAAGGTACCACTTTTAGTGTGTGCGAGCTCCTTAAGAAAATAGAGAGAAAAAAACTAGAGATTTGTTTATCTTAATCTTTGATTGATTCCTTCATAATATTATGACACCTTAAATACTACTCCCTTCGTCCCAAAATTATTGTCCCCTGACAAAAAACACACAGTTTAAGAAAAATACATTTATTACAGCTTTCTCTTTCTTACTTTTTGACAGAATGGCAATTTTACCCTTAGGTAATTAATTAAAGTCTTCTTTAAAGTATGTAATAATAATTTTAAATAAGGGTAATATAGTAAACTTGACTAAACTTCCCTATCTATATTTAGTAGTGGACAATTAAATTGAGACATCCCAAAAAGGAAACGTGGACAATAAAATTGGGACGGAGGAAGTAGTTTGTAAGATAACTCTCAGAAACATAAGACTTATCCTAACATGACTCAAGACATATCCTAAACAATGACTCCAACACTTATCCTAATAAAACATAATAAATAAACTATGATAGTTATCCAATAAGCCATGCCGAAATAGCCGTCCTTCATCAACCACGGGCGTATCACTCCCCACTCCTTCAATATCACCTTGCCCTAAGGATGTTGTCTTAAATAAATCTTGATTTCGGGATCCCGTATTCTTCTATGAATTTTAGCCTACATTCCCATGGCAACATCTATGTTTTCAAACGTTACCAATAATAGCAATGTCCTTGATGTGCTGATCTGTACCTACCTTAGAATAACAACCAAACTCTCACCAATATCAAAAACACCGTTTATCGTGCTTCTAACCTCATCAACACGAATATCTTCATCAAGATCTAAGGCCCCTTTAATCATAGGTGAAGCAAATAAACTTTTTAATGATGGAATGACATCTGATTTCTTTTCAATTATATGCTCTTTTTCCTTCTCTTTAATTGCCTCAAAATGAGCCTTGACTATATGGGCTAAGGAAAAGGCTTCTCCTAAAGTTGTAGGCTTTGCCCTCAACACTTCAATTTGTAATATCACTTTAAGTCCGGAGATATAAAACGATATAAGTAAACATTCAGATATCCTTGTTACTCGATTTGCAAGTACCACAAAATCACTCTCATATTCGACCACCGTACCCATTTGCAAGAGCTTAGATAGTGCGTCCCGATCGCTGCTGCCCGATGCCATGAACAATATCTCGAAGAAGAAAAAAAAATTCTGATGAACAGTAACCCGTGAATAGTGATCGCTGAACAGTACTCCGGGATGAATAGTACTGATGAACAGTACCTGATGAATAGTTTTTTTTTCTTTTATTTTTTTTTATTTTTGAATTGGAACCCTAATTTGGTAGCCCTCTCAATGAGGACTCTCAATGAAAGTACCAATTGATACGACCGAGTTAGGTGTTGTATCGGGATAAGGTACCACTTTTAGTGTGTGCGAGCTCCTTAAGAAAATAGAGAGAAAAAAACTAGAGATTTGTTTATCTTAATCTTTGATTGATTCCTTCATAATATTATGACACCTTAAATACTACTCCCTTCGTCCCAAAATTATTGTCCCCTGACAAAAAACACACAGTTTAAGAAAAATACATTTATTACAGCTTTCTCTTTCTTACTTTTTGACAGAATGGCAATTTTACCCTTAGGTAATTAATTAAAGTCTTCTTTAAAGTATGTAATAATAATTTTAAATAAGGGTAATATAGTAAACTTGACTAAACTTCCCTATCTATATTTAGTAGTGGACAATTAAATTGAGACATCCCAAAAAGGAAACGTGGACAATAAAATTGGGACGGAGGAAGTAGTTTGTAAGATAACTCTCAGAAACATAAGACTTATCCTAACATGACTCAAGACATATCCTAAACAATGACTCCAACACTTATCCTAATAAAACATAATAAATAAACTATGATAGTTATCCAATAAGCCATGCCGAAATAGCCGTCCTTCATCAACCACGGGCGTATCACTCCCCACTCCTTCAATATCACCTTGCCCTAAGGATGTTGTCTTAAATAAATCTTGATTTCGGGATCCCGTATTCTTCTATGAATTTTAGCCTACATTCCCATGGCAACATCTATGTTTTCAAACGTTACCAATAATAGCAATGTCCTTGATGTGCTGATCTGTACCTACCTTAGAATAACAACCAAACTCTCACCAATATCAAAAACACCGTTTATCGTGCTTCTAACCTCATCAACACGAATATCTTCATCAAGATCTAAGGCCCCTTTAATCATAGGTGAAGCAAATAAACTTTTTAATGATGGAATGACATCTGATTTCTTTTCAATTATATGCTCTTTTTCCTTCTCTTTAATTGCCTCAAAATGAGCCTTGACTATATGGGCTAAGGAAAAGGCTTCTCCTAAAGTTGTAGGCTTTGCCCTCAACACTTCAATTTGTAATATCACTTTAAGTCCGGAGATATAAAACGATATAAGTAAACATTCAGATATCCTTGTTACTCGATTTGCAAGTACCACAAAATCACTCTCATATTCGACCACCGTACCCATTTGCAAGAGCTTAGATAGTGCGTCCCGATCGCTGCTGCCCGATGCCATGAACAATATCTCGAAGAAGAAAAAAAAATTCTGATGAACAGTAACCCGTGAATAGTGATCGCTGAACAGTACTCCGGGATGAATAGTACTGATGAACAGTACCTGATGAATAGTTTTTTTTTTTTTTTTTTTTTTTTTTTGAATTGGAACCCTAATTTGGTAGCCCTCTCAATGAGGACTCTCAATGAAAGTACCAATTGATACGACCGAGTTAGGTGTTGTATCGGGATAAGGTACCACTTTTAGTGTGTGCGAGCTCCTTAAGAAAATAGAGAGAAAAAAACTTGAGATTTGTTTATCTTAATCTTTGATTGATTCCTTCATAACATTATGACACCTTAAATACTACTCCCTTCGTCCCAAAATTATTGTCCCCAGACAAAAAACACACAGTTTAAGAAAAATACGTTTATTACAGCTTTCTCTATCTTACTTTTTGACAGAATGACAATTTTACCCTTAGGTAATTAATTAAAGTCTTCTTTAAGGTATGTAATAATAATTTTTAATAAGGTTAATATAGTAAACTTGACTAAACTTCTCTATCTATATTTAGTAGTGGACAATTAAATTAAGACATCCCAAAAAGGAAATGTGGACAATAAAATTGGGATGGAGGAAGTAGTTTATAAGATAACTCTCAGAAACATAAGACTTATCCTAACATGACTCAAGACATATCCTAAACAATGACTCCAACACTTGTCCTAATAAAACATAATAAATAAACTGCGATAATTATCCAACATGCCATGCTGAAATAGCCGGCCTTCATCAACCACGGGCGTATCACTACCCACTTCTTCAATATCACCTTGCCCTAAGGATGTTCTCTTAAATAAATCTTGATTCCGGGATCCCATGTTCTTATTTGAATTTTAGCCTACATTCCCTTGGCAACATCTATGTTTTCAAAAGTTACCAATAATAGCAATGTCCTTGATGTGCTGATCTGTACCTACTTTAGAATAACAACCAAACTCTCACCAATATCAAAAACACCATTTATCGCGCTTCTAACCTCATCAACACCAATATCTTCATTAACATCTAAGGATCATTTAATCATAGGTGAAGCAAATACATTTTTTAATGATGGAATGACATCTGATTCCTTTTCAATTATATGCTCTTTTTTCTTCTCTTTAATTGCCTCAAAATGAGCCTTGACTATATGGGCTAAGGAAAAGGCTTCTCCTAAAGTTGTAGGCCTTGCCCTCAACACTTCTATTTGTAACGTCACTTTAAGTCCGGAGATATAAAATGATATAAGTAAAGATTCAGATATCTTTGTTACTCGATTTGCAAATACCACAAACTCACTCTCATAATCGGTCACCGTACCCATTTGCAAGAGCTTAGATAGTGCGTCCCGATCGCTGCTGCCCGATGCCATGAACAGTATCTCGAAGAAGAAAAAAAAAATTATGATGAACAGTAACCTGTGAATAGTGATCGATGAACAGTATTCCAGGATGAATAGTACTGATGAAGAGTTTTTTTTTTTTTTTTTTTTTTTTTTTATTTATTTTTTTTTTTTACAATTGGAACCCTGATTTGGTAGCTCTCTCAATGAGGACTCTCAATGAAAGTACCAATTGATTCGACCCAGTGTTGTATCGGGATAAGGCACCAATTTTAGCGTGTGCGAGCTCATTAAGAAAATAGGGAGAAAAAAACTAGAGATTTGTTTATCTTAAACTTTGATTGATTCCTTCATAACATTATGACACCTTAAATACTAGTTTATAAGATAATTCTCACAAATATAAGACTTATACTAACATGACTCAAGACATATCCTAAACAATGACTCCAACACTTATCCTAATAAAACATAATAAATAAACGACGATAGTTATCGAACATGCCATGCCGGAATAGCCGTCCTTCATCAACCACGGGCGTATCAATGGGTTAATACATTTATAGTCGGATCTTTTCATTGATTCCAGATTACATGCTTTATTTGACTGTTTGGGTCTTACATTGTCATACCTCCAAAATCAGGCGTATCAATGGGTTAATACATTTATAGCCGTTTTAAAATAACTGTTCGATAATGTTTAAACAAGTTTTTGAATCATTACAAATGCAAGATCTACAATAATAAGTAAATAAGCTTTTAAAAAAGTTATCGAACAATAAATAAATGCACAAGTCTTCAAAAGATGCGACTCAAATGCTCATGCTCCTTGATAGGCAAATCCACTATCGTAAACCTGAAAATACATGCTAAAAGGTCAACAATAATGTTAGTGAGTTCATAGGTTTAAGTAAAGAATAACGTAGAGTGAAAGTAATATGGACCAAAAGAAGTTTGCGACCATTGTATCACTCACAATGCCGTGAAAAAGTTTTAGAGACCATTTGTGTTACTCACAATGTCTTGGAAATAAATGAGACGATTGCATCACTTGCAATGTCCAGAAAATAGTGATTTAACAGTAAGTAAATTAGTATTGTGGACCATAAGATTTCATGTTGCGTATGGCCATTATAACAAATACAATGTCATAGGTAAAGTAATACTATTGCACTAAGCTCATGAAACCGAATCCTTAAGAATTCTGTATGCAATTTGCATGTGTGTGCCAGTGTAGGCGGTCTGTTTGCCCTTGTAGGTGCTTGCCAAACACCCAGTACTACCTCAAATAATTATGCGTCGGTTTGACCGGTACCTCCGGTCAAGTTGGTGTCACCAACCGGACGGGGGAGTTCAATCTCAATAGATCTATTCATAATATTTGTGCTACTACGTAATTAACGGTTCATGGTGTGTGGGGACTTTATGGCAATAGTGGTAACTTACGCAATCCATAATTCTTCGTGTACTTGTGTCCATAAGAAAAATGAGTATTGTATTCAAGTAACCAAGCATGAATTTAATCAAACGAGTAATGTATTTGAGTTAAACAAGTAAAGCATTTGAGTAAACAAGTATTGTATTTGTGTAAAACAAGTAAGGTACTTAAGTAAACGAGCAATGTGATTGAGTAAAATAAGTAAAGTATTTAAGTAAACGAACATGTAATCTCTCCCCAAAATAATTCAAAACGAGTAAAACACGTGCTATGAAACTCACTTTAAATCCAAGCCTTGCTAAAATATATGTACAATCTTGGTGGAATTAACCTACATGTTTAGTGATTTCCTAGTAAATAAGTAAATCTCGACATACTTGTACTACTAGCTTGTACTTTATGTCCCATAGTTCATCTTTCGTCAATAGTCCAATATTTGTCCAAATCATTTTCATAAAATGCATGTCTCCAAATTTATATAAAAAGACTCATAATTGTATGGCATGAGATTTTACGTACTTTCTCATCAAAAATATCATTTTTGCTCAGATGGCCATACCATGATAACTAATAAAAGTTACGTTGCAACTCCAGATATGTTGCGAATTTTAAAATAGTCGAGCATGCTTTACTAATATATTTTGTCTAATTGTCACTTTAACTAGGAATGGCTATAACTCAATTACTCGTAGAACTCCACTGTTATTTTAGTTTATCATGTCAGTAGTCAAAATAATGATTTTCATAAGTAAGCATTTTCATGACAAGATATTATGTGTGTAACACATCACCTGGTGGACTTTAACAAATCATTATTATCAAAAGAGTTTAAACATACAATTATCATAAATAAAACCTTTCAAATATACTAGGCTAAAAAGGAAAAACATGTAAGTATGTAAAGCAATACGAAGTCTGCATAATATTTTGAATGCATGAAACTAAATTCATGATCCTTGAATAAATTGTGGTTTTATGTTAAATTAAACAAACTTGAAAACATTGATCCATTAACCATAAAAAGGCCAAATAGTTGTCTTCTTCCTGGGGTGAGCAAAACCGCCCGAATCCCGACAACCGACCCGATCCCGACATAAACCGATAGTCCCGAAACCGAATAATAGCTTCTCGGGTAAGGAGTCGGGATGAATTTTTAGCATTTTCAGGATTCGCGACGGGTCGGGACGGGCCAAAAACCGACAAAATACAAGCAAAAACTGACTACTTTCGAGATGGGTCGGGATCGGGACGGGGGACGGGCGAATAAAACCGACTACTTTCAGGTCAGTATTCAGTTTACGATTTAGATGACTTTCGCGATCAGGATTATTCGTGACGGGTCGGGTCGTGTCGGGATCCGGCCCGATGCTCATCCCTACTTCTTCCCACTGACAAAACGCATCAGCGTTTCTGTGACTTGGGACCAAATAAAAAAAATGATAATTCCTAATATGCCCCGATTGCCCAATTAATTTGTTTTTTTACCCCAGAATCCGGAGTTTCTGTATTTAGACTAGTCAACTCGACCCATATGACGCCAAGTGTCCGACATGATGGTCGCCAGTTGCCCAAAACAACACAAGTTGCCAAAAAAGTGCACAAGTTGCCCAAAAAGTGCACAAGTTGCTCTACCTTGTAATCCGAAACGTGACACTTGTCACTTGCTGATTTCAGTTGCCCAAAAACTACCCTGGTCTAAATACAGAAACTCCAAATTCTGGGGCAAAAATGCAAATCAATTGGGCAATCGGGTCATATTAGGAATTATCCCTAAAAAAATCGCTTTTCTTGCACTTTAAAATTCTAGATTCAACATATAAGTATTGTTAAAGCTTTAGTATAAAAATGCACATTTAAATCAACTAATGGTGACACAATTTCAGGTTTAAAACCCATTTTCGGACTTTAATGAAGACCAAATTAAACATCATAAATTGAATATTTAATATTTATTATGGACATAAATCGACGAGACCATCATGTTAGGAACATATATATATATATATATATATATATATATATATATATATATATATATATATATATATATATATATATATATATATATGAGGCTAAACATGTAATAAATTTAAGAATTGAACCAAGAATCATACCTAATTATTGTTCTTAGATCAAACCCGAACGTATTCCGTTTTACTTTCCTCAAAATCAAATATTCCCATTCCCGAACGTATTCCGTTTTACTTTCCAAAAATATCCATTTCTCGAATTAAATTCATATTAATTTGAAATTCGACGTTTGGTATCCATATGGGTGAAGGGTCGACACAACTCAAACCAAAAAGCTACAACGAACAAAATAATAAACCAACTATAGGTCTAATATTAGCCCAACATATTATTTAAATAATTATCGAAGCTTATCAAATCCGTCGATTTGAAAATCTCCCATATTTATTTACGTAATATATCGTTCCAAAATTATACCCAACCTAAAGCACATAGCACAAAGAATTTTATTTGGTATATATCGTAGTCCTATAAATTCCCTATATATATCATCGAATCGGCCAAATTCCACGAGATACGTAGTAATTTATTACGCTAAAACATATACCACATCCTATGGGCGTCGTGGGATACGATGCCCATTAATATACTCATTTTATATAATCAAATAACTCGATCTAATCTGTCGATTAAATAAGTCACTTGCTATAGAAAATGTTTATATTAATCGTCATCTATCCGTGATAACACAAAGTCACAATATAAAGCCCACTTGGACTTTAAATAACCACAACTCGTATAACTCGATAAGTTTATAAATTTATAAAAATCACGTTTTTAATTATTATTTACCCGACTTATTATTTCGCCATTATTTATAGTTATTATTTATAACAATAGTCCGACATTTATTACACTATTTGCATAGCATAATAACTATCGTTATATTATTATAACGTTTACTCGTGATCGTTTTATTATTAATATACGCATATATATATATATATATATATATATATATATATATATATATATATATATATATATATATATATATATATATATATATATATATATATACGTTTAACACGTCTATATACGTATATAAACGATTATATTCTCAATAATAGTATTGCGAGTATTATTTTTAATATTGACTTTTAAATATTTATCGAGTCATAGAATTTGGTCACATATCCTAGTCATGACTCTCAGCTCATAGTCCAAGTCCAAAATAAGTATCAAGTCAAAAATAAATATATCATCTCCGTCCAAATCAATCCCATATCCACGTGCTACAACATGAGGGTCCGACTACGGCACCCAACTAACCTATCTCCGTCATCTAATGACCGTCTCACAATCGGTCCCCAAGTATCCACACTCGACAACACATCTCCAAAATATCTCGTAACCCAAATATGCCACTCAAGTCCAAAATAATATTCCAATAAGCACCATGGTCAAAACATCACAACCACGACAATGACAATAATAATCCGACAAGTAATAATATATATCCGAAACAAAATAAATTACGGGTTGAGTTACAGGGTCAACCCGGGTCAATATAAGCCCGAAACAAAATACGGGAGTCACACCCGAGACCGATAGGTCTCGGCTAGTTCCTTCGAGCCACACCGAACCAAACAGCCCCCTTGGGGGTGTCGGCCGAGAAACCAAACGACCACAAGGGTCCTCCAACATAACCAAGAGCAATCAAACATGACAATCGAGCACCAAAGATCAAATATACACCGAATGGTCAAGAAAACAACACAATAATCACCCAAGCCGAGAGCAAAAGCTCTCGGTTGAGTCTCGACCCATCGAGAACAAGTGAACCCGGATACCAAACTTCCATTTAACCCATTATTATCAAAAACCCACTTGAATCTTGCATCAATAACCATAAAACCCGAAAAGAAAAATAAGATTCGTGACCCTAGGTCACGGTTCGAACCAAAACTCGAGTCAAAACTCGACCTACCTTCAAACTCCAAGGCCAAATCGAAAGGAACTTCAAAAATACGAAAGGTGGTAAATGATTTGTGGTGATTTCGTGGTGATTTTACTTCGAGCAAGGTGTTATAGTGGTCCAAATCGCGCATGGTTTGCACCAAAAGATAGATCGGGATGTAAGGATTAATTTGGTGGTGTTATTTGGTTGGTGAGGGCGGCGGTGATGGTGGTAGCAGCCGTGTAAGGGGCGGCTAGGGTTTGTGGTGATGATAATTGTTGAAGATGGATGAGAGAGAGAGAAATGGTGGTGTTTGTATTTGTGTTTTGTGTTTGTGTGTGTTGGGCGTGGGTGGTAATACCCAACCGAACCAAAACCGGCCCCAAGGCCCAAAAATATAATAAAATGGTAATATTATTGTAAGTGGTATTAAAAAGAGTGGGTGAGGTAACCCAAGGTAAATAACGCGGACCAAACCCGAAACTTAATTAAATAAACCGACACTCACTCAAATTGAGGTCGTTACCAAATATTAAAATACTCGAACCCGTAATTAGAATAAACAAAATTGTTAGGTTAACCTAGTGCCGGAGTCAATGTAGTGCCAAAGTAACAATCTCAAAATAAATCATCACGAACGAATCAAACCGAACCATAAATAAATAATAATTCCTCATAATCAACGTACGATCAAATATACATTCCAACGTTCATAAAACATCTCGTCCAATAAACTTTTCAAAAATTCCAAAATTATAATTTTTAATGTAATGCGGGTTTTAAAAACGGCTCTCTATTTTGCCAGTTGTCACATCCTCCCAGCCTCAGAAGAAACCCGTCCCGGGTTTCTCTCGGAACAACCCATCTACGAAGTAAAAAAGCTTCGGATATCTCTTTCGAAACTCATCCTCACGTTCCCACGTGAATTCCGGTCCATGCCGCGAATTCCAACAAACTTTGATGAGCGGGATGCGACTTCTCTTAAGTCGTTTAATCTCTCTATCCAATATCTCAATCGGTTCTTCCACAAAATTTAAACTCTCATCCACACGAATGTCCTTAATTGGTATAACTGGCGTTTCCTCCGAAAGACATTTCTTCAGATTGCTAACATGAAACACATCATGAACTTTATTCAATTCCATTGGCAATTCCAATCGATAAGCTACGGGCCTAATTCTTTCCAAAATAAGAAATGGTCCAATGTAGCGGGGATTTAGTTTCCCACGTTTCCTAAAACGTATCACACCCTTCCAAGGCGAGACTTTCAGCATCACTTTGTCTCCAACCTGGAATTCTAGGGGTTTACGCCTCTGATCGGCGTAGCTTTTCTACCTATCTCTAGCTGCTTGTAGTCGATCTCTAATTTGCGTTACTTTCTCAGTAGTCTCCAAAATAAGCTCAGGGCCTGTGAGTTGGCTATCTCCAACTTCTGCCCAACCAATAGGTGAACGACATTTACGACCATACAAAGCTTCAAATGGCGCAGCCTTAAGACTTGTGTGGTAGCTATTGTTGTAGGAGAACTCCGCAAGGAGTAGATATTTCTCCCAGCCTTTACCAAAGTCTATTATGCATGCACGAAGCATATCCTCCAAAGTCTGAATAGTTCTCTCACTTTGACCATCGGTTTGGGGGTGATATGCAGTACTCATATCAAGTCTCGTCCCCAAAGAGGTTTGAAGTGATCACCACAACGCTGACGTAAAGTGGCTGTCGCGATCAGAAATAATCGATATCGGAACTCCATGACGAGAAACAATCTCCTTCACATACAACCTCGCAAGTTTGTCAACACTATCATCTTCACTAATCGCCAGGAAATGAGCAGACTTAGTCAATCGATCCACAATTACCAATATAGCATCACAACCGCTAGCTGTCTTTGGTAATTTGGTAATAAAGTCCATCGTGATCCGCTCCCACTTCCAAACTGGGAGTTCTGGCAGCGTCAATAATCCTGACGGTCTTTGATGTTCTGCCTTAACTTTAGAACATGTCAAACACTTACTAACATATAATGCTATATCTGCCTTCATATTTGGCCACCAATATAACTTTTTCAAATCCTGGTACATCTTGTCGGACCCAGGATGAATAGAGTATCTTGACTTATGCGACTCATGCATAATCAACTCTCGAATTCCTCCATACAATGATACCCAACTTCGGTCTCCAAAAGATAATACTCCTTCAGAACGCTTAACAAATCCCTTCTCATTTTCTGCCATCCCAAATATGTTCTCAGCAGGTCGATTTTCTGCTTTCAACGCTTTCGTTTGAGCTTCTAATATTTGAGACGGTAATGGCGATACGATAGTCATCCCTAATGACCTAACTCGTAACGGTGGAATTCTCTCCTTTCGACTAAGAGCATCAGCAACAACGTTTGCTTTACCAGGATGGTAGCGAATTTCACAATCATAATCGCTTAGCAACTCAATCCAACGTCGCTGTCTCATGTTGAGCTCTTTTTGGTTCAAAATGTGTTGCAGACTTTTGTGGTCAGTAAACACTACACACTTGGTTCCATACAAGTAATGTCTCCATATCCTCAAGGCAAAAACCACAGCGCCTAACTCCAAATCATGGGTGGTGTAGTTCTTCTCGTGCTTCTTGAGCTTTCTCTCGTTGCATTAACACAACTCCTAAACCTTTATGAGAAGCGTCACAATAGACGACGAAGTCCTCGTTACCTTCAGGTAACGTTAAGATAGGAGCACTACACAACATTTCCTTAAGTAACTGAAATGCTTCCTCTTCCTTATCTCCCCATTCGTACTTAACACTCTTTTCAGTCAATTTGGTCAACGGTTTTGCTAACTTCGAAAATCCCTCAATGAATCTTCGGTAATAACCGGCTAAACCCAAAAATTGACGAACTTCTGTTGGGGTCGTAGGTGCAGCCCAATCTTTAATCGCTTCAATCTTAGCAGGATCCACATGAACTCCTTGTCTGTCAATCACATGCCCTAGAAATTGTACCATCGGGATCCAAAATTCGCATTTAGAAAACTTGGCATACAGTTTCTCCTCCCTGAGCAATTCTAAGATAAGTCTTAGATGCTCCTCATGCTCCTTCTCACTCTTCGAATAAATTAGAATGTCATCGATGAACACAATCACAAACTTATCTAAGTAAGGCTTACACACCCGATTCATGAGGTCCATGAATACCGCCGGTGCGTTGGTCAACCCAAACGGCATCACCTGAAACTCGTAATGCCCGTAACGGGTTCTGAAAGCCATTTTCGGAATATCTTCCTCGCGAACTCGAAGCTGATGATATCCTGAGCTCAAATCGATCTTCGAATACACACTCGATCCTTGAAGTTGATCGAACAAATCGTCGATCCTCGGTAACGGATATCTATTCTTCACCGTTAACTTGTTCAACTCTCGATAATCAATACACATGCGAAACGATCCATCCTTCTTCTTCACAAATAAAACCGGGGCTCCCCAAGGCGAAGAACTTGGTCTTATAAATCCCTTTTCGGCTAACTCCGCTAATTGTTTCGACAATTCTTCCAATTCATTAGGTGCAAGACGATAAGGCGCTCGTAACACGGGTGCAGCACCAGGTATCAACTCAATCTGAAACTCTACTTGTCTAGTAGGCGGAATTCCCGGCAAATCATCGGGAAACACATCCGAAAAATCACGAACTATAGGTACATCTCCAATGCACCTTTCCTTCTTCTCCTTCCCTCCTTTCTCAGAAATTTGAGCTAAGAAAAGGCAACATCCTTTTTCCATTAGCTTCGGCAATTTAGTGCAAGATATGACCGCTAATCTAGATGGGCCTCTCAATTCCTTTCGATCTCCTGGTATGTTCAGAATCTCCTTGCCGTAAGGCACACGCACGATCTTCTCATCGCAAAGTATATGAGCACGATACTTCGACAACTAATCCATACCAATAATGACATCAAAACTTCCTAACGTGACGGGTAGAAGATCTATGTTGAAAGGACGATTCAGAAAGTTTAATGTGCAACCGCGAATGATAGTCCTAATCCTCTCAATATTCCCATTAGCTAACTCTACATCATAACCAATTCCTAAGGCCATCGGGGGTTTCTCTAGTAAGGGTGCAAACTTAGTGGACACAAAACTCTTATCGGCACCAGTATCAAATAGTATGGAAGCATAACGATTATTGAGAAGGAATGTACCAGTAACGACGTTCGGATCTTCTCCTCTCTCGTTCCCAAGTGCATACACTCTCCCATGAGCAGCTCCAGCTTCCACACGTTGGTCCCCATTATCTTGTCGTCCACGATTTCCTCCAGCTCCACGGTTTCCATTATTGTACCCATTACCACCCGATCCTTGATTTCCTCGGTTCCACGATTCCCTACACTCATTCCTATAATGTCCCTTCTTTCCACATCCATAGCAAGTAACATTTGCCTTACTCATAGTTTCAGGAGTAGCTTGAACCATAGCAAGTGGTCGAGCTCTACAATCCTTAGCTATGTGTCCCATCTTAGAGCAATTCTTGCATATCACAGTACATCGACTAGAATGATGCTTATAACATCGATTACACTTGGGTGCATCTCCATTGTAGCTCTTCTTGTCTCCATCTCCCATAGCATAAGCTCTAGTAGTTGTTTGTCGCTTGTTTCGACGATCATTACCCTTAGAGTGATCATCCCTCTTCCTCTTTCCATTATTGTCTTTCTCAGCTTCTTCCAATGCCAACGAGTCCATCAATTGTTGAGCGATAGTGATAGCCTCATGAATGTTTGCAGGCTTAGCAGAAATCACATCGTTCCTTGTAGCTACCGGCAACCCATCGGTATACCTCTCAATCCTTTGAGTCTCAGTCCTAACCATATCGGGACAAAGTAAGGCTAACTCTCGATAACGGCGATTGTAAGTTGCCATATCGGTACCTTTCACCTTATGGTTCCAGAACTCAATCTCCAGCTTCTTAATCTCATTCCTTGGGCAGTAAGTCTGAATCAGCAAAGACTTAAATTGCTCCCAAGTCATAGCATAAGCCACATCACTCCCAACCGAATTACGGTAATTGTTCCACCAAGTTAAAGCTTCATCCTTGAAGGTAAAAGAAGCAAACTTTACCTTCGCATTCTCCGCACAACCACTGACATTAAACACTGACTCAGTCTTCTCCATCCACCTGACTAAGTAGACCACTCCTTCAGTTCCACCAAACTCAATGGGTCTACAAATTTTAAACTCTTTGTAGTTACATCCATTAGCACGAACAGGTGGAAATGTTCCCACAGAATTGTTGGAATGATTTGACTCAGCTAGTAGCTCAGCCACTCGTTGCTCCACAAGTTGATTGATCATTGCTTGATCCACAGTAGGTGCGTTAAGTGGAACATGATCATTGTCTCCCTGAACATCAACATTTTGATTCCTGTTGTTGCGGTTAGTAGTGTCCAGGTTATCAGGAGTAGGGGTTTCAACATTTCGAGTAGGACGGCGTCCTCGACGACCAGGGGTAGTCACTGCAGGACCAGTTCTGGTAGCTCTAACAGGGTTTCGTCATACAGCCATTGATCGAAGTCACAATACAAGGTTTATAAGTCTCCAATAACATGTATCATAACGTCCAACAAGAATCCGATTAGCGAAAGTCGAAGTACGAACATAATACCAACACAATATCAACCACGCAAACAGGAACACAATTCTCCATGTACGCCAAAAACCGTAGAATATCATACGAAATCACCATCATCCATACAAGTAGCGATCGATACTTCGTTCCAAAAAAAAACCAAAAGGCATAATAAATACCAATCGTTCCATACGAGACGAACATACAATCCAAATAACATGACTTAAGGGATAGAATAACCAGCTCTCCTAACCAAGCACTCCCTGGCTTAGGAAGCAACATAACAACAACACAAATCTAAATCGATCTAGCAATGATGCTGGCGTAGACTCCTCAACTCCGATCCAAAACCATCCAAATTCCTCAATAACAATCCCTGCTCAACACTATGTGTATCTCTGTCCCTCTTGAGGTCCGCAACCTCCTTTTCTAACTCTGTGTCCCTCTGCCACAGCTTGCGATCTGCCTCACGAGCCGTGAGGAAACCTCTCCGCAGACTCTCTATCTGCTCATGTATCTCCATCATACCTCTCCTAATCGCTGTCGTCCTGCCCATGACAGTAATCAAATCACTCTCAACTCAGAATTAAACTCAGCAATAACCATCTCAAGTCGGTCAGACATCCGCGAGATCCTCTCGCCCTGTGCAGTAATCCGAGCCCACATCCTACCAATTTCACCCAAATCTGCATGCTCAGCAGAAACCTCAGAAGGTGCATCCAATTCAACGGGACTACCAGGTGGCAACTCAAACAAAATGGATGATCAGGTGAAACCGGCTCTAACGGATGTATCGGGGAATCGGGCTTCGCAGAATGAGCTGAATGTGCCGGCGAAAAATCATCATCAGGCATCTCCTTCTCCTGAGGATCATCCTCTTCCTCATCCTGAGGGTCATCATTCTCTTCCTCACCTTGAGGGTTATCATTCTGCTCACCCTCGTACTCCTCCTCATACTCCTCGTCAGAGGGGTACTTCATCAATCGTCATCTCTGAGCAGGTGAACCACGAGGCGATAAAATCGGTGACTTAGGACGTCAATGAGACGATAAAGTAGTGGCCGAACGCATGACCAACACGTATGCGTCATCAGGGGCCATAGTGATCTACGAGGGGCGACGCGTACTAGCAATAACAATTCTTAATAACAACACGTGCAAAGGAGGCTATGACTTGTGACAACGGCGTAGGGTAGGTGTAAGTGTTTCAAAACAACTAAACCGCGAACTCAAAATACCGTATCAAAAATCATCATATAATCCCAAATAATATATAACCAAGAAAGATTTAAAATACCGCATTACTAAAATCATTCGTAAAACAATTAAGCCATATAATTCCTCAAAACGCATAAAATTTCCCCAAAACGCATATAATTCCTCAAAACGGCATCATATCACTAAATCAATAAACCTCAAATCCTCAAATCATCTCAAGAATCCCATATCTAATAATCATCTCAATACCTCAATAATAACAATGATGCTTCGGCTTGGCGGGCTGGCGGGCAATGGTCGAGGATCGTTTTCTATAAAAATCGGTTATAGTTTAGGTGTCTATTGATGCGTGGGAATCGCACCTTGCTTTACCTCTCGAGGGATCTCGAGAAGCTTACAACCCCCACCAGGCAGTGTACCTGATCGTTGTAGTATAGTATAGTGACAAGTACCGGGGGATTGATCGTTCAGCTTAGGAATAGTGTCGCTAGGATTAGAAAACCTAATTAATAGTTCTAGAGGTGAAAGATGATTATTTTTGTATTTTTATATTTTTATGAAAGCAAGTAAAATCTCGGGTTTTGGAAGAGTGGGCGGAATTAGTTGCTATTCAACTAACCCAAAACTAAGATGCAATCAAAATAAAATAATAAAAATGAAAATAAACTAATTATACTAAAGTTGTGAGCAGTGGTTGGAGAAATTGTGTTTACTTAGACTTCATTACTCTGTAGATATCTTTTACATGTTAATTACTTGTTACACTTGTATGGATGACGGATTGTATTCCTTAATACCATTCGTGGGGTGGCATACATAACTCCCCAACTCTATGAGCTCTTATCTCCTCCTACACCATGACCCAGCACAACTATAGGGATTGTAAACAGTGGCTCATGCATTAAATACAACCAATAAAGACCTAGTACGCCTCGGTTCATGTTTCTTAAGACGTTCAAGCATGTTACCATTTGGAGATCTGCCAGTTTTCTTAAGCCTAACATATAATATCATTCATCCAAAACAAGAATAGACAAGTAATCAACACATAATCAACATCTAGGTTTCATTAGATCTAAGCAAACACAAAAGAGATCTAGCCTAGCATAGTAGAATTGAGACAAGAACAAGATATAAACAACCAACACATAGACATATTGATTGAATTGAAAGTACACTTATCTCAATTACAATGCAAGGTCTCAAGGGTTTGGAACCCTTGAAAAACTTGTAAAAGAGGCACCAAAATCGTCTTTAGGGTTTCACCAAAACCTCTCTTTTTAATGAAAAAACTAGAAAACTATATATAGGAAAAACAGGCTGACGGCGTCAAGAGTTACATGTGACGCCGTCACCTCGCCGCCATATACTTCCTCGGACGGCCTTGATCCACTTTTGACGGCCTATGTGACGCCGTCACCACCCACGGTATTTTATTCTTGCCACTTTGACGCCGTCATGAAGTCTTCTGACGCCGTCACCACCTACGGTGTTTAATTCCTCATGTCTGACGCCGTCAAGATGGTAGTCTTGACGCCGTCACCTTGTATCTTCAGCATGGAAATTTGGTACTTAGCCGTTTTCTTCACTTTTATGCTCCAAAAACGTCCAAAATGGCTGCTTTTCCAGAATTCACTCTCCAAACACCTAAAATCACAAAAGGAACGATTTAGGGCAATATTTGATCAAATAAATTCGGATTCGGGCTTAAATGACCCCCTAAAAACGGATCATTTTTCGCCTCATCATATACCCTTACACTTGAGATTTGCTTGTCCTCAAGCAAATGCGCTTTTATTCTACTCGAAAGACAAGTTAGGGGTCATTTAACACTAATATAAAAGTAATTACAACAAATAATCGTTCCACGACCAATAGACAAGCACGGAGGTCATATACAAGCACCTCACAAATAGTGTTTAGATACTCACATCTCTCGGATGTAATAAAGTAATATAACATTATGGAAATGGAAGATATCTCTAACTACCTGTCATAGCAAAATAGATTACCATAGGCTTGGGAAAGGATCAAACCTCCACCACATGGCGTAAGCACCTAGGATAAACTATCAAAGAGGTCTTTTAAAGGGTTGTAACGTTAGGTATAGGGATATGAATTACACGGTTTTGTTGGATAAAGGAAGTTTTACTGGTGGCGAGTTAACAATCTTAGTTAATTACATGTACAATATGGCGTTGCTAAGCCAAGACTAGACTCGACTTAAGCTAATAAATGAGAAATAACAAAAACATAAAATGAACATAGAATAAAAACGGGATGGTAGTCCGTATGTTTTTTTCTCTTTTTCCTTTTTTTTTTATTTTTTATTTATTTTTTATTTTTTTGATTTTTCGATTTTTTTTTTTTCTTTTTTTTTTTTTTTTTTTTTTTTTTTTTTGCATACACTCTTACCCTACCATCCAAAATAATACATCATAGGGAATGAACATTTCCCTTACACTTGAATCTTTACATACTTTACAATTAAACTAATCTAACGACTCGAATCAAGAAAATCAAAACACTTGGAGCACTTTTAAGATTAACGTACATATGGGGGTAATAATATTATGTTCTTCCCCATTACTCCATAAAATAAGTACTTACCCATGAGTCCCAATCGTCCCAAAACAATATGTACAAGGATATGACTCGACTTAGCAACCATGTAATCAATTAGATAGTTAACTTAGGGTTTAACAAATAACAATAATGCACTAAAAATGAGCGCATACACGGAAGGCTAAGGCGATTTGGGTGTACATTTAAGTGGGGTGTAACAAATTCTTCCTTTAAGTAAGATGCTTAAAGTTAGAAACGAAAAGATAGGCTCGGAGGGGTGTACTAGGGGTTTCGTGTACTAAAAATGAGTACAACGCTAAGGGTGTGGGAAAAATTAGTTGACTTAACTAGCCAAGTAATATGACTTAAATGGTCAAGTAATTATAATACGGGTTTAACACAAGGGTGATCCTAATGCCTCTTATCATATAGTAAATCCTACTACATGAATGTAGTCTCACTAGCGGTCTCGGGATGCATCACTAACGCAAGTTCTAGAATCTAAATGCTACCGGTACACTCATAAGCACCAATAATAAATGCTTTTCCTATCAAATCTAAAGGCGAACCTCACATTTTTGGGTGGAAAATTTTTCTGAATATACGGTTATGTGCTAGTCATACAATCTCCTATCCATGAGACGCTTGCTATGGCTAAAGTTTCACTCCTAATTGTTGTAAAAAATTTTAAATTTGGCGCTAAAATTGCACTAACAAATATTTCTCGTAGTTTTATTACACATCTACTATCAAACAAAACAAACTCAAGCGAAAGTGCATATGTAAGGTATCATCTTTTTACCCTCCCCTTACACTTAAGATGAACATTGTCCCCAATGTTCAAGTAAAGAATGTAAAAGTTAAAAAGTAAAGAGAATGAAATCAAATACTCCCCTGATTCGCTCGATATGGATTATAGGATGGCCAGGTTAAATCTTCTTTCAAGAAAATGAACAATCAAAGCTTCCCTTCCAGAATATAAATCATCTCCTTGTCAAACATAACCTGTAAAACCTGACAAAATAGACAAGACAACCTCGCGTAAAATCGGCGGCATCCTATATAAGTTCCTAAATCCTAGAAAACAAAGTAAGATATAATGCTTGTGGAATGAAGTTTGCAGATTTCCTGGAGATTATAAAACTTAATAATTCACAAAAACCATAAGACTCCGTTAGAAAAACAAAACCGGTAAAATTTCCAGATTTTAACTCCTGACGCCGTCAAGAGCAATACCCTGACGCCGTCAGAATGGACCTGCAGAAATTCTTATGTTAAGTTTCCGGAAAATTTATGGAAAAACTTTGTCCTACTTCCTGGAAAATCCTGCAAAACTTCATTGTGACTCGATACAAGCATTTGACTCTAACAAGTACTAATACACATGTCCATTTAATATTGTTGTGGTTCATGCTCAATTTCGTTTTTATAAACAAATTTGGATCTCCCTTACACTTATCTTTTGCAAAATACCTTTATATGCAATTAAGACGAAGTTAAAAACAAAATAAAGCATTTTCACAATTTACTTTGAAACATGAGCCACAAACAATAAAAATAAAACATGCATACGGAAACAAATAAAATCAAACAAACAAACAAACAAACAAATAAAAACACACAAAACATGGGTTGCCTCCCAAGAAGCGCTTGTTTTTGTTCGAGTCACGAGCCTGACTCTACCCTTACTTCACGGATAAAGGTGAGGTTTTCCCTACACTTAGGATTAAGTGCGGGTGAAAGTAGCGATACACACCCTTAGGGTGTAAATATGCCTCGTGAGGAAAGAGTGGTGGATGAATTGTATGCTCAAAGGTGCGGGATCCTATCATCATAGCCTTACCTAATTCAATTGGGTTAGTGGGTGAATTAAGATTTTCTCTTAGAAGGGGATCATCTTCTATCAATTTCGGGAGACTCCTAGTTGGGAATCCATCTTGACCTAATAAACCCGGTTTAAACCCATAATGTTTCTTGTGATCAATCATAAATGGGTGATGTAAGTATGTAAGGTCATGGTCCACTCCTATGTTGGCTTCTTCTCTACAAGGCTTGGGGTCTACTACCTTCAACGTAAAACTACCCGGACTACATGGTTTGATGGGTGGATCGGGACCTATTTCAATTCCTAAATCTTCATCCAAGGATAGAAGATTAGGTAATGGTTTTGGTTGAGGCTCCGGTTCATCAAAACTAGGAACTTCCCTAGAACTAGGAGTAAGGTTATCACTACAAGTGTTCAAACCTATATCCTCTGGTGGTGCTTGGTCCAAGGGTTCTACCTCAATTGGGGTTCCTATAGTCTCTTCTACTTCTTCCGGGTAAGTCACGGGCGGTGTATGTGCCTCAAATGATGGTAGGACTTGTGGGGTACTTTGTGGGCTTGGATTATCCACCTCATCCTCCATTGTACCTAGATTACCTATATGTTTGTTTTGTACTATGATATTAGGTGCCATCCAACTAGGTATCTCAACATGAGTATATTCATCCCCCAACAAACTTCCTGTTTGCTCCATCAAACTTGTTTTTGATTGATTTGTGATGTTGTTTGTTGGGTTGTCTACTCTATAATAATATTGGGCACAGTTTTCTATGGTATCCCACGCTTCTTCATCATTTAATTCCCTAGGGCCCCCATCGGCAAAATCATCGATGCGCATTTGGTCACATTGGCTGACACGATAGTAAAAGGTTTCGGTTAGGGATGATAAAGAGAAACTATGATGAGGGAATTTTCGAAGTAAAATTTTAAAACGAGTCCATGCATCATATATGGGTTCATCTCGATATTGTTTGAAATTCGAGATGTCAACAGGGTAGAATGGCCTTTTTGGTTGGTGGTATGGTGGATTCGCGTACTCCATAATGGTGAACGGAATAGTCAATGGAAATTACGAACAAACACACAAAGAAAAAGATAGACTAAAGAAGACCTAAAAATAAAAATAAAATTCTTACTAGAAAGGAATCTAGCAAGTAGACCTAATAAAAAGAAATTCTAACCTAGACAATAACTATATCCCGGGCTGCGGCGCCAAAAACTTGATGCGTGGGAATCGCACCTTGCTTTACCTCTCGAGGGATCTCGAGAAGCTTACAACCCCCACCAGGCAGTGTACCTGATCGTTGTAGTATAGTATAGTGACAAGTACCGGGGGATTGATCGTTCAGCTTAGGAATAGTGTCGCTAGGATTAGAAAACCTAATTAATAGTTCTAGAGGTGAAAGATGATTATTTTTGTATTTTTATATTTTTATGAAAGCAAGTAAAATCTCGGGTTTTGGAAGAGTGGGCGGAATTAGTTGCTATTCAACTAACCCAAAACTAAGATGCAATCAAAATAAAATAATAAAAATGAAAATAAACTAATTATACTAAAGTTGTGAGCAGTGGTTGGAGAAATTGTGTTTACTTAGACTTCATTACTCTGTAGATATCTTTTACATGTTAATTACTTGTTACACTTGTATGGATGACGGATTGTATTCCTTAATACCATTCGTGGGGTGGCATACATAACTCCCCAACTCTATGAGCTCTTATCTCCTCCTACACCATGACCCAGCACAACTATAGGGATTGTAAACAGTGGCTCATGCATTAAATAAAACCAATAAAGACCTAGTACGCCTCGGTTCATGTTTCTTAAGACGTTCAAGCATGTTACCATTTGGAGATCTGCCAGTTTTCTTAAGCCTAACATATAATATCATTCATCCAAAACAAGAATAGACAAGTAATCAACACATAATCAACATCTAGGTTTCATTAGATCTAAGCAAACACAAAAGAGATCTAGCCTAGCATAGTAGAAATGAGACAAGAACAAGATATAAACAACCAACACATAGACATATTGATTGAATTGAAAGTACACTTATCTCAATTACAATGCAAGGTCTCAAGGGTTTGGAACCCTTGAAAAACCTGTAAAAGAGGCACCAAAATCGTCTTTAGGGTTTCACCAAAACTTCTCTCTTTTTAATGAAAAAACTAGAAAACTATATATAGGAAAAACAGGCTGACGGCGTCAAGAGTTACATGTGACGCCGTCACCTCGCCGCCATATACTTCCTCGGACGGCCTTGATCCACTTTTGACGGCCTATGTGACGCCATCACCACCCACGGTATTTTATTCTTGCCACTTTGACGCCGTCATGAAGTCTTCTGACGCCGTCACCACCTACGGTGTTTAATTCCTCATGTCTGACGCCGTCAAGATGGTAGTCTTGACGCCGTCACCTTGTATCTTCAGCATGGAAATTTGGTACTTAGCCGTTTTCTTCACTTTTATGCTCCAAAAACGTCCAAAATGGCTTCTTTTCCAGAATTCACTCTCCAAACACCTAAAATCACAAAAGGAACGATTTAGGGCAATATTTGATCAAATAAATTCGGATTCGGGCTTAAATGACCCCCTAAAAACGGATCATTTTTTGCCTCATCATCTATTTACCTAGTTCTCTATAACCTTGGCTCTGATACCAATCTGTAACACCCCCAAAATTTGATACAGCGGAAGACTCACAAGCTTTCAGGGTGCTACGGGGATTGGTATCCAAACACAAGACATAAAGGAACGAGATAAAGTAAACATAGGAAAACACAACCAAAACGGGTTTTAAAGTTTACATTTATCCCAAGCATTATCCAAAGTAAGGCCCAATAGAAATAAACATAGGTCCACAATAGTTATCAGAGTTTTAGAAAAATAGATCCATAACCGGTGCCATTGCCAAGCCTCCAATCCCAAGCATCCATAGAGCATCACTTAATTACCTGAGAAAACGTGCTAAAAGTCAGCTTTCGCTGGTGAGATCATAGGTTTAAATTCATAATTCGATATAGTGGACATATACGCAAAACGCTTGCTAGCTAGACTAGGCCTCAATCATCCAACCAAAATAATCCAACCGAATCAAATCAACCAAATCAAATCAAACCTATAGGTGCACGCTATAGCTCAAATCAACCCAATCAATAGCTTACCTAGCTCAAGTCTAGGCCTCGCTCTATAACCAATCTAATAGCTTACCTAGTTCGGGGCTATGCCTCGCTCAACAACCAAATCTATAGCTTACCTAGTTCGGGACTAGGCCTCGCTTAATCCTACCTAGTTCTATAAGCATAGCAAGTTTTGAAATAAATAAATAAAGCGATAATAGTCCACATAAAACATTTGCACGTTTCTCACCCCAAGTATTGAAAACAAAGTTCAAGAGTAAAAGTGGGGCTATGACTCACCTCAAGTCCAGAAAATCCTCAAAAGAAATCGATAGAAGAAAGACGTAAGCAAACTCAAGCAACTCACGTAACGGCAACTACAGACTCGGCACTTCCTAACAATATCAAACTCGTTCAGAAATCATTTCCTCAAAATCAAATATTCCCATTCCCGAACGTATTCCGTTTTACTTTCCAAAAATATCCATTTCTCGAATTAACTTCATATTAATTTCAAATTCGACGTTTGGTATCCATATGGGTGAAGGGTCGACACAACTCAAACCAAAAAGCCACAACGAACGAAATAATAAACCAACTATAGGTCTAATATTAGCCCAACATATTATTTAAATAATTATCGAAGCTTATCAAATCCGTCGATTTGGAAATCTCCCATATTTATTTACGTAATATATCGTTCCAAAATTATACCTAACCTAAAGCACATAGCACAAAGAATTCTATTTGGTATATATCGTAGTCCTATAAATTCCTTATATATATCGTCGAATCGGCCAAATTCCACGAGATACGTAGTAATTTCTTACCCTAAAACATATACCACATCCTATGGGCGTCGTGGGATACGATGCCCATTAATATACTAATTTTATATAATCAAATAATTCGATCTAATCCGTCGATTAAATAAGTCACTTGCTATAGAAAATGTTTATATTAATCGTCATCTATCCGTGATAACACAAAGTCACAATATAAAGCCCACCTGCACTTTAAATAACCACAACCCGTATAACTCGATAAGTTTCTAAATTTATAAAAATCACGTTTTTAATTATTATTTACCCGACTTATTATTTCGCCATTATTTATAGTTATTATTTATAACAATAGTCCGACATTTATTACACTATTTGCATAGCATAATAACTATCGTTATATTATTATAACGTTTACTCGTGATTGTTTTATTATTAATAAACGCATTTATATATATATATATATATATATATATATATATATATATATATATATATATATATATATATACACGTTTAACACGTCTATATACGTATATAAACGATTATACTCTCAATAATAGTATTACGAGTATTATTTTTAATATTGACTTTTAAATATTTATCGAGTCATAGAATTTGGTCACATGTCCGAGTCATGACTCTCGGCTCATAGTCCAAGTCCAAAATAAGTATCAAGTCAAAAATAAATATATCATCTCCGTCCAAATCAATCCCATATCCACGTGCTATAACATGAGGGTCCGACTACAGCACCCAACTAACCTATCTCCGTCATCTAATGACCGTCTCACAATCGGTTCCCAAGTATCCACACTCGACAACACATCTCCAAAATATCTCATAACCCAAATATGCCACTCAAGTCCAAAATAATATTCCAATAAGCACCATGGTCAAAACATCACAACCACGACAATGACAATAATAATCCGACAAGTAATAATATATATCTGAATCAAAATAAATTACGGGTTGTGTTACCAAGTCAACCCGGGTCAATATAAGCCCGAAACAAAATACGGGAGTCACACCCGAGACCGATAGGTCTCGGCTAGCTCCTTCGAGCCACACCGAACCAAACAGCCCCCTTGAGGGTGTCGGCCGATAAACCAAACGACCACAAGGGTCCTCCAACATAACCAAGAACAATCAGACATCACAATCGAGCACCAAAGATCAAATATACACCGAATGGTCAAGAAAACAACACAATAATCACCCAAGCCGAGAGCAAAAGCTCTCGGTTGAGTCTAGACCCATCGAGAACAAGTGGACCCGGATACCAAACTTCCATTTAACCCATTATTATCAAAAACCCACTTGAATCTTGCATCAATAACCATAAAACCCGAAAAAAAAAATAAGATTCGTGACCCTAGGTCACGGTTCGAACCAAAACTCGAGTCAAAACTCGACCTACCTTCAAACTACAAGGCCAAATCGAAAGGAACTTCAAAAATACGAAAGGTGGTAAATAATTTGTGGTGATTTCGTGGTGATTTTAATTCGAGCAAGGTGTTATAGTGGTCCAAATCGCGCGTGGTTTGCACCAAAAGATAGACCGGGATGTAAGGATTAATTTGGTGGTGTTATTTTGTTGGTGATGGCGGCGGTGATGGTGGTAGCAGCCGTGTAAGCGGGCGGCTAGGGTTTGTGGTGATGATAATTGTTAAAGATGGATGAGAGAGAGAGAAATGGTGGTGTTTGTATTTGTGTTTTGTGTTTGTGTGTGTTGGGCGTGGGTGGTAATACCCAACCGAACCAAAACCGGTCCCCAAGGCCCAAAAATATAATAAAATGGTAATAATAGTGTAAGTGGTATTAAAAAGAGTGGGTGAGGTAACCCAAGGTCAATAACGCGGACCAAACCCGAAACTTAATTAAATAAACCGACACTCATTCAAATTGAGGTCTTTACCAAATATTAAAATACTCGAACCCGTAATTAGAATAAACAAAATTGTTAGGTTAACCTAGTGCCGGAGTCAATGTAGTGCCAAAGTAACAATCTCAAAATAAATCATCACGAACGAATCAAACCAAACCATAAATAAATAATAATTCCTCATAATCAACGTACGATCAAAAATACATTCCAACGTTCATAAAACATCTCGTCCAATAAACTTTTCAAAAATTCCAAAATTATAATTTTTAATGTAATGCGGGTTTTAAAAACGGCTCCCTATTTTACCAGTTGTCACATAAAACCTTTCAAATATACTAGGCTAAAAAGGAAAAACATGTAAGTATGTAAAGCAATACGAAGTCTGCATAATATTTTGAATGCATGAAACTAAATTCATGATCCTTGAATAAATTGTGGTTTTATGTTAAATTAAACAAACTTGAAAACATTGATCCATTAACCAGAAAAAGGCCAAATAGTTGTCTTCTTCCTGGGGATGAGCAAAACCGCCCGAATCCCGACAACCGACCCGATCCCGACATAAACCGATAGTCCCGAAACCGAATAATAGCTTCTCAGGTAAGGAGTCGGGATGGATTTTTAGCATTTTCAGGATTCGCGACGGGTCGGGACGGGCCAAAAACCGACAAAATACAAGCAAAAACCGACTACTTTCGGGGATGGGTCGGGATCGGGACGGGGGACGGGCAAAAAAAACCGACTACTTTCGGGTCAGTATTCAGTTTACGATTTAAGTGACTTTCGGGATCAGGATCATTCGTGACGGGTCGGGTCGGGTCGGGATCCGGCCCGATGCTCAGCCCTACTTCTTCCCACTGACAAAACGCATCAGCGTTTCTGTGACTTGGGACAAAATAAAAGAAATGATAATTCCTAATATGCCCCGATTGCCCAATTAATTTGTTTTTTTACCCCAGAATCCGGAGTTTCTGTATTTAGACTAGTCAACTTGACAACTCGACCCATATGACGCCAAGTGTCCGACATGATGGTCGCCAGTTGCCCAAAACTACACAAGTTGCCAAAAAAGTGCACAAGTTGCCCAAAAAGTGCACAAGTTGCTCTACCTTGTATTCCGAAAAGTGACACTTGTCACTTGCAGATTTCAGTTGCCCAAAAACTACCCTGGTCTAAATACAGAAACTTCAAATTCTGGGGCAAAAATGCAAATCAATTGGGCAATCGGGTCATATTAGGAATTATCCCTAAAAAAATCGCTTTTCTTGCACTTTAAAATTCTAGATTCAACATATAAGTATTGTTAAAGCTTTAGTATAAAAATGCACATTTAAATCAACTAATGGTGACTCAATTTCAGGTTTAAAACCCATTTTCGGACTTTAATGAAGACCAAATTAAACATCATAAATTGAATATTTAATATTTATTATGGACATAAATCGACGAGACCATCATGTTAGGAACATATATATATATATATATATATATATATATATATATATATATATATATATATATATGGAAGGGATCAAGTAAGAAGAATAATTAAAATAAGAAGGGTAAGAAGTAATTCTAGCCACACATTTCAAATTAGGAGGGAAATTTTGAATGAATATGCATCCACTTTTGTAGGTGCATCTGAAATGTGTGGTTGTGGTTACTTCTTATCATTCCTATTTTAATTATTCTTCCTATTTGATCCTAACTCTCTCTCTCTCTCTCTCTCTCTCTCTCTCTCTCTCTATATATATATATATATATATATATATATATATATATATATATATATATATATATATATATATATATATATATATATATATGACGCTAAACATGTAATAAATTTAAGAATTGAACCAAGAATCATACCTAATTATTGTTCTTAGATCAAACCCGAATTTTCCTAATCAAAGTGTGTAAACGTTTAGCTTCCAAATACCCAAGAATGCTTAACCAAATGATCAAAATACCAAAGTTTTCTTTCCCTTTTATTTGTTGTAGGCTGCCGAAATCAAGGGTAGACAAAGAGAGCAAAAGAATTGTTTGTGTGCTATTTTTTTGTTATGATGAATGAAGTCTAACACTAAGTTCATCATATACTATGTTATAAGCAAGAATCACCTTCAGTAGGTCGGGGATGCTCGAAATAAAGAATAGACATGATATTTATTTGATTAAAGAATTAGGGAAGATGTGTGTGTATTCTAGAGAGTGAAAGAAGGAAAACACACACACCTTGAAATACAATGAGACATCCTCCCATCCTAGTTGCAACTAGGACGGTATTTATAGGAAACTAAGTGCCATACTTAACAATGTTGACATATTTAGTCCCTGTACTTAAATACTATTGCAATTCCCATCAATGACATAACTTTAAGGCTAACAATCTCTCCCCAAAGTTGTGTCATACGGGAATTGCTTACAACGTTCCCTACAAGTAAAATTAAATACAAAATATAAGTGCAGCAGCTCCGAGAGTGGTCTTCAAACTTCATTGCTTCATTCATTAAGATATTAAAAAGTACCGTCAGCTCCAAGATTAAGCTTTTGGTTATGGCCTTGCAGTGACATATTTTGGAATCGGTTTAAATTTGCATGTACAATTTCAAACTTAGCATTGATAATGCAATTTATGTCCAAAAGCATTAATAGGGAGCCTTTTTCTACGAAGTGTAAACAAAAGGGTTAATATCTAAATACGTAACTAAACTTTTCCTAAAAAAGTTCGCCTTAAAATAACGAACTTTCATTTTGGTGTAGGTGACTATAGTGACGGACCAGAAAAATAGTTTGTGGGTGGCAATTTTTTTTTTTTTTTTTTTTTTTGACAATAGAAACAAAATAAGGAAGAAAGACTATGATCGAAATAATAAATCGAGTATTGTTACTTAGAAATAAAGGATTTGTAAGGTTTTAAAGTGTTGAATGTTGGGTTTGAGTACGTGCGTGGGGCACTTTGCTTTTTGAGTGGAGAGCACTTTCGAAAAAATGTCAAAATTAAAAAATAAAATAAAATATAATAAAAAATTAAACTAAAATCTTAACTTTTTCGATGAGCCATGAGGGGCATTGGCCCCCAATAGTTATACTATGGATCTGTCCCCGGGTGACTGAAGTAATAGAATATAAGTACATGAGACTAAATGTCAATTCTTATAACTTCTATAACCCACACAAACAAAATATATGTGCTTTTTTTTTTTTTTTTTTTTTTTTGAAAAGTTAAGTGACGTATAACGTATTTGTATATTATTAATCTATAAACAAAAAGAAAGAAGTAAAGACAAATAGAAAGGGGATCATTCTCATTCACGTAGTTAGGAATAGAATCCATTGATTAGTATCTGAAAGAATTGATACTCACTGGTTTTTGATCCATGAGAGAGAGAGAGAGATTTTTTTATTTACTTATTTTTTGCTTTTTGGTATGAGAATAAGACCTACCTACATGCAGTACGTATGTTTTAATTTTATACTTATCAGATCATGGGCTTTTGATAGCCTTGTCTAGTTCAGTTCAGACATGGCCCAAAATTATCTATCAATACAATATACATTGTATAAGAGTACGTAAATAAACACTAGTTATAAGTCCCGTGCACGCACGGGGTTTACAAATAAATCAAATTTATTTTAAAATTTTAGTTTAGTATATGGACATATAAGAATTTACCCGTGATAATTGAGATATAAGTACAGCTAATAGATATGCATGAGTTTTTCATTATGTATTAATATATATTAATATTTTGTAACAAAATTTATTAGATGAAAGATTTAACTCTGTTAAGCTCACATAGGTGTCGAGGTTGAGGTTGTTGTTTAACTTTAACTAGACATTTATCATATTAATATTTATCCACACTTTTCACAGCTCCCACTTGGATATATATTAATAGTAAAATGACATTAGTTGGCGTCTTGCAACACTCCAATGTCCCTAGTTCGACCCGAGCTAGGTTTCCTGGAAAACCTTTAATGATTCATCATTATAATTATTTTTTTTGTTTCTAATACTACATTAATAAAGAATGATTTCTCTTTATCAACTTTCTGTTTCTCGTTTCTTTATGATTGAACAAAATTACCAAAACATCTCAACGTATTCCAGATAGACTTTGGGCGTGGCCACGCAAACATTTTGTCAACCCTACGAGGGGCCCAGTAGTATTAAACTTCAGAACAAATCTGAAGGAACAAATTCTTTCTTGGCTACAAGAATAACCCACGGACTTTGCAACACTTCTGAAAACAACCCTTATAACTCCCTGTTACGGTGAGCGGTAGATTGCTTCACAAAAATGCACTACATCCATGACTCTTATCTGGTATCTCAAGTCTGAGGATAACTTTAAATATGATTCTCACAAATATGAAATCATATAGTTGGGATAAGTCCTATATTCAATTCATTGAATATCATGTGAAATTGGTATGACTACGCATCAATATACTTTCAAGTATATTCTAACCAATACTCAAATTTGTCTTAGTTTAATAATATTCCCATATCATTAATCCACAAGGGACAATTTAAAATAATAATTTATTCACGGATTTAAAAATGCAAATACAGGATATATTATTAAGACAATGATAAATAAACATAACCATATTTTATTTCATTAAACTTAATAATTGTACATTACATCCTTTATCCAAATACTAATCACAAATAGGCATGAAACTTACAGCTAAACGAAGCGCTATGCCTTCAGCTTGGTTATAAAGCTTAGTGCCAGGTAGAGGATTTGTTAATTGAACTGCTAAGTTGTCATCTGTGTGAACTTTGAGTAACCCGATTTCACCTATTTCGACTTGTTCTCGAACATAGTGATGCTTAATCGGGAAATGTCTGGTGCCTTTCATGATTCCAGGTTCATTGGCAAATGTAATTGCAGCTGAGTTGTTGCAATACATTTTTATAGGTCTTTGAATAGATGGCATAACCCCAAGCCCCGAAACAAACTTCCTTATCCAAACAGCTTCCATTGCAGCTTCTGAAGCAACTATATACTCAATTTCTATTGCAGACATCGCTAATATACTCTACTTCCTGCTCCTTCAATCCACAGCTGAAGCATAAGGGACTCTCTTCATGCGTTGCACCTCTGCAGGTGTTGAAGCACAAACTTTGCTACTCAAGACATGTTGTTCTTGCATTGGCAAATATCCCATCTTGGAATTTTGCATATTGAATCTCTTCAATATTTTATCACTGTAAGCACTTTGGCTTAATCTAATCAATCGCTGAGATCTATCTCTATATATCTTGATTCCAAGAATGAATGCAGCTTCCCCTAAATCTTTCATAGAAAAACACTTTCCAATATATGCCTTAACCCTTTGCAAACTTGGAATGTCCTTTCCTATGATCAATATGTCATCGACATATAAAATAAGGAATATTACATCACTCCCACTAGCTTTGTGATATACACATGGCTCATCAAGATTTTGAGTGAATCCATACTTTGTAATTTCACTGTCAAATCTTTTATTCCATTGTCGTGATGCTTGCTTCAATCCATAAATGGATCTTTGAAGTTTGCATACATGATTTGAGAATTATGGATTCACAAAACCCTTAGGCTGCGCCATATAGATGTCTTCATCTAGGCGACCATTTAAGAAGGCGGTTTTGACATCCATTTTCCAAATCTCATAGTCATAGTAAGCAGCTACGGCTATAAGAATCCTAATAGCCCTAATGTCAGCTACAGGAGAAAAGGTCTCCTCATAGTCAACACCAAATGTTTAAGTATAGCCTTTAGCTACTAACCGGGCTTTATAGGTGTGTACAATGCCATCCATATCAGTCTATTTCTTGAAGAGCCATTTACATCCAATTACCTTAGCACCAGGAGAAAGGTCTACTTCGATCCAGACTTCATTATCTCTCATGGATTGCATTTCCTCATTCATAGCAACTTTCCATTTTTTCTTTTCAGGACAATTCATGGCAGCCCTATAACTAGAAGGTTCATCAAGATCCCCTAGTATAGTCTCCTCACACTCTACGTTTAGACATAGGCCTTCGGGAGCTTTCACAGGTCGTGTTGATCTTCGAATGGGAACCACTTCAACTTCAGGTGGAGGACCTAAATTTTCAGGTTCCACAGGAAGTTGGCTAGTGTTTTCAGAAGGTGCTTCATGATGAGGCGAAAAATGAACCATTTTTAGGGGGTCATTTAAGCCCGAATTCGAATTTATTTGATCAAATATTGCCCTAAATCGTTCCTTTTGTCATTTTAGGTACTTTTGGAGTGAATTCTGGAAAATGAAGCATTTTGGACGTTTTTGGAGCATAAAAGTGAAGAAAATGGCAAAGTCTTAGTTTTCCTTGCTGGGAACAATACCTGACGGCGTCAAGAGTCTTCATGTGAAAGCGTCAAGAGTAAAAGTGGTGACGACCTAGAGAAAACGTGAGGGCGTCACGTATGGCCGTCAAGGTTCAGGAGACGGCCCAGAATGATATTACACATGACGGCGTCAAACTTGGATCTAGGCAATCCGATCTCACTATGGGCGGCGAGTTGACAGCGTCAGAAATTCCTTCTTTATGCCGTCACCCTGTATAATCTATATATAGTTTTGCAATTTTCATTCATTATGTGTGGAACTTTGTGTGTAATTTTAGTGGAACTTTAGAAGGGAACCCTAGCACGAATTTTACTGCTCTTTCAAGGGTTTTTACCCTTTAAAACCTTTCATGTTCAATTAAGATAAGTATCCTTTCAATTCTTTCAATATGTCTATGTGTTGTTTGAATATATCTTACGCTTGTCTTGAATTTAACATGCTAAGCTAGATTTCTTTTGTGTTTGCTTAGATGTAGTGAAACCTAGATGTTGATTATGGGTTGATTGTTTGTTTATAGTTGTTACGGATGAATGATTTCGATGTTAGGCTTAAGAAAACTGGCAGACTTCCATAGTGTGACATGCTTGAACGTCTTAAGAAACAAGAACCAATGCGTACTAGGTTATTATGGTTGTATTTAATGCATGATCGAATTCTAATGATCCCATGTTAGGAGCTTCTTGCAGGCTCGACATAGGAGTGAAGTAGGAGCTTATAGAGTTGGGGAAGTACGTACGCCACCCCACGAATGGTATTAAGGAATATAACCCATCATCCGTGCAATTGTAACAAACTATCAACCTGTAAAAGATATCTAGGGTGTAATGAAACCTAAGTAAACACAACTTTACCCATTATTGTTCACACCAAAATAGTTTAATTAGCTTTATTTTCATTTTTGTTATTTTATTTTGATTGTATCTTAGTTATTGGGTTAGCTGATTAGCAACTAATTCTGCCCACTCTTCCAAAAACCTGAGATTTTAATTGCTTTCATAAAATATAAAAAATACAAAAAGAATCATCCCTCACCTCTAGACCTAGTTTTTAGGTTTTCTAATCCTAGCGACACTATTCCTGAGTTGAACGATCAATCCCCCGGTACTTGTCACTATACTATACTACAACGATCAGGTACACTGCCTGGTGGGGGTTGTAAGCTTCTCGAGATTCCTCGAGAGGTAAAACCTGTTGCGAGGGGGCAATTCCCCCGTATCAAGTTTTTGGCGCCGCAGCCTGGGGAATAGTTATTGTCTAGGTTAGAATTTCTTTTTATTAGGTCTACTTGCTAGATTCCTTTCTAGTAAGATTTTGTTTTTATTTTTAGGTTTTCTTTAGTCTATCTTTTTCTTTGTGCCCTTTGTTTGTAAAACCATTTTCATTTGTCTTCATGGCGGATGAGATTCCATTTAGATCATTAACAATAGAGGAACAATTAGTTTACTCGGATAGATTTGCTTCCTGTTGTTCCAATGAATTTTTAAGTGATCTTAGCTATATACAAGAGGAGATGGATGTAAATTTTGATAGTTTTGATGAGTTATGCGCATGTGTGGCCTATATTAAACAATCATTGTTAGGATCAATTCCTTTTTGTAAGACCATTTGGAAAATTTTTGAGGAAAGCCTCCTAACCGTGAACCATGAGTTCAATGAATTGATGGGTTTGTATACATCACAACTTGAGGAAACAATTAAGGAGGATTTAGCCGAACATGATCATATTGAGCAAAAAGATGAATCCTTTAGGCAAATTGAACATTGTAATCAAGTTATTGAGGAAGGTTCTTATGAATCAGACTTAGAACTTGAAATGGCTAGAGAAGGATTTGAGATACTTAGGAACATGTTTAGGTTAGATTCTACTCAAACACGTGATGAGGATATAGGTGATGCTGAGATAAGGAAGGATGAGGTAAATAACACAAACCTACAAAGTACCCCACAACTCCCACCATCACTTGAGGAATACACACCACCCGTGACTTACCCGAAAGAAGTAGAAGAGACTATAGGAGCCCCAATAGAGGTAGAACCCTTGTACCAAACACCACTAGAGGATATAGGTTTGAATACTTGTAGTGATAACCTTACTCTTAGAGTCTTAGTTCTGGGGAATTACCTAGTGTTGATGAACCGGAACCTCAATCTTCACACAACTTTCCATCCTTAGATATACATATAGGAGACAAAAGAGGAGCCGACCCACCCATCAACCCATGTAGTCCGGGTAGTCTTAGGATAAAGGTGGTAGACTTTAAGCCATGTAGAGAGGAAGCCAATATAGGAGTGGAACATAACCTTACATGCTTACATCACCCATTCATGATTGATCATAAGAAACATTATGGGTTTAAACCAGGTTTATTAGGTCAAGATGGATTCCCAACTAGGAGTCTCTCGAAGTTGATAGAAAATGATCCCTTTCTATTAGAAAATCTTAATCCACCAATTAACCTGATTGAATTAGGTAAGGTTATGATGATAGGAGCACACCCCTTTGAGCATATAATTCATCCACCACTCTTTCATCATGAAGCATATTTCCACCCTAAGGGTGTGTATCGCTACTTTCACCCGCACTTAATTTTAAGTGTAGGGAAAACCTCCCCTATTTCCGTTAAATAAGGGTAGAGTCAGGCTCGTGACTCGAACAAAAACAAGCGCTTCTTGGGAGGCAACCCAAGCCCCTTTTTATTTGTTCGATTGTTTGTTTGTTTCCGTATGCGTGTTTTATTTTTATTGTTTGTGGATCATGTTTCAAACTAAATTGTGAAAATGCTTTATTTTGTTTTTAACTTCGTCTTAACTTCATATAAAGGTATTTTGCAAAAGATAAGTGTAAGGGGAAACTCCAAATTTGTTTTTAAGAACGAAATTGATCATGATTCTCCACAATATTAAATGAACATATATATTAGTATTTGTTAGAGTCAAATTCTTGTATCGAGTCATAATGATGTTTTGCAGGATTTTCCAGGAAGTAGGACATAAGTTTTTCCAGAAATTTTCTGGAAACTTAACGAAAAGAATTCTGCAGGTCACTTCTGACGGCGTCACGAGTTAACTCTTGACGGCGTCACGTGTAAAATTCTGGAAATTTTTCTAGTTTTGTTTTTCTAACGGAGTCTTAAAGTTTTTGTCAATTCTTTAGTTTTATAAACTCAAGGAAATCTGCAAACATTCATTCCACAAGCATTATATCTTACATCGCTTTCTAGGATTTATTATTATATATAGATTGCCGCCGATTTTACGCGAGGTTGCCTTGTTTGTTTTCTCAGGTTTAACAGGTTATGTATGACAAGAAGATGATTTATATTTCTAGAAGGGAAGCTTTGATTGTTCATTTTCTTGGAGGAAAATCTAACCTTGTTGACACACTATCCACACCGAATGAATCAGGGGAGTATTTGCTTTCATTCTTTTACCTATTTCACTTTTACATTCTTTAATTGAACATTGGGGACAATGTTCATCCTAAGTGTAAGGGGAGGGTAAATGATGATACCTTATAGGATACGCTTGCACTTGAGTTTGTTTGTTTGATGGTAGGTGTGTAATAAAACTGAGAGAAATACTTGTTAGTGTAATTTTAGCGCCAAATTTAAATTTTTTTACAACATTTAGGAGTGAAACTTTAGCCTTAGCAAGCGTCTCATGGATAGGAGGTTGTATGACTAGCACAAAACCGTACTACTCAGAAAAATTTTCCACCCAAATATGTGAGGTTCGCCTTTAGATTTGATAGGAAAAGCATTCATTATTAGTGCTTATGAGTGTACCGGTAGCATTTAGATTCTAGAACTTGCGTTAGTGATGCATCCCGAGACCGCTAGTGAGACTACATTCGTGTAGTAGGATTTACTACATGATAAGAGGCATTAGGATCACCATTGTGTTAAACCCGTATCATAATTACTCGACCACTTAAGTCATATTACTTGGCTAGTAAAGTCAATTGATTTTTCCCACACCCTTAGCGTTGTACTCATTTTTAGTACACGAAACCCCTAGTACACCCCTCCGAGCTTATCTTTTCATTTCTAACTTTAAGCATCTTACTTAAAGGAAGAATTTGTTACAACCCACTTAAATGTACAACCAAATCGCCTTAGCCTTCCGTGTATGCACTCATCTTTAGTGCATTATTGTTACATGTTTAAACCCTTAGTTAATTATCTAATTGATTACATGGTTGCTAAGTCGAGTCATATCCTTGTACATATTGCTTTGGGACAATTGGGACTCATGGGTAAAGTACTTGTTTTATAGAGTAATGGGGAAGAACATCAATTATTACCCCCATATGTGCATTAATCTTAAAATTACTCAAAGTGTTTTGATTATCTTGATTCGAGTCATTAGATTAATTTATTGTAAAGCATGTAAAAATTCAAGTGTAAGGGGAATTTTCATTCCCTATGATGTATTATTTTGGATGGTAGCGTAAGTGTATGCAAAAAAAAAAAAAAAAAAAAAAAAAAAAAAAAAAAAAAAAAAAAAAAAGGTTAATAAGAAAAGAGAAAAACATACGGACTACCATCCCGTTTCATTCTATGTTTATTTTATATTTTCGTTATTTTTCATTTATTAGCTTAAGTCAAGTCTAGTCTTGGCTTAGCAACGCCATATTGTACATGTAATTAACCAAGATGATTAACTCGCCACTAGTAAAGATTGCCTTTATCCAACAAAACCGTGTATTCCATATCCCTACACCTAACGTTATAACCCTTTAAAAGACCTCTTTGATAGTTTATCCTAGGTGCTTACGCCAAGTGGTGGAGGTTTGATCCTTTCCCAAGCCCATGGTAATCTATTTGCCGAGATAGGTAGTGAGAGATGTTTTCCATTTCCATATTGTGATATATACTTTATTACACCCGAGAGATGTGAGTATCTAAACACTATTTGTGAGGTGCTAGTATATGACCTCCGTGCTTGTCTTTGGTCTTTAGTGGAACGATTATTTGTTGTAATTACTTTTACATTAGTGTTAAATGACCCCTAACTTGTATTTTGATTAGAATAAAAGCGCATTTGCTTGAGGACAAGCAAATCTCAAGTGTAAGGGTATATGATGTGGCGAAAAATGAACCATTTTTAGGGGGTCATTTAAGCCCGAATTCGAATTTATTTGATCAAATATTGCCCTAAATCATTCCTTTTGTCATTTTAGGTACTTTTGGAGTGAATTCTGGAAAAGGAAGCATTTTGGATGTTTTTGGAGCATAAAAGTGAAGAAAACGGCAAAGTCTTAATTTTCGTTGCTGGGAACAGTACCTGACGGCGTCAAGAGTCTTCATTTGACGGCGTCAAGAGTAAAAGTGGTGACGACCCAGAGAAAACGTGACGGCATCACGTATGGCCATCAAGGTTCAGGATTTGGTGACGGCCCAGAATGATATTACACATGACGGCATCAAACTTAGATCTAGGCAATCCGATCTCACTATGGGCGGCGAGTTGACGGCGTCAGAAATTCCTTCTTGATGCCGTCACCCTGTATAATCTATATATAGTTTTGCAATTTTCATTCATTATGTGTGGAACTTTGTGTGGAATTTTAGTGGAACTTTAGAAGGGAACCCTAGCACGAATTTTACTGCTCTTTCAAGGGTTTTTACCCTTTGAAACCTTTCATGTTCAATTAAGATAAGTATCCTTTCAATTCATTCAATATGTCTATGTGTTGTTTGAATATATCTTACGCTTGTCTTGAATTTAACATGCTAGGCTAGATTTCTTTTGTGTTTGCTTGGATGTAGTGAAACCTAGATGTTAATTATGGGTTGATTGTTTGTTTATAGTTGTTACGGATGAATGATTTCGATGTTAGGCTTAAGAAAACTGGCAGACTTCCATAGTGTAACATGCTTGAACGTCTTAAGAAACATGAACCAATGCGTACTAGGTTATTATGGTTGTATTTAATGCATGAGCGAATTCTAATGATCCCATGTTAGGAGCTTCTTGCAGGCTCGACATAAGAGTGAAGTAGGAGCTTATAGAGTTGGGGAAGTACGTACGCCACCCCACGAATGCTATTAAGGAATATGACCCGTCATCCATGCAATTGTAACGAACTATCAACCTAGAAAAGATATCTAGGGAGTAATGAAACCTAAGTAAACACAACTTTACCCATTAATGTTCAAACCAAAATAGTTTAATTAGCTTTATTTTCATTTTTGTTATTTTATTTTGATTGCATCTTAGTTATTGGGTTAGTTGATTAACAACTAATTCCGCCCACTCTTCCAAAATCCCGAGATTTTAATTGCTTTCATAAAATATAAAAAATACCAAAAGAATCATCCCTCACCTCTAGACCTAGTTTTTAGGCTTTCTAATCCTAGCGACACTATTCCTGAGTTGAACGATCAATCCCCCGGAACTTGTCACTATACTATACTACAACGATCAGGTACACTACCTGGTGGGGGTTGTAAGCTTCCTGAGATCCCTCAACAGGTAAAACTTGTTGTGAGGGTGCAATTACCACGTATCGCTACATCTTCTTGATCGTCTTCTAGATCATATACTCTCCCACTGAATTCTTGAGATATGAGTTCCTTCTCCAAGAAATCTCTATACCTTGCAACAAAAACTTTGTTTTCAGGTGGGTATTAAAAGTAGTAACCCATTATTTCCTTTGGGTATCCTACGAAGATGCATTTTACAAATCTTTGTTGGAGTTTATCTGCTGAGTCAGGTTTAATATACGCCTCACAACCCCAGACCTTTAGATAAGACAAGTTAGGAGCTTTTCCAGTCCATAACTCATATGGTGTCTTATCTACCTTCTTTGTTGGAACCATATTTAGAATGCGAACCACAGATTCTAAGGCATAATCCCAAAACGAAAAAGGAAGAGTTGTTAGATTAAACATAGATCGTATCATATCTTGCAATGTACGATTCCTTCTCTCAGATACACCATTTTGTTGTGGAGTATATGGAGAAGTAAGGTGTTGGACAATTCCCTCCTTAGCTAAGTAATCTATAAACTCTTGACTCACGTATTTACCACCTCTATCGGATCGAAGAGCTTTAATCTTCTTTCCATGTTGCAACTCTACTTCTGCTTTAAACACTTTGAATGTTTCAAATACCTCATGTTTATGTTTAAGTAAATAAACATAACCACAACAGCTATAATCATCCGTAAATGTTAAGAAGTAGCTAGCACCTCTCCTTGACACATGTCTAAGTGGTCCACACACATCTGTGTGAATAAGACCAAGTAGATCAGAATCCCTTTCAATCCTATTCTTAAAGGGTTTCTTTGTCATCTTCCAAGCAATACAAGATTCGCACTTATCGAATGATTCATCATTGATCTTTTCTAAAAGCCCATCATGTTGCAGCTTTTCCATGCGAGCCTTGCCAATGTGAGCAAATCGACAATGCCAAAGATAAGATGAATCCAGACCTTTCTTGATTCTCTTATGATTGATTCTATACATTGAATTATTTTTAACAAAAGCATTAGCATTATCATTATCATTCATATCAATCTCAAAAATACCATTCACAACAATAGCATTAAAATAAAAAACACCATTTAAAGAAACTTAAATTCCATTGCTAGTAACAGTATGATCAAAACCAAGGTTCAACAAACATGAAAATGAAATAACACCTCTAACAATTGATGGTGCATAATGACAGTTATTTAAAGATAGTTCAAGGCCCGAAGGAAACACTAAATTAAATACGCCTATAGCTTCAACTCCCGCATGTGCTCCATTACCCATGTGCAAGAATTGTTCTACATAGGCCAGCTTTCTCTCAACTCTAAACCCCTGCAAGGAATTGCAAATATGAATGCCACATCCTGTATTATATACCCATGAATTCAATTTAGGAGTAAGAGTGAATAATTCAATCATAAAGAACGCACCTAAAGTACTGGGGTTACCAGCCTCATTATTCTGCTTCTTTTGTCGCAAGTCATGAATGTAGAGTGGACAATTGCGCTTCCAATGGCCCTTTTCATGACAGTGGTGACAAGCCTGACCCTTCTTGTTTGGAGGATTCACCTTGTTCTGCTTAGGCAGATGCTGTTTCACCTTGGGCTGTGGTTGATAGGCCATGACCTGCTTGCTTTTATCACCCTTCCCTTTGCCTTTGTTCACATGCGATTTCTTTTGGATTCTCCCCCCATGAATCCCCAACACTTACGGGGTAGGAGACTTGCCCTTGGCTGGTAGACTTTTCTCATAATCAACAAGCAATGCGAGTAATTCTGAGACTGTCTTCCCCGAGCAATGCATATTGAAGTTCTGCACAAAACCAGCAAAATCCTTGTTAAGGGACCTGTTGATCAAGTGCACTTGTACATTCTCAGGGTAACCAAATCTAATTCTGTGAAGTTGATCAAAGTTGTCTCTCATCTCATTCACATAATCTTCAACTGGTTTACCATCACCATGCTTGCAGCTGTGTAGTTTGTCAAGAGACTCATTCAATTCAACTGCATGAGACTTTTCATAAGACTTTTGAAGTTCATCAAGCATATCTTTTGGAAAGTAGTACTCGAACTTCTTTTGTAACTGAGCATTCATACTAGTGAGCATTAAACAAGCAACCTGATTGTATTTAGCATGCTCAAGTCTCCAAGCCTCCTTAACTGCTTCTGTTTCAGTTCCAACAGGCTCCTCAGGGCAAGAAGTTTTCAAGTAATTGAGTTTGCCAGTCACCCTCAAGACAATTCTGAGCGACCGGTACCAATCATTGAAATTCTTTCCAGTCAGTTTTTCCCTTTCAAGATGACTCTTGAAAGCAGAAATCACAGTTGGGTTATCGGGTTAAGCCATATCTACATATAAAGTTCAAATATTAGTATTTTCTATAATAAATATTTCCAAGAAAATATAATAGCCAAGGCTATATTCATATAACCAACTAATTTTCTTAAAAATCTTGAATCCAACTTTACATAGTTCCACCACATCAGTTGATCTGCTAGTGGTGAAAGTATAAAAGATGGTAATCTATCGAACAATAATTGGCAAACAAGATTTTCAATTCCTAGCACTACAAAAAAAGAGGCTTTTTAAGACCAACTTTTTTGGAATAGATTAAAAATGGTGCCAAATACGTGTATTTGACACCATTTGGATGTACGTGTCAAATACATATGTATTTGGAACCACTTATTATAAACCGTGCCGAATACATATCCATTTGGAACGACTTATAAAAGTCGTTCCAAATATATGTGTATTTGGAACAGTTTTAATAAGTTGTGGCAAATAACTATGTATTTGGAACGGTTATTAAAAATCTTGCCAAATAACTAGTATTTGGAACGACATTTGGAAAAACCGAACCAAATGATTATTTCTCGCAGTTTTACCTTTTTTCGCTACACATCGACTATGTTTCATATTTTCCTCTTATTGACTTCAATCTATAACCAATAATACTCTTGTATATTCATTTGGCCGAAAATTAAACATAATTGGCCTTCGATATTTATGCAAAAGGTATAGAATCATCCAATAACCAAAACACCGTCAACACCCTTTTGTAGTTTTGAAAAAAATAGATTGGAAGATTTGGAAACAAAATACACACATGAACGAGTCAACCATCAATAGACTTTCAATAGCTTTCGTCGTTACATAATTGACCTCATAATAAACGAATTGGACGTTCAGTAAACTTGATGTAAATTGTGTTCAGGGTTATTAATCTAAAAAATAAACGAACACAAACAATATTTTATATTTTTTATATTATATCAATGACTATGAAAAAAAGTCTCATTCGTTCATATATTCTCTGAGTCAATAATATACTTGAATGTATGTATAAATCAAACTTCAAATAAAAGTTAAGATAACTAAAAACTATTAAGAAATTAGTTGTTATTATATTATTTGAAGGTTGTCGAGTGCAAAGGTAGCTAAAGATTTCATGAGAGACTCATGTTCATATCTCGCAATGTAAACATCTTAAGATGGGTAGGAAACAACCACAACTATATTAGATAGACCCGGTATATCAAAGACATCTTAAGATGGGTAGGAAACAACCACAACTAGACCCGGTATATCAAAGACGATATAACATGATTTCCCCGGGAAACGTTCATTTGTTTGACACTAACCATGTCCAATTAGCTTTGATATAATAATAGTAAAGAAACTTTTATAGGTTTGGTTAAGCTTATTTTAAAGCTCTTGAGATTATTTGACTCGGGGGTGTTTGGTTAACCTTATTTTAAACCTATTGTGATTATTTGACTCGGGTTATTTTTCCTAAACCCAATTTTTTTGAACGGCTATAATTTTTAGCTTATTTTTCAGTTTATGTGCATATTTAGTATATTTATGTCAAAATAAACTTATAAATCAAAAAAGAAATCGGAAAATATGAGCTTATTAAATATAAGCCGAGTGAAATACACTTATGAGAAAAGTTAGATGTAGACCTCAAATTCTCTATAAACCCAATGAACCAATCGTGACCACCTATTTTTGGATTAAAAAAAAAAAAAAAAAAAAAAAAAAAGAAAAAAAAAAAAACTTCCATCCGTTTTTTAAAAAGCTAAATATTCACAAGCCGTTAATTATTACGTGAAAAGAATCATACCATCACGACGAGAATTAAATTTTCTTTCTATAGAGGGGCACTTCTATATAGTTTCGACTTTTTTTTTTGACTTTTGTATGAGTTTTGAAATTTACGTTTAGAAAAATCAAATGTAATATGTAATTATAAAATCACACACATGTGATTTTATCAAATCACATGTGGTTCATAACATAGAAATCACACGTGATTCCTAACATACAAATAACATGTGATTTTTTTAGGCACAAATTTTAACACTAAACAAAGCTCGAAAAAAAGTCTATCGAAAATATAGCGAAGTGCCCGTGTACTGAAGGATAAAAAAATTCTCGTCGTCGCGGTGGTTTATTTTTTTGTCGCTTGGCGATTTACCTTTTGTTAGATATTTTATTTTAAAAAAAAAGTAAAAAGTAGTTTTTTTGGTTTTGATGAAAACATAAAGAACCAAAAATAGGATAAAGAAAAACCCAAATAATTCGTAAATGCCGCTACTTTTTTACCCAAAATTTTAAAATTCATTTTCCCCACTTAACTAAAACTTTGATTTCCCCTAGATTAAGCCCTAATCTTTTCGCATAACTAAAGCCAATTCAACATCTCATAGTTCGAACATAGGTGGATTTGCCCTATTTTTGATCTTTTGATTTCCGCCTAATTCTGTTGTGAACGTCATTGGTCTCGTAAGTATAAAACTCTTAATTGTTAATGTGGTTTTTAGGTTTATATAGATCTAATCTTATTATACAAAAACGATATTGGCTTTACAACAAATCTCTACATTTGTTTTTTTGAAAATCTATTTTGGTTGTATGAAAATTAATTTTGCCCTGCTCGATCTTGTATATCCGTTTGCATTCACTAGTGTATTTAGCATTACATTGGTGGGTTTTAATTAGTTAATGCTTGATTACAGGTCTCATTGAATCTTTTTATATGATGATTATTTTTATTCATGTCTTGTTATGGAATGCGTATTGGTAAAAAAACGTAATTCTTATGCTATTGACGGTCAGATGTTTTGAAAAATTGATGTTATCAATATCTTCTTAATATACCAAATAAATGATAATCATCTAATTGTCCATTAGTTAACATTGAGTTTTTATATGAACATGTGTTATTCTTTGGTTTATCTTTGGTTTATCTAACATTCTTTTGTTTATGAACCGTACCTTTTGAGCATATCATGGATAATGGAATGCATTTGAAGGACTTCAAATAGCTTGTTAACTTAATATACTTTTCAGGTAGCTTTGGCTCATTAACCACACAATATCTTCCTTTGAGGCATTAGTGATAGCAGCTATATCTTCCTCTGAGGTAATTTATAGAATTGTTAACAAAGAGTTAAGTATTATAGAATCACCAACATTAGGTATGTATCATACTAATTTTATGATAACAGCTATTCATGTTTTGTGGCATCATTTTCTATGTTTTAGTGGGTAATTCAAGTCATAATTGAATTATTCTATTTGTCAATTTGCTGAAGTGTTATAATAAAAATAGCTGATAATAAGCTGATCGATTGGTTTTGGCAGATTAACAATAGTTGAATTGAGATTGTTTTCAACAAATCTGATGTCTGTATAACTTGTGCCATTTCCTCCACCTAACGAGGATCTGTTTCAGTTTGACTCTAATTATATTTCGTTCATCAGGTTAGTATGAGTTCGGGCCTTTAGTGAACTCGTCTTGACGAAGAGCCACACATTACGATAACTAGCAATTAATTAAACATCATCTCTTTATGAAAATGAGACAGGCTTGATGAAATAATGAAATGACATTCGACTGTTATATGCGAATATTGTTTGCTATTTTCTTGATGCAGGTTCAAACTTCTTTGAATGTAAAAGTAGTTAATTTTAATGCTTATTACTCCGTACTATTTTCTTCTTTCAAGTGAATGTTAGGACAAATTTTAACGCATTGACCCGTTTCAAATGAGAACATGAAAATCTTTAGGATAATTTTTAACCCGTTTGCCCATGTTTAATTAAGAGGTTGTAAAATCTAGACCTATGTCTAATTGCTTTTACACTATGTACTGCTATTTTGTTTACCGAGTTTTAATCATCTTTCATGCATATTGCTAATGCTTAATATCTATATTATGCAGGGTTCATGAAGACGTTATCCAAGTGGAACTTCTTGTTCTAGTTAGAAGTGAAGATGTTTAGTACTTAGTAATATGAATAGATTATGTCGACCTAGATAAGAAACATGATTTACAAAGATGTTCAATGCATATTTTTCTTTTTTGCTTATAACTATTTGGGATTCAAGTGACTGAATTGACCTCATTATGAATGATTAGTACAAGTTGAGTTAAATTCATTTTACGCTTATTGATTGAATTTTATTTACGCGCATTTGACACAGTTGGTTAAATATGATAATGAATCGAATCTATTTGGGATGGACGAAAGTTGTACCAAATACACGGGTGGAATGATTTCTAACACCGTGCCAAATGTTGGCAAGGACGATAAAAAAGAGCCAAAGATGTTTTGGCACGAGAGATGAAACCGTGCAAAATACTTTCGGCACAGGAAACAAAAATTGTGCCAAATACGCATTTGGCCATTTGGCTCGGTAGATGAAAAGGTGCCAAGTGTGCATTTGGAACACGAGATACCAAGCATGCCAAATATCTTACAAATGGCACATTAAATCAAAACCGTCCTAAAACCTGTGCCAAATACTTTTTGGCACATTTAATGCCCGACCTAAATGTATTTGGCACCCTCATATTTAGGACAGAGCCAAAACCGTGCCAAATGCCATTTGGCACAGTTTTTCGAGTATTTGGCACAGTTTTCGCCCCTCTTAAATACCCTTTTTTCTTGTAGTGTAGATCATTATGGGCTTTACATCAAATTGATCCATCAATTTGCAATGTAAGCATGTTTCATCCCATCACATGCCTTAAGTTCTAGGTCTCACGCACAACATAATTAAGTCATCTACCTTAGAAACATGTAAAATTCCTAAGATTAATACAAAAAGTTCGACTTGAGGTATTGGGTTCACCAATTAAAAAAGAACCTACAATTATCGCCCACTAAAGTGGAATTGAGGTAAATCACCCTTAAGATGATATTGTACAATAATGGAGTTAAAAGAAAATCGTTTAAGATGTATTCGTAAGTGTGATAACCAAGGCAGACTCTAAGGCTCTTTCCAAGCCTTCTTAACACGACTATGAATTTGTCCCAAAGGAGTTACTTTTAAAAACATGTATACAAAACTATCAATCAAGCAAAAGTTTTTGGATTAAATCTTAAAACATGTGACAAAGTATGAATCTTGCTAGTCTCGCCTGGGAGCCATTTACCGTACGAAGCGAACCACTGTCGGCACATAAGACACCGCAAAATTCAATCTTTATCACTTAAAGTTTCACCATTATTAGTCCAATTTATTTTCTTTATAAAAATTACCCTTTTATTGCTTACAATCATATCCATCAAATTAAAACAATAAAACAAGTAATCAAAGACAAATCATAACAACTAATAATCATAACAATTATAAAGGTGAAATATATAGCCACATGCAATCTTGACTAGAAAAGATCCTAATAAAATCAATTCTAGGTTTTAAAATGCATATAATCAACTAAGGTCTTCCCTTCTTAATGGAAGTGGAGCAACATACATTGACAAGTCAGTAGTGTAGGCCAAAGTTAATCACATGCCACATAGCACATAAATTGATTTTAATAATTATACTGAGGTCTTCCCCAATTTTAGATCTATCTAAACATGTGATAAAAAACAAAAAACAATCAATGATCCATGACTGACATGCATGTTTCGTCATGGATCTAAGCATAACAATTATCCACATAGGTCACAAGTACGTCCAATAAACTGGTTAATGACCTAGGGTTTCTAATTAATTACAAGTTAATTAATTTAAACCACAAACCCTAATTAGGGTTTCATGGAAAATCGACCCCACCCCAAAAATTAGGGTTAGGGTTTCGATTTTTTTTTTTAATTTTAAAAGAAAAAAACCTTGATCAAAACATGTATCTAAAACAATTAATGATCTGATTTTTATTATGTTTTAGTAATCAATTACATGTTAAACATGGCTCGTGATGCCACTGTTAGAATTTAATAATCAAAGTACACATATTGCGGAAGATAGGATCAAGTATAACACATAAAGAATAACTAAAACATAAATAGGAACATACCTTTTAGCACTTCAACAAATCTTGAACTTGTGTAAAATTAGATCAATGATAAACCCCTTACCGTTTTGTTTATCGATCTCTTGATAATAACTATAGTGAATTATTACCTCGTTCTTGTACACACAAACTATATCGAATAAAAGAGATTGCAAGATCTAATAAAACCACTTGATTTTTGTACAACAAAAATCGATCCAAAACCCTAGGGGTGTTTGGTCAATCGGATTTGAGCAAGAAAAGGAAGAAGAAAACTTTAGGGTTATGTATGTACACAAAAGGCGAGAAACAAATAACCCTTGTGTTTGTATATATACTAGATGAATCTTGGAGGGCAAGTTTGAGGTGGATTGGGTTTCCCCAACCCTTGGGTCGACCGGCCATGCACCCACAAGGGGTCTTCCGGATCCTTCTTGTCCCCTAAATACATTCTTGTCCCTTTTATTTTTATTTAACGATAGTTAGTACTTACGGTTAACAACTAATGACCATTAAGTCCCTCAAGTGTTTAAATAATTATATACATAACATTTAATATAATTATACTTTTATTCTTGTTTGTAATGTGTGCAATCCCGAGGTCTCGGGTTCGATACTAGACATTTATCGTATTAATATTTATCCATACTTTTAATAGATCATGCCTGTTTTCTCCACGGGTGCGTCCCAAGGTAGCAATGCTATCGTTACCTCCCATTCCCCAAGGTTGGTGGTTTTGACGTTTTTGTTGATTCGTGTGATGTCAAAACATAATAGGTATTCATTCATTTGAACACATTTTTTGTTCCAGGTTCCATACATTAGACAAATAGGTCCGTGACGTTGGACTTTAAAGCCGGTGTAGTTCGCCATCAGATCATTGATGATGACGAACGATTTGGAACTTCAGATCATGCTATTGCGAGGGTTGGTGGTGATGGCTTATCGGCAGTAGGTAGTTTCAAACTTCAAAGACATTACTTATTGTTATTGTATGTTGCCATTACTCTTTATGTTAACACATGTGTGCACATTTCAGGTAACATTTCCATTGCACATACACCTTTCAAAAAGACCTGCTACGAGGTTTACGAAGGTTTGTGCTTATACATACATGTATATTTCCACGAGTTTGCATAGGCCCTTGCTGTTGCTCAATTTGTACTCTTATTTGCAATGTTTTAAGGCGAAAGACCTTCACAGCAACCCCATAGGCAGCGTCCAGATGCATCATTCTTAAGCCCAGCATCGGAAACATTTCAAGCAACCGCACATGTTATCAACTCTATGCTACCAGGTTCAGCCGATTGTGTCTCAACCACACCCACCTGTAGGACGTTCTATACCAACCACTGGACAGGTAGTGTATATTTATTTGTATAAGCGGTATGTCATTCCTTTTGGGTTTCTTACCTACAGTTACACGTGACGGTTAGTGCAGGTGTCTCCTTATCATTTGATGCATCCACTTCCACCATTCGCGTGCCTCCGGTTTCCCCTCTACAGATGCCGACTTCAGGTCGGCGTACAAGAGGTAGGGCATTCCCCATGTTTAAAGAAAAGCCATCACAACGGCGCCGAAGACAGGCTCCTGATGTGCCATTCTGCACATCATCATCAAAAAGATGTCACACACCTGCACACGGTACCTCATCTATGCCACAGGTTCATCCCTTTGCACCTACACCTTCATTTGCAACACGTCCTACACCTATGTCTGAACATGGTATTCATATACTCTCTTGTATCTTTTCATTTGCGTGTCACGTGTTTCCTCAACCTTTGTCTTATTGTTGCTGCAGGTGCTTCATCGTCATCCAACGCCCCCTTCTGCCACATCCACAGCATCAGCTAATGCTCGCAGAAAATCACTTCGATATTGAATTGACCTAGACATCGAGATTTCATATACCAAAAGAATTGTACATCGCTAGGAAGACTGGTCGTTATTCCCTGTTATCGTTGGTAAACAGAAGCTAAAATGCCTCATTAGTCCCAGGTACTTGGTTTAGTTTGTTCCATCAGTTTGTAAAAGATCATAGCTATATGGAGTACTTATTATACGTATACATGCTAATGCTTTGTAACCGAATGGATCATGCAGTTCTTTTTAGAAACATTCACATAACATGGTTTGCTTATATGAAATATAAACGAGTATATACTATGCAAAGAACAATAGCATGAAACGACGCCCTGCCGCAACGCGGCGGACCGGTGCCCAACTCGTTTTGATTATAGACCAACTGATTGTTTTAAAATAAATTATTTACCATTGTATTGATTATTTAAAATTATTGACTATTGTATGGCTTCACTTTCTATTTTTAATAACACAAGATAAACTTATTCTTTTATTAAATGGAAACTGTGAAGGAAAAACAAAACTACGTAAATTTACTCCCTTCATTCGATCATCACCACATGTATGTGAATCATTATCGTTAAAAATTCTTTATTAACAAAGGTTCAATTTTACACTTAATGACGTGATATGTACATATAATTCTTCTTCAAAAGGTGAAGAATGGCGGAATTACCCTGGTCTCATTCATCCTAAGGACGCCAACCGGACTTTCCCTCAAGGACCCGGCCCCAGGCAATGAGCATCTGTCTCAGTGACTGTACTTATCAAGAGGTGGGCTTTAAACCCTGGTCATTTTCTTCAATAGGCCCCTCGTTGACCAGTGAATCTGAGCATTTGCGGTGGGGATGATACCATTGATATGTACGTATAATTAATGCTCTTGATCTATATAAAGTTATGTAGTATAATTAGCTAGTGTTTGGTTTTTGGTTTCAAATCGCTTCTACGTTTTAATTTAGATTAAGACTCGATATATAAACTAGCCTCGCATATTGTCGATGTTTTTGTCTCTTGTGCTTATTTAGTTGATTGGCGATGTGCATGCTTATTTAGTTGATATGTTATTGATTTTTATTATCGTTTAAGACTTTAACTACAAATTTAGTTGACCGTTTATGTCTGCAATATATAAGAGCACGAAAGATGCATTACATGAATACCGTATTAGATATAAATCGCAACGTTGACTTTGCCATAAGGTTGCGAATTGATTTTGTTGGAATGCATGACACACTTGTTTATGTGAAAGAAGTTTCAGAGCCGGAGCACTAAATGTGGTTAAGGATAATTAGCACGGTAATGCTACACGCAATTATAGATATTTATCATTTGGCATGAATTGTTTTTTGAAAGTTTGTTAGTTTTGTGTTTTTGAATCTTGTTTTAGTTGGTGACATGATATATTTTTGCCAAGATTTATACGAGCAATAGTTTTTGGTTTTTTATATTTATTTTAGGAGTTTGATATACGATCGTAGAAGTAATAATATATCACATTATTTTTATTTTTTATTTTTTTTATATTAACTAGTTTTGGTCAACAAAATGTTTCAATGATATACGCAAAAAAAAATGAGTTAAAAAGGGTATGAAGCAAAATTTTGGGACAATTAAAATATGGTCACTTTCTCTTATTGCTCGACTAGATTAATGCAAAAGAAACAGCAAAACATTTAGTTTAACAAAAGTAAAAAGAAATACCATACATTAGTCAATACTTTTAAGCAAACCATACAATAAATAAGTTTTGTAAAAACAATTAGTTGGTGAAAAACTCTTAAAATAAGATCAAGATATATTTTTGAGGCCGTGCGATTGGTACCTATACTCTTAAAATACATCAAATAATACCCACTAATATTTATTTTATTGATATGAAAAATTAGTTTTGTGTGTTTTTCTTCTGTATTTTTTGACTTTTATTATTTTTTATTTGTCAAACTTTACGGTTTATGTTTCATAATTTTTTCAGCAGTTTTACACACTTTTTTCAGCAGTTTTAAAAATTGCGCCTAAGGCGCACCTAGGCGCTAAATTGCACGAGGCTCTAGCCTTAGGGATTTTTTTCGATCGAGGCTCACGACATGCATGAATCCCACAAAAATCGCGCAACTTGGGGATTTTTGAACCTTTGAGCCTTGTGGATTTTTGCGCCTCGGAGATGTAACGGGTTTTTTGGGCATTTTTTCTAAATATTAAGATAAGATACATGGGCATTATAAGTTATATTCATGGGCCTTTTAAGTCATATGGTGAGTACTTGTATGATTTGTAAATTTAAATTGATTTTATGTTTATTTTATTGATTTAAATTTTATTTAAGAAGTTACTTTGTTTCATTAAGTATTTCGTTTACGGCATATTATCATGAAAATGTGGCATTGTGCCTTGATTATTAATACGTTGCTTGCTTGATATTTTGGGTTAAATTGTGAGCTTTGTTAGATGTAAGTCTTCAAGTGTATGATACAATCATATTTAATCTGATATGGATTTTAATCTCTATAAAAGTCATCAAACGAAAGAGTTGATCCGTTTGAGAAGTGACAAATGATCCATTTTAATCTTTATAATGGCAATATTTGTCATGTATTAGTATTTTAATGTTATTTTGTGTTATATAAGCTACAAATATGGTCACATATGTTATAAAAATCTTAATGTATTTAGTGCGCCTCACATTCATGAATCCCGCGCCTTAGAATGCGCCTCGACTCGAGGCTCTTTGCCCCCCTTTGCGCCTTAGTGCGTCTTGAGCCTTTCAAAACTATGAGGATAAGGCAATTAATTTGGTCCGTATATTTTTTTGTCTTACTACTTTTAACTTATCAAACTTTACATTTTTATTCCGTTTTTTATTTCGTAGTTTCATAATAAAAATAAAATCTATTAACAAGAATTGTATTTTATACTATCAGTCACTTATAACTTTTTATTCCGTTTTTTAACATATTGGAGATCACGAGGTAATGAACGTTTATTACACAAATATTTACAAGCATTGTATATTATACTATCAGTAACTTATAACTTATTATTCTGATACAAGAAAATTTTATAGTGTTTACGTTCGTTGTTCTTTCTTACTTTATTTAAGTACTTATTGTTTTTAATCAAAAGCCCTTTAAAATCCCGTGGATTTCACGGGTCTATAAGCTAATTATGAAAATATAATAAAAAGTAATAAAATAATAAAAAAAATTAAAAGGGTATTACTTATATTTTAAGGAGGGTATCAATATCTAATCCCATATTTTTATTAAAAGTTTTATTTCCTTATTACTGATTTTTACTCCAAGATATTGATTTACGTAGTATAAATAGTTATTACATTAGAGAAGTCACTGCAAAACATCGAGCATCAAAACTGCATAATAGTTTATCGATTCAAAATCATGGACAAAGAAAAAGAAGATAGGATAATTTTGTTACCCGATTGCTTATTACTCGAAATCAATTCTCGTTTATAGTTGTCCACAAAAGAGGTAATTAAAACAACATCTACAATCTCCAAACATTGGCGACATCTTTGGACTAAACTTCCAAATCTCGTTTTCATATATGAGGATGACGTTGCAGACCTGTGTTACACAATACTGATCTCACCAGTTAATTTTCGTTTATCGATAAAACCCTAACTCAATGTCCTACCGATGTGAACCGTAACAAATTTAAACTTAAAATTAGATCCAATAGTACTCGTAGGGTTTATACTAATCTGCTTACGTCGCAAGTCAATAGTTGGATTCGTCATGCTATTACTCGTAACGTTCAAGAGGTTGATTTATGGATATGGGATGGTGAGTGATGTTGGGAAACGTTTTACTATAATGATAAGTTGTTTTTCAACAATTCATGTCTTATGTGTATGAAACTTTCGCATTGTGCATTTAATCCTCGAGGCACAATTCGTTGGGATAAATTTAAATGTCTCTGTATTGATCATGGGACATTAGATGAAGATTTAATAGTAAAGATATTATCCGGAAGTCCTTTTTTGGAAACTTTGGAGTTGGACGATTGTTCTATTGTTGGGCATTTCTTGAATTCCTTATTTGGAAACTTTGGAGCTAAACGATTGTCATGTTTTACGAAAACTTACGAATGGCTTACCAATGACCATGAGTTGTTTTGGGATGTCCATTTTGGTTCTATGAATATGAAACTTTCGCGTTGTGTATTTAATCCTCCTAATGGTTGGAATAACCTTAACTTTTTGTGTCTTACATATGGGGAATTAGATGAAGATTTAATTGGAAAAATACTCTCCGGAAGTCCTTGCCTGGAAACTTTGGAGTTGAACAATTGTAACTGTGTTGCGCGGATTGATGTTGCTTCAAAGAGTGTTAAGAACTTGGTGTTCTCTGGATATGGCACTGAATATGGAAGCCCTTGCGTTTGGGCAGGTTATATAAATACTCTCGAAATCAATGCTCCTTATATGATGTCATTAACAATCAAAGGAACATTGTATATGGAGAAGATTTTGTTGGAAAATGTGTTTTCTTTAGTCAAAGCTAACTTGCATTACCTGGGCTGCGACTATTTTGTGAAAAAACTTGGACAAAGTCGAGAAGATATAGAAGAAGAATTGCATAGAAGAATTTTGAGAAGCCTTGGCCATGTCAACGAGATTACACTAAATAAAAATTGTTTAGAGGTAATATTTTCTATATCAATGTCTTTTTTTTTCTCTTCTTCTTCTTCCATTCGGGTTTGTTTGGTAATAGTTGATGGGTGTGATTGCTATTTTTCATATCCATTAGACCTGATTATAATGTGTTTATATTCATTGCACTGCTTTATTAATGTTCTCTTTCCATTGGTAGGCTCTCTCACATTTGGAAGCTACAGGTTTCCTGTTTCGTAAAGGTTCAGATGTTACTTCACGTAGTAGTTAATTTCTGCAGCCACATATTTTTTTATTTATTATTGTTGTGAAACTAATAAGAAGATAATAATAAAGAACAATAACAAACAGTGAAAGATAAAAAAAAATTGTATTATTCATCTCACAATAGAGGCATGTATATATAGTTACAAGATGGAGTATTCCACAAGATACAATTCTCTAATCAAGATAACTACTAATAATAAAAGATATAGACATCCATTCCATATTTATCCATAATACTCCCCCTTGGATGTCCATTTGAGGATTATGCCTCGTTAAAACCTTACTAGATAAAACCTAGTGGGACAAAAATCTAGTGAAGGAAAAAGAGTACATAACTTCTTTGCATGCTCGGGGATGTTGCCTCGTTAAAAACCTTGCCGGAAAACCATGTGGGGACAAAACCATGGTCAAGGAAAAAAGAGTGCAACGCGTATCTTTTCTCCCCCTGACGATCATATCACTTAAACTCGTTGAGTTAGTGATATTCACCTTAAAGTGTCTTGATAGAATCACACGAATAAATATTCTCTACATTTAGTTCGCATATCCAATTTAAGGATTAAGATACGTCGTATATCACATTCAAGTACATCCTTGTACTTCACATATACACATTTTAGTATGACACTTTAAATCGATATTATAGCATCATCTTTATAAATCAAGGGGGTCTTTTACACATCATATGCCCTCATAAACATGAGTCTCGTTTCTTCGTATAAGGATAGTTAGCATATTTCTTTAGTTTTCATGATGCACATAGTTTATCCTTAAGATGTACAATTTGTAAATTAAGACACACTTTGTCTTTTAATTTCTATGTATTCAATCACCATTACAATCAAAAAACATACTGTATGAAACTTAAACCATATCCAAGATCTCTTAATAAAGTTTCAGATGAAAACATGGCACAATACTATACATTAAGGTGATTATTATATATATGCCGAAAACGTGATTTGTTCAATAGAATCACATACTATTCTCGAGAACTTTTCTTATATGCTTTAACTTAAAAAATCACTAGCATGCAAAAAATAATAGTAATAATAATAATAAACCCTCGCAACTCTCTGGCGATTTTTTAAAAAACCCTAACATCCCTAAATCATTTTTTCATTCAAACGATCTTGAATCTTTGTTTCTTGCAATGATTGCTGCTTTAATCAATTCGATTCTTGATCTTTATGTGATTGTTCTTTTAGGGTTTTTTTGAATCGTGGTTCTGTCGATTATTCAGGCTAAATCGACTGAATTCTGCTATCCTTTAATCGGTTTAGCCTCTTTATTACTAATCGATTGTCATTAATTCATTCATTACTCGATTCATCATGGTTGGCAGTTAGTTCTTAGGTGCGATTCGTTTAAACCCTAACTTTTTAGTTAGGGTTTCTTGTTTACCTGGTCGTTATTATTTGTTGTGGAGTTAGTGGGTTTGAGAGATGATCAATAAAGGGTTTCTGAATCACACGAACAAGAACACATCTGATGTTACTAGTAAGAATAAGGAGGATGTGTCTGGTGGGGATGGAGAGAGTATAGATCTGAATAAAGATGAAAACTTGGGTGGATCAGTTGCTTCCCAAGGTGAAGCTGTGACGATTTCGTTTGACGAAAAGATCCGCGACATGGAACGGAAAATTGTTGAAGGTAAGCTTGTGTTCGTGGATGATGATGGGGTTCCATTACCTCTGAATGATGGGATTCCTGTCATTAGTACTACTGCTATTGTTGATGTTAATGATACGGTGAATGATCCTCAAGTGGAGAAGAAGTCTACTAATGAATCTGTGGGTACTCCAAATGTTGAACAATTATAGTTAAGTGCGCGTAAGAATTTTGATGCTTCTATGTATCAAGTTCAACGTGAGATTGATGCTAATAAGGGTACTAATGCGGAATCTAACACTTTAGATGGTTTGGATCAGCCTTCTAATACGAGTGGTACGGGAGTGAAGTCTGTCTCTTATGCAGGTGCTACTTCTAATGATCCTAAGAAATATGTGTCTAATTTTCGTAGGTTGGAATGCAGCAACAAGAAGACTGATGTTGATCTTTGTGTCCCAATTAAAGTAGTGGAAGAGGTGAATCTCATATTTGAAAATACTCTTTATGGGTATTTCCTTGGTCAACGCCTTGCTTTTCCTGTTGTCGATTACTATGTACGCAATGCATGGGCTAAGTATGGTATACAAAAGGTGATGATGAATGCAAAGGGATTATTTTTCTTTAAATTCAATTCGAGTAAAGGGGTTGATGATGTTCTTGAAAATGGTCATTGGTTGATTAGAAATGTTCCTATTATTCTCAAACCATGGACTTTGAACACTAAACTACTTAAAGAGGATTTGACTAACATCCCGGTATAGGTTAAATTCCATGATGTGCCTCTTGCTATGTTCTCTGATGATGGTCTTAGTCTTCTTGCCACATTGATTGGTACGCCCAAAAGGTTAGACGCTTATACTAGCCAAATGTGCAAGGAATCATGGGGCCACAGTAGTTTTGCTAGATACATGATTGAAGTGAAGTCGGATGAGGTGCTTAGAGATAGCCTCACTGTTGAGATACCTTTACTTGATGGTTCGGGGTCTACAATTGAGAAGATTCGGGTTGAATACGAGTGGAAACCACCGCGTTGTGATAAGTGTAAGATTTTTGGTCATACTCTTATTGATTGTCCTAAAGTTGTGTTACCTCCTACCCAACCTACTATGAATGTTAATGATGGTTTCAAGACTGTCAATAATAAGAAGAAAGGGAACAAGGTGGTTCTAATATTCCGGGTCAAGGAGGGGTTCCTAAACCTGTTGTGGGTAAGAAGTTTCAGTATCGACCCAAAAAGACTCCTCCTGAACCAAAGAAAGTGGATTACAATAAGATGAATACTTTTGATGTGGCTAGTTCGAGTGGAAAGACGATCTCTACATCTAACCGGTTTGATGCTCTTAATATGCAAGATACGGATGATTTCGGCATGCCTACGAATGACACCAACATGAAGGGGGATTCTGGTCGTACAATGGAAGTTAATGAAGATGACTCTACTAAGACAGGTAATGTTTCACAAGAACCCCTTGCGAGCGATTTTAAAGAGAAGGAGTCAATTATGGCTCCTAAAACTAGTGATTCTTGTACTCCGCCCGCCTCTTCTACTAAGAGAGTTAACCCTTTATCTAAGGTGGGAGAGATTGAGGTTTCTGATTCTGAAGATGAGTTGGTCTCTAACCCATTTGATGAGTCTGCTAATCTATTCGGTGGTGGCCAAGAGTTTGAAGATGATTATGATGACTATGCAAAACAGGTTTATGATCTTCCAGGGAATTTGGATGCTTTTAATGCCATGTATGGCACCAAGCTTCAAGGTCTTAGGAAGTAATTTTATTTCGTTTTGTCTTATGTTATCATTTGAGTAGTGGTTTGTTTTCTTGTTTAGAAAATAGGAAGTATCTTGTTCTGTAAGCTGTTTGCCTATGTAACGGGCTGAGATATGGGACTTCACCCATATCCTTTGTAATTAAACGTTTTGGATATTATATTTACCAGGGTGCAGGATTACTCCCCTTTACCCAAAAAAAAATCACTAGCATGCTCCATGCATTTTATATGCTATAATGAAATCTCAAAATCATATGAGCTCTATTCATTAACATTTAGACGCATATCAATTACTATTATATTGCAAGACTTAAATACATTATTGGAGCCACCACATGAGAACATGTCCCCTTACGATCATTTTCATGTCTTTATGAATATATTGTGTGCCATTATTCATGCCTTAAATACAAAAGTTTAAATACTTTAATTTCTCTTCCTCTTAAAGACCAATGTAACAATTCGCAATTTCACGTTAATTACTATTCCCGGAAAATTTCACTATTCATTTTTACTATTTATTTTCCCGAAATTTGATTTTTGTTTCATGGCCTCGAGTGATAAATCATTTCCATGGCAAATTAAAAGTTTGACATTCATCAGATCATTTTCGCGAAAGTTATTAAGGAATTACACGTTTTAGGGTAAAACGTCATTCAAAAATTCTACGCACAATGAAACACGACCGCGTTAATTTTCCCCGTATCAGAAAAATGTTTGATACACTCATGATTTATTTGAGAATAAATCATGACTGAGAAAAACATGACCAAATAAACTTCGGCCGTGAAAAACAGGAATTTTCATTTTTAAGCGTTTTTACTCAGCCGTAACCTTAGCCTATACCTGCACCGCGTTTCTAAGATGATTTGAGTTTTCACATTTTTGGAATAAGTCAACATATTTTTCCCTCCTCCTTTGACCAAAAATCATTCCTTGATTTTATAAATCATTCCTTGATTTTTAGGCTTACGGTTTTATGTCTAAAAGACATTTAATACCAACCGACACTAGACTAAGCCCAGTCTAGACATTATAAGTCATTTTAAATCATTTATATCCTATTAGAAAAGTAACATTTTACTTTTCTCAATTTTACACAATATTCGTACATTTTACGTATTACGCGTTTTAGACCCGTGTTTCCAGTTTTAGCAAGGTTTTACCACCCCAACGGAACCTACCACTCATTTTATATTTTATTATGGAACATATTGACATGTTTAACCATACTTTCAAGTTCCACATTTTTACGACACCCGGTTTTACGTTTTGAGGCTTAATCATTTTCGGTTGGCATTTCCCGGAGTCAAAACTCATCCAATACTTAGGATATTTTCAAGCAAAGCACACCTCACCCCCCCCCCCCCCCTAGCCCTTGTGAACCGCCATTAGGGGGGCAGTCAGCCTTGGTGTGGCTTGATCCTAAGCTAAGTTGTCTTGGATGAGGTACATGTGTAAAACTTGCCATGAAAGTGTTGACTAGTCTCATTTTGTAACCTCCTCAAAGCACTATAAAAGCCCCCCCCCCCCCCCCCCTCCCCTTGTTTGCCGTCCACAATCACACACACAAACCACTCCACACATAGCTAAAATACTCCTAGTTTCAAGCAAGAATCAAGAGCAACTTCAAAGATAGAAACCCTAGTTTGGTTTTAGATAATCAAAACACTTTCAAACCTCATAAACTTTGGTGATTTCTCTTGAGTTTGAATCCACTCAAGTCACCTCAACTTTCATCATCTCTCTTTCCAGAATACAAGAGTAGAAAGATTGCATGAAGTGAAGTAGGTTGAAGCTCAAGTCTATCAAAGTCCTTACCTTACATGTTAACTTCCTTTCTTAATTGAAAGCCAAAAGTTGTAAGCAAAACCCTAACATGCTTCTTGTTAAATATCATAATCATGTTATTTACATATCATTCATGCTATATTATGTCTTGTGATCATGTCCATGATGTACAAAAATGGGTAAAACAAGTTATTACAAATGATTGTTAAGTTAAGTTATTTAAACAAGTAAACTAGTGACTTTCTTGGTATAATCTGATCAAAATGGTAAAATTAGGATATTGGATCATTACATATTGTAGTAGAGGACCTAACAAGGAAACCATAGCAATTTGAACCACCTAAAACGAGTATACGAGTCAAAAGTTATGACCATTTGAAGTTACCAAAACTTTGCGGCAAAACTGCCAAAATAGTTTCTGTTACAGAACATAAAACACGCAAAAAGAGGCCTTTCTGGTCTGTTTCATGAAAAAGTTAAGTCACGAAAGTTGTCCGGAATCACGTTTTCTTCAAAAACTCAGGAGCACGTCTTCAGAAAACCAATAACGAATGAGATTTTTCTCAGTTTATTAACAGCAATTTTACATATATATGTCACTATATAATGATTATGGTTTATAAAGACCAAAGAGGTCTTATGACCTAGATTCAAGACCACAACCGTGGCTAGAGCCAAGGTTGAGTCTCAAGACCATGGAACAATCACCAAAGGTCATGGCAAGGCCATGACTAAATGACCATATAAACTTACTTAGGCGAGAACATGAACTAAAGAATTGGCGATAACTTGAACATACAATTTGGATCTACTTCATCTAAAAGAACCATGAGATATTACAAGTATTTGTCATACAAGTTATAAGAAACTTACCCTAATAACAATCTTCATGTAAAGATAAACTTTCCTAAGTTTATTCAAATATTGGACATGTAACTTTTCGGATCAAAACTTATATATATATATATATATATATATATACATATATATATATATATATATATATATATATATATATATATATATATATATATATATTTATCAACTACTACAATATTAGGGAGCCTCATGTGAGGAGTTCATTATGTAAGCCGTCGAGATGAGTTGTGGATTTACGAATTAAAGTGTCCTGGCTCCTCGAACGTTTACTAACACGACTTCTGAATTATGTCTGCCCGAACGGTAGTAAACGATATATAAACTATACATGTTTCATGAATCATCTCTTTTCAAAGACTTACACTATACATCGTACCACATCATGGACTAAATGCAAGATATATATATAGGCAATTCCTCATATTCTTTACGCCAATCCTAAGTCGCAATATTCTATTACAGGTTGCTCGTAGAAACCTTCACGATCCAACCATTACCTTCATTACTTGCTATCTTACTTAAGGTGAGTTCATAGCCCCACTTTACATTACTTCAATGTTTTACAAACCCTTGGGGGGAATACATGCTATTTTAAACCGAACACAATGCTTTGAAACTGTATGCTGCCTGATTGTTTTATTATTACTAAGTACCTTCCTTGCTAATCCTAGGCCACATATCATGAACCATTTAATCACTAGTATTAGTGAGCGCGAGTATTGTGAATAGGCCTATTGGGATATACGAATCCCATTTGTTTGAGCAGATTAGTTCCAACGAATGCACTATATTTGAAACATTAAGTATGACGACAAAGTACTTACCGGGGCAACAAAACCGCCGATTGATATTGGTACCCGTTAACGTATTGGTTGCATGAGCTTAGTATATAATAATAACTGTTTTATTTTCCAACATAAGTATGAGTCTAATTAACTCATACTACCAACATATTGTGTTCAACCATTAAATAAACTCTATGAATATCACTCAACCTTTGTGTTGACCTCTTAAGCATGTATTTCAGGTCCATGATAATCAAGAATGGAGCGGAAGGGCATGTACTAAAGGAAGAAGGCTATAAACTACTTTGTCATTCGATAAAACATCAAAAGACTTTATATTGATGTATTTTGAAACATGGAACCTTTTTGGGACCTAACTATGTAAACTCTGATATATTTGAACAAATTCGAACGATAACATTTTTTTAAAGCGACTCGGTTAGAGATCGTTTTCTATTATTATGACTGTTGTGCCGTCGAGTAACACCCAAGTTGAATTCCGCTGCATCATGAATTAGGGGTGTTACAGATTGGTACCAGAGCCATGGTTATAGAGAAACGGGTCTAAGTGAGACCTAAACTATAACTACAATCACAAGCAAAAACATTTTTATAGCCTTCCGCTCTTTGTGCCTTCCATCCTCTAGAAGATTATGGACTTATTACACATGTTATGCTACATGAACATATTTGTATATTGTTATATACGCATTGCCATAGTTTGAGCATTTTCCATAAACATTTGATTTATTTTGACGTCATAATACTCTTTATAGACATCATGTCTGTACCTCCATCTCTCGATCATCTTCCTGCTATGCCCGAGTATTTACCAATTCTTCCCAGACCCAATGATCCTTACTTTGAAGCACTTGACTACGACGACGAGGAAGAACCTTACGAGGATCTAGTCGATGACAATGAAGAAGATTCGGACGAAGATCCTGAAATGGATATGCACATAAACATTGATGATTACGAAGAAGATCCTGAAATGGATATTGACATTGAAGGCATCGATGACATTGAGGAAGTAGAGGAGCAAATGGTGGTTGATGAGTGCTCAAACACTCATCATTTTTGGTCTAATCTGAACTGCAAAACATACAAAAACACTCAGAAATGCATCAAAATACTGAAAATATTTCAAAATTGTGTTTTATATGTTTTAGATGCAAAATGAGCAAAAACAGATGAAAAACGTATAAAGTTTGCAAAATTGGCAGTTTCAGTCCCCCAACTTTCATAAAATTACAAAACTAGTCCCTGGAAATTCAAAATATGGAAAATTATCACCAAAGGTCCTTTTACAATCATAAGTTGTCATATTTTGTCCTTTGGTGAAAAATTGGAAAAGTTTTGGAAAATTACAAAATAAGTCCCTGGAGTTTCAAACTTTGGCAGATTTGGTCCCTGGTGGGATAATTTTGAAAGAAAATCATTTTTGGGTCCTTGGGAATTTACAAAAATCACTTTTGATCCCTGGATGAAAAGTTTGAGGAATTTACATGTTTGGTCCCTGGACTTTTGAAAATTGACACATTTGGTCCCCGGGAATTTTAAAATTGGAAAATATCATTTATGGTTTTTGAATTGTGGAACTTGGTATATTTCACCCTTTTGAGTAACTTTGGGAAAGATGGCAATTTCAGCCCTCCATTTGCATAAATTACAAAAATTGGTCCTTGTGTTGTTTTGCCAAATAAACCAACCGGACCCTTGAAGTTATTAACACCACAACTAAAACCCAACATCACCCAGGCCCAATCCTTCTTTCCCAGCCCAACACCAACACCCTCAGCCCACCTCCCATCTCAAATATTACCCCCCGTTTTTTATACATCCCAGTCAACACAAAAAGTCAAAACCACCACACTTCTCCTTCTCCCTCACAAGCTGTAAAACCATGACTAATTTCAAAACCACCATGGTATCCCCAACTTGCTCACCCACTCTGCTACTACCCCATCCCTTGTTCCCTCAGCCACCAAATGATTCCAAGAAACATTAATTGTGCTCAAATATTTACAAGGAAGCTGCTAGTTGCAAAAGATATCATTTCCCGCCAAAAATCTCAAGTGGAGAATAAGTCATCCAAAAGTCATACAAGTTGCTGGGATTTACATTGGGACCCACATGGAGTTATATAAGTGAAGTGAAGTGAAGAAAGAGAAGGCAATTTAGAATAGCAGTAGTTAGCAAAAATTAGTTGTAGTGTAGTGTAGGATGTCGCTTTTAGTATAATTTAAATTCCAGTTGTTGAATTCAGTTTAAATATGTTGTAATCTATGTTTTTAATGTAAAATCAAATTTCCTCAACATTAATTTCAAGTTTATTAGTCGAATTCAGATTTTACATTTTTGGTGAAAAATCTCATTTTATTTGAATATCGTTAAAAGTTGTTAAGTGGTGATCCTCTAAGTTCAATTAAGCTCCTTTGAAAGCTTTTCAAGGCTTTCAAAGCATTTCCATCAGTCTTTATTCACTTTTACAAAAATACTCAAAAATCATGAAAAATTGATGAAAAATAAAAAAAATCATAAAAAAAAGAAGATGAAGCATGGAGCAAGGTAAATCGTGGAAGGCCTTGGGTTAGTTGCTTTGTGGAAAGCTTTAGGATGTGTTGAAAAGCCTTGGTACTTAGTTCTCAGTTGGATTCGTATTGTAAGCCTATTTCTCTATTTTTAGCATTCTACTGTAGAATAGCTTTATGATGTTCATTTGTGTTCTTGCATGCTTAGTTAGTGTTATTAAGTGAATTTATAATGTCAGTTTAAGTGCTTGTTCACCCAAAACCTTTGTTGCTTACTTTTTCATTTTAACTGTGAAATTAGCTTTATAGTGATTTTTGGTGTTTTGTTGTTATCAATGGTCTTTTTGTGCTTAATTCAGTTCAAGATATCATATTTCAACATTTGGAATGAATTTCATGGTCTTAATCAGAGTTTGCTTTGAAAAATCACATAATGGCCTTTTTAAAGGGGTGTTTGGATCAATGGTGAATTTAGGGTAGAAAAGAGTTTTGGTAAAAAAAAATTATTTGTAATAGCTTTAGTTTAGTATAGTTAGTTGTATTTGGTCATATTTTAGTAGTTATGTCAAGCTTTTAGGAAGTTGAGCGAGTTTTGCGAAATTTCCTAGTTTATAGCTGAGTTGCATAATAGATAAGGGTAGAACCAACGTTTGGCGTAGTTAGGTGTTTATTTTGGTCTAAATTAGTCCCAAATAGGTTATAGTAGTTGTTCAACATCTGGTACCTTAGTTTTGTGGGTCAAAAGTCCATTTTTGACCCATTTGACACAAATTCTGCACTAGTCGAAAAGTCGCCCAACAGCAGAAAAAATCTTTTATTTTTCATTTCTTCGTTATAAGCCCGTTTTTCGTGAAATTTGGTATGCAAGTTACTGGGTTGGTAATCTAGTTGCCTATATTTTTTTTGGATTTTTTAGATTTTATTTTAGCAGATTTTCTGCCCTTTTTACCCATTTTTGACCCATGCACAGCCAATTTTTCTTTTATTTTTAGTTTCTTCATTTTTCACTCAATTGATCTAAAATTTGTTATGGAGCTTCTTTGGTAGTTAGGCTAGTTGCTAGTATTTTTATTTTATTTTTTGTAATTTTTCTTGATAGCTTATTAGGCCTCCAAAGTTGCCCCGGTAGCCATTTTTTTCTGCAGCCCCTTAGGTATCTTTTAGCTTATTTAGTGCTTTTTAGCTTATGTAGACAGCTTATTTCTGTCCCTTTAGATCATTTTAGGTCCCCTTAGTTTAGCCTTTAGCTTATTTCCCCTTAGGATAGCTTAAGTTAGCTTATTTGTAGCTTTTAAGATTTCAAAAATTTTCTTTTATATAGCATATATAGTAACTGTTTATAATTGGCCTCCTTATCTACTTATTTAATGAGTTTTAGAAATAGTCATAGTTATGAAAAATGTTAGTTTTCATAAGTAGCAAAAGAAAATTTCAAAAAAAAAATATATTTTTTTTAAAGGGGTGTTGCCAGGGGTCGAACCTGGGTCACCCAATTTAAATAACAAAGGCCAACACAATATAGCCCATCACCAACTGCTCTACTCAGTGTTACTTTATTAGTTTCTTAAGTTTAATATTTATTGTAGTAGATTTATTTGTTTAGCTTTATAACTTATATATAGCTTATTATTGCTTATTAACTGCTTATTAGTTTCCCCCTCCAACTTTTTATATTTTTCTTAGGTTTGTAATAGGTTTATTTAGTTTCCAAAAAAAATTCAGATTTTTCCCAAGCTTTTTAAAATTTTTTATAATTAAATTTAGTTTATATAGTTTTTAATTAATAATAATTATTTAAAAAGTCTAAAAAATATTTTTCTTTTTCCAAAAATTTTCTTTTATCATTAGGTTCTTAGAAAAGTAATTTTCATCCCCGTAGGATCAGTATTTCTCATTTTTCACTTTTTATTTGGTACGTTTACGTTATTTTTAACTTAAACGTACGTTTCTAGTTTTAAATACGTTTTTAAGTAATTTGGCTTTACTTTTCATTAATATAGGTTATTTTGATCATTCACTTAAATTTCCTTAGTGTAGTCAATCACAACCCTATTCCTGTCCAAATTCACTCGATCACAAACCCGTTTGATAACAATTCACACCTCGTCGGGACATAACGACTCGAGGAAACACTATATTCCGCGGAGCATTGATCTAGGCTATTTGACTTTATTGACCATTCCTTGGTCAATATAAGTTGGTGGTTTAGCAACAATCAGTGGTGCAACAACTATCACCATTAACATCACCACCTCCTATTTCACCAAACTTATCCGAATCTAATCGTACTACTGCAGCTCAAGTTCCAAAGTCTACTTACGAAGTCGGCGGAACATCTACATCTACACCTATGTTCGTGAACTCTGCTCAATACGAAATATACTCTTTGAAACAAGCCCTCAACCTAACTCAACTCAAAGTTCAAAGCATGGCAAGTCAAATGAATGACTATATATCCAAGGTAAATTCTGCCAAAATGGATGCCATGAACGCACGAGAAGACCTCTATTGGTTTAAACTTGACATGAGCTATGTGAAGAGAGACTTGACTCATGTTGGGAACATAGTCTTGAATCCCTTGATCGGCTTGGATGACGTCAAGGATAAACTTACATTGGTTGAGAGAGCCCAAGAACAAGATGCGGCACAAATTCACATACTACTTAACCGCCTAAATAAAGCAGAAATCCGATTAGATGTTGCTAACTTTGACCGGTATCAACTCAGGAATGAGATGTATGGAATTCAATCTCAAATGTGTGCCATACAACAAAGGCTATACCAGAAGGATGTCAAAGAATACCGCCCCAATGAAAGTGTGGATGTGTTAGCAACATACGGAAATAATAATCCGTCCGGACTACAACAACCTTCCAACCGATGTTAGACTAGTGTTATAGTACTAGTTATCTTTTGTACAACGTTGTAATTACTAAACTGAAAGTATCAGTTAGTAAATTTTGAAGAAGCTCGTAATAGGTTTTGATTTTGTAAATCAATCAACGTTATATGAATAAAACTCTTGTACGTTTTATATACTATCATGTGTTATGCTTTTAAGTTTCAACATTATTATCATATCATTCTTATCAAAAATTGTGCTCATTTCACAACTCTCTAATTACGACGTATCTTTTGAACAATAGAATCATGGCGCCAAAGAAGAAGACACCACCAGCAGTGACTCAAGCTGCTATTCGCAAACTAGTTAAGGACAGTGTCAACGCAGCACTCACAACGGAACGAGCAGCCGTAGCTGCAGCAGCTGCCTAAGCCGCCACAGCTGCTGGTGCTGCAGCAGCCATTGAAGATGCTGCAGCAGCTGCTGATGCTGAAGCCGCCACTGCTGCGGAAGTTGTTATAGCTGCAGAAGCTGCCCGAATTGCCAGCCTTAACATTGGAGGACCAAGCCCAACTATCCCTCCAGTGAAAAATGTTGCTTCAGTACCTAAGGGTTGCTCATTCATTTCCTATTTGAAATGCGAACCCATAAAATTTAAGGGTACTGAAGGAGCTGTAGGTTTGACCCGCTGGTTTGAAAAATTGGAGTCGGTATTTTTGGTCAGTAAATGTACTGAGAGTGATAAAGTTCAGTATGCCACAAGTACACTGTTGAATGAGGCATTATCATGGTGGAATTCACTATCTCAACTAATGGCATTGAAAATGCTTATAAGATTTCTTGGGATAATTTGAAGAAAATGATGATCAAAGAGTACTGCCCCCGCAGTGAAATGCAGAAGTTAGAGGTAGAATTATGGGATCATTCTGTTAGGGGAAATGACATCATAACTTACAACCGTCGATTCCAAGAATTGAGGATACTGTGTCCAACAATGGTTTCCACAAAAGAGAAATTGTTGGAACGGTATATCTGGGGACTTCCATCAAGTATACAAGGGAATGTAACTTCAGCAAATCCCAAGGAACTTGATGAAGTTATGCGGATGTCTTGCAACCTCATGGATCAAGTGGTGCGTACAACAGAAATCTGAAAGCAAAACAACACCAACAACGCCAACAATACCAGTAACACCAACAACTCCAACTACCGTAACAACAATAACAATAGGAACAACAACAACAACAAGCGACCATGGGATGGTAACCATGGAGGTAACAACAACAACAATCAAACCCGAAACAACAACCATCACAATCAGCAGAACAAAAGACAAGAAGCCGCGATGGCTTATGTTGCTGCACCAGCCGGAGGTAAATACGTTGGTACTCTACCACACTGTACCAAGTGCAACTACCATCATGCAGGTCCCTGCCCGGCCAAGTGCAACAAGTGTCTAAAGCCCAGACATCTTGCCAAGGATTGAAGAGGCAAGGGTGTAGCTACTGGGGCTAACACTCAGCCAATAATTACATGTTTTGGGTGTGGTGAAAAGGGACACTTCAAGAACAACTGTCCTCAAAACCAAGGACCACAAGACGGAGGTGCTCGCGGTAGAGCCTATGTCATGGGAAATGGAGAACCACACCAAGACGCGAACGTGGTTACCGGTACGTTCTTACTCAATAACATTCCTGTTAAAGTCTTATTCGATTCTGGTGCTGATATGAGCTTTATATCTACTAGAATTGCGCCTTTACTTGATATTCCATCAATAACTTTAACCACTAGTTATAGTATTGAACTAGCTACCGGTGACTTAGTAAATACTAATACCATAATCCCAAACTGTACCCTTAATCTCTCAGACCACCCCTTTAACATCAATCATATGCCAATCGAACTCGGAAGTTTTGATGTTGTCATTGGCATGGATTGGTTGTCTAAACATCAAGCTAACATCATTTGTGGTGAAAGAGTTGTGCACATTCCATGTGACAATGAAACTTTGATCATCCGTGGTGATCAAAGTGGAACTCGAATAAACATCATCTCATGTATCAAAACCATGAAGTACATTGAGAAAGGATGTTATGCTTTCCTAGCCCACGTAACCGAAAAGAAATCCGATGAAAAACGTCTCGAAGATGTTCCTATTGCCCGTGAGTTTCCTGAAGTCTTTCCGGAAGATTTACCCGGACTACCACCAAATCGTCAAATAGAATTCAGAATTGATTTAATACCAGGAGCGGCGCAAGTTGCCCGCGCACCCTACCGGTTAGCACCGTCAGAGATGCAAGAGCTATCAAATCAATTACAAGAACTTTCGGAAAAGGGATTTATTCGACCCAGTTCCTCACCTTGGGGAGCTCCAGTTTTATTCGTGAAAAAGAAAGATGGGTCATTACGAATGTGTATTGACTATCGTGAACTAAACAAATTAACCATAAAGAACCGATACCCACTACCAAGAATTGATGATTTATTCGATCAATTACAAGGTTCAACCTATTACTCAAAAATTGACCTACGGTCAGGTTACCATCAAGTTAGAGTTTGTTATGAAGACATTCGAAAAATAGCCTTTAGGACACGATATGGTCACCATGAATTCCAAGTGATGCCATTTGGGTTAACTAATGCACCGGAAGTATTCATGGATCTCATGAATCGAGTGTGTAAGCCATATTTGGACAAATTCGTGATCGTATTCATAGACGACATTCTCATATATTCCAAAAACGAAGAGGAACACAAAGAACAGCTGAGAACAATTTTAGGACTACTCAAGGAAGAGAAATTGTATGCAAAGTTTTCCAAATGTGAATTTTGGATTCAATCAGTACAATTCCTTGGGCATGTGATTGACAAGACCGGTTTACATGTCGATCCCGCTAAGATTGAAGCTATCAAAGATTGGCCAACACCTACCACACCTACAGAAATTCGTCAATTTCTGGGTCTAGCCGGGTATTACCGAAGGTTTATTGAAGGATTTTCCTCAATAGCAAAACCTTTGACTAAGCTAACTCAGAAAAACAAGAAGTACGTGTGGGATGAAGACGAAGAAAAAGCTTTCCAAACCCTCAAACAGAAACTTTGTAGTGCTCCTATCCTAGCATTGCCAGATGGAATCGAAGATTTTGTAGTCTATTGTGATGCATCGCACCAAGGTTTAGGTGCCGTGTTGATGCAATGTGATAAGGTCATGGCTTATGCTTCAAGACAACTCAAAGTTCATGAAGAAAATTACACCACTCATGACTTAGAGTTAGGAGCTGTAGTCTTTGCACTAAAAATCTGGAGACACTATCTATACGGTACTAGATGTACTGTGTACACCGATCATAAAAGTCTACAACACATTTTGAACCAAAAAGAACTAAACATGAGACAACGTCGTTGGTTGGAATTACTAAGTGATTATGACTGCGACATTCGTTACCACCCAGGAAAGGCAAACGTAGTAGCCGACGCCCTGAGCCGAAAGGAACGGGTTAAACCACTACGAGTCCGAGCCTTAGTTTTAACCATAAATTCAAACTTTCCTGCTCAAATCCTTCACGCTCAAGCTGAGGCGGTGAAACAAGAAGACATCCAAAAGGAAAAGTTGGATGGCATGATACAGAAGAAATTCGAAACCCGTTCAGATGGAACTCTATGCTTCCAAGGTCGAAGTAGGTTACCACTTTATGGTGGCCTACGAGACTTGATCATGCATGAATCTCACAAGTCCAAATACTCCATACATCCAGGATCTGATAAGATGTATCATGATCTTAAACTATTCTATTGGTGGCCGAACATGAAGGCCGATATTGCAACATACGTTAGCAAATGTCTTACATGCTCCAAAGTAAAAGCCGAACATCAAAAACCATCCGGTCCATTGCAACAACCAGAGATTCCTATGTGGAAATGGGAAAGAATTACTATGGACTTCATTACCAAGCTCCCAAAGACATCAAGCGGTTATGACTCCATCTGGGTCATAGTTGATCGTCTCACAAAATCCGCACACTTTATACCAATCAAAGAGACTTACAAAATGGAACAGCTTACTCGACTGTACGTCAAAGAAATAGTCTCAAGACATGGTGCACCGATATCCATCATATCTGACCGAGATGGTAGATTTACTTCCAAATTCTGGCAGTCACTCCAAGACGCCTTTGGAACAAATCTAGACATGAGTACAGCGTACCATCCTCAGACCGATGGTCAGAGTGAACGAACCATTCAAACACTTGAAGACATGCTTCGAGCTTGCATAATAGACTTTGGAAAAGGGTGGGATACTCATCTACCATTAGTCGAATTTTCCTACAACAACAGCTATCATGCAAGTATTAAAGAAGCTCCATTTGAAGCACTTTATGGTCGAAAGTGTCGTTCACCTGCTTGTTGGGCTGAAGTAGGAGAAGTTCAACTTACTGGTCCAGAACTCATTCGAGAAACAACGGATAAGATTGTACAAATCAAAAGTCGACTACAAGCCGCAAGAGATCGACATAAAAATTATGCCGACACACGACGCAGACCCCTAGAATTCTAAGTCGGAGATAGGGTTATGCTAAAGGTATCGCCTTGGAAAGGCTTGATACGATTCGATAAACGAGGAAAACTAAACCCAAGATACATCGGACCATTCAAAATCCTAGCCAGGGTTGGCCCTGTGGCGTACAGACTTGAGCTTCCATCAGAACTCAGTAGTGTACACCCCACTTTCCATGTATCCAACCTAAAGAAATGCTTGTCAGATGAATCACTCGTTATTCCACTCGATGAAATTCAACTCAATGACGATCTTTAATTTATCGAGGAACCCGTAGAAATCATGGACCGAGAGGTCAAACAACTCAAGCAAAGCCTTATTCCAATTGTCAAAGTTCGTTAGAACTCACGACGTAGTCCTGAATACACATGGGAACGAGAGGACCAGATACGTAAGAAATACCCACATCTTTTTACCAACGAAGCTTCTACTCCAGACGCAAATTGATCTCCGGGACGAAGCTCTCATATGGGGTGGAGACTGTAACAATTCGCAATTTCACGTTAATTACTATTCCCGGAAGATTTCACTATCCATTTTCACTATTCATTTTTACTATTCATTTTTACTATTTATTTTCCCGAAATTTGACTTTTGTTTCATGGCCTCGAGTGATAAATCATTTCCATGGCAAATTAAAAGTTTGACATTCATCAGATCATTTTCGCGAAAGTTATTAAGGAATTACACGTTTTAGGGTAAAACGTCATTCAAAAATTCTACGCACAACGAAACACGACCGCGTTAATTTTCCCCGTATCAGAAAAATGTTTGATACACTCATGATTTATTTGAGAATAAATCATGACTGAGAAAAACATGACCAAATAAACCTCGGCCGTGAAAAACAAGAATTTTCATTTTTAAGCGTTTTTACTCAGCCGTAACCTTAGCCTATACCTGCACCGCGTTTCTAAGATGATTTGAGTTTTCACATTTTTGGAATAAGTCAACATATTTTTCCCTCCTCCTTTGACCAAAAATCATTCCTTGATTTTATAAATCATTCCTTAATTTTTAGGCTTACGGTTTTATGTCTAAAAGACATTTAATACCAACCGACACTAGACTGAGCCCAGTCTAGACATTATAAGTCATTTTAAATCATTTATATCCTATTAGAAAAGTAACATTTTACTTTTCTCAATTTTACACAATATTCGTACATTTTACGTATTACGCGTTTTAGACCCATGTTTCCAGTTTTAGCAAGGTTTTACCACCCCAATGGAACCTACCACTCATTTTATATTTTATTATGGAACATATTGACATGTTTAACCATACTTTCAAGTTCCACATTTTTACGACACCCGGTTTTACATTTTGAGGCTTAATCATTTACGGTTGGCGTTTCCCGGAGTCAAAACTCATCCAATACTTAGGATATTATCAAGCAAAGCACACCTCACCCCCTAGCCCTTGTGAACCACCATTAGGGGGGGAGTCACCCTTGGTGTGGCTTGATCTTAAGCTAAGTTGTCTTGGATGAGGTACATGTGTAAAACTTGCCATGAAAGTGTTGACTAGTCTCATTTTGTAACCACCTCAAAGCACTATAAAAGCCCCCCCCCCCCCTCCCCTTGTTTTCCGTCCACAATCACACACACAAACCACTCCACACTTAGCTAAAATACTGAAAGATTGCATGAAGTGAAGTAGGTTGAAGCTCAAGTCTATCAAAGTCCTTACCTTACATGTTAACTTCCTTTCTTAATTGAAAGCCAAAAGTTGTAAGCAAAACCCTAACATGATTCTTGTTAAATATCATAATCATGTTATTTACATATCATTCATGCTATATTATGTCTTGTGATCATGTCCATGATGTATAAAAATGGGTAAAACAAGTTATTACAAATGATTGTTAAGTTAAGTTATTTAAACAAGTAAACTAGTGACTTTCTTGGTATAATCTGATCAAAATGGTAAAATTATGATATTGGATCATTACATATTGTAGTAGAGGACCTAACAAGGAAACCATAGCAATTTGAACCACCTAAAACGAGTATACGAGTCAAAAGTTATGACCATTTGAAGTTACCAAAACTTTGCGGCAAAACTGCCAAAATAGTTTCTGTGACAGAACATCAAACACGCAAAAAGAGGCCTTTCTGGTCCGTTTCATGAAAAAGTTAAAACACGAAAGTTGTCCGGAATCACGATTTCTTCAAAAACTCAGGAGCACGTCTTCAAAAAACCAATAACGAATGAGATTTTTCTCAGTTTATTAACAGCTATTTTACATATATATGTCACTATATAATGGTTATGGTTTATAAAGACCAAAGAGGTCTTATGACCTAGATTCAAGACCACAACCATGGCTAGAGCCAAGGTTGAGTCTCAAGACCATGGAACAATGACCAAGGTCATGGCAAGGCCATGACTAAATGACCATATAAACTTACTTAGGCGAGAACATGAACTAAAGAATTGGCGATAACTTGAACATACAATTTGGATCTACTTCATCTAAAAGAACCATGAGATATTACAAGTATTTGTCATACAAGTTATAAGAAACTTACCCTAATAACAATCTTCATGTAAAGATAAACTTTCCTAAGTTTATTTAAACATTGGACATGTAACTTTTCTGATCAAAACTTATATATATATATATATATATATATATATATATATATATATATATATATATATATATATATATATATATATATATATATATTATCAACTACTACAATAGTAGGGAGCCTCATGTGAGGAGTTCATTATGTAAGCCATCGAGATGAGTTGTGGATTTACGAATTAAAGTGTCCTGGCTCCTCGAACGTTTACTAACATGACTTCTGAATTATGTCGGCCCGAACGGTAGTAAACGATATATAAACTATACATGTTTCATGAATCATCTCTTTTCAAAGACTTACACTATACATCGTACCACATCATTGACTAAATGCAAGATATATATATATATAGGCAATTCCTCATATTCTTTACGCCAATCCTAAGTCGCAATATTCTATTATAGGTTGCTCGTCGAAACCTTCACGATCCAACCATTACCTTCATTACTTGCTATCTTACTTAAGGTGAGTTCATAGCCCCACTTTACATTACTTCAATGTTTTACAAACCCTTGGGGGGAATACATGCTATTTTAAACCGAACACAATGCTTTGAAACTGTATGCTGCCTGATTGTTTTATTATTACTAAGTGCCTTCCTTGCCAATCCTAGGCCCTATATCATGAACCATTTAATCTCTAGTATTAGTGAGCGCGAGTATTGTGAATAGGCCTATTGGGATTGACGAATCCCATTTGTTTGAGCAGATTAGTTCAAACGAATGCACTATATTTGAAACATTAAGTACGACGGCAAAGTAGTTACCGGGGCAACAAAACCGCCGATTGATATTGGTACCCGTTAACGTATTGGTTGCATGAGCTTAGTATATAATAATAACTGTTTTGTTTTCCAACATAAGTATGAGTCTAATTAACTCATACTACCAACATATTGTGTTCAACCATTAAACAAACTCTATGAATATCACTCAACCTTTGTGTTGACCTCTTAAGCATGTATTTCAGGTCCATGATAATCAAGAATGGAGCGGAAGGGCACGTACTAAAGGAAGAAGGCTATAAACTACTTTGTCATTCAATAAAACATCAAAAGACTTTATATTGATGTATTTTGAAACATGGAACCTTTTTGGGACCTAACTATGTAAACTCTGATCTATTTGAATAAATTCGAATGATAACTTTTTTTTAATGCGACTCGGTTAGAGTTCGTTTTCTATTATTATGACTGTTGTGCCGTCGAGTAACACCCAAGTTAAATTCCGCTGCATCATGAATTGGGGGTGTTACAACCAACGCATATCCAATAATTTATACATTCATATGTACGGACTTCAAGTCCCAGTAACTATGTCTCGTTACAAGAGACTTCATTTTTTCATTACTTCTTTGCATCTTTACTTCCTTTGGCCACTCATTTATTCATTTTCACTTTCTGCAGGTATGTTTTCATGATCCTCACCGTGATTATAGCGCTATCTTATATATTTTCAATATCATTTCCATGTCCATTATCATATACAATAGTACTATCGACGTCGATTCATGACTTTTTGATTCCACATTTTACTAGACATTATATATCATTTATTGAGATCTCATAGTTTTTCATGTACCCGGGATTTTTCAATAATCTTCATGTCTAGTGTCTCTTGACTATTATAGGGTCATATTACCTCGATATGACCATCTTCATTTTCTTGTTCCATTTTATCTAATCATTCGAGGAATTTTATTTGGAATTGATTTGTCTATCACACTGCATTCGTGCCATAGACTTACTACCATTCATTGGTTGTACTTTTGGGACACACATTTTAATTGGAGCATTAGCAATATATGCATGATCTAGTCACTTTATTTAGGTCACAAAATTTGTCTGGCAACTACTAGATCAGGAATGTAAATTGTCCCTTGAACTTTAAGTTCATTTTCATTAGTGTGAGGATCAATTAATAATTTTTATATCATAATTCATTCCATATTTCCCGCTGCTCATTCTCCCTCTTAATGAATTATCAATTTCAACATCTCAAATTTGTGTGCCTTGTGGTGGATTTACAATACAGGTTGCGCACATTTACAGAAAACTATATGGGAAACATATGGTTCATGACCAAAACCATTCTAATGGGGAGGATTAATTTTAGATTGTTGGCAAGATGCGAATTCATGTTTTATAACATGCCCCATAAACTAATGTTTTTGTTCTCATTATTTTTGGCTTTGCAATCAATATAAGACGTTTTATAAACGTTTCAACAAAAGCAATTTGCGTTGAACATGGGCTACTTTTAATTCAATACTTATTCCAATAATCGCCCAGTACTTGGAACTATTCATCACCATTCTCAATAATATAATTTGGAAAACCGTGCTCGCATTTTATAAGTCGAGCCACTAACCACGCTAACCTTAAGTTGCGTATTTGATGATCATTTTGATGATGCATCGATTTTAAAACTCAAAATGATCCACATGGCGGATGTATAGGCCTGAATACACCCCCTTTATATTTATTCCAAAACTTTATAGGACAAAGTCCTTACTTTAATATGGTAGTGACAGATGAACAATTAACTTCCAATTAGAATAATCAAATATATCTTTAAAGAAATTTATGGTTCTTCTATACATTCGCATCAACATTGACCCGAGATGGTCTAACCGGTCAATGCCACTCAATAAAATAATCCTGCCTCATAAACTCTAATTTTTTACCACATGTGCTTAGATTGCACTTTCTATGTAAACCTCAAATAATATAAAGATTTTAATACAACATCACATTTCTCCAATCAAAATCCTATAAGCTCTTTTATAGCTTTCACATAGTTTAATATAATATTAAATTAACTTATAGCATTATCAAATAATGAAACACAATCTATACTAGTAAAGTATGTTGCTAATCAATTAATCAAATGAAAAAAAATCTCATGAAAAATAAGCCACACATATATATTAAACCGAATATCACAAAATATTGCAAAACTTCACAATAATCTTCATTTTTTTTGTTACTTACATTCTCATTTATTTATTATATACGACACCTTACACAAAAGTAATGCTCATACTTTACTTTTACTACCATGTCAAGCAAGTCACACATATTATGAAATACCAATTCAATACTTTTCTTACCATTCATGTAAGAACTTACCACATACGTAATTTTATCTCCGCATAAATTGGAGTTCTCGCAGTTCCCGAACATAACAGAGTTCTGAAAATAAAGCCCCCACTTGTGTGTGTATATATATATATATATATATATATATATATATATATATATATATATATATATATATATATATACTAGTTTCAAGACCCGGCCGTTGGCCGGGCTAGCTCTATAATTTTATTTTTTATTTAACGTTATATTAATAACATAAAAGAAACTACAAACTAAAAAATAAACACATAAAACTATGCAAATTACTTAAATAAAAAAAAAAAAAAAAATTAATATGACAAAAAATGTATAATACAATACGACAAAATTCGTGTAAATAATAAAACATGTGAATAACATTAAAGAAAAACTGATATGCTTAAAGGCGATGTAAGACTTCCTTTTAGACAACATTAGTTGTTTCATCCGAGTAGTTTCCATCTCTATCACAGCAAATCACTTTAAGACTTCGCTTGCTTTTAACTCTCGAAACAACGACATATAATTGACCATGTGAAAAGACAGGGCGTTGTGGCAATAAACCAACCTGAGACAAAGTCTAACCTTGGCTTTTATTTATGGTCATAGCGAAACAAACAGAAATAGGATATTGTCTCCTATTTAACTTGAAGGGCATTTTTGTGTCGGATGGGACTTAATCAAGTCTAATTTTCATCTACTAAGATATCAACTAAGCAAGTTTTAGAAACACAATTTTTTTTGTCTGAATGCAGTCAAGATTTTTTGAGATCCTTTACGAAAATTAACACCACGAATCAAAATTTCATCGATGTCCTATAGAACACTGCAAGACTCATGAATTCCGCCACCTGATATGATAACTTAGGGTGTGCTTGGTTCAAATAGAGTACATCGACTCATTATGGTTGGGAAAAAAATATGTAAATAGAACTATTCTCTCTGCCATAAGAAAAGTACATACACTTTATTGAGAAAAAGAGAATTAAAAAAAATAGTAAAAAGGTAAAAAGGTTGGTTATATAATAAGTAACATACCAATTACTAACATCAATTCATGTTCCATAATTTGTTTATACATATGAGAATAACAGACCAAATATAAAGGAAAACAATAAAAGTCATTGGCATATTTAAAGTGCAATGAACCAATATAATTGAACTTTTTAAATGAGATCCATTTGAATTATAATAAACCAATCATATTCACATATGTCATTAACCAACTGTTTTGCAACCTTAGTGTTGTCCTTGGACAATCTATTTGTACAATCCGATTTGTTTGTATATCACCACGGATAAAGTGTAGTGACATCATCTGCAGATACCTGCAAATAGGTACACTCGTTTAAGCTAAACTCATTTTAATTATGAACTTGATAATGAACTAAAACATTTTCAAAACTTTATAATGAACTAAATAGTAGAGGCCAATATGATTATCAATGCATTCATCCACAAACAATAAGGATCACTTCATTCAAAAAACTTCCATGGAAATAAAGTAAAGCTGATATGTTTTGACAATCCTAAATGTACACCGATACAACTTTATCCAATCATAAAATAAAAATAAGGAATGCTTGGATTTACATTATAATTCATTATCTAATTAATGCGTCTTGTAATCTTGGTAATCATTTCTCATCAGGCCAAAACATAGTCTGACAATGATAGCAAACCTGTGTACAACGCCCCATAGTTTTATGATTTTGATGAAATTCTCGGATATCTCCACATACAAAAAGCCAAAAATTAGGCCAGCAAATCCAACTTGAATCTGCAACCAAAAAATGAACAGTTTGTTATAATTGTTAATAAACGGAATCAAAATAGAGGACTGCATACAAAGTGCAACAACACCATTAGTAAAATTTGGCGAGGAGATGCAAAAAACAGTACGGTAGCATAAGTAACTCACATTTGTATGCTTGTATCAGTCATAATTGGCTTGTTGAGAATTTACTAACATCTGAGCGAATGTCATCTTGAACCTGTATAAAAGTCACTCAGATATTACTACTCCATGCTTATGAGTTGCAACATGAATTAATGAGATAAAATGGAAGTAAAGCTGTGGTGTTCGTCTGGATTCCATTCATGTCAAAGCAAAACCCACAAAACATACCCATAAAGGTATCTTTTGTAGGCCCCCTCAATGGATTTTATCCGCTCTAACTAATCTCGTTTTAATCACCCCAAGAGGTTTCCAATAATCACCTCAATTACAGTGCATCCCAAGCTCCGCGTATCATTTGTTACAAACTTGTATCTTTTCGCATATTAGCTAGCAAAACTTGCATGAAAAGCGCCTGAAAGAGATGGTGATTACATGCGAACATCTGTGGTGCTGTTTCCGTGTGAACTGCCACCACCTGAGTCTAGTCCAATAATTGTACCTACAATAGCAGGAACCATCAATACATTAGGAATAGGTAAATTGCAAGCTGGGCATTGCTTAAAATAGTAAAAGCTGAAGTGTATCCACAATCCAAGAATTTGACTGTGTAAATGTACAAATTAAGTTACCGTTAGCAGATGGTTGTGAAGACCAATGATTGGTGTGAAATTTACTGCTTTGTGCTGACAGTAGATGGGTGAATGGAACATGATCTTGGGTAGCTACTGCAAAAATAAAAGGTAACAATATTTTTACAGCTCCTTGTTACTAAAAGTACCTTTATTTTAGGAGTAAGTTGTAGCAATAGAGACATTATACTCAACATTGAGTCGTGATCTTTAGTGATATCTTCAAAGCTACATACTGCCACAAAAAAAATTCAATATACAAAAGATGGCGGTGAAGGATTTTACTTACTCTCTGATAAAATCATGTTCAAATTTCGAGCGACGTGTCCATTTTTCCATCATTAGCTTACGCTTTCACACAATCATACCTTAAGACGCTGACCTACCAACAATGTCTTTTCCATATATTTAAATTAAAAAAACTATCTGATGTACTATATTTGAGAAGTCAGTGAAGTGTATCTATGTGTGTCTTAATAACGAACTATTTTGTACATCCATCAATGGCACTAAACCAAATAACTGAAGACCCTCGATGAGCTGTTGAAACAAATTCCATATACCAGGTTGCGTACTCTTAAGCACCACCTATCCCAAACCCAATAGCCGAATAGTAACTTCATGAGTCAACAAAATAACAAATCGTATTTTATCCAATTACACATTCGCAACCTAAACCAAGCAACCCTATGCAGCTAATACCTACTACACATTCATTTCAACGACACATCCTAACATATTACACACATATACTACAACCTATATAAAATAAAAAACTGAACAATGATTTCATACAGATCGAATATAAATCTAATACTTATCGCCTTGCACCTGCTCAGCTTCGGTTTTAAGTTCTTCAAATATAATTGCCTAAACTACTTACTAATAAACCTATAATAGATAACAAACAACACAATTATGGCACAGTTTAAAAGGGATAGAAGAAATAAGCAGAAAAGGGATACCTGGCGACTCCAGAATCTGATAGTCTGATCAATAGTTGACCGACTCCTACATCGAAGATAAAATATGCAGCTTATTAAAATCCAAAATTACTAAATTCTATCTTGAAAGACTAAAATTATAACCTAAAAAAAGAAAATTATAAACTGTCACCATCAACATCAAACTAATTTTGCCTTATAACACAATCGAAAGACAAATAAAAAATAAAAATGAATTATGTATAATTATAAAATACATGAAATAAAATATCTTCCTGTTATTCCTTTGCACACTTAGTAAATATCTGAAAGTAAAAAAAAAACCCTGCCTGCTTAACAAATTGAAGCTGGACATATTTGTATTCCACATCATAGGGCACCCTAGTATGATAATCAACCCTGTAACAATTCAAACCATGATTATAAGTTATAACAACCATCGATAAGTTCCCAAGTTAAACATGGTCAAGTTAGTTGTTATCATATTGGAAAACAAAATAGTCCCTAACGTCAGATGATTAGATGGAGGATTGCTTGATTTAGTCGTGCACCTTGATTTATGTATATAAAAGTTAAAAATGGTTCAACCATCTTTCACAAGATCACAAAATAATGTTGTCCCATAAAGGTTTTCTATAAAATTTTAGCTTTTTCCTTATAATAATATCTGTATTGGACATTTTATTCAGTTAGAGCCCTCAACCTTCTTATAAATACATCAAAACAACTAATATCTTACAATACTGGTTCTAAGACAGTCTCTGATGACTTGGCATAGTTTATTAACTGAGGATCCAACCCTTCTAAACCAATCTTCAATCTCACTGTATTACATCCATAGTTTACAACATGTATTATACCGTTTCAAAGTGTTCACAATATAACTAACGTCTTTAATATGGTTACAGAATCTAAAATAACAATGTAGTGTCAGGTCAAGGGAAAACGACTTTTTTTTACCTTTATTCTCATGTATAGCAGGTCTCGTCTAGCGGGTTGTGGAACCAAATAGCCGATGCCATCATTGAATCAGATGAATTGGTTTGGAGGGTCGAACTAAGGAAAGTTGCACAATTTGACAGTGAGAAAAATTGTTGAGTCCACTAACTTGGTATCACATACGACCGATAAGAATTAAACACTATGACTACAGACCTAAACCTGAAAGACAAAATAGCTTTCTGGCTAATAATACCAAACATTATTCAGATGTCTAGGTCTCTCTTAAAGTTTTTGCTGAGGTGCACTTTCGACCCATTTACTTATTAAACACTCGATTTGAGTCTACTTTATCTCTAAAGGGTTATAAAAGGAATGCACCTAGTGTACTTTTAATCTACAAATCTTCTAAACAGATTTATGCTATATATTATACTTTATCTCTAAAGGGTTATAAAAGGAATGCACCTATGGGTGAATGGAACATGATCTTGGGTAGCTACTGCAAAAATCAAATGTTTTAACAACCATCAAATAAATTCCAAAAAATAAGTTCAAAGATAAGAGAATCCTTACCTGTGCTCTAATGGTAGCTTCATAATCATCTAGTGAAGCTCGAAACTTTGCTTCTGCTATAAGTTTACCATAGTGGATTCTTTTAGAGAGAGCCTGCATGGTAAAATTGGCATTTTTTAACATTTGGTTCTTTGGGTATGCAAACATATCCGGAATTCGTGCATTTAAAGGGAAAATTTTTGAAACGCTTAAGATCAATTACCTTCAAGAAGATGGTGTCACAGTTTGCTGTTGATCCACAATTACCATCGTTTCCTTTTTTTGACCATTCTAGAAAGAAGATCCTTAAAGTACATATCCCATATTTTGCAATTGATATTGATAGAATCGGCAGTATGATGCAAGACCTGTATATATATAGAGGCAGGTGATATTAGTTAAGAAGCATTGAAGCATCTCAATTTCATGTAGAAATGTAGAACTTAAACACAAATGAATCTAACATGTTACCTGTGGATGTGGATACTGAAGCATCTCAATTTTAGGATGAGATTTCTTTTCAAATTTCTACAATGGTTTTGATATGAAACAAACTTTCAAATATGCAATGGAATTAAGATTAGATTGTATTCAGGTTATTCAAAAACTCGAATATTTGTATAGAGATAGTTATCAACAACTGTAGTCACGTAACACCAATGATTTTTGAATTTACGCTACTTAATCATCATAAACTTAAAGCTTTAAGAATGTTCAGTGATTAGAAAAATGTTGTGAGCTAGTGTACCTTAATTTGGTTCAATGCCAGATAAAAGCTTCCCACACTTGTCAATATATCACCTGTTTTTCTTTACTGCAGCAGGCTACAATAAGTTCAACGCATAACTTAGTATCGCATAAGATAATGAACAATATAAAACATAAGCCATGCCATGCTTCCCTCACCACATTTACACAATCTCGATATTCATTCATCTGAAAATGTGATTGGGCAAAATAGCTTACCTGAAATTAACAAACATATAACGTTATATTATCGACTTTAGGAGTAGCTGAAACGATCTTTTCCAGTTAGACCGACACAATAAAGGTGCAGACAAACACCATTTTTGTTATTATTTCATTTTTCCTCTTCCTCAATGTAAGTATTATCTATAATCCTAATCATTCTAAAGTCCTAACACTTCCGTAATAGCAGAGCGCTTCATCAATTTCCCCAAAAACCAAATAGGTGACAAATTAAAAATTGCATTCAGGATTTTCATCAAACACTTGGTATGCAAATTCGTCCAACACTTTATGGTATTCATATAAAGCAAATTATATTTATAAAAAAAATATATACCCCCCCCCCCCCCCCCCCCAAAAAAAAAAGAAACCAAGTTTGACAATACAGGAAGAATAACTAATATAGGGGGAAAACTCAACATGAGAAAGAAGATATAGTCGATTTCATATCGAGACATGTTGATTTCAAAAATTAAATCAATAGTAAAAATCCATAATTTTATATATAACTAATCCATAAATAATCAATCATTATACAACAAAATTGATCACCAAACCTAATTGGATTCAATCATAAAAAAAATTAGGAAAATACCTCGGATTGGTAGATGATATAGCCGGATCTGTGTGTGTTTATTCAAATCCCTCTAAAAAAATGGATAATTGATGTGTCCATGATTTTTGCTTTGTGTGATTTCGAAACTTGTGATTTAAAGGGATTTTATTTTCAAAACACATGATATTTGGTTGTGTGTGGGATTTCATTTTTAAAATCGAATCAGATATTCGGTTGATTAATGAAACCGAAATCTCGGTTGTGTGTGGTTTCCTAATTAAAAGGGATTTTATTTTTAAAAGTGTTGACAATTGAAACTGAAATGTTAGTTTCAAAAAAATTGCTGAACTTGCTATTTTGAAGCTAAATGACACGTGTAGTTTTAATAGAGTTTAGAGGGATTTTTCTTGATTTTTGCCTTCTAAAATTAGAAATCAAACTTGTGCTTTATATAGGTTAGGATATATATATATATATATATATATATATATATATATATATATATATATATATATATATATATATATATACTACATATAATGGAAAAATGGTCAACAATTGAAATGTTGAGTTTTCAAGAAATGTTGAGTTTTCAATAATGGTCAAATGAGAGAGAAAAGTGAAATGTAATTAATACTCTTATTAAAACACCCCATTACTTAAAAGTACAATGATTTATTCACATTGTACAACCAATTAAAAACATATATACCAAATTAAATACTACCAATTAAAACACAAACCGGGTTGACCCGGGACGCTTCAAACCCGACGGGTTGATCCGGTTTAATTTGACCCATTTCCGACCCAACCTAGCAAGTTGACCCGGTTTAAATCGACCAATTTTTCGACCGGAATGGTTCAACCGGTCGAACCGGGTTTCAAAACATTATCCACAATGATTTATTTACATTGTACAACCAATTAAAAACAAATCTATCAAATTAAATACAACCAATTAAAACACAAACCGGGTTGGCCCGGGACGCTTCAAACCTGGCGGGTTGACCCAGTTTAATTTGACCCGTTTTCGACCCAACCTAGCAAGTTGACCCGGTTTAAATCGACCCATTTTTCACCCGGAATGGTTCAACCGGTTGAACCACCCGGGTCGAACCGGGTTTCAAAACCTTATGTTTAATTCTCAAATCTTCAAACTTTTATTATTTTTCGTTTATAACCTATAAACTTTTTTTTATCAATAAACTATCTATCGCTATAAAATTCCGTTGCTATGCACGGGTACTCGTCTAGTATATATATATATATATATATATATATATATATATACAAACTTTTATTAATTTCATTAATAGATTTAATTTTTGTTGATTATATATTTCATATAAATGTTGCAAAATCCACATTATACATGCATTTGGTTATATATTCAAGTAAAGCCCAACATAAAGACTTTTAATTGGTCCATTTGTACCTTATTAATTAAGCCCAATAAAAAACGAAAGCCTAAGCCATAAATTTAGGGTTAACAACTACTCCATTAAATCATACACTCTCTCTTGTTGCTGCCATTTCATCTTCTTCCCACCTTCAACATAGACCCATCGCAAAATCCATGTCCAAAAAATGTGTGTCCTTCATCTGTGTTCAAAACCTGTGTCCTTCCCATGTCCAGATCGAATCGCACGTGGGACACGGCATATGCGTGTCGGACACATGTCCGAGGCGTGTCCGTGTCCGACACGTGTCCAACACTGCCACTCCGAGGTTTTAGGCGTGTCCGTGCTTCCTAGGTGGGGGTATTAAGAACAATGGATTACAAACACTGTAGATGTCGCAGAGCAAGTGCGTCGGAGTAATAGTTTATTTTATCATTTCTTTATTTATTTATTTATTTATTGTCGCAAACTATTTCTATCTTCACAGGAATAAGAAAGAGTGTGAAATAGTTGTAAATCAAAATCTTTAAAGTCTACATTCAAAAGTAAACAAATACAAAAGTGAAAATCAAAAAGCTTATGGTTGAGCTAGACTTGTAAACAAGATTGTGAATACATGCAAAATCATTGAGTTTAGATTCCAAAATACCAGGTGGAACAAGAAGAATAAGAAAGAGGGTGAAATAGTATTAAACCAAGAAATGGCTCACTGAGAACGGGCGACTAGTTAGAGTTGGCATCATCCTTGCACATTGCTTAGTGGAGTATATTTTCTCAGCCGCTGAATAAAGCTATATATACAACAACACAAATTTCATATTAGTTCTTTGTGGGCGAATAACACCTACATATGATTTATATTGTCATTATACTGCAACAGGTCTGAAATCGAACGCTTGAAAACATTGTGGCATTCAAGGACCAACGAGTCATTTTCTACTGATGTTGTTGAAAGGGATGGAGCCATTCAGTGCAGTTCAACATCTTCTGTTTTAAGACTTGAAGCATCAACAAGTGGCTCGCCTAAAAACATAGAGATGAGAGGGATAATTTACATGTTGCTATTTCCACGCCCATTGGCACTTCAAGAGTAAGTAATATGTTCATGCATGACTGTAATTGTGTTTAGGCAATTTGTGTCTGTTTTTAATGGAGGTTACAGTTTTAACCTACTGACTTGAGTCGATTCGGATAATAAGATTGCTTAAAAAAACAGGTCAATGTGTAATTGTAATATATAAAGTTTGATTCAATTTAGCTATGACGAGATTTTTCCCAAAGTCATTGCTTGCACTTTATAGTTAACAATAATGAACTAGCAGTTAAGCCAATTTGACAATGTTGCTAATATATGAAGCAATCTATTGTTAAAAGTTACGTTTGAGATTACTTAGAAAGATGTCAACTATTTCTTTTGCTTTGAAACAATTATAGAACTGTTAATTAAAGCATATTGTTGTTAATGATCTTTTTAACAGCTAGCTTATTTTGTTTAACCACATTCGAAATTCATGAGTGAGCATGTCATATCTCGCATTGTAACTGTTGAATCAATTAGATTCTACAGGTGTAAAGTTACTACAATTTGCTCTCTTTAAATATCGTGTAGTTTGTGTGGTTGTATTGACCAGGAACAAAATGCTCACAGGTAAATTGATTCTTTACATGTCTTATGTTGGCATTACATATTGTGTCGTTTGTGTGGCTTAAGTCATGCTCTCATCCTGTCAGATATTAGCTCTGTTTTTTCTGTTATCTCTTTTGTACTAGATAGTTGACGTTGTGTGATACGTGTTTTCACTCGTTATTTACATTATCATTCTAATACTCGGCATGACTATTTTACGTGTACCTAGATACGACCACTCTCAACATGAACCTGTTTGGCCCATTACAAAACCCTCCCGACCCACTCATCTAGCCACCTCTACATACAAAGTTTGCATCTGTGTCTCACCTTATTTTTCTACATTTTGTGTCTGTTCATTTCATTTGTACTTTTGGTTTTGAACTGGACGTACATCCTGTTCGAACTGGAGAAAGCTCACTTCATGCTCGAGAAAATGGTAATGAATGGGTGTGTTGTTGAAACAAGCAACGCTAGTATATTGACACCAATACAGCTCTTGGATAAAGCATCTTTGAGACGACTGGATTGAGCCATTTAAATGTTTATAAAGGAAATTAAAATGTGGTGAGAAGTGCTGAGTAATTATAAGGTTCCCTATTTTGATCTGAACAACCATCCTTGTACTGATTTTCCCAACCCCGTACCTTCGCAATGTTAAGGAAAATGGATGGGACGGGCAGGTTTGGAATATATCGGGTTGTGTTGATCTGAAGCACATTTTTGCCCAAAAGTCTTCAGCCAAAGATACTTTATCTTTTTAATGCAAAAAACATTAATGTTTCGTTTGGGTTGAACTAATTAAAGTAACTGTTTTGATGCACAATATTGTTCTTGGCGAATAAGATGTCTCTCTATAGTTTGTAAAAGTGAAATCATGTAGGATCTCAAGTTGCTTTTTTTTCTGGGCCATGGGTCGTCGCCAATGGAAAGAAAAAGCAGTGTGCTACTAAATTTTTATTAGTACCAAACCAAACATCTTTCCAAAGAAAAAAAAATCCTTGGGAACAAGCTACAGAATTTTTATTAGTACCAAACCAAACATCTTTGCTGAACCGTGTGCAAGAACCATCTCCCACTCGACGCGTGAAAATAGAATCCAAACGGATGTTGGTTATAGACGGTGCCTTTTCTAATTTCACAATATTATCCAGGGGCTAAAAGAAGAAGAAGGAGATATGAAACCAAAACCTTACTTGATCATCATGTAAAGAAGTGGTTATAAGTTTCTGTGAAGTATTATTTTCCATATAAAAACGCCATCTCTACTTAACCAACATAGCTAAGTTAGATGCTTGAAGGCTATCAATTCCATGCCCTCCACAACTAGACTATCGATGAACACACTTTTTTCCAAGCCATTACACAAAATAAAGTTAAACACACCATATATCCTCCTTTACCAACACCATCATAATTAGATACAAGGTTTCTGGTGGATAATACAACTTAACAACAAACTAGAATCAATGTTTTTTGAAGCAACACACAAACATTTTCTTCACTGAGAAAGGACGACTAGTTAGAGCTGGCATCATCCTTGCACATTGCTGGTGGAGTAGAACTATACCAGGGAGAGTATTTCTTGTGAGTCGGATCCTCAGCCGCCGAATAAAGCTATATATACAAAAACATAAAATTCATATTAGTTCTGTGTGGGTGAATAACACGTAAATACATATATTAACTGATTATTAAAGAAACACGCACCTTTGGCTCGTGGAAAGTCAAAAAGTTAACACCACTGTGATCCGGATGGTTCATTGGTCCTCCACAGCAACATGTGGCAGTTGGTGACCAACCTTTACGATAAGCTTCCAATAATGCTTTCTGCAGCTTCCCTGGTTTTTGAGGCATGGAGCGTGTGAAAGAAAAGAAAAGATTAATACTGTTATTTTGATATACACAAAATACAAATATTGAACAGAAAGAAGCAAATCATACCATCATCCCCAAGACTTCTTTCGTATTGCTTATTTAACTCTACATACAAAGCATTAATGTTAAAAATAATCATTGAGATATTACCTCTATATATATATATATATATATATATATATATATATATATATATGGGTAAGGATCGAGTGAGAAGAAACTTAAAATGAGAAGGATGAGAAATAATTATAATCACACATTTGAGATGCATCGACTTGATTTAGATGCACCTCTATTCATTTAGATGCATCCTAATTAGTTTCGAAAGTGATTTTGAAGTGAAAACGGTGCAAAGTAGTACTAAAAACAAATTTGACCCGCAGAGGACGAAAAATGTATAGGATTCGTCTAACTTGATGAAATGCATCTAATATATGTCTATGCATCTAATTTTTTGCTAGAAAATATATTATAGTGCATCTAAAATACTAGGGATGCATCTAATTCAAGTCGATGCATCTCAAATATTTAGTTATAATTATTTCTCATCCTTCTCATTTTAAGTTTTCTTCTCATTTGATCCTTGGTCATATATATATATATATATATATATATATAGCTCATAATTAAGATATTGAAAAGTACCGTCAGCTTCACGATTAAGGTTTTGATTATGGCCTTTCAGTGACAGATTTTGGATTCGGTTCAAATCTGCATGTACAATTTCAAACATAAGAATTGATAACATGATGGATTTTCCTAAACATGGCCCTTAGGGCGGGCTATATTTAAGAGTTGAAAACATGCAAATACATTACGGCGGGTTACAAACTAACCAAAGAGGTAAGAACATACCATAATCACAAAGGGGATTATTCTCATTCTCGTTCACGTATCGAGGAATAGAATCCATTGATTGGTGGTATCTGCAAGAATTGAAAGAAACATCAAATAAATCTCTTATCAATCTAAGCAAAAACAAAATTATAATTCATGTACAACTTGTTATATAAAAAATCATCATCAAAATCCTTCATAGAAAACCTGGATTTTAAAAAACGTGAATCGCTCCATTGCTCTAAGAGTTTTAAAAAATGAGGCGATAAGTTAAAAGCGGACGCCTCGGCGCATACTTAAATAGCTCTTAAAACAACGGCAAATATGAGCTTTAAATACAAAGTTGACCCTTGAAAATGCGTTAAAAATAAAATGAATAAGGGTCGTTTACACTTTTTATGTAATGAAACAACATTATTATGTGATGCGGATATGTTGGCTACAATTATTGTAGCCAATTAGCTACAATCATTCACTAAAATTACACAAGAAATGATTCAAGTACCCACAAAATAATCAGGGACCCACAAAAAGACCCAGAGACCAACAAAGTATAACACAAAATTTGCTTTTTTACACACAATTAAGAAAACAATGGTCAAAGAAAGGGCAAACTTTGATAATTTTTAGAAATTACACTACAAATCGGTTCGATAAGGGGCAAATTTCAAAAATAATCTCGGCCTCTGATGGACACCCGTTTAATTTTGTTAAAAAAAAAATAAATAAATAACTCTTTTCCTAGATGCCTAAAAATTGTATTAGTATTCCTGGTTAGTTTATTCTAAATGCACCTAATCGACATGGTTCCGTACCTAATCGGCCCTAAAAACCAAACTAATTATTATTCGGGATAATTCCCTAAATACCCCGGTTATCTTTGTGATATTTACTTCCGAGACCTAAACTTTTCTCATTCCGAAACTAGAGCAGGTACAATTGGCAACTAAAACCAGTAAGTAACAAGTGTGACTTTACTGATTACGAGGTGATGAGTCAAGGGCAACTGGTCTACATCAGTATAACAATTGAGCAACTAGTCTAATTTGGTAAAATAATTGGTGGACACATGGCAACACATGGTTGGGTAGTTCAAGTTGCCGAGTTGTCCAGTCTAGTTTCGGAACGAGAAAAGTTTAGGTCTCGGAAGTAAATAGCACAAAGGCAAGTGGGGCATTTAGAAAAGTTTAGGTCTCGGAAGTAAAACACATAGATTTGGTATCAAAGAAATAAATCTATATCTACCTAAAAACAGCAAATTATTCATAACTCAACACATATAAAAAGTAAAAAATCAGGATTTGAGACAATGATACTCACTGGTTTTTGATCGATCGATTGATGGAGACAGAGAGATAGCGATTTTTTTGTGGGATTATAATAAGACCTATTTTACTTTTATACTTATTATAGGCAGACGATGGGCTTTATCTTTGTCAGTTCTTACATGGCCCAAAATTATCTATCTATATATTTTCACCTTTTATAACTTTTATTTTAAGAAAACTGATCGCACATATATATTTTGTCAAAATAGACTTATAGTGCTAGTGTCTACAAAGGAGAAGTCGATAAGATCCTTCACGTTAAGAGAGTTGAAGCGGAAGCTGAAGCCAAGTATTTGGGTGGAGTTGGCGTTGCAAGGCAATAACAGATGGATTAAGAGAGAATATCTTAAATTTCTCCCATAAAATGGAAGGAGCTTCAGCCAAGGAGGTGATGGATCTCATTATGATCACAATAAAACTTTTGACATACTCAAAGATCTTGGAAACTCATCAAAGAACACCACGGTCTTCATACCCCGGCCATGTTAGAGACATTGGTGATCGATCAGATCCGTAATGGTCTCATGGAAGGGAAAGCTAGTGTACAATCTGACTAAGTGTGTACATTTTTGCCAAATATCATAGAATCTTCCTTTTTATATATGTTTCAAGTTACTATACAATAAATAAATAGTTCTAAATTTGTATTTTCCAAGTGTATGGATCTTAGTTTAGAATATACGCTAGTTCCTTGCTGGTTTATGTGATAGAAATATTGGTTTATGATATCAAGTGCATTATTGCTGTATTATTTGCATATTTATGTGACTTAAGCTTGCCTACTAATATGGTGAGTGTGTGAGGAAAGGCTTGTTGGTTTGCTTTAAATCCCCCTGTAATTATATGGGGTTTGTATGGTCGGTTAACAGGTCAAAACGTGGTTCTTAATATTGGTCTAAGAGTTCTGTTGTCTCGTTCCCGAGAATGCAATAAATTGTTACTGTATCGTTTATGATTGCATAAATTGCTACTCAAGTCATACTATGAGTTTGACATACTCAACACATTTGAACCCTCTTGTTTTAGTAGATGGGTCAATACAGTTATAGTCAGATCTTTTCAATGATTCCAGATTGCATGCTTCATTCGACTATTTAATTTGGGTCTTACTTCATATACCACGAGCTCATTTGGGCTTAGTCGCCTGGCTTCCATTATGCAAAATAGGAGCCCTTGGTAACTACACTTATATGTTAGGCTGCTTCAAGTTCTGCTTGGTGTTTTATCATTAATATTAGGATTGACATTCATCAGACCTTAGAGTACTTATTTGTGTTTACAAATTTTCTAGATTCCACATAAAAACTTTCTAATGGCGGTACATGATTGTGAATCACTTGAGCTTCAAGAGTAGTAAACCGACTTTGGCTAGAATCAAATCATCAAATATATAAAGCATTTTAAAAGGATCAAAATACACTTGAAGAAACAAGTCATAACTTGCAAATCAAATACAAGAAGAAAGATGCTTCATGGTATAAAAAGCAGCTATAATCCTCACCATTCAAATATCACTTCTTGTACAAGATAAAACACAAAAAAGCCGACCACACGAGTTTAACAGCTGTAACTGAAGCCAGCAAGAAAGGCATCATCCTTGCACATTGCTATTGGATTCAGGGGACGTGAGTACAGGTGGTGCAAGGGACCTGGGTGCAGGTGAGAGTATTTCTTGCGAATCGGATCCACAGCCGCCGAATAAAGCTGTATATACAACAACATAAATTTCATATTAGTTCTTTGTGGGCGAATAACACGTACATACATATATTAACTGATTATTAAAAGAAACACGCACCTTTTGGTTGGGAAAAGTCAAATTGTTAACATCACTGTGACGCGGATGGTTATTTGGTCCTCCACATAAACATGGACTTCCTCTAAGATATGCTTCCAATGATGCTTTCGGCGGCTCCAATGGTTTTCGAGGCATGGAGCCTGTGAAAGAAAACAAATGATCAATACTGTTATTTTGATATACACAACATACAAATACTGAAAAGAAAGAAGCAAATCATGCAAAACATTAATGTTAAAAATAATCATTGAGATATTAAAATTTTTGCTAGATGGATCCGCTTTACAAAAAACTCTATATAACTCATCATTAAGATATTCAAAAGTACCTTCAGCTCCGAGATTAAGCTTTTGATTATGGCCTTGCAGTGACAAATCTTGGAATTGGTTTAAATCTGCATGTACAATTTCTACAAAGGAATGGTGGTATAAACAAAAGGGTTAATATACATAACTAAATTTTTCAAAAAGGTTCGCTTAACATAACGAACTTTTGTTTTGTTCTAGATGACTGAACTAATAAAATATAAGTACATGAATAAACTTGTAAAACACCAACATTTATGTTATTTAACTTATCTAAGTATATGCGTTCAAGCCACTCGCATTAACACTAAAATTATAGAATATTAATCTAAAGTTCGTCAATTTTTATGTGCACTTTTTCGAAACGTTAAAACCTACAAACAAAAAGAAAGAAGTAAAGACATACCAGAAACAGTAAGGGGATCATTCTCATTCACCTTGTTAGGAATATAATCCATTGATTGGTATCTGCAAGAATTGATACTCACTGGTTTTTTATCGATCAATAAGAGATAGAGAGGTTTAATTTTTTTTTTTCTGGTATGTTTAGATTTTATACTTATCACATCGTGGGCTTTTGATAGGCTTGTCTAGTTCGGTTCATACATGGCCCAAAATTATCTCTATACATTGTATAAGAGTACGTAATAAGATTAAGGATGTTGTTATCAACGGGGTTTGAAAACGGAATCGAACTAAAGTTATTCAAACTGAGTCTACTTTTTTTTTTTTTTTTTTTTAAACCTAACCGGGAATTAAAAATGATGTAGTGGTTTACATGAAGATTAAAACAAAACCGCTAATGGGAATGACAAATGATGAAAAAAGATCAAGTCTTTGGTATATATTTTTTCAAACAATGCACCTAGATATATTTTTTGAGGTTGTGCGATTGGTACCATACTCTTAAAATACATCTAATACCCCGCTAATATTTTAATGATATGACAAAGTAGTGTTTTTTCCTTCTGTATTTTTTGACTTTTATTATTTTTTGATTTGTCAAACTTTATGATTTATGGTTCATAATTTTTTTTGCAGTTTTATACACTTTAATTATTAACAATATAAAGCAATCTTTTATGGTAATTTGGTCCGTATATTTTTTTGTTTGACTACTTTTTACTTATCAAACTTTACATTTTTTATTCCGTTTTTTTTTTTTTCGTACTTTCATAATAAAAACAAAATTATGAAACTAAAATAAAAAATAATAAAAAGGTTAAAAGGGTATTATTTATATTTTAGGAAGGGTATCAATATCTAATCCCGTATCTTATATACTAAAAGCTTAAGTTGTCTTATAAATGCAAAGTGCCCTCCATAAATGTTTTTTGAATTGATTGTAAAATGTGGAGGCTTCATGTGTTAGTACATTGATTTAATAGTCATGCATAAGGGTAAATACATAGAAATCGTGCACAAAAGTTTGTACGGTACAACATGTTTCAAGCCATCTCTAAACCAATAAATGTTTCATGAATTAAAAGTGAAATGTGGAGGATTCATATGTTAGTACATTGATTTAATAGTCATGCATAAGGGTAAGTACATAGAAATCATGCACAAAAGTTTGTACGTTACAACATGTTTCAAGCCATCTCTAAACCTCAAAGAATACAAACCAAAAATGCCATGAATGCATAAATTTAACACACCTATTAATGGTTAGTCTTTTTATCTTCCCGTCCATGAGTTACAAATATTTTATCAACTATATAATGTGTCAAAAATCACACACAACAAACCACAACTTCCTCCACACCGCGTGCACATTTGGGCTACAACTTATTATGATGTTAAAGTAAGCATCATATCATCTTACTCATTTAGCATATTGTTTTATATTATTTTATGAAAATTTCACGTGCATTTTGTGTGTGTAACAATGTAGGACATAAAGATGGTGCTTAGGAGCTTTGGTAGTAACATCATCTTCTCTAATGGTTTAAGAGATCCTATACATCGTTTTCTTATCAACTAAGTGGAACATGCACGAACATTTTTACTTTGATAAAAAATGCGATATATTGATTAACTGTATTTAAGTTACTAACGATCAACTATATCTAATTTTTTTGTAGCGAGTCAAGAAGCATTAAAGAAAGAGATCGAGAAGTCACAAAAATTATATCAAGAACAAAAAATGCAAAAGGCCAATGAACAACAATGATAAAGACAACAACAACAAGAACAAAGCCACGGCTACCGGTGGGATGAATACTTAGCATTCATATTAATAGTACGTTACAAATTAAACATGCAATATTTTACTTCATGTAATATCGATAAATAGGCTAATACTATTGATTCGTTAGCAAGTAAGTTTATTGAAAATAATGTGACGAGCATTCAATTTTTAGTCAATAATTATTACTACACTTTGTTTGTGCATTTTAATATTTTTGCTCTTAATGTAGTTTTTTGTCTTGCGTTGTGTTAATGTCACTTTCTTAATTAAACGTCTTGGAATATTGCGTGACTTTGATATTTGATATGACTGTGTAATTATATCGATCTTACATATTGAAAATGGTAGTATATAATAAAAATATTTTCACACAATTATCATAACAATGAGAATCTTCTAAACCGAAGAAGTATGTAAAGGAGAAGAAAATTGTATTTGAAATGTTATCCTACACCTATTACGAGGTAAGCATTATTCATTTGAGTTTGAGATCATGTGATTCATGTCGTCATATTGTAAATACTTAGAATGAGTTACTAATGAATGCTCCAAATTCGATATTATAATTTATGGAAAAATGTTGTAATAAGGCATTAATTAAAAAATAATTTATGTAACTTACTCATATTAAAAATTACATATGAAAAGCCTCATTTAAATATAACATTTTGCAAAAAAACCTCTTCACATTAAAGAAAGAGATAGAGAAGTCACGAAAATTGCATTAAGAACAAAACATGCAAAATGCCAATGAACAACAACGACAAAGACAACAACAAGAAGAACAACAACAAGAACAACGCCACGGCCACCGGTGTCAATATAGATGAATACTTAGCATTCATATTAATAGTACGTTACAAATTAAACATGCAATATTTTACTATACGAATTATAATTTATTATACGAATTAGAATTTATAATCTTTAATATACTAATTACTTTAATGTTTTATGTTTTTATAGTTTTGTTAAAAAGGAAATTTGTTTTATAGTTCACTTTTTATAATGTAATTTGTTTGAACAACGAAGTCCGTCTTTCACAAAAAAAATGAGAGTTTCAAACATGAACCGAAAATTAGTCCCGAACATTACGAAAACAACAATTAGATCCAACCTATGTGCATCGCATGGGTCCTGGGGCAGTCCAAACCTGTTTGCATTGCACGGGGATGAATATAAAAGGTCTCAAATATTAATGTCATCGCTTCATATTTAAAATAATTTATGTAACTTATACATATTAAAAATTTACATGTGAAGAGACTCTTTTCAATATAATATCTTGAAAAAAAATCTCTTCACATATACTCTTTTAATGTCAATAAACTATTTTAAATGTATGTCATGCTTAGAAATGTGATACCATCACAACTTAGATATATAATGACGAAAATAAGTTCTGAAGATTACGATATAAAAACTTATATACATCTCATGTGCAACTCATATACAACTAAATAAAGTACTTTATTCTTATAAACCTTAGAAAATGAGTAATAATATGACAACTTTTATACATCATACGTACCAAATATTAAGATATAAAAACTAATATACAACCCTAAAGAAACAAAGAAAAGTCTATTAAAAACGTTTAAAGGTTAACACATTTGTGATACCATGACAACTAAAATCTAAAAAGACAAACATAAACACAAAAAACTATACTTTGACAGCTTCTACAAAGCCCATGTGCATCGCACGGGCTATCCCGGATACATCCATTTAAAAAATTATATATAAAGCTTAGAAAATGTGAGATACCATGACAACTTAAATATAAAATACCGAAAATAAAAGCCAACTACTACACTCTCACAAAATCTATACAGCATACGTCCCAAATATTACGCAATAAAAACTTATATACAAACCATATGCAACTCAATAAAGTGTTTTAAATACGTATAAAGGTAACAAAATTTATGATACCATCACAACTTAAATATAAAATGACGGAAAAAAATACAAAAAATTACACTTTAACAATTTTTATTAAGCCCGTGTGCATCGCACGGGCAATTCTGCCTAGTTTTTATTAAAAGTCTTATTTCCTTATTACTAATTTTTATTACTTTCACTCCAAGATATTGGTTTACGTAGTATAAATAGTTATTACATCAGGGAAGTCGCTGCAAATTAAATATCAACCATCAAAACTGCATAATAGTTTATCGATTCAAAAACATGGACAAAGAAAAAGAAGATAGAATAAGTTTGTTACCCGATTGCTTATTACTGGAAATCATCTCTCGTTTAGAGTTGTCCACAAAAGAGGTAATTAAAACAACATCTACTATCTCCAAACAATGGCGACATCTTTGGACTCTACTTCCTAGTCTCGTTTTCATAGATGAGGATGATGTCACAGACCTATGTTACAATACTGATCTCACCGATTACTATTCCTTTATCGACAAGACGCTAGCTCAATATCCTACAAATGTGAACCTTAAAAAATTTAAACTTCAAATTAGATACAGTAGTCAGGTTTGTACTCGGCCTACGCCGCAAGTAAATAGTTGGATTCGTCATGCTATTACTCGTAACGTTCAAGAGGTTGATTTATTGATATGGGATGATGTTTGGGAACAGTTTTACTATGGAGATAAGTTGTTTTTCAACAATTCATGTCTTACAAGTATGAAACTTTCGGATTGTCTATTTTATCCTCCTAAAGGCGCTATTCGTTGGGATAAACTGAAGCGTCTCTGTATTGATAATGGGTCATTAGATGAAGGTTCAATAGGAAATATATTATCCGGAAGTCCTTGTTTGGAATCTTTGGAGTTGGACCATTGTTATATTGCTAGACGTTTCTCGAAGTCCTCGTTTGGAAACTTTGGAGTTGAACGATTGTCATGTGATATGAGAATTTACGAATGGTTTACCAATGGAGATGAGTTGTTTTGGGATGGTTATTTCGAATTTACGAGTAAAGCCCTCCATTTTCAGGAGGTTGGGTTAATTCATGAGTGATGAATCCACAGTTGATAGTTTTAAGCAAGTGTAGCGAGAGGAAGTTTGTAGCAGATGTTTTGTGTGTGTTTATTATTGACTTGGTTTATAAAGATGTTTTGGTTTAGTGAAGAATGCAATGGATTTTATATGTTAACAGCTAGCTTATTTTGTTTAACCACATTCGTAATTCATGAGTGAGCATGTCATATCTCGAATTGTAACTGTTGAATCAATTCGGTTCAGATGCTACAGGTGTTAAGTTACTAAAATTTGCTCTCTTTAAATATCGTGTCGTTTGTGTGGTTGTATTGATCAGGAACAAAATGCTCACATGTAAATTGATTCTTTACATGTCTTATGTTGCCTTTACATATCATGTCGTTTGTGTAGCTTTAGTCATGCTCTCATCATGTCAGATATTAGCTCTGTTTTTTCTGTTATCTCTTTTGTACTAGATAGTTGACGTTGTGCGCCGTTCAAAAATATAGTTGACTTTGGTGTGATACGTGTTTTCACTCGTTATTTATATTATCATTCTAATAATACTTCACTTTAATAATACTGAAGGTAACAGTATTCATAAAATTGGGACTAAAAAGTTTAAGCGGGTCAACCCAACCACGCGTGACTATTTTACGTGTACCTAGATACGACCACTTTCAACATGAACCCGTTTGGCCCATTACACAACCCTCCCGACCCACTCATCTAGCCACCTCTACATACAAAGTTTGCTTCTGTGTCTCACCTTATTTGTTTACATTTTGTGTTTTGAACTGGACATCCTGTTCGAACTGGAGAAAGCTCACTTCATGCTCGAGAAAATGGTAATGAATGGGTGTATTGTTAAAACAAGCAACGCTAGTATATTGACACCAATACAGCTCTTGGATAAAGCATCTTTGAGACGACTGGATTGAGCCACTTAAGTGTTTATTAAGAAAATTAAAATGTGGTGAGAAGCGCTGAGTAATTATAAGGTTTCCCTATTTTGATCTGAACAACCATTCTTGTACTGATTTTTCCCAACCCTGTACCACCGCTATGATAAGGAAAATGGATGGGACGGGCAGGTTTGGAATGTATCGGGTTGTGTTGATCAGAAGCACATTTTTGCCCAAAAGTCTTCAGCCAAAGATACTTTATCTTTTTAATGCAAAAAACATTAATGTTCCGTTTGGGTTGAACTAATTACAGTAACTGTTTTGATGCACAATATTGTTCTTGGCGAATAAGACTCTAGTTTGTAAAAGTGAAATCATGTAGGATCTCAAGTTGCTTTTTTTTCTGGGCCATGGGTCGTCGCCAATGGAAAGAAAAAGCAGTGTGCTACTAAATTTTTATTAGAACCAAACCAAACATCTCTCCAAAGAAGAAGAAGAAGAAAAAAAAAAAAAAAAAAAAAAAAAAAAAAAATCCTTGGGATCAAGCTACTGAATTTTTATTAGTACCGAACCAAACATCTTTCCTGAACCGTGTGCAAGAACCATCTCCCACTTGATGTGTGAAAATAGAATCCAAACGGATGTTGGTTATAGACTGTGCCTTTTCTAATTTCTCAATATTATCCAGGGGCTAAACAAAGAAGAAGAATGAGATATGAAACCAAAACCCTACTTGATCATCATGTAAAGAAGTGGTTATAAGTTTCTGTGAAGTATTATTTTCCATATAAAAACGCCATCTCTACATAACCAACATAGCTAAGTTAGATGCTTGAAGGCTACCAATTCCATGCCCTCCACAACTAGACTATCGATGAACACACTTTTTTCCAAGCCATTACACAGAATAAAGTTAAACACACCATATATCCTCCTTTACTAACACCATCATAATTAGATACAAGGTTTCTGGTAGATAATACAACTTAACAACAAACTAGAATCAATGTTTTTTGAAGCAACACACAAACATTTTCTTCACTGAGAAAGGACGACTAGTTAGAGCTGGCATCATCCTTGCACATTGCTGGTGGAGTAGAACTATACCAGGGAGAGTATTTCTTGCGAGTCGGATCCTCAGCCGCCGAATAAAGCTATATATACAACAACATAAAATTCATATTAGTTCTGTGTGGGTGGGTGAATAACATGTACATACATATATTAACTGATTATTAAAGAAACACGCACCTTTGGCTCGGGGAAAGTCCAAAAGTTAACAACACTGTGATCCGGATGGTTCATTGGTCCTCCACAGCAACATGTGGCAGTTGGTGACCAACCTTTACGATAAGCTTCCAATAATGCTTTCTGCAGCTTCCCTGGTTTTTGAGGCATGGAGCGTGTGAAAGAAAAGAAAAGATTAATACTGTTATTTTGATATAGGACTAAGTTTGTAGATACGCAGCATACTTTCTCAAAAGTACCGAAATACGTAACCTACTAAAAATATTACTTATATCGCTAACAAACTTTCAAAATTGGCACAAGGTACGTAATGTTGACCGGATTTTTACCCCGGTTTGGAGGTTAACATATAAAAAAACTTACATTATCGGTCCCTATGGTTTGCGTCTGTTTTCACCGGTCATCCTTTAACGTTATGTCAGTTATAAAAGTTACAATAATGGTCCTTGTCGTTTGGGTTGACTTTCATCTTTAGTCCCTTGACTTTATTTTCGCTTTTTCATCCGTTTTTACACGTTTTCTTTCGTTTTTCCACTTTTATAAAAAAATCGAATAAAATTTTATAAAAAATATTTTATAAAAAAATATCGAAAAAAAAATTTCTAAAAAATTTTCGAAAAAAAAAATTTTCTAAAAAATATTTTTATTCGAAAATATTTTAGAAAAAATATTTTTTTTTGAAAATATTTTATTCAAATATTTTTTTTAAAAAATTCGAAAAAATATTTTTTTTATTCAAATATTTTTCTAAAAATTTTTATTTTTTTTTTCAAAAATATTTTTTTTCGAAAATATATTAGAAAAATATTTTTCTAAAAAAATTTTGAAAAAAAATATTTTTTTCCGAAAATATTTTAGAAAAAATATTTTTTTCGAAAATATTTTATTCAAACATTTTTTTTTAAATTCAAAAAAATATTTTTTTATTCAAATATTTTTCTAAAAATTTTTTTTTTTTTTTCTAAAAAAATTTTAGAAAAAAAATATTTTTCTAAAAAATTACCGAAAAAAATATTTTTTCTAAAAAATATTTTTTTTCGAAAATATATTAGAAAAAATATATTTTTTTCGAAAATATTTTAGAAAAATATTTTTCTAAAAAGAATTCGAAAAAAAAATATTTTTCTTCGAAAATATTTAAGAAAACATATTTTTTTTTTCAAAAATATTTTATTCAAATATTTTTTTTTTAAATTCGAAAAAATATTTTTTTATTCACATATTTTTCTAAAAATTTTTTATTTTTTTCTAAAAAAATTTTAGAAAAAAAATCGAAAATATATTCGGAAAAATATTTTTTTCCGATTTTTTTTTATAAAATTTTATTCGATTTTTTTATAAAAGTGGAAAAACGAAAGATAACGTGTAAAAACAGACCAAAACGTGTAAAAACGGACGAAAAAGTGAAAATAAAGTCAAGGGACTAAAGGTGAAAGTCTACCAAAACGACAAGGACCATTATTGTAACTTTTATAACTGAAATAACGTTAAAGGATGACCGGTGAAAACACACGCAAACCAAGTATTTTATCAAAATAGACTTATAGTGCTAGTGTCTACAAAGGAGAAGTCGATAAGATCCTTCACGTTAAGAAAGTCGAAGCAGAAGCTGAAGCCAAGTATTTGGGTGGAGTTGGCGTTGCAAGGCAATAACAGATGGAAGGAGCTTCAACCAAGGAGGTGATGGATCTCATTATGATCACGCAAAACTTTGACATACTCAAAGATCTTGGAAACTCATCAAAGAACACCACGGTCTTCATACCCCGGCCATGTTTGAGACATTGGTGATCAGATCCGTAATGGTCTCATGGAAGAGAAAGCTGGTGTACATTCTGCCTAAGTGTATATATGTTTCAAGTTACTATATACAATAAATAAATAGTTCTAAATTTGTGGTTTCTAAGTATATGGATCTTAGTTTGGAATATACGCTAGTTCTGATGACGTATAGTCTATATATGGGCCACAAGCCCAAATAATAAACATTACCAAGGCCAATAACCACCATGCGTGGGCTATTATAACTTGGGCCGCATTAATAATGGGATTGGGCTCACGTAGACCCAAGCCCAATTTAACTATAAACAGTAAAGATAAGGATCTCCTATCTATGGAATAGATATCCTTAACCCGGATAAGCACCACGTGTGCGAAACGTAAGGAGCACGAACCCTACAAGGATTCTGCGCCTATATAAGGAATGACATAATTCTCATTAAAGGTACGATTCACAAACCCTAAAACTCTTTACGAGAATCCTAAACTGATTACTTACTCTCACGCCGGAGTCTAATCGTGGGAGACAATCCCACGATAAGCCTAACGGTGTTTGTTTATTTTCTTAGTGCGCAGGTTTCAAGCATTAAGAAGCGAATTGGTACGAGAGCAAGAGCCCAAATCAGGAACGCCCAACTTTTGTATCAACAAGTGGCGCCATCCGTGGGACCCTTACTAAGAACTAAGGAACTAGAATGACGAAGAATAAAAATTCAAACCAGCGGACTCCGCAGTTGGAAAAAACACGTGACCCTCAGAGGAAGAATCAACAAGATTCGACCCCTAGGCAGACTTCTGGGACAACCAGCGCACCTGGTCACCAAGAGGCGGGAACAACTCAACCTCTTCCAGTGGTAGAACTGCCTATCAGGACTACCCAAGCCACCACAGTGGTTCCAAGCGTTGAGGAACTCCAGCGTACCCTCTTCAATACTCCTCACCAAACGGTACCTACAGTGGACAACACTGTACCACCGGGCGCGCCTAACCGAGATAGGGTGCCCAATACTGAGGCAGATATTCTTGCAGCAACTGAGGACACACCTAACCCAACGTTGGGAAATTTTGTATCCCAAAATTATGAAACCCTAACTGCCCTCATGCAAGAAGAAGCAAGGAGTAGGTCGAGTACGAGCCTACAAGCCCGGCTCAATTTTGGTCCTGAACGTGAATCATCACCACCGCACCACCCACGAGGAAGACGCACAGATAACGAAAAACGTACCACTATCCATGATAGGCTGGGTACGACATCTGACTCACAATATTCAGAGGAATGTGAAGACAGCGAGAGACGCAATAATGTTCATTCCAGACTTGGCAATCGAGGAATACAAGACCGATTAGGACCTCAACATTCACCAAGTGAAGGTTCCTCCAAGTCTGGGAGCAAGAGAATTCACGACAGATTGGGGAGGAGAATATCCCCAAGTGAAAGCCCCTCAAGCTCTTCCTCTGAAGGAAGCCGGCGCAAGTGCCGCAAAAGAAATTACTCCTCCTCCAGCGACTCCTCGGACAACGAGGATAGGGAAACAGGACACTGGAAGTCAAGAGGAAGACGTCGCGAAGAAGAAAATGAAGACATATCTCTTCCATGGCGTCGCCAGAAAATTGATGCGTTTACACGACGCATCAGCGATTACTCCGACCGCAAAAGGAGGCGCATGCCCACTAACGTGAAAACATATGATGGGACAGGTGATCCGGATGACCACCTAAAAGTTTTCGAATCGGCTGCTACTATCGAAAATTGGCCACAACCTGTGTGGTGCCATATGTTTAATTCCACATTAGTAGCGAATGCGCGCACATGGTTTAGCAAACTCCCACGACGGAGCATCGGTGGATTTGAAGAATTATGGAAAGCATTCCGCTTAAACTTCACCCAAAGAAAGAAGTGCGCTAAAAACCCTGTTGAACTAGCCAGAGTAAAACAGCGCCAAGGGGAATCGACCAGCGCTTTTATGGAACGCTTTAAAGATGAGTGCATACAGGTCAAAGCGTGTCCCGAAATTCTAAAAATTTCAGGGTTCATGAATGGGATTAACAACCCAGAACTCATTCGGAAGCTAAACGATAAGGTTCCCCAAACTTTCGATGAGCTAACAAAGCGCACAAGATCCTTCATACAAGGAGAAGCAGCCGCTGCGGACAGCAAAAAAGGCTACTCGAATTATAGGCAACAAGAACAGCCTAGGAGACAATCCAATGATCAGAATAACAACCGCAGCCGAAATTATCGCAGTGGACGAGACAATGACAAATATACCCCTCTCACAAAAACTCCGAGGGAAATATTTGTTACAGAAGGAGCAAACTTCCCAAAGCCTCCGCCAATGCGTACCGCAGAGGACAAGCGCATAGGGAATGGATACTGCGAATATCATGGCCAGAAAGGCCATAGAACCAACGAGTGTGTCCAGCTACGACAATTGATTGAAAAATTAGTAAGAGAGGGCAGAATGGACCACCTCGTAAAAAACATTAAAGAAGGAAAGGATAAACAAAGGAATGGGGGCAAGAAAGAACCTCTTAAAGACAAAGCTGACACCATATACATGATACAATCATGGCAACGCAAGATAAAACAAAAAGTCAGTCAAAAATTCTCTCCAGAAAAAGAGATATCCTTCCCTACTCTAGCTGCGGACAACGCAGTAGTAGAACCGCTAACTATTGAAATACATACGGGGGACATGATATCCACCGCATGTACATCGATGGGGGGGGGGGCATCCGCAGACATCCTATACGATCATTGTTTCAAAAGGCTACGACCTGAGATCCAAAGTCAATTGATACCAGCTACAACGTCACTGACTGGATTCACAGGAGAAAAGATTTGGCCTATGGGGCAATTGCGCTTGCTAGTGGTTGTGGGTGATGAACAACACTCAACAGCAACATGGATAAATTTCATGGTAATCAAGTCTCCCTCACCATACAATGGCATCATTGGGAGACCTGGAATATCATCCATGCGCGCTGTACCATCCACAGCACATGGGATGCTCAAATTTCCAGTGGAAGGAGGAGTTGTTACCCTCTATAACACAACAGTACCACCAAAAGAATGCAACGCAGTAACTACTGAGGTGGAGAGTATTCCAGAACAGCGCACAGAAAAAAACCAAACTTAAAGGTCGCTATTCATCCCGATTACCCAGAACAACAAATCTCGATTGGAGGATATTTATCTAACAAAGGTAAAGCAGTTGTATGCGCACTCTTGCAAAAGAACCTAGATATCTTCGCATGGGAACCAAAGCACATGACCGGAGTGCCACGCTCTATCACGAAGCACAAGCTACAAATCCGACAAGGATATCCCCCAATACGACAGAAGAAGCGCGGCCAGGCCCCAGATCGTGCAAAAGCTATTCTGGAAGAGGTACATAAACTCGTAGACGCAGGCATCATGCGCGAAGTATACTATCACGATTGGCTTTCTAATCCAGTGATGGTAAAGAAGAGTGATGGCAGTTGGAGAATGTGCGTGGACTTCACAGACCTTAACAAAGCATGTCCACAGGACTGCTATCCACTGCCAGAAATAGACTGGAAGGTAGAATCCCTGTGCGGATATCCTTTTAAATGCTTCCTAGACGCATACAAAGGGTATCATCAAATCCAGATGGCAGTCGAGGGTGAAGAAAAAACTGCTTTCCACACCAGTTAAGGGGTCTATTGCTACACGAAAATGCCTTTTGGCCTAAAAAACGCAGGCGCAACATACCAACGATTGGTGAACACAGCTTTCGAGAAACAAGTAGGTCAAAACTTGGAGGTCTACGTTGACGACCTTGTCATCAAAAGCCACAAAGAGGATGAATTGGTGCGCGACATCGAGGAAACGTTCAAAACATTGGGACAAATAAACATGAAGTTAAATCCCAAGAAGTGCACCTTTGGCACGACGGAAGGCATGTTCCTCGGATACTTAATAGAACCGGATGGAATCAAGCCTTGCCCAGAAAAAACAAAAACTGTTATTGATCTTCCCTCACCGCGCACACTCAAAGAAGTCCAGTCATTAAACGGAAAGCTAGCGGGGCTAAACCGTTTTTTATCTAAATCAGCAGACAAATCACTCCCTCTCATTAAAACACTCACGAAGTGCACCAAAAAGGGAGACTTTCGTTGGACTAAGGAAGCAGAAGAAGCTTTCCAACAGCTAAAACAGCACCTAGCATCACTTCCCAAACTTGTCGCACCGCGACCAGGGGAAGAGCTAATCATGTACTTATCTGCAACCCATGGAGCAGTTAGCGCAGTGCTATTGACAGATAGAAACTCCGTCCAGACACCCATATACTTTGTAAGCAAAGCATTGAAGAAGACAGAGACTAACTACAGCGCCATGGAAAAGCTGGTCTTAGCCCTAGTATTCGCAGCTAAAAGACTGCGCAGATACTTTCAAGCGCACCCAATAGCTGTAATAACAGACCAGCCAATCAAACAAGTTATCTCTAAACCTGACGCATCAGGACGGCTACAAAAGTGGAGTGTCTTGTTAAGCGAATATAACATCTCGTATAGACCACGCACTGCAATCAAGGGACAGATATTAGCCGATTTCATTGTTGAGAAGCCAGATACCGATAGTCCAACCTCAACAACCAAAACAGACCTGCAGGAACCCTGGATTCTATTCACAGATGGATCCTCATGTGTGGATGGATCAGGCGCAGGCCTTATTCTTACTAATCCAGAAGGTATGGAATTCACCTATGCGCTGCGCTTCGAATTCACAGCCACAAACAATGAGGCAGAATACGAAGCCCTACTCGCTGGACTGCGTATTGCAATCCAAATGGGTGTACGCAACCTGGAGGCAAACGTAGATCTCGGCTAGTCGCTAACCAGGTGCTAGGTGAATATGAAGCCAAGGATGAGCACATGATCCAATACCTGGATAAGACCAAGTCCTTAATTAAGAACTTTGATAGGTTCACAATAAAACAAATACCTAGAGGGGACAACAGGAAGGCTGATGCGCTTAGCAAGATTGCATCCACAAGCTTTGCGCACTTATCAAAGCAGGTATTGGTAGAAACCTAACAAAACAAGTCAATCTTGGAGATGGAAGTATCCACAGTGATAGAAGAACAAGATCCTACATGGATGACACCTATCATTGAATTTATTAGCAAGGGAGTCTTACCACAAGACCATAAGGATGCTCGAAGAGTGCGGCGCACAGCGCAGCGATTCGAACTACGGGACAACATACTCTATCGACGTTCTTTCTTGCAACCTTGGCTCCGATGTGTTGGACCCCTTCAAGCAGACTATGTACTCCGAGAACTCCACGCTGGATCATGTAGCATGCACTCAGGGCCACGATCTGTTGTAGCGCGCGCTCTACGGTCGGGGTACTATTGGCCAACTATGCACCGCGACGCGCGAGATATGATAAAGAAGTGCATCAATTGCCAAGTACACAGGCCAATTCCACGCCAACCACAACAAGAGCTAACACCCATTACCTCACCATGGCCATTCTACAAGTGGGGCATTGACATTGCAGGGCCCTTTCCAGTTGCAGCAGGAGGGCTAAAATTCCTCATCGTAGCTATAGGCTACTTTATGAAGTGGATCGAGGCAAAGGCAGTGGTGAGTATCACGGGCAACCAGGTCAAACGCTTTGTATGGGATAATATCGTATGTCGCTTCGGACTACCTGGAGAGATCATATCAGACAATGGGAAGCAATTCTGCGACAACCCATTCAAAGATTGGTGCGCGCAATTGAACATCACACAACACTTCACTTCAGTAAAACATCCACAAACCAATGGTTTAGTTGAATCGCAGTCTAGGTGAAGGAATAAAAGCACGCCTTGACAGACACAAAGGAAAGTGGGTGGACGAGCTCTCACATGTCTTATGGGCGCATCGCACCACAATCAAAACCATTACTGGAGACACGCCATTCTCCCTTGTCTATGGAACAGAAGCCGTCATACCCGCTGAGATAGGAATAATACCAACTATACGAACAGCAGAGGTCAATGTCACAACAAATGACGAGGAGCGGCGGCATAGACTTGGACTTACTGGAAGAAAGACGTGAACGCGCAGCAAAGGCTAAGGCAAAAATGAAGAAGTATTATGATGCAAAGGTCAAACACACTTCCTTCAGGCCAGGAGACTTTGTATACCGCGCCAATGATGCAAGCTATGCAGAAGACACAGGCAAGCTCGGACCCAAATGGGAAGGACCCTACGAGGTCACTGATGCGCTAGGCAATGACGCATACAGGTTGCGCGATATGGAAGGTCACGACCTAGCACGCACCTGGAATATCTGCAATCTTAAAAGATGCTATCTTTAGGAAAGGCTACGGCCCATACACAGACAACTTTGCACCTTAGGATGTGCCCAATAAGTGTTTGTTTTTTTTCTTTTATTTATTAGGAATTGTCTTTTTACTTTTTCAAAAAACTTGCAAGTATCAATAAAATGTTATGGTTTCTAGCTAACTCCATAACGCATTTCACTTTATTGCGTACATTCTTATATATGTCAATATTGTTATTTTTTGCCTACATGGTGTGCATGCACTAATTAAGACCCACGAAGGCATAAAGGATGAGTAAACCTACTAATTCACTCGTTGAGTAAGAGGGTTGCAAACCCATCAACATTGGATCACACATCCTTGCTAAGCGCCTTACTTTTGAGACGTTGAGGTAAGTTTCCCTTGCGCGGCCCACGAAGGATGCGCAAATATCAAGTACACTGTACAAAGCTTAGCAAATAACGAGCCAAGACTCTTGGTCACATAATAAAACTTCGCAAAAATTAAAGCAAGCTTATTTATCTTAAGTCACGCACTTAATTTAAACACAAAAAAATATCTTATTCAAATCTTTTTTACACAAAAAGACAATTACCATAACATGCAAAAGATACACTTTGTTATTTATACAATAAATATACAAGTTACAAAAAAGCCTATATGCTATGACGATGCTCAGGGCTATCTTCCGGTGCAGCAGAACTTCCTGCCTCTTGAAGCTTTCTCAAAAGCAACGCATCCTTAGGCGATACGGTCGCTACACTCACAGGAATCCCATCAGACCTGGGAATATGTGCAGCGCCTACACCGCATAAGACGGCCTTGCCCTTAATACCCTTTTTCTGGGCAGCTCTCTGTGTGTGGCGCTCCAATACCTCCTTCAGAGGAATCTCCTTCTCAAGAGCAAATGGATTCATCATGTGGCGAGGCTGCGCAAAAACAGGAACTTGCAGCTGCGACTCGTCAGGCTTGAGGAAGTAGTACGGCTGCCCTTCTGCGTCCTCCAAAATATGGCGCCCCAGGGTCAACCCCTCTATAATTACCTTTATGGGGTTATCCTAGTCGCGCTCCAACTGTGCAATGTAAGGAAGCTCAAGAAGTTTCATCCCCTCCATGGCCTGCACCAGCTCGTCATACGCACTTGCGTTATAGCCAGGCACCTCAGTCAGAGCCATGTTCAACTCCTTGGCCTCATGGAGCTCCTCCATAACTTGCGACCTTCCACGCTCCACAGCGCACTGCACCACCTTTCCAAAGGTCTCCAACACCTCCGGAGACTCCAAGGTGCCCATAGCAGCCAGGCGCAGTCCATGACTGATCAACCACCTACATCAACAAGGACAACTTGCGTTAGTAGAAACATACAAACAAATATAAAAGCAATATTGCAGGAAACATGTAAAGACGTACCTGCGCTCAGCTATGGTAGACATCAGATGAGGGTATAACTCCTCATTATAGTCTATGCTCAGGCCGCGCAGCTTCTCCTCCTGCACCTGAACAATCTTCTCCATACGCACCTTGAACTCAGCAATGTTCGCAAAGTGCTCCACCTTCTTCTCCTCAAGATACCTTACCGCCCAGGTAAGGTTGGCCCTAAACTGATGAAGTTCCCCGCGCGCTTGCTGCAGCTCAGCCATCGCGGTCAACTTCTCATTCGTGACCTTGTCTGTATGCGCCTTGAAGGACCCCACCTCCGCCTGCGCTTCAGCCAGCTGCGCACGGAGGATAGCTATCTCCTCATCTTTTTGGGCGAGAGTGCTACTCTCCCCGACGTACCTCGTCTTCAACTGAGCAACTAGCTCAGTTTGACACTCAGCAGTAGCAGCCAACTCCACCAACAATTGCTGCGCAGATACGCCTTCATCCACCTTTACTCCCTCCTCCTTGTTCTGAGGAGGGACCACCGTCTCCACGAAGGCCCCATCATCCTTCGCGGCATCATCACTACGATAAAGAAGGAAAATAGTTAGCGCATCTACGCAAGTAATAACAAAATATAAAGCATGAGGAAGATGACTTACATAAACGAAGAGGTCTTTGCTGCCTCCTTTTCCACACCAGAAGCGATGTGTCCTCCTCCGCAGATGACTCTGCATCTCCAATAAGATGGCGCCTCCTCTTGGAAGTACCACTGCCACCAGCCTCTCCCTTGCGCTTTAGCTTCCACGCTACCTCCTCAGGCTTCAACACTTCCTCAGGTTTTAGTATCTCCACGCTATCAGAAGATTCAGCGTGCACCTCCTCCACAGGCGCCGTCTCCACAGTTGGCGCCACGCTCTGTACGGGCGTAACAAGGAGAGGCGGCGAATCTTCATGGCCAACAGGCAAATAAATCCATTTCTGCGCAACAGGAACAAATAGCAAAAACAGATATTAGTTATTAAACGTGCGCATAAAGAAAAAACTTACATTATTGGAAGCGAACAATAAAAAGGGATGAACACCCACCCCGGCCTTCCTCATCAATGAAGGTTGGCACCTCGTCAGCACCCCCGAAATAGTTGCGACTCAACCCCACATGCACCATAAACTCCTCAGGATAAGGGTTAATAGGGATGCGGTTGGCATCAAATGGTCTGCGCATCTGCCAAACTAAATGAACCGGGTGCGGGGCGCCCATCCCTCAGCAATGTGTCTTGAGTATAAAACTCAAAGGGCGATGGAAACACCACATCATCAACCCAGAAAAAATACTCCCTCCAATGCTTCAGGGAGTCTACCTTCTCGATATAGCACTGAAGGCTCCCCGCGCGCTTCGCAAAGGATACCCATCCATGCGACCACGTTGTGTGGTAGAATGCGCGGAATAGGTCAACGGTCGGTTCTATCGCAAGTAAACGACAGTTTACTTCAAAATTCGATACCTTCGCCGCACCTATACAGTGCAGCTGTGAGATATGAAGGCGATAGAAATTGAGCAAATTGCTCAAGAAAATGGATATTGGTACGTGATAATTAGCGTACTATAAAAAGCACGTGTATAGCCCTATTTTCCCTTCGGGGAAATCGGCTATACACGCATCGACGTCTGGAGCCTCTGGATGCACATCCAAAGGAATGACGTAATCAGATGCAAACTGACGAACATCATCCTCACTCATCGCAGAGCGAAACTCATCCAACTGAGCAACCATTTTTTCTAAAAAGATATACTTTCAGGCGCGCGCTCAATTACCTAATATAACAGCTAATTTCTTTGAAATTACGCTTGGAAGAAATGTGCAATGGTGAATATGTGCTTTTACTGTGTGTTTTTGGGCAAATGGAGGCGGTGACTCTTATATAAGAAATCAAAAAACCCTAGATGAAGCCCACGTGGATCCCACTCATAAAACGTGTGGCTAGAATCCGAAATGGTACATGCACTTTTTCCCATTTTCCGAGGGACACGTGGGCACAACCCCCGATTTTTGAGGCATTTCTTTGAAATATCTAGGACTAAGTACACTGTTCTCAATATTGGGCGGCAACATTCAATATTTCTCCCGCCACGCTTACCGCTGTTTTGACTAGTCTAGCATCCGCGGCTACGAGCCGCGCAAACTAGACTGGGGGGACATGATGACGTATAGTCTATATATGGGCCACGAGCCCAAATAATAAACATTACTAAGGCCAATAACCACCATGCGTGGGCTATTATAACTTGGGCCGCATTAATAATGGGATTGGGCTCACGTAGACCCAAGCCCAATTTAACTATATACGGTAAAGATAAGGATCTCCTATCTATCGAATAGATATCCTTAACCCGGATAAGCACCACGTGTGCGAAACGTAAGGAGCACGAACCCTACAAGGATTCTGCGCCTATATAAGGAATGACATAATTCTCATTAAAGGTACGATTCACAAACCCTAAAACTCTTTACGAGAATCCTAAACCGATTACTTACTCTCACGCCGGAGTCTAATCGTGGGAGACAGTCCCACGATAAGCCTAACGGTGTTTGTTTATTTTCTTAGTGCGCAGGTTTCAAGCATTAAGAAGCGAATTGGTACGAGAGCAAGAGCCCAAATCAGGAACACCCAACTTTTGTATCAACAAGTTCCTTGCTGGTTTATGTAATAGAAATATTGGTTTATGATATCAAATGCATTGTTGCTGTATTATTAGCGTATTTATATATGTGACTTAAGCTTGCCTACCAATATGGTGAGTGTGTGTTGAAAGGTTAGTTGGTTTGCTTTAAACCCTCCTGTAATTATATGGGGTTTGTATGGTCGGTTAACAGGTCAAAACGTGGTTCTTAGTATTGGTCTAAGAGTTCTGTTGTCTCGTTCCCTTGAATGCAATAAATTGTTACTGTATCGTTTATGATTACATAAATTGCTACTGAAGTCATACTATGAGTTTGACATACTCAACACATTTGAACCCTCTTGTTTTAGTAGATGGGTCAATACAGTTATAGTCGGATCTTTTCATTGATTCCAGATTGCATGCTTCATTTGACTATCTGGGTCTCATACACCACGAGCTCATTTGGGCTTAATCGCCTGGCTTCAATTATGCAAAATAGGAACCCTTGGTAACTACAGTTATATGTTAGGCTGCTTCAAGTTCTGCTTGGTGTTTTATCATTACTTTTAGGATTGGCATTCATGAGACCTTAAGAGTCTGTACTATTGTTTGTGTTTAATTTTTTTTAGATTCATATAACCACATAAAACTTTCTGGTGAAAAAAAAGTAAACAAACTTTAATGGCGGTAATATGATTGTGAATCACTTCAGCATCAAGTCTAGTAAACCAACTTTGACTAGAATCAAATCATCAAATACATAAAGCATTTCAAAAGGAAAAAACACAGACACGACTGTCATACTTCTACACTTGAAGAAACAAGTCATAACTTGCAAACCAAATACAAGAAGAAAGATGCTTCACGGCATAAAAAGAAGCTATAATCCTCACCAATCAAATATAACTTCTTGTACAAGATAAAACACAAAAAAGCAGACCACACATGTCTGGATCCTTACGAGTTTAACAGCTTAATCCGCTCAGAGCTAGGTATGTTTGTTGATTATGGTAAGCTCCTCTGTAGCTTCTGCAAGCCTGCATATAGTAACAGTGGTTAGAAAAGGTAGGTAAAGCACAAAGCTTCTAGGGAGAAAACCAAGTGGAGGTATTAAGAACAATGGATTCCAAACACTGTAGATGTGGCAGAGCGAGTGCACTGGAATTTGTTCCAGTGGAAACTTTTTTTTTTTTTTTTTTTTTTTTGGCGCAAACAATTTCTATCTTCAAAGGAATAAGAAAGAGTGTGAAACTAATTTATTTTTTTTATTATTTTTTATTTTTTATTTATTTTTGTCGCAAACTATTTCTATCTTCACAGGAATAAGAAAGAGTGTGAAATAGTTGTGTATCAGATTCTTTAAAGTCCACATTCAAAAGTAAACAAATACAAAAGTGAAAATCAAAAAGATTATGGTTGAGCTAGACTTGTAAACAAGATTGTGAATACATGCAAACTCATTGAGTTTAGATTCCAAAATACCAGGTGGAACAAGAAGAATAAGAAAGAGGGTTGATGACGTATAGTCTACATTTGGGCCACGAGCCCAAATAAACATTATTAATGCCCAAGTCCACTATGAGTGGGCTATCGTGACAATGGTTTGGGTCATACTACTAACGGTTTGGACTCACGAAAGCCCAAACCCAACCAAACTATTTATGGTCTAGATAAGGATCTTCTATTTACGGATAAAGAACCATATGCCGGATAAGCACTACGCGTGCGAAGAGTGAAGAACACGAAATCTATAAGGATTTCGTATCTATATAAACAATGCCATAATTCTCATTAAAGGTACGATTTACAAACCCTAACTCTTCAATATACCCTAAACCGATTACTTACTCTCACGCCGGAGGATAATCGTGTGAGACAATCCCACGATAAGCCTAATGGTGTTTGTTTACTTTCTTAGTGCGCAGGTTTCAAGCATTAAGAGCTAATTGGTACGAGAGCAGGAACCCAAACTAGGAACGCCCAACTTTGTATCAACAAGGGTGAAATAGTTTTAAACCAAGAAATGACATTGAGAAAGGCCGACTAGTTAGAGTTGGCATCATCTTTGCACATTGCTTAGTGGAGTATATTTTCTTGGACCTGGACCTTCCACGGGAGAGTATTTCTTGCGAGTCGGATCCTCAGCCGCTGAATAAAGCTATACCTACAACAATATAAATTTCGTATTAGATCTTTGTGGGCGAATAAAACGTACATACATATATTAACTGATTATTAAATAAATAAATAAATAAATAAATAAATAAATAAGTAAATAAATAAATAAATAAAAAACACGCACCTTTGGCTCGGGGAAAGTCCAAAAGTTATCACCACTGTGATCCGGATGGTTCATTGGTCCTCCACAGCAACATGTGGCAGTTGGTGACCAACCTTTACGATAAGCTTCCAATAATGCATTGGGCTGCAGCTTCCCTGGTTTTTTAGGCATGGAGCCTGTGAAACAAAACAAAAGATTAATACTGTTATTTTGATATATACAAAATAGAAATACTATAAAAAGAAAGAATAGAAGCAAATCATACCATCACCTCCAAGACTTCTTTTGAATTGCTTCTTTAACTCTATACATACAAAGCATTAACATTAAAATAATCATTGAGTATGTTAAAATTATTGCTAGATCGATCTGTATAGCTCATTATTAAGATGTTGAAAAGTACCGTCACCTCCGAGATTAAGCTTTTGATTATGGTCTTTCAGTGGCAAATTTTGGATTCCGTTTAAATCTGCATGTACAGTTTCAAACTTAGCATTGATAATGTGATTTATGACCAAACACATTATTAGGGAGTCTTTTTCTACAAAGTAAGGAATGTTGTATAAACAAAAGGATTGATATACATATACGTAACTAAACTTTTCAAAAAAGTTTGCCTAACATAACGAAATTTCATTTTGCTCCAGGTTACTAAACTTAATAAAATACAAGTACACATCACTAAATACTAAACTTGTAAAACAGTGTTCGAGTTACTCATATTAACACTAAAATTATAAAATATTAATCTAAATATCAATTCTTATAACTTCTATAACCCAAATGAGCAAAATAAAAGTTTGTTACCGTACATGTACTTGTATATTAACCTATAAACAAAAAGAAAGCAGTAAAAAACATATCATTAACAGAAAGGGGATCATTCTCATTCACGTGTCCAGGAATAGAATCCATTGATTGGTTTTTTGATCGATCGATTGATGTAAACAGATAGAGAGATAAATTTTTTCTGTGGTATCAGAATAATACCTACCTTCATACGCATATGTTTTAGTTTTATACTTATCATACCGTGGGCTTTTTCAATAACATGTTTGTAACACTCAATAAAAACCACCTTTACATAAACAGAAAACACGTTATATAAGGCATGTGCAGGCCCTCTTATATTTTAATTTTAGACTAATGTTTACCGGTTTTGGTAAGTTATTAAGCAATAATCAATGCTAAATGGTCTATTGGTAAGACATTAATTTCTCGCAAGTTTTGGATTCAGACTTTACAAGAAACATATTTGCGATCCTTATGAAAAAGGTTGGATAACAAGCTTTTAGTTGTTCGTGAAGGCAAATTGTGAGGTAGGTGATATGCAGTGGCGAAGCTAGAAAATTTTGAGTGGGGGGTCGGGATCTATTTTTTTTTTCTAACGCTATTTTTCGGGTAATATGTTCGGGTCGGTGATTCGATTCGGGTCGGGTCAAAAATTAAATACTATTATTATAAAAAAAAAAGTTTCAATCACTAAAATACTAAAAATTTGTCCAAGACAACTAAACATTAAAAAGGAGACAAACGGTTGGTACCTGGTTCGATTCATTTAAGAAATTAGAGTTCAGCCTTTCGACCTTTAACATAGAAAACAATAAGCCTTGTGTGTTGTTAGAGAATACTCTAACCAATTAGGGAACATACCAAACCAAGCAAATTTAAATCGACGAAGATTATTCTTTGGACCTCTAGGCTTATACTCTTCAAGCTTAGGTTGATACACTCCTAATGATATATATGCTAGCCTTACTTGCTCACGTATCGCAACCGGATATTTCCACATTTCAAGTCGTTTAGCAGGGTCTCTTTCTAGGCTACTAACATCCACTTCATTGATGTTAGCTTGTGGAATTTCAGAAGGTTGTTCATTGCAAGTATCCGGACCAATAACCGGTTCGCTTGTTGAACCTTTTTGACGTTTACTCTCTTGAATTTCATCATCAATTCCTTCTACTTGTTGTTCTTCATTCTTTCTTTTAAAAAATGAAGTTATGGTTTTATCCTTCACCATAGTCACAATCTACATAAATTACAAAGAACTTATATTAGTGGTACACAATCTATAAATCTGTCCTAATTTCTACTAAATCCCTAATTTCTACAATTCTACTAAATCCCTAATTTCTACTAAATCCCTAAATAAAAGACAAGTAGATAATAGATTTAAAGACAACAAACCTGACCAGAAGGGCCGCTGAGGTGGTGGTCGGCCGTCGGTGGTGGTCAGTGGTGGCCGACGAGACTGCAGGAGTGAGGAGTCAGGAGGCAGGAAGGAGGGACTGTGGGAGGAGATGAGGGTCGATTGGGGGAGGGTTTGTAAGTTTGTTCCGTTTTTTTTTAATGGGCTAAGTAAATAATTAATGGATTTTAGTTTGAGATTTGGTTTATTAATGGATTTTAGTTTGGGTAGATGGGCTTATGTAAAATGTAATGGATAAAAATTTTATTGCTTAACGTATACAAAAAATTTCACAATTAACATGGGGGGTTGATACGTGGGAATCGCACCAGGCTTTACCTCTCAAGGGATCTAGAGAAGCTTACAACCCCCACCAGGCAGTGTACCTGGTCGTTGTAGTATAGTATAGTGACAAGTACCGGGGGATTGATCGTTCAGCTAGGAATAGTGTCGCTAGGATTAGAAAACCTAAATACTAGTTCTATAGATGATGGATGATTATTTTTTGTATTTTTATATTTTTTTAGAAAGCAAGTAAATATCTCGGGTTTGAAGGATTTGGGCGGAATTAGTTGCTAGTCAACTAACCCAATATTAAAGATGCAATCAAAATAAAATACTAGAAATGAAAATAAACTAAATTAACTAAGGTTGTGAGCAATAAGTGGAGAAATTGTGTTTACTTAGATTTCACTACTCCCTAGATATCTTTTACACGTTAATTACTTGTTATAGTAGCGTGGATGACGGATTGTATTCCTTAATACCATTCATGGGGTGGCGCACTTAATTCCCCAATCCTATGAGTGCCTACTTCACTCCTATGTCGAGCCGGCAAAGAAGCTCCTAACATGGGATCATTAGAATTTACTCATGCATTAAATACAACCAATAAAACCTAGTGCACGTCAGTTCATGTTTCCTAAGACGTTCAAGCATGTTACCATTGGAGATCTGCCGGTTTTCTTAAGCCTAACATCGAAATCATTCATCCAATACAACCATAAACAAGTAATCAACACATAATCAACATCTAGGTTTCATTAGATCTAAGCAAACACAAGATAGATCTAGCCTAGCATGATGGAATTAAGACAAGAACAAGATATAGACAACCAACACATAGACATATTGATTGAATTAAAAGAATACTTATCTCAATTACACATTGTGACAAATGGAAAAATAGGGAGCCGTTTTTGAAACCCGCATTACATTAAAAATTATAATTTTGGAATTTTTGAAGAGTTTATTGTGACGAGATGTTTTATGAACGTTGGCATGTGAATTTGATCGTACGTTAATTATGAGGATTTGATTATTTATTTATGGTTTGGTTTGGTTCGTTCGTGATGATTTATTTTGAGATCGTTATTTTGGCACTACATTGACTCCGGCACTAGGTTAACCTAACAATTTTAATTATTTTAATATTGGTTTGGATATTACTATTTTAGAACGTATCGCGAGGTTTTGATTATTTTTGGAGCGAGTTCGGTTTGAGAAAGTTGTTTGGTTATTTAAGGTTTCGGGTTTTGGCCCGTGTATTTGCACCGGGTTACTTAACCCACTACACCCCTCACTATTATTATTATTAATAATAAAAAGATTTTTTTTTTTTAAATTACTTAAAATCGTCCTTGTGGATCCGGTCATAAGCAACAACACCACACCCTCATCACCAACAATTCACTCTCTCTCTCTCTTCTAACATATCAACCATCACCGCACCCTTTAACCACCAATCGCACCACCACCGCCACCCTCACATTAAATCTAACACCACCATCTTAGCCATTTTCTTCCGATCTATCTATTGGTGCAAACCACGCGCGATTTGGACCACCCTAACACCCTTTTCGAATTAAAATCACCACGTTATCACCACTTACACCATCTTTTCTTTTGGGTTTTTGAAGAAATCGGATTTTTGGAGTTTGTTTGGAGGTGAGTGGCCACGAAGTCGATTCGTGCGCCCCGATTCATACCCAAATCGTGGGTGTAATGTTATTTTCTTGTTGGGTTTTGATGAGATATCAATTAATAATGATGGGGAAATGATGTTTTGACAATAAAAGTCCGTTTGGTATCTTGGGTTTGGGTGTGACGCGAGTTTGGTACTCGATACGTGACATTTGGGTCGCGTTTTGTTTTGTTGATGGCTCGAATGGAGCTCGACCGAGACATTAGGTCTCGATGTGACCTCTCCTTGACTCGTTTGGGAGTCTCGGATGTTTTGTTGGTCCGATTATACATTTCTTGGTGTTATGATTCTTGGTATTTGGTGTATTGGTTGAGTTGTGATTATTCTTGGCTTGTTGTTGTTGTCGTGATTCTTGGCCGACGACCCCTTTGGGTCCGTTTGGTTCTTTTTTGGCTAGTGGAGCAATGCCGAGACCTAAGGGTCTCGGGCGAGGCCATATTATAAGTTTTGTGGTCTCATTGTTGACCCGGGTTTGACTTGGTATGTCGACCCGTATGTATGGTATATATTGTTGTGGTTGATATTGTGTTATCATTATTATTGTTGTGCATACTTTGGACCGAAGCTTTTGGATGGGTCGAGACACTTTGTGGTCTCGACTTGGTATACTTGTGATTTGGATATGGAGATGTGTTGTCGAGTGTGGACTTGGGGACCGATTGTGAGACGGTCATTAGATGACGGAGATAGGTTAGTTGGGTGCCGTAGTCAGACCCTCATGTTGTAGCACGTGGATATGGGATTGATTTGGACGGAGATGATTTATTTATTTTGACTTGATTTTTATGTTGGACTTGGACTATGAGCCGAGAGTCATGACTCGGACATGTGACCAAATTCTATGACTCGATAAATATTTAAAAGTCAAACATTAAAAATAATACTCGTAATAATATTATTGATAATATAATCGTTTATATACGTATATAGATGTGATAAACGTACACACACACACACACACACACACACATATATATATATATATATATATATATATATATATATATATATAAATGTGTATATTAGTAATAAAACGATCACGAGTAAACGTTATAATAATATAACGATAGTTATTATACTATGCAAATAGTGCGATAAATGTCGATGTATTATTATAAATAATAACTATAAATAACGGCGAAAACTAATAAGTCGGGTGAGTAATAAATAAAAATATAACGATTTTTATAAATTTAGAAACTTATCGAGTTATACGAGTGTGGTTATTTAAAGTCCAAGTGGGCTTTATATTGGGACTTTTGTGTTGTCACGGATATGTGACGATTAATATAAACATTTTCTATAGCAAATGACTTATTTAATCGACGGATTAGATCGAGTTATTTGTTTATATAAAATGAGTATATTAACGGGCATTGTATCCCGCGACGCCCATAGGATGTGGTATATGTTTTAGGGTAATAAATTACTATGTATCTCGTGGAATTTGGCCGATTCGACGATATATATAGAGACTTTATTTGACTACGATATATACCAAATAGAATTCTTTGTGCTATGTGCTTTAGGTTGGGTATAGTTTTGGAACGATATATTACGTAAATAAATATGGGAGATTACCAAATCGACGGATTTGATAAGCTTCGATGATTTATTTAAATAATATGTTGGGCTAATATTAGACCTATAGATGGTTTATTATTTTGTTTGTTGTGGCTTTTTGGTTTGAGTTGTGTCGACCCTTCACCCATATGGATACCAAACGTCGAATTTCAAATTAATATGAAGTTAATTCGAGAAATGGATATTTTGGAAAGTAAAACGGAATACGTTCGGGAATAGGTATATTTGATTTTTGAGGAAATGGTTTCTGAACGAGTTTGGTATTGTTAGGAAGTGCCGAGTCTGTAGTTGCCGTTACGTGAGTTGCTTGAGATTACTTACGTCTTTCTTCTATCGTTTCTTTTGAGGATTTGCTGGACTTGAGGTGAGTCATAGCCCCACTTTTTACTCTTGAACTATGTTTTCAATACTTGGGGTGAGAAACGTGCAAATGTTTTATGTGGACTATTATCGCTTTGTTTATTTAAAACTTGCTATGCTTATAGAACTAGGTAGGATTGAGCGAGGCCTAGTCCCGAACTAGGTAAGCTATTGATTTGGTTATAGAGCGAGGCCTAGTCCCGAACTAGGTAAGCTATTGATTTGGTTGTTGAGCGAGGCCTAGTCCCGAACTAGGTAAGCTATTGGATTAATTATAGAGCGAGGCCTAGACTTGAGCTAGGTAAGCTATTGATTGGATTGATTTGAGCTATAGCGTGCACCTATAGGGTTGATTTGATTTGGCTGGATTATTTTGGTTGGATTATTTTGGTTGGATATTTTGGTTGGATGATTGAGGCCTAGTCTAGCTAGCAAGCGTTTTGCGTATATGTCCACTATATCGAATTATGAATTTAAACCTATGATCTCACCAGCGAAAGCTGACTTTTAGCACGTTTTCTCATGTAATAAAGTGATGCTCTATGGATGCTTGGGATCGGAGGCTTGGCAATGGCACCGGTTATGGATCTATTTTTCTAAAACTCTGATAAACTATGGTGGACCTATGTTTATTTCTTTTGGGCCTTACTTTGGATAATTCTTGGGATAAATGTAAACTTTAAAACCTGTTTTGGTTGTGTTTTTCTTATATTTACTTTATCTCGTTCTTTCATGACTTTGAATGGATACCAATCCCCGTAGCACCCCGAAAGCTTGTTGAGTCTTCCGCTGTATCAAATTTTGGGGGTGTTACAGATTGGTATCAGAGCCAAGGTTATAGAGAACTAGGTAAATGGACACCTAAACTATAACTGATTTTTATAGAAAACGATCCTCGACCATTGCCCGCCAGCCCGCCAAGCCGAAGCATCATTGTTATTATTGAGGTATTATGAGATTATTGAGATGATTGATAGATTTGGGATTCTTGAGATGATTTGAGGTTTTGAGGTTTATTGATTTAGTGATATGATGGCGTTTTGAGGAATTATATGCGTTTTGAGGAATTATATGGCTTAATTGTTTTACGAATGGTTTTAGTAATGCGGTATTTTAAATCTTTCTTGGTTATATATGATTTGGAATTATATGGCGATTTTTGATATGGTATTTTGAGTTACCAGGTTGCCATGCATTCAGCTACTGTGTCACCGACAGCTTCTACTTCAGCACCACCTGTTGCATCTACGCAGGGACCCTCATCTTCTCTAGGGCTCCCTGGTACATCGAGGCAGCTTACACTTCATCAGGCTTTGGCTCATGTGGCTCCACGTTTTGCCCACCGAGCTACGGCACGTATGTCGGTACGCCCTACTTCACCACCTTTACAGATAGATGCTCACTCTCTCCTGTCAGAGGCGCCACCTGCATCATTGCGTCGTCGTCCTAGATCACCTACCCCTTCACCACATGGTTCACCTGTTAGGAGACGACGATTGATGATGTACTCTTCCGATGAGGAGGGGGAGGAGTACGAGGGTGAGGATGAGGCTGATGACCCTCAGGAGGCTGAGCAGGGTGATGATGATGACCCTGAGGAGGAGGATGACCCTCAGGAGGAGGAGATTCCTGATGATGATGGGTTGTTAGTACCGCCAGCTCAGGCTGAGGAGCCTGATTCACCTATACATCCGATTGAGCCTGTTTCACCTGATCATCCATTTTTGTTTGAGTTGCCACCTGGTAGTCTCGTTGAGTCGGATGCACCTTCTAAGGTTTCTGCTGAGCATGCAGAGTTAGGTGAGACTGATAGGATGTGGGCTCAGATTATTGCACAGGGCGAGAGGATCTCGTGATTATCTGATCGACTTGAGAGAGTTATTGGAGAGTTTATAGCGGATATGAGAGTTGATATGACTGTGGTTGTGGGCAGGACGACTGAGATGAGGAGAGTTTTGATGGAGGTTCATGAGCATATTGAGAGTTTACAGCGAGGTTTTATTACGGCTCGAGAGGCCGACCGCAAGTTATGGCAAAGGAATGCCGAGCTGGAGAAGGAGGTGGCTGACCTCAAGAGAGACAGCGACACCCATAGTGTGGAGTTAGGATCATTATGGAGAGATCTTGATGGCTTGAGGCAGGAGTTGAGGAGCCTCCACCAGCAGCGTGGCTAGATGTTTGAGCTATGTTATCTTGTTGCTTTCTTAACCGAGGAGTGTTCGGTTGGAAAGGCTAGTTATCCTGTTTTGATGTATTTTCCGTTGATTACTCGTCTTGTTTGGAACGATTATTATCTGTTGTGTTTTTTTTCGGTAGTTGGAACGATGTTGGATCTTTATTGTATGGTTGATGGTTATTATTATATGGTATTATGTGGTTTTTGGATATTATGGAAATTGAGTTCCTATTCGCCTTATTGATGTCTTGTGGTGTACTGTTGATATTATTTCCATGACTTGGCTTCGTTGATTTAATTCTTGTTGAGCATATGATAAGTTCAATCGGAGACTCACGAACTTGTGTGATGTTTCAGATCAATGGCCCCACGACAAAACCCTGTTAGAGCTACCAGAACTGGTCCTGCAACGACTACCCCTGGTCGTCGAGGACGCCGTCCTACTCGAAATGTTGAGACCCCTACTCCTGATAACTTGGACACTACTAACCGCAACAACAGGAATCAAAATGTTGATGTTCAGGGAGACAATGATCATGTTCCACTTAATGCGCCTACTGTGGATCAAGCAATGATCAATCAACTTATGGAGCAACGAGTTGCTGAGCTACTAGCTGAGTCAAATCATTCCAACAACTCTGCTGGAACATTTCCACCTGTTCGTGCTAATGGATGTAACTACAAGGAGTTTAAGATTTGTGGACCCGTTGAGTTTGGTGGAACTGAAGGAGTGGTCTACTTGGTCAGGTGGATTGAGAAAACTGAGTCAGTGTTTAATGTCAGTGGTTGTGCGGAGAATGCGAAGGTAAAGTTTGCTTCTTTTACTTTCAAAGATGAAGTTTTAACTTGGTGGAACAATTACTGTAACTCGGTTGGGAGTGATGTGGCTTATGCTATGACTTGGGAGCAATTTAAGTCTTTGCTGATTCAGACTTACTGCCCAAGGAATGAGATTAAGAAGCTGGAGATTGAGTTCTGGAACCATAAGGTGAAAGGTACCGATATGGCAACTTACAATCGCCATTATCGAGAGTTAGCCTTACTTTGTCCCGATATGGTTAGGACTGAGACTCAAAGGATTGAGAGGTATACCGATGGGTTGCCGGTAGCTACAAGGAACGACGTGATTTTTGCTAAGCCTGCAAACATTCATGAGGCTATCACTATTGCTCAACAATTGATGGACTCGTTGGCATTGGAAGAAGCTGAGAAAGACAAGAATGGAAAGAGGAAGAGGGATAATCACTCTAAGGGTAATGATCATCGAAACAAGCGACAAACAACTACTAGAGCTTATGCTATGGGAGATGGAGACAAGAAGAACTACAATGGAGATACACCCAAGTGTAACCGATGTTACAAGCATCATTCTGGTCGATGTACTGTGATGTGCAAGAATTGCTCTAAGATGGGACACATAGCTAAGGATTGTAGAGCTCGACCACTTGCTATGGTTCAAGCTACTCCTGAAACTATGAGTAAGGCAAATGTTACTTGCTATGGATGTGGAAAGAAGGGACATTATAGGAATGAGTGTAGGGAATCGTGGAACCGAGGGAATCAAGGATCGGGTGGTAATGGGTACAATAATGGAAACCGTGGAGTTGGAGGAAACCGTGGACGACAAGATAATGGGGACCAACGTGTGGAAGCTGGAGCTGCTCATGGGAGAGTGTATGCACTTGGGAACGAGAGAGGAGAAGATCCGAACGTCGTTACTGGTACGTTCCTTCTCAATAATCGTTATGCTTCCATACTATTTGATACTGGTGCCGATAAGAGTTTTGTGTCCACTAAGTTTGTGTAACAATTCGCAATTTCAGGTTAACTTCTATTCACGAAAATTTTACTATTCACTTTTTACTATTCACTTTTACTATTCAAATCCAAAATTTTTATTTCATATTCTCATAAGTTAAACTATTTTAATGATAATCCGAGAATTTCACACTCGTCGGATCATTTATGCAAAAATCACGAAGCCTTGTCCGAGATTTACTTTTAGGTTTAAACGTCATTCCAGCATCCCGATATGTCCATAAAACATTATAAACAATAGAAATATGATTTTCTCTCATTTTAGGACAATTCCAAAAGTTTTGGAATTTTACGTTTTTTAGTTCAGCGTTTTACGCGAATTACGCGTTTTAGACCCGTGTTTCCAGTTTTTAGCAGGGTTTTAGCACCCGATAGAACCTACCACTCATTTTATATTTTATTATGGAGTATATTGATAAGTTCTAGCATATTTATAAGTTTCATATTTTTAGGATACCCGGTTTTACGTTTCGTGACTTAAAAACTTACGGTTAGCATTTTACGGAGTCAAAACTAGCTACATACTTAGGATATTATCATCCAAAGACCATGACTACTCATCTAGTCATCCTTATCCTCCTTGAACCGCCATAGGGAGGGGGGAGTCACCATGTGTGGTTAAATCTTAACCATTGATCTCTAGGATGGTTACAAGTGTCTAAAACTAACCATGGTTAAATTCTAACCCAATATATGGTTAACTATTTTTCCTACCCTATAAATACCAAGCTAAAACACATAGAAAACTTGCACTACACCTTCTTATAACCTTCAAGTCCTAAAACCTAAGGCACTTTTCTTATATTTTGTAAGAAAGTTAACTAGTTTTTGAAAGAAAACTAGTGTTTGATCTTCAATCTTGGAAATTTTCTAAGAAAAGTTGTTATAACTTTAAAGTCTCCAAAAAGACGTCGTTATAATCTTCAAATAGCTTTGGACTTCAAGAAGGCGTCGTTATAATCTTCAAATAACCTCGGTTTATCATAGATTGCAAGAGTGAAGTTTAAGTCTATCAAAGTCTGTACCTTACTAGTTACTTACCTTTCTTTAGAAAGCCAAAACTTGTAAGCAAACCCTTATACACTTTCTTGCTCAATATCATTTTCATGCTTATTATGTTTCTTTCATGCTATATATGGTCTTTGTATTGTGTTCATGATGTATAAAAACTAGTAAAACAAGTTATGTATATATATGTTAACTTATGACAAGTAAACAAGCAAACTAGTGATTTTTATGGAGAACCACGACCAAAATAGTATAAATTTGATATTTGACACTTACTTACTGTTAAAGAGGACTTAACAAGGAAAACATAGCAATTTGAATCACCCAAAACGAGTACCCGAGTCAAAAGTTATGGCCATAAGAAGTTAGACACACCAAAACGCCGAAACTGCCTATAACCTACTGTTTTGCATTCTGCCAATTTGAAAGTCACCCTTCTGGTCCGATTCATCAAAAAGTTAAAACACGAAAGTTGTCTGGAACGACGTTTTCGTTCAGGCCCAAAGAAGCTCGAGCCCTGAAAACGCTTTCTGAGTGATAATTTTCTTCAAATTCTTAACAGCCATTTTTAGACCAAAGTAACTATATAATGGTTATAATTAGATGAGACCAAGAGGTCTAATGACCTAAAGCCAAGACCACAACCATGGCTAAAGCCAAGGTTGAGTCTCAAGACCATGGTAACAATGACCAAGGTCACGGCAAAGCCACGGCTAAAGACCATGTAACTTTTAAAGATCAAAACTTATATATATGTTATCAAATACTACAATAGTAGGGAGCCTCATGTGAGGAGTTCATTAAGTAAGCCGTCAAGATGAGTTGTGGATTTACGAATTAAAGTGTCCTGGCTCCTCGAACGTTTACTCCATGACTTCTGAATTATGTCGGCCCGAACGGTAGTAAGAGATATACAAACTATACATGTTTCATAAACCACTTATATTCAACGACTTACACTATATACTAAGTACTACATCATGAACATTATGCAAGACATATATATGCAAGTCTTCGTATTCTTAGACGTTACTCCAAACCTAAGTCGCAACGTTCTATTATAGGCTGCTCTTAGAGACTTTCGCGATTCGACTACCACTTTCATTTCTCATTACATAGACTTAAGGTGAGTCATAGCCCCTACTCTTTTCATACTTGTTTTAACTCTTTGGGGGAGATACATGCACAACTACTTGCTTACTTGTACAAATACTCAAAACATTTATACTTGATTGTTTTATACTTGATTGTCTTATACTTGATTGCATTATACTTGATTTCATACATACATGACTGTCTTTTATCTTTGGGAAGTGGCTCCCAGTAATCTTTTATCTTTGGGAAGTGGCTCCCAGTAAACTTTTATCTTTGGGAAGTGGCTCCCAGTTTTCTTTGGGAAGTGGCTCCCAGTTGTCCTTGGGAATTGGCTCCCAAGTGAGGTCTTCGGAGATGAAGTAGAGACTCACTACTAATTGCTTAATTGTTTTGATGAACTTATACATGTCTTTATTATACTATATGTTAGCAGTGGGTTGTGAACACACAGGTTACAAGTCTCTTATGGCGGGACTTGCAACTGAGTGGATTTACGATGCCTTTGCTATGTGATCATTCTTTATAGACTTTTCAACTGTTTTAAGAAAAACTCTATGAACTCACCAACCATTGTGTTGACACTTTAGCATGTTTATCTCAGGTTAGTAAGGCGATAGCTAGTGCGTGGAACTTAGAGTCAAGCTGCATATTCTGAAGACTTACGCTTTTATCATTTACCATTCAAAACATTTTGTATACATTTATGTATCATACTTTGGAATCTCATGTTTGTAACTTTGAATTCATTAATAGAATGGTAACTTTTCTAAACGTCTCATTTAGAGTTCGTTTTCTATAACTTGTACTTTGTATTATGAAGTAGCACCCTCAGTGACACAGTCTTCCGCTGCGGTATTTTGGGGGTGTTACAGATTGGTACCAGAGCCTTGGTTATAGAGAACTAGGTTGCATTTAGTGCCTAGACTATAACTACTATATACGTTAAGAATCTCCTCTTTATTTGCGTTACACACACTACATGCACATACGCTTTTTGGTAGTTGTTGGTTTAGTTCCACGCTGTTAGATGATGTGACTTTAGTATTATAAGGAGCCCCAGAGATTAGCCGAGTCATTAAAAACATGGAGCTCAGTAATAACTAATTATTTAACTTGATCTTGTGACAGTTCTTGTTTGATGAGACACAAGATTTGAGTTAAATAATATTATTGCTTAGCTTTAGGGATTTGATGACTTGATTATCTTACTATCGGCCTCAGAAGGCGGATTTTTGTGTCGGAAATTCTTAAGTAGGATGATTTAGAATCTCCTTATTTAAATGGATTGGGACGCCTCTTCATTTAAATAAAGAAATTGTAAATCACCGAACCACAAGTTTATGAGACCTTACTTACATAAATTTGGACGCTTCTTTATGTAAGTAATGTGTTATAAATAAGTGGGCTTAATTGTAGCCGATACAACTCCTTAACCAGAACCTTAGACGAATCAGAGTGAACACCACTATTTTAGAGATCCTGAAATCCCGAATTCTTTTAGACACACCGTAAGTAGTTAACATCAACTGAACTTCGGGACGAAGTTCTCCTTAAGGGGTAGAGACTGTAACAATTCGCAATTTCAGGTTAACTTCTATTCACGAAAATTTCACTATTCATTTTTACTATTCATTTTTTACTATTCACTTTTACTATTCACATCCAAAATTTTTATTTCATATTCTCATAAGTTAAACTATTTTAATAATAATCCGAGAATTTCACACTCGTCGGATCATTTCTGCAAAAATCACGAAGCCGTGTCCGAGATTTACTTTTAGGTTTAAACGTCATTCCAGCATCCCGATATGTCCATAAAATATTATAAACAATAGAAATATGATTTTCTCTCATTTTAGGACAATTCCAAAAATTTTGGAATTTTACGTTTTTCAGTTCAGCATTTTACGCGAATTACGCGTTTTAGACCCGTGTTTCCAGTTTTTAGCAGGGTTTTAGCACCCGATAGAACCTACCACTCATTTTATATTTTATTATGGAGTATATTGATAAGTTCTAGCATATTTATAAGTTTCATATTTTTAGGATACCCGGTTTTACGTTTCGTGACTTAAAAACTTACGGTTAGCATTTTACGGAGTCAAAACTAGCTACATACTTAGGATATTATCATCCAAAGACCATGACTACTCATCTAGTCATCCTTATCCTCCTTGAACCGCCATAGGGAGGGGGAGTCACCATGTGTGGTTAAATCTTAACCATTGATCTCTAGGATGGTTACAAGTGTCTAAAACTAACCATGGTTAAATTCTAACCCAATATATGGTTAACTATTTTTCCTACCCTATAAATACCAAGCTAAAACACATAGAAAACTTGCACCACACCTTCTTATAACCTTCAAGTCCTAAAACCTAAGGCACTTTTCTTATATTTTGTAAGAAAGTTAACTAGTTTTTGAAAGAAAACTAGTGTTTGATCTTCAATCTTGGAAATTTTCTAAGAAAAGTTGTTATAACTTTAAAGTCTCCAAAAAGACGTCGTTATAATCTTCAAATAGCTCTGGACTTCAAGAAGGCGTCGTTATAATCTTCAAATAACCTCGGTTTATCATAGATTGCAAGAGTGAAGTTTAAGTCTATCAAAGTCCGTACCTTACTAGTTACTTACCTTTCTTTAGAAAGCCAAAAGTTGTAAGCAAACCCTTATACACTTTCTTGCTCAATATCATTTTCATGCTTATTATGTTTCTTTCATGCTATATATGGTCTTTGTATTGTGTTCATGATGTATAAAAACTAGTAAAACAAGTTATGTATATATATGTTAACTTATGACAAGTAAACAAGCAAACTAGTGATTTTTATGGAGAACCACGACCAAAATAGTATAAATTTGATATTTGACACTTATTTACTGTTAAAGAGGACTTAACAAGGAAAACATAGCAATTTGAATCACCCAAAACGAGTACCCGAGTCAAAAGTTATGGCCATAAGAAGTTAGCGACACCAAAACGCCGAAACTGCCTATAACCTACTGTTTTGCATTCTGCCAATTTGAAAGTCACCCTTCTGGTCCGATTCATCAAAAAGTTAAAACACGAAAGTTGTCTGGAACGACGTTTTCGTTCAGGCCCAAAGAAGCTCGAGCCCTGAAAACGCTTTCTGAGTGATAATTTTCTTCAAATTCTTAACAGCCATTTTTAGACCAAAGTAACTATATAATGGTTATAATTAGATGAGACCAAGAGGTCTAATGACCTAAAGCCAAGACCACAACCATGGCTAAAGCCAAGGTTGAGTCTCAAGACCATGGTAACAATGACCAAGGTCACGGCAAAGCCACGGCTAAAGACCATGTAACTTTTAAAGATCAAAACTTATATATATATGTTATCAAATACTACAATAGTAGGGAGCCTCATGTGAGGAGTTCATTAAGTAAGCCGTCAAGATGAGTTGTGGATTTACGAATTAAAGTGTCCTGGCTCCTCGAACATTTACTCCATGACTTCTGAATTATGTCGGCCCGAACGGTAGTAAGAGATATACAAACTATACATGTTTCATAAACCACTTATATTCAACGACTTACACTATATACTAAGTACTACATCATGAACATTATGCAAGACATATATATGCAAGTCTTCGTATTCTTAGACGTTACTCCAAACCTAAGTCGCAACGTTCTATTATAGGCTGCTCTTAGAGACTTTCGCGATTCGACTACCACTTTCATTTCTCATTACATAGACTTAAGGTGAGTCATAGCCCCTACTCTTTTCATACTTGTTTTAACTCTTTGGGGGAGATACATGCACAACTACTTGCTTACTTGTACAAATACTCAAAACATTTATACTTGATTGTTTTATACTTGATTGTCTTATACTTGATTGCATTATACTTGATTTCATACATACATGACTGTCTTTTATCTTTGGGAAGTGGCTCCCAGTAATCTTTTATCTTTGGGAAGTGGCTCCCAGTAAACTTTTATCTTTGGGAAGTGGCTCCCAGTTTTCTTTGGGAAGTGGCTCCCAGTTGTCCTTGGGAATTGGCTCCCAAGTGAGGTCTTCGGAGATGAAGTAGAGACTCACTACTAATTGCTTAATTGTTTTGATGAACTTATACATGTCTTTATTATACTATATGTTAGCAGTGGGTTGTGAACACACAGGTTACAAGTCTCTTATGGCGGGACTTGCAACTGAGTGGATTTACGATGCCTTTGCTATGTGATCATTCTTTATAGACTTTTCAACTGTTTTAAGACAAACTCTATGAACTCACCAACCATTGTGTTGACACTTTAGCATGTTTATCTCAGGTTAGTAAGGCGATAGCTAGTGCGTGGAACTTAGAGTCAAGCTGCATATTCTGAAGACTTACGCTTTTATCATTTACCATTCAAAACATTTTGTATACATTTATGTATCATACTTTGGAATCTCATGTTTGTAACTTTGAATTCATTAATAGAATGGTAACTTTTCTAAACGTCTCATTTAGAGTTCGTTTTCTATAACTTGTACTTTGTATTATGAAGTAGCACCCTCAGTGACACAGTCTTCCGCTGCGGTATTTTGGGGGTGTTACAGTTTGCACCCTTGCTAGAGAAACCCCCGATGGCCTTAGGAATTGGTTATGATGTAGAGTTGGCTAACGGGAACATAGAGAGGATTAAGACTATCATTCGCGGTTGCACGTTAAACTTCCTGAATCGTCCTTTCAATATAGATCTTCTACCCGTCACGTTAGGAAGTTTTGATGTTATTATTGGTATGGCTTGGTTGTCGAAGTATCGTGCTCATATAATTTGCGATGAGAAGATCGTGTGTGTGCCATACGGCAAGGAGATTCTGAACATACCAGGAGATAGAAAGGATTTGAGAGGCCCATCTAGATTAGCGGTCATATCTTGCACTAAGTTGCCGAAGCTAATTGAAAAAGGATGTTACCTTTTCTTAGCTCAAATTTCTGAGAAAGGAGAGAAGGAGAAGAAGGAAAGGTGCATTGGAGATGTACCTATAGTTCGTGATTTTTCGGATGTGTTTCCCGATGATTTGCCGGGAATTCCGCCTACTAGACAAGTGGAGTTTCAGATTGAGTTGATACCTGGTGCTGCACCTGTAGCACGAGCGCCTTATCGTCTTGCACCTACTGAATTGGAAGAGTTGTCAAAACAATTAGTAGAGTTAGCCGAAAAGGGATTCATAAGACCAAGTTCTTCGCCTTGGGGAGCCCCGGTCTTATTTGTGAAGAAGAAGGATGGATCGTTTTGCATGTGTATTGATTATCGAGAGTTGAACAAGTTAACGGTGAAGAATAGATACCCGTTACCGAGGATCGACGATCTGTTCGATCAGCTTCAAGGATCGAGTGTGTATTCGAAGATCGATTTGAGATCGGGATATCATCAGCTTCGAGTTCGCGAGGAAGATATTCCGAAAACGGATTTCAGAACCCGTTACGGGCATTACGAGTTTCAGGTGATGCCGTTTGGGTTGACCAACGCACCGGCGGTATTCATGGATCTCATGAATCGGGTGTGTAAGCCTTACTTAGATAAGTTTGTGATTGTGTTCATCGATGACATTCTAATTTATTCAAAGAATGAGAAGGAGCATGAGGAGCATCTAAGACTTATCTTAGAATTTCTCAGGAAGGAGAAACTGTATGCTAAGTTTTCTAAATGTGAATTTTGGATTCCGACGGTACAATTTCTGGGTCATGTGATTGATAGACAAGGAGTTCATGTAGATCCTGCTAAGATTGAAGCGATTAAAGATTGGGCTGCACCTACGACCCCAACAGAAGTTCGTCAATTTTTGGGATTAGCCGGTTATTACCAAAGATTCATTGAGGGATTTTCGAAGATAGCAAAACCGTTGACCAAATTGACTCAAAAGAGTGTTAAATATGAATGGGGAGATAAGGAAGAGGAAGCATTTCAGTTACTTAAGGAGATGTTGTGTAGTGCTCCTATCTTAGCATTACCTGAAGGTAACGAGGACTTCGTCGTCTATTGTGACGCTTCTCATAAAGGTTTGGGAGCTGTGTTAATGCAACGAGAGAAAGTGATAGCTTATGCTTCCCGATAGCTCAAGAAGCACGAGAAGAACTACACTACCCATGATTTGGAGTTAGGTGCTGTGGTTTTTGCTTTGAGGATATGGAGACATTACTTGTATGGAACCAAGTGTGTAGTGTTTACTGACCACAAAAGTCTGCAACACATTTTGAACCAAAAAGAGCTTAACATGAGACAGCGACGTTGGATTGAGTTGCTAAGCGATTATGATTGTGAAATTCGCTACCATCCTGGAAAAGCAAACGTCGTTGCTGATGCTCTTAGTCGCAAGGAGAGAATTCCCCCGTTACGAGTTAGGTCATTAGGGATGAGCATCGTATCGCCATTACCGTCTCAAATATTAGAAGCTCAAATAGAAGCGTTGAAAGCAGAAAATCGACCTGCTGAGAACATATTTGGGATGGCAGAAAATGAGAAAGGATTTGTTAAGCGTTCTGATGGAGTATTATGTTTTGGAGAGCGAAGTTGGGTACCATTTTATGGAGGAATTCGAGAGTTGATTATGCACGAGTCGCATAAGTCAAGATACTCTATTCATCCTGGGTCTGACAAGATGTACCAGGATTTGAAAAAGTTATATTGGTGGCCAAATATGAAGGCAGATATAGCGTTGTATGTTAGTAAGTGTTTGACATGTTCTAAGGTTAAAGCCGAACATCAAAGACCGTCAGGATTATTGACACAGCCAGAACTCCCGGTTTGGAAATGGGAGCGGATCACGATGGACTTTATTACCAAATTACCAAAGACAGCTAGCGGTTGCGACGCTATATGGGTAATTGTGGATCGTTTGACTAAGTCTGCTCATTTCCTGGCGATTAGTGAAGATGATAGTGTTGACAAACTTGCGAGGTTGTATGTGAAGGAGATTGTTTCTCGTCATGGAGTTCCGATATCGATTATTTCTGATCGCGACAGCCGCTTCACGTCAGCATTGTGGCGATCACTTCAAACCACTTTGGGGACGAGACTTGATATGAGTACTGCATATCACCCCCAAACCGATGGTCAAAGTGAGAGAACTATTCAGACTTTGGAGGATATGCTTCGTGCATGCATAATAGACTTTGGTAAAGTCTTAAGGCTGCACCGTTTGAAGCTTTGTATGGTCGTAAATGTCGTTCACCTATTCGTTGGGCAGAAGTTGGAGATAGCCAACTCACAGGCCCTGAGCTTATTTGGAAACTACTGAGAAAGTAATGCAAATTCGAAATCGACTGCAAGCAGCTAGAGATAGGCAGAAAAGCTACGCCGATCAGAGGCGTAAACCCCTAGAATTCCAGGTTGGAGACAAAATGATGCTGAAAGTCTCGCCTTGGAAGGGTGTGATACGTTTTGGGAAACGTGGGAAACTAAATCCCCGCTACATTGGACCATTTCTTATTTTGGAAAGAATTGGGCCCGTAGCTTATCGATTGGAATTACCACCGGAATTGAATAAAGTTCATGATGTGTTTCATGTTAGCAACTTGAAGAAGTGTCTTTCGGAGGAAACGCCAATTATACCAATTAAGGATATTCGTGTGGATGAGAGTTTAAATTTTGTGGAAGAACCGATTGAGATACTAGATAGAGAGATTAAACGACTTAAGAGAAGTCGCATCCCGCTCATCAAAGTTCGTTGGAATTCGCGGCATGGACCGGAATTCACGTGGGAACGTGAGGATGAGTTTCGCAAGAGATATCTGAAGTTTTTTACTTCGTAGATGGGCTGTTCCGAGAGAAACCCGGGACGGGTTCCTTCTGAGGCTGGGAGGATGTGACAACTGGCAAAATAGGGAGCCGTTTTTGAAACCCGCATTACATTAAAAATTATAATTTTGGAATTTTTGAAGAGTTTATTGTGACGAGATGTTTTATGAACGTTGGCATGTGAATTTGATCGTACGTTAATTATGAGGATTTGATTATTTATTTATGGTTTAGTTTGGTTCGTTCGTGATGATTTATTTTGAGATCGTTATTTTGGCACTACATTGACTCCGGCACTAGGTTAACCTAACAATTTTAATTATTTTAATATTGGTTTGGATATTATTATTTTGGAACGTATCGCGAGGTTTTGATTATTTTTGGAACGAGTTCGGTTTGAGAAAGTTGTTTGGTTATTTAAGGTTTCGGGTTTGGCCCGTGTATTTGCACCGGGTTACTTAACCCACTACAACCCTCACTATTATTATTATTATTAATAAAAAGAAATTTTTTTTTTTAAATTACTTAAAATCGTCCTTGTGGATCCGGTCATAAGCAACAACACCACACCCTCATCACCCACAATTCACTCTCTCTCTCTTCTAACATATCAACCATTACCGCACCCTTTAACCACCAATCGCACCACCACCGCCACCCTCACATCAAATCTAACACCACCATCTTAACCATTTTCTTCCGATCTATCTATTGGTGCAAACCACGCGCGATTTGGACCACCCTAACACCCTTTTCGAATTAAAATCACCACGTTATCACCACTTACACCATCTTTTCTTTTGGGTTTTTGAAGAAATCGGATTTTTGGAGTTTTTTTGGAGGTGAGTGGCCACGAAGTCGATTCGTGCGCCCCGATTCATACCCAAATCATGGGTATAATGTTATTTTCTTGTTGGGTTTTGATGAGATATCGATTAATAATGATGGGGAAATGATGTTTTGACAATAAAAGTCCGTTTGGTATCTTGGGTTTGGGTGTGACGCGAGTTTGGTACTCGATACGTGACATTTGGGTCGCGTTTTATTTTGTTGATGGCTCGAATGGAGCTCGACTGAGACATTAGGTCTCGATGTGACCTCTCCTTGACTCGTTTGGGAGTCTCGGATGTTTTGTTGGTCCGATTATACATTTCTTGGTGTTATGATTCCTCGTATTTGGTGTATTGGTTGAGTTGTGATTATTCTTGGCTTGTTGTTGTTGTCGTGATTCTTGGCCGACGACCCCTTTGGGTCCGTTTGGTTCTTTTTTGGCTCGTGGAGCAATGCCGAGACCTAAGGGTCTCGGGCGAGGCCATATTATGAGTTTTGTGGTCTCATTGTTGACCCGGGTTTGACTTGGTAAGTCGACCCGTATGTATGGTATATATTGTTGTGGTTGATATTGTGTTATCATTATTATTGTTGTGGCATACTTTGGACCGAAGCTTTTGGATGGGTCGAGACACTTTGTGGTCTCGACTTGGTATACTTGTGATTTGGATATGGAGATGTGTTGTCGAGTGTGGACTTGGGGACCGATTGTGAGACGATCATTAGATGACGGAGATAGGTTAGTTGGGTGCCGTAGTCGGACCCTCATGTTGTAGCACGTGGATATGGGATTGATTTGGATGGAGATGATTTATTTATTTTGACTTGATTTTTATGTTGGACTTGGACTATAAGCCGAGAGTCATGACTCGGACATGTGACCAAATTCTATGACTCGATAAATATTTAAAAGTCAAACATTAAAAATAATACTCGTAATAATATTATTGATAATATAATCGTTTATATACGTATATAGACGTGATAAACGTACATATATATATAAATGCGTATATTAGTAATAAAGCGATCACGAGTAAACGTTATAATAATATAACGATAGTTATTATACTATGCAAATAGTGCAATAAATGTCGACGTATTATTATAAATAATAACTATAAATAACGGCGAAAACTAATAAGTCGGGTGAGTAATAAATAAAAATATAACGATTTTTATAAATTTAGAAACTTATCGAGTTATACGAGTGTGGTTATTTGAAGTCCAAGTGGGCTTTATATTGGGACTTTTGTGTTGTCACGGATATGTGACGATTAATATAAACATTTTCTATAGCAAATAACTTATTTAATCGACGGATTAGATCGAGTTATTTGTTTATATAAAATGAGTATATTAATGGGCATTGTATCCCGCGACGCCCATAGGATGTGGTATATGTTTTAGGGTAATAAATTACTATGTATCTCGTGGAATTTGGCCGATTCGACGATATTTTTAGGGAGTTTATTTGACTACGATATATACCAAATAGAATTCTTTGTGCTGTGTGCTTTAGGTTGGGTATAATTTTGGAACGATATATTACGTAAATAAATATGGGAGATTACCAAATCGACGGATTTGATAAGCTTCAATGATTTATTTAAATAATATGTTGGGCTAATATTAGACCTATAGATGGTTTATTATTTTGTTTGTTGTGGCCTTTTGGTTTGAGTTGTGTCGACCCTTCACCCATATGGATACCAAAAGTCGAATTTCAAATTAATATGAAGTTAATTCGAAAAATTGATATTTTGGAAAGTAAAACGGAATACGTTCGAGAATGGGAATATTTGATTTTTGAGGAAATAGTTTCTGAACGAGTTTAATATTGTTAGGAAGTGCCGAGTCTGTAGTTGTCGTTACGTGAGTTGCTTGAGATTACTTACGTCTTTCTTCTATCGTTTCTTTTGAGGATTTGTTGGACTTGAGGTGAGTCATAGCCCCACTTTTTACTCTTGAACTATGTTTTCAATACTTGGGGTGAGAAACGTGCAAATGTTTTATGTGGACTATTATCGCTTTGTTTATTTAAAACTTGCTATGCTTATAGAACTAGGTAGGATTGAGCGAGGCCTAGTCCCGAACTAGGTAAGCTATTGATTTGGTTATAGAGCGAGGCCTAGTCCCGAACTAGGTAAGCTATTGATTTGGTTGTTGAGCGAGGCCTAGTCCCGAACTAGGTAAGCAATTGGATTGATTATAGAGCGAGGCCTAGACTTGAGCTAGGTAAGCTATTGATTGGATTGATTTGAGCTATAGCATGCACCTATAGGGTTGATTTGATTTGGCTGGATTATTTTGGTTGGATTATTTTGGTTGGATATTTTGGTTGGATGATTGAGGCCTAGTCTAGCTAGCAAGCGTTTTGCGTATATGTCCACTATATCGAATTATGAACTTAAACCTATGATCTCATCAGCGAAAGCTGACTTTTAGCACGTTTTCTCAGGTAATTAAGTGATGCTCTATGGATGCTTGGGATTGGAGGCTTGGCAATGGCACCGGTTATGGATCTATTTTTCTAAAACTCTGATAAACTATGGTGGACCTATGTTTATTTCTTTTGGGCCTTACTTTGGATAATTCTTGGGATAAATGTAAACTTTAAAACCCGTTTTGGTTGTGTTTTTCTTATGTTTACTTTATCTCGTTCTTTCATGACTTTGAATGGATACCAATCCCCGTAGCACCCCGAAAGCTTGTTGAGTCTTCCGCTGTATCAAATTTTGGGGGTGTTACACACATGAAAGGGTTCAAGGGCTAAAAACCCTTGAAAAACCTGTAAAATTCGTAATAGGTTCGGCCCTAGGGTTTCTCCAAAACTTCTCTCCTTTTGAATGAAAATTAGAAAACTATATATAGGAAATTGAGACTGACGGCGTCAAGACCAAATAGGTGACGTCGTCATCTCGCCGCCAAAATACTTCTCGGACTGCCTTAATCTTCATCTGACGCCGTCATGTGTTATGGTCTTCCAGGCCGTCACGTCTTTTACTCTTGACGCTCTACTTGTGACGCCTTCACGTTTGCACTGGACCGTCATGCAATTTACTCTTGACGCCGTCAGGATGTTGCTCTTGACGCCGTCACCTGCTGTTCTCAGCAAGGAAAATTAAGACTTTGGCGTTTTCTTCACTTTTATGCTCCAAAAATGTCCGAATTGCTTCCTTTTCCAGATTTCTCTCCCAAAGTACCTAAAATCACAAAAGGAATGATTTAGGGCAATATTTGATCAAATAAATTCAATTCCGAGCTTAAATGACCCCCTAAAAGTGGTTCATTTTTCGCCTCATCATATACCCTTACACTTGAGATTTGCTTGTCCTCAAGCAAATGCGCTTTTATTCTACTCAAAATACAAGTTAGGGGTCATTTAACACTAATATAAAAGTAATTACAACAAATAATCGTTCCACTAAAGACCAATAGACAAGCAAGGAGGTCATACACTAGCACCTCACAAATAGTGTTTAGATACTCACATATCTCGGGTGTAATAAAGTAATATCACAATATGGAAACGGAAAATATCTCTCACTACCTGTCATAGCAAAATAGATTACCATAGGCTTGGGAAAGGATCAAACCTCCACCACATGGCGTAAGCACCAAGGATAAACTATCAAAGAGGTCTTTTAAAGGGTTGTAACGTTAGGTGTAAGATATGAAATACACGGTTTTGTTGGATATAGGAAGTCTTTACTGGTGGTGAGTTAACAATCTTGGTTAATTACATGTAAAATATGGCGTTGCTAAGCCAAGACTAGACTCGACTTAAGCTAATAAATGAAAAATAACAAAAACATAAAATGAACATAGAATGAAAAGGGATGGTAGTCCGTATGTTTTTTTCTCTTTTCTCTTTTTCTATTTCTTTTTTCTTTTTTTTTCGATTCTTTTTTTTTTTTTTTTTTTTTTTTGCATACACTCTTACCCTACCATCCAAAATAATACATCGTAGGGAATGAACATTCCCCTTACACTTGAATTTTCACATACATTACAATAAACTAAACTAATGACTCAAATTAAGAAAATAAAAACACTCGGAGTACTTTTAAGATTAACGTACATACGGGGGTAATAATATTATGTTCTTCCCCATTACTCCATAAATAAGTACTTTACCCATGAGTCCCAATCGTCCCAAAACAATATGTACAAGGATATGACTCGACTTAGCAACCATGTAATCAATTAGATAGTTAACTTAGGGTTTAACAAATAACAATAATGCACTAAAAATGAGCGCATACACGGAAGGCTAAGGCGATTTGGGTGTACATTTTAAGTGGGGTGTAACAAATTCTTCCTGTAAGTAAGATGCTTAAAGTTATAAACGAAAAGATAGGCTCGGAGGGGTGTACTAGGGGTTTCGTGTACTAAAAATGAGTACAACGCTAAGGGTGTGGGAAACATTAGTTGACTTAACTAGCCAAGTAATATGACTTAAATAGTCAAGTAATTATGATACGGGTTTAACATAAGGGTGATCCTAATGCCTCTTATCATGTAGTAAATCCTACTACATGAATGTAGTCTCACTAGCGGTCCCGGGATGCATCACTAACGCAAGTTCTAGAATCTAAATGCTACCGGTACACTCATAAGCACTAATAGTAAATGCTTTTCCTATCAAATCTAAAGGCGAACCTCACATATTTGGGTGGAAAATTTTTCTGAATGATACGGTTATGTGCTAGTCGTACAATCTCCTATCCATGAGACGCTTGCTATGGCTAAAGTTTCACTCCTAAATGTTGTAAAAAAATTTAAATTTGGCGCTAAAATTGCACTAACAAGTATTTCTCATAGTTTTATTACACATCTACTATCAAACAAACAAACTCAAGCGAAAGTGTACATGTAAGGTATCATCATTTTACCCTCCCCTTACACTTAAGATGAACATTGTCCCCAATGTTCAAGTAAAGAATGTAAAAGTGAAAAAGTAAAAAGAATGAAATCAAATACTCCCCTGATTCGCTCGGTATGGATAATAAGGTGGCCAGGTTAAATCTTCCTCCAAGAAAATGAACAATCAAAGCTTCCCTTCCAGAATATAAATAATCTTCTTGTCATACATAACCTGTAAATCTGAGAAAACAAACAAGGCAACCTCGCGTAAAATCGGCGGCAATCTGTATAAGTTACTAAATCCTAGAAAACAAAATAAGATATAATGCTTGTGGAATGAAGTTTGCAGATTTCCTGGAGATTATAAAACTTAATGATTCACAAAAACTTTAAAACTCCGTTAGGAAAACAAAATTGGTAAAATTTCCAGATTTTTACACGTGACGCCGTCAAGAGTAATCTCGTGACGCCGTCAGAAGTGACCTGCAGAAATTCTTATGTTAAGTTTCCGGAAAATTTCTGGAAAAACTTGGTCTCACTTCCTGGAAAATCCTGCAAAACTTCATTATGACTCAATACAAGCATTTGACTCTAACAAATACGAATATACATGTTCATTTAATATTGTGGAGAATCATGATCGGTTTGTTTCTTAAAAACATATTTGGGGTTTCCCCTTACACTTATCTTTTGCAAAAATACTTTTAGGTAGAGTTAAGACTAGGCCAAAACAACAAAGTAAAGTATTTCCACTATTTAATTGAGAAACATGATCTACCAACAATAAAAATAAAGCATGCATACGGAAGCAAATAACAAACAAACAAACAAAATAAAAATCACACAAAGCATGGGTTGCCTCCCAAGAAGCGCTTTTCTTTATTTACGAGTCTTGTAGCTAGACTCAAGGTCATGGGTTACTACGTGACCTCATCCCTTGAAATGATGTACCCCATGTAGTTGTGATCATTACTATTATGGTGATAGTGCCTTAACCTGTCGATACTTGCAATCACCTCTCCACCTACTTCACTTCTCAGGTTAGCCATCCCATCTTGGTTCATGCTCTCAAGTGTGAAAGGCCCATACCACCAAGGACTTGGTTTATCGGGTGGTATTGTTGTTTCCAAGTGTCTCAAGAGTACCAAGTTCCCTTCCTCAAATGGTACATGATTTTCTGTGGGTTGAGTATGTTTGAATTTGACCTGAACCTTATTGCTTTTGCTTCTTTCATATTTAGCTTCCTTATAGCTTTTGATTCTTGCCTCCCATGCAAGAATTTTATTCTGAACACGAATGGGTGTTGTGTCAATGTTGTTTTTGAGCTTTCTCCAACTCAAATTCTCTTGCCCACTTCGCGGAGTCATGGGGAAGCTAATCTTTCTTTTTCCAGATTTAAGCTCAATTTTTCTGCCTTCATACTTAATGACAGCCCTAGCGGTGGCGAGGAATGGTGCCCCAAGGATTATTGGCATGCATCCATCTCTCTTATCATCGATGATCATAAAATCAATGGGGTACATGAATCCTGTGACATTAACTAATACATCTTCTGCGATTCCCAAGGGGTATACGTACGAGTATCCAACAAGGGACAACCTAACACGAGTAGGGGCTGGCATTTTTTATTTTAGTTGAATGTAAATAGTTAGGGGCATAAGGTTTACCTCCGATCCTTGGTCGGCGAAAGCACTAAGATATTTCAAATCCCCGATGCTAGTTGGTATCTCGAAGTTCCCACACGCAATCTGCTTAGTAGCCACTTTTTGTACCAATAGCCTCTCGAATATTGATCCCCCAGGTAACGTATCATACTCATCTTTTACCTTTTCCTCTTTCTCAGTACCTTATTTGGAAGGTTGGTTACGCCCGTCATCCTTAATCCAATTTGTTATGGTGTTTTCGTTTATATCATGTTTCAGGTAGTGACTCAAGGGTTGGGATTTTGGTGGCTTTTCTAAGGTCTGTTTAGTAGGGGCTTCTACCTTCTCGTTATTCTTGTGGACAATTGTGATGGAATTAACAAATTGGGTAGTGGGAGTGGCGCTTTCTTTCCTTAGTAGCATTCTTTCGGGGGTTCTCTGGTTGGCATACTCCTCTAATAGACTCATCATCTCATTCATTTTCTCTTGCATCTTCTCTTTTTGCTTATAAACTGCTTCCTCGAATCTAGCAAGCCGATCTGAGTGAGTTGCCATATATTCTCTCATCCTAGCTTCAAACTCCGAGCTAAGCTCCTCGGGAGGGGAACAAGGTGGGGCATAGTTTTGAAAAGTCCTGATATTTTCTCTAGAGGGTGACTCAGATAATGGTGTTGAAGTTGGTTTCGAGACAGAATTGACAGTAGCCCGTCTAGGACTTAAAGGTCTCCTTTGCCTTTCCTCAAAATAGTCAACTTTTGCCTCGAGTTTGCATAGGAGTTCATCGGGGATTTCGGTGGTTCCTCCAGATGTTAAGACTGCGTTGATGGCTGCTTTTATTGTATGATTAAACTCCCACATCTCTTGATTATCGGCGGCGAGCTCCTCAATAATTTCCCAGGACTCCTCGGCGTTCTTATCACGCAGTTTACCTCCCGCGGCCCTATCGATTGTGCGTTTAGTGTGATAGTCAACATGGTCGTAGAAAATCTGGACTAATGACCAAAGGTTTATACCATGATGAGGGACCTTATGGAGGAGATCCTTAAAATGGGCCCATGCTTCGTAGAAAGTTTCACCTTGATGTTGTTCAAACATCAAAATGTCATTTCTAAGCATTGCAGTCTTCCCCGGTGGGAAGAATTGAGTAAGGAAGCGATTGGTGAGATTATCCCATGTGGTGATGGATCCCGCGGGTAAATGCTCAAGCCATTGACTAGCTTGATCCCGTAGAGAGAATTGGAATAGGCGTAATCGGGTTGTCTCTCTAGTTTCAACAACTAGGTCTATGGAGTCTACGATTTTAAGGAAGTCCTTAAGATGTTGGTTTGGATCTTCGGGACGAAGTCCATGGAATGCACATCCGCTTTGCACCAACCGGATGGTGTCGGATCGCAAGGGGGTCACATTGGCTCCGGTGAGCTCAATGGTGTTTCGGTAGCCTTGGTGGCTAGGTCGGGAATACTCTCCTAAGGTTCGGGGCCTAAGAGGTTCTAGTGGTGGGTTTTGTTGTGGTGGGATGACGGGTTCAAAGATGTTCCCATCGTCCACGATGTCGGGTGGTGAAGAGTTACGAACAAAAACACAAAGAAATAAGATAGACTAAAGAAAACCTAAAAATAAAAATAAAATCTTACTAGAAAGGAATCTAGCAAGTAGACCTAATAAAAAGAGATTCTAACCTAGACAATAACTATTCCCCGGGCTGCGGCACCAAAAACTTGATACGTGGGAATCGCACCAGGCTTTACCTCTCAAGGGATCTTGAGAAGCTTACAACCCCCACCAGGCAGTGTACCTGATCGTTGTAGTATAGTATAGTGACAAGTACCGGGGGATTGATCGTTCAGCTAGGAATAGTGTCGCTAGGATTAGAAAACCTAAATACTAGTTCTATAGATGATGGATGATTATTTTTTGTATTTTTATATTTTTTTAGATAGCAAGTAAATATCTCGGGTTTGAAGGATTTGGGCGGAATTAGTTGCTAGTCAACTAACCCAATACTAAAGATGCAATCAAAATAAACTACTAGAAATGAAAATAAACTAAATTAACTAAGGTTGTGAGCAATAAGTGGAGAAATTGTGTTTACTTAGATTTCACTACTCCCTATATATCTTTTACACGTTAATTACTTGTTATAGTTGCGTGGATGATGGATTGTATTCCTTAATACCATTCATGGGGTGGCGCACTTAATTCCCCAATCCTATGAGTGCCTACTTCACTCCTATGTCGAGCGGCTAAGAAGCTCCTAACATGGGATCATTAGAATTTACTCATGCATTAAATACAACCAATAAAACCTAGTGCACGTCAGTTCATGTTTCCTAAGACGTTCAAGCATGTTACCATTGGAGATCTGCCAGTTTTCTTAAGCCTAACATCGAAATCATTCATCCAATACAACCATAAACAAGTAATCAACACATAATCAACATCTAGGTTTCATTAGATCTAAGCAAACACAAGATAGATCTAGCCTAGCATGATGGAATTAAGACAAGAACAAGATATAGACAACCAACACATAGACATATTGATTGAATTAAAAGAATACTTATCTCAATTACACATGAAAGGGTTCAAGGGCTGAAAACCCTTGAAAAACCTGTAAAATTCGTAATAGGTTCGGCCCTAGGGTTTCTCCAAAACTTCTCTCCTTTTGAATGAAAATTAGAAAACTATATATAGGAAATTGAGGCTGACGGCGTCAAGACCAAATAGGTGACGTCGTCATCTCGCCGCCAAAATACTTCTCGGACTGCCTTAATCTTCATCTGACGCCGTCATGTGTTATGGTCTTCCAGGCCATCACGTCTTTTACTCTTGACGCTCTACTTGTGACGCCTTCACGTTTGTACTGGACCGTCATGCAATTTACTCTTGACGTCGTCAGGATGTTGCTCTTGACGCCGTCACCTGCTGTTCTCAGCAAGAAAAATTAAGACTTTGGCGTTTTCTTCACTTTTATGCTCCAAAAACGTCCGAATTGCTTCCTTTTCCAGATTTCCCTCCCAAAGTACCTAAAATCACAAAAGGAACGATTTAGGGCAATATTTGATCAAATAAATTCAATTCCGGGCTTAAATAACCCCCTAAAAGTGGTTCATTTTTCGCCTCATCAGGGGTCGAAACCGAATATACCGAAATTTTTTATACGAAAACTAGATACCCCCTACATCGCAAAAAAAATTTCAGGGGGTCGGGCGCCCCTCCCCGCCCCTACATAGCTGCGCCTCTGGTGATATGTGAGCATCGGCTCAAAACCGACCCGAACAAAAACTGATTTTGTGGAAGGACATGAACCTGAAGTGAGTTGGGCGGTTTCCGTTTTATGTCGGTAGATATGGTTCGGTTCGGTTTAGACGATTTAGGTGTGGTTTTTTTTTTTACTTATTTCACTTTTAGACCAACCCAAAACGAAATCGAAAGCCGTAAATATTTAAAACTGAACCGAATACGGCCGGATAGGTTCTGTAATTCAAGGGCTGCCAAGACTAAATCTTATAATGTAGTTCCAACTCGCTCTTCAGAAAAAGTCTTATAATATATTCTAACTGCATATAAGTTTGTTATTGTGTTTATAAGCACATTGATGATAACTATACTGATTATATTTTTCAGGATGTTGCTGATAAGGATACGATGTTGTTAAACATGGTCTTAAAAGCTATTGGATTCAATTTGCTTATATAGCCACTGATGGTCTTCAGGGTGTGCAACATGTTGATAAGAATGGTCTTTCAGGGCTTGTTGATGAGGCTTTCAAATGACATGCTTTTCTTTGGTATACATATTACAGGGTTTTAACATAATTTATTGAATATTTTATACTTTTGTTTAAAGAATAATTATAAATAATTTATAATGATATTTTCTTTCAGTTACTCGTATTATTTTGTTTTGAAAAAAAATAAAATAAAATAAAAAAATAAATCTACACCAACCTAATAAAATCTTTATATTTGATATTTTTATTATTCTACCAATTAAAAACCCAACCGCTCGTAAAGTTCCAGCATGTGTTGCAAAAACTTAAAAGATCAATAAATATGAGAAAGCTTTTAAAAGTTGAAACATGCAACACGATCAGTTCGGGAGTCTTATGTTGGTTAAATAGTGTTAATAAGTTCCCAGATTAGGGTTAAGATAATCAATAAGGTACCGGATATTCACTTGAAATCGTGGTATCACTTTCCAATAGAAACTATTCGACCCTATGCCTGGGTTACACGAATATCTCTATGGGATAAGACCAAGTGATGTTCTTGTTTTAGGCACAAACCAAGAACCAGATGCGTATTCAAGTGTTTAGGGTTTTGTGATTTCGTATATCCATGCAGATGTATTATGACCTCTATTTATAATAGAGAATACTCAAACCTAGCCCATGGAATTATGTATAATTAACGGCCCATTAATTATAACATAATACTTTTCATAATAGTAGGAATCAGTGGTTAAAAACGAGCAGCAGAATAAACTGATACCGTCAGCAGAATCATACTAGCAGCAGATTCTACTAGCAAAATCCATCATCAGCATAATCTCTCATCAGCAGAATCTCTCATCAGCAGAAACAGATTCCACTAGCAGAAACAGATTCTACTTGTAACCATTATTGAGTCAGGGGATTCAGTGACCAAATAGGTGTACACTCCGTACCTCCAAACCCATTACCAGGTGTGAATTAATCCCTCAAGTGCACTAAATTTTCTAACAATCCTCCCCAAATTTAGTTCACTTCCTTTGCATGAAAAATTAAACACAAAACAAAACAAGTGCATAAATGAAAATATCCTGAGGATTGAATTTCCACATTAGTACATATACTTTCAAATATTCGAGAATCAGGGTGTTCTAAGAATTGAACCCTTCAACCCATTTGAATACCTGATGATAAATACACACAAGTTTTCAAACACTAAAATACTCCTGACACTATACAAGCCATGTGTCCATATCCAATTCATAAATGTTGTAAAAGCTAAAAGTCCAAAGCTTCCTGAAGCGGCAAAACTTCAACATTCACATAGGTGGTTCATCTTTAATTCATGCTCCTGCTTAGCACTTTTTCAAAGAAAATTAACCATTAAGAAGTTATGACTTCATCCTCCTTTCTAGCAGGTAACAAGCACAACCTTGGGATGTTTGTGATACATGTGCTTCGGTCCACTAAATGATCAGCTCTCCACATTGAACTCAGCTTCCAAGTTTCCTTATAAGGGAGTTGGGTATCCTTGCATTCAGTGACTAAGTTGGACTTAAACCCATCCCTTTAGCAGACTTCAAAACCAAGTCTCTAGCCAAACCCTTCGTCAAGTGATCAGCTAAGTTTTGTTGAGATTTAACAAACTCTATAGATATCACCCCATGCATGATAAGCTCACGAATCATGCTATGCCTAACACCTAAGTGTCTAGACTTCCCATTGTACATCTGGCTATAAGCCTTTGCCAATGTAGCAGCACTATCACAACGGATAGAAATAGGTGCTATAGGTTTAGGCCACAATGGAATCTCAAGAAGCAAGTTTTTCAACCATTCAGCTTCTTTGCCAGCAGCAGCTAAAGCCACAAATTCAGATTCCATGGTTGAACTGGTAATGCAAGTTTGTTTCTTGGATGCCCAAGAAATTGCACCTCCACCAAGTAGGAATACCCAGCCACTAGTAGACGAATTGTCTTCAGTGTTACTGATCCAACTTGCATCAGTGTATCCTTCTAATACTGAAGGATAACCAGTATATGAGAGACTATAATCCATAGTTCTCTTCAAATACTTAAAGACCCTCTGAATTGCTTGCCAATGATGAGCACTAGGATTACTAGTATACCTGCTCAGTTTACCCACAGCAAAAGCAATATCAGGTCTTGTACAAGTCATGGCATACATCAAGCAGCCAATCACCCTAGAATACTCAAGTTGAGATACAGCTTTGCCAGTATTAGGCATTAGCTTCTCACTTGTATCCATAGGAGTACTCACTGGAGTACAATCAAAGTAATTAAATTTCCTTAACACCTTCTCAATGTAACGAGACTGAGAGATAGAAATTTTGTTACTTTCATGTTTAATCCTAATACCAAGGATAACATCAGCCTCCCCCATATCCTTCATGGAGAACTTTGATGACAAAAATTCTTTTGTAAGATCAACTTGATTTTGGTCAGTGCCAAAGATTAACATGTCATCAACATATAGACAAATGATGACTCCTTTACCAGATTCATCAAATTTGCTATATACACATTTGTCAGCTTGATTAAGTAAATAACCACTAGATAGAACCACTTCATCAAACTTTTGATGCCATTGCTTAGGTGCCTGTTTTAGACCATAAAGAGACTTAATCATTTTACACACCTTGTTTTCATTGCCAGGCATAATGAAGCCCTGAGGTTGGTTCATGTAAACCTCCTTATCTAAATCACCATTCAAGAAAGCTGTCTTCACATCCATCTGATGAATAATCAGATTGTGAATTGATGCCAAAGCAATTAGCAATCTTATGGTACTGATACGTGCCACTGGAGCATAAGTATCAAAGTAGTCTATCCCTGACTTTTGTTTAAAGCCTTGAATAACTAATCTTGCCTTGAACTTTTCAACAGTTCCATCTACCTTCATTTTCTTTTTGAAAATCCATTTGCAACCTAGAGGTTTGCAACCAAGTGGTAGATCAGTCAACACATAAGTGTTATTACCCATAATGGAGTCCATCTCATCATTTATTGCTTCTTTCCAGAAAGCAACATCCTGGGACTTCATTGCTTCTTCAAATGTTTTGGGATCATCCTCCACAATGAAGCAATAGGAGTATTGGTCAGAGACCTCACTCCTTGTACCTTCAATTAAGTATAATTGAAACTCAGGTCCAAATGACTTTGGAGTCCTCACCCTATTGCTCCTTCTGAGCTCAGGTTCAGGTTGTTATTCCACAACCTCAGCAGGAACCTCATCATATACTTCTGAAACACCATTGTCATTGGTTCCATTTGGAATCCTTTGACTTGGTCGAGGGATAGATGAGAATCTGTTCTCATCAAAGAGTGCATCCCTTGATTCAATTATTGAGTTAATTGAAACAGACTCATTAGGTTCTATAACATAAAACCTATATGCCTTGGAATGCTCAGCATATCCAACAAAGATGCATTCAATACCTCTTTCTCCCAAAGTTTTCTGCTTTGGATCAGGGAGTCTTACAACAGCCCTACAACCCCATATCTTAAGATAATTAAGGTTAGGTTTCTTTTTAGTCCAAAGTTCATAATGGGTAACTTTGTTCGTTTTGTTGGGAACCCTATTTAATAAATAGCAAGCTGTTAACATAGCTTCACCCCAGAACCCATGACTCAGTCCTGAATAGGACAACATGGAATTAACCATCTCCTTCAGTACCCTGTTTTTCCTTTCAGAAATACCATTTTGCTGAGGAGTATAGGGAGCAGTTGTTTCATGGATTATACCAACAGACTGAAAATACAGAGTATCCATGTACTCACCTCCCCTATCAGTCCTTAATCTTTTGATCAGGGAACTTTGTTGCAATTCAACTTCAGTTTTAAATACTTTAAGTTTATCTAATGCTTCATCTTTAGAATGTAATAAATAAACATGACAAAACCTAGAAGCATCATCAATAAAAGTCACAAAGTATTTCTTATTCCCCAAAGAGGGAGTAGCATATAAATCACAAAGGTCACTGTGAATTAACTCCAAAACTTTAGTTTCACGTTTTACTCCTTGAAATGGTTTCTTAGTTATCTTGTTCAACATACAAGTTTTACACTTTTCAGTGTTCACATCAAAGGCCGGAATTAACCCATCCTTAGACATATCTTGCATTCTTTTAAAATGTACATGGCCAAGTCTTGCATGCCATAGGTTTGAATCATAAGGTTTAGATGTAGATATAAAAGCAGAATCAATCTTATCATGAACAATATTAAGTCTGAACATTTGATTACACAAATAACCAAAACCAATAAACATGTGGAAAACTAGAAGGGGGGGTTGAATAGTTTTACGTCTTTTTTGTTTTGCTTATTTTATACAAGATAGTTTCTAAGATGAAACCTTCAAATCACTTTAATACATAAATATATATATACTAGTTAGTTTATGATTTTGTATAAATATTACTTATGTATAATGTACAATTTCAAAACACTTAACTACAAAAGTATATATACAAGATTTATTAAAGGTTTTATATATATACAATGCTTATGTATAATGTTAGGAAAGAATATACAATTTCATATATTTTATGTAAGCATATATATGTGTAGTAGTGTATAGATATAATTTTATGTACTAGGTTGGTTTTTGTAAGATTAGTTTTATGAATGGATTTTAGTTTGATCTTTATGTGAAATCAACATATGCACAATACTATCAATTATGACTATGTATGAAATGCAAGTAAGTAATAAATCAAAGAGTGAGGGATGGAAAGATCAAACCGAGACACAAAGGATTTATAGTGGTTCGGCTACAAGGACACCTTCCTTGCCCTACTCCACTCCCCGAGTCACCTACTCGAGAGTTTTCTTCACTAGATCAAAGACCTCCTTTATGGCGGAGAAAACCGTACACACCAATATACACACCAATTTACACACCAATCTTCACACCAATCTACACACCAATCTACACACCAATCTACACACCAATCTTCACACCAATCTACTATTTTCTTCACACCAATCTTCTACACACCAATCTTCTATACACCAATCTTCTATTCTCTTCACACCTTCAAAGTACTAATGTCTTGACACCTTCAAGTCACTAATATCTTTGCAACTTCAATGCACTAGTGTCTTGACACCTTCAAGCCACTAATGTCTTCACACCTTCAATGCACTAATGTCTTGACACCTTCAAGCCACTAATGTCTTCACAACTTCAATCTACAAATGTCTTCTAGTCTTCTCCACTAGAGATCCTTAATTTCTTCACTACAAGCTCCTATTGCTACAATCTCCTATCACCACTACTATCTAACCCTTCTTCTTCACTTCAAGTCACACTTCACACTTACAACAATTCTAGATTCTTCAACTAAATCTAGTTAACTAATACATACACCTTATTCACCAAAGTATGAAAGATGTACAAGGAAATGTAAACAAACAACTTAGATAGCAAGATGATACTAAGTTGTAATACTTCTAATAGAAGTATTCTTCTCTTTGCACTTGAAAGAATGAGGCTTTGGATCACTTGGAAACAAAGGCTTATGAAATGAAATGATCAAAGGATTTTTAGGATTGAAATAGAGATCTAGAACAGAAAGTTTCTGTGCAAAAAGGTAGAGAAAAAATCCAGATTTAAGGTGGTATTTATAGGCAACAAGTTCTGACAGAGGAGCGTGGCCGGTCCCCTTAAAGCATGGCCGGCCCCCTTAAAATTAAGGGGACCGCCCCTTATAATTAAGGGGGCCGCCCAACTGTAACGGCCAGAAAACTTGTCTTTTAGTGGGGAAAGTTTATTTGGTGAAAAACTAACTGATTTTGGTTGAATATTTGAAATCATATATTTAGTATGATTAAAACATTTTTCCTTATTACCAAAAGTGTTTTTCAAAAATATATAATAAGATTATATAATTAAATAAACTTTGTATTAATTAATTAAGTACCCCTTTGATCATACATTGCACTAAACACTTTGTTTATTCATACCTTAAGTGATTTGTTGGTGAAAGTGATTATTTATTACTAAATACATGTTTACGTCATGATCTTTGGATTTGATTAGTTTAAGTTTTGTGATTATCAAAACATAGAGATATCGGAAGATATGAATAATGTTTTTAGTCAATTATTTATATCAACAATCTCCCCCTTTTTGATGATTACAAAACCTAAACTTATTAAATCCAAAAATTAATATTTAGACAAGTATTTAGTAAGTTTACATTCACTTCTCCCCCTTTTTGTAGAATCAAAAAGGTTAGGCCGAATAAGCTTCGTGAGAGAAGTTTAAACGGGTAGAAAACTCCCCCTTGATGTATGCTCCCCCTCGTTTGAGGGCACCAAGGTTTCGAGAAAGGAATTCTTGCAAGAAAAATATTAGAAGCACAAGCATGGCACAAGTAAATACATATAGCATAATATTAACAAGTAATAATCATGGCACAAGGGAATAAGAAACATATATTAAACCATTCAATAATAGAGAAATGATTATGTCAACCCATAATCATTGTTACAAAGGCAATACAAATAGAATTCTAAATAGTATAGAACATCCTATAGTGCCAAAAAGAAGTGTCATCAAACATTCTTGAATCCCAAAATGGTTGAGAAGTTTTATTTGAAAATGAGAAAACATAAGCATATCAAATGCTTGGTGGTTTAGTGGAGGTAAACTCTTGGTTCCATGGGTGTTTGTGAGTTTGTAGAGCTTGGAGGTGGTGGATTTGAAGTGAAGTTTGTTGGTTGAGGATTGTGATGTTGTTCAAGTGATGGGGTTTGTTGAGATCTAGTAAGAAGATACTCAATCCAAGTGAAGTGCTCATTCAAAGCAATGGTTTGTTGTTGTAGGAAGATGCAACAAGGGCAATTGTTAACATGCTTCTCAAGTTGGTGTTTGTTATGTGGTGATGATGGTGAGCTAGATTGTGGTGGATCCAAATTGCGTTGAGCAAGATGTAAAGCTAAAAGAGCACTAAGCTCATGTGCCTCTTTTAGCTCCTCAACGAACTTCAAGTGTTCGGAGGAAGGTGATGGTGGTGGAGCATGATAGTTGTCTTGGGTGAAGGTTTGCACATGCAACATTGGAGTAGCATGTGAGGTTGTAGGAAGTGGTGGTGGTACTCTAGGTGGTGGAGATATGTTTGAACTTGGGTAATCATGAAAACATGATATGGGTGGAAGAGTTTCTTCATGAGTGGATGATGTCTTTGTTGAATGAGCAATATGTGAAGTGTTGATTGAGATATTGGGATTGTTGTTTTGGGATTGAGCGTGCTCATCAAAAGAGGAAGCATTAATGAGGGTATTAGTGGAAGATAGGTTGTGGGATGACTCATTTGAGTGGGTTTGAGGTTGAGTTGTTGGTTGACTTGAAACAACATCACAAGAGTTATGACAAGAATCAAGTTTCCTCCTCCAAACGGGTTTGACGGAGATCCTTGCGGTTCTTGAAATCTTTGGTTTTTGGTTGTTGGGAGATGACATGTTTGGGTGTGATGGCATTAATGATGGGAAAAGGGTATTTATAGTGTATGAGAAATGTGGTTTAGGAAGGTAAATTTTGAGGGATAGCATGGGACAAAATATGTTTGTGAATTTTGGGAAGTATAGGCTGAAATGGGTCAAAAAGTGATAAAGAGAACAGTATCCCCGACCATCAGATGGCCGGTCCCCTTAAATGGAGGCCGGTCCCCTTAAATTTAAGGGGGCCGCCCTTATGATTTAAGGGGGCCGCCCATCTGGTGATTCCCAGAATGCCAGAAATGGGTTTTTGGCAGAGAATTTTCAAAAAGGTTGTGTTTTTGGGTTTGGATTCAAGTAAGTTCAACTCTTGAGGCAATATAGAGCATACTATTCATGAATGTAGAGAATATTATAGAAATAATTAAAGTAAACAATTAATTCCTAATAATCATGTCATCTACTAATATTTCAATTAAGTTGGGTAACTAAGAAAGCAATAAAGCAAACTAGTTAAGTATGCAACTATGTAAAGATAATGGTAAGTAGGATAAGTGCAGACAAATTGAAGATAGTTTATGATAAACACGTGGAAAGATATGATTATATGAACTTCAGGACTTGTTACAAACAAGATCCATATGGGCAAACCATGATTCTCATGAAATGATTTGATTAAATTGTGGATGTCATTTTCTCATAAATTTATGACATATGTGAGAAAATAACAATGTTTTAAATAAAATGTTTTTAGTTTTATTCAACAATGTTTGAAAGTAAGTTTTCACTTAATGTCATAAATCTGGGAACGAAAGAATCTAATGAGAAACAAGGTTCACAAAAGTAAACTAGCGTTAGGTATATATAGGAAGTGCAATTTAATCAAGTTAGAGAATGAGTATGAGACTATTACTAGTGGTGCTCAATTCAGGCTAAACACGACCATTTTTACGGGTTACACACACCCAACTTCTCACATAGAAGCAATTCAACCGTTAGGTTAAATTGAATTTCTAGTCAATAGATTCTCCAGTAGTCATTCTCTTTTTAGAAGAAATCGAGTTCCTAAATTTACCTATCGAAGATTACCAAATATGAAGTATTCTTGATTCACTAATACTTGGCTTAATATTTTGAAATACATTCAAGTTTGTATCCTACTAGGACAAATTTTGTTTTGTTTCAAAAAGAAAAATGTTTCTGCTTTGATAAGGATCAAAATAATGTTATGATAGCTTATGATTAAGCATGTTGTTCAAAAAAAATAAAATAGATATTCGAAGGGTTTTAACTCAAAGAGAGAAGTTTTTTTTTTTTAAAATATGACATATTGATTTTGATAATCAAGAAATTTCAGGTGAAAAATATACTTCAAGAGAATCGATTCAGCCCATTGTCACATGTAATCATCTCTAATGGCAACTAAAGATATGAGAGAGACAATGAACATCTAAATGTAATGAGATAGGGAAGGACAAAGAAAATCATCAATGAATGCAATATAGACATGTGTATATATGCATGTATACAAGACATATTGTAATATTGAGTCACTAGCAAGTCTTAATTATAACACATCTATTAATGCAACTAGTAAGATCATATAGCACAAGTGGCAAGCGTTCTATTCTAGATCATAGAAGATTATCAATATAGATGAGAACTAAAATAAGTGATAATAGGCATAGCAGTAAGACGGTTAATTATCCTAATGTTATGTATGCATATATTGGTATTCATGATCTAAAAGCATAGCAACTTGCAAATCAAAACATATTAATATACTAATTGAAGCATACTCTATCTTAATGTAATGTAAGCAAGTTTTTGAAAGGAAAACTTACCTCAGGTCCAGCTCTTCTTTAAGAGAGGTCATGAGAGCAATATAAAACGTCAAGAAGGTTTTCCCCAAAGCAAGTTGAAAAAGCGAAGTAATATCCCAATGCAAAGAGGATCAAGGAGACTTGATCATAGAAACACTATCGGTCGCGCCAATCATCACAAGTCGTGCAGATTAAGAATGGTAGAACAAGAATCCTTCGTCATGAGGTAGTGACGAACACACCATAAAGACAATGGTCATCAAATGAAAGAATGCGAATAGAGTGATCCAAAAAGTAGTAGTTCCTTTGATCGTTAATTACCTACACATGACAGAGAGCTTGGTACCCAGATTCTCATGGGTCCGAGTTGATTAGTAGCGAACATCCAATGCACTTAAATGCATATGAAGAGGATGTCGTCGAGAAGTACAAGAATTCATTATTTGTTTGTTTTAGCAAACAAACAATAACTTTCTTGACTAGAGAAATAATCAATGGATGTAAGTAATAATAGTTCTAAATTTTTCCATTAGGTTTAACAAATTTTATTTGTTTTGATGTATTTGTCTAATACTCATCTGCCGTATATCCTAATCCGGTTTTATCATAAAATGACTTTTGAATGTTAAGTAGATATTTTAAAGATTTAGAACTATTTTCGAATTTTGCTAATATTTTAGCTTTTTCCTTTTCCATTTTGATTTCATGTTTATAGTCTTGACAATTTTTACATTCAAGATCAATTTCAATATTACTTTCAAGTCTAGACATTTTGTCTTCTAAAATTATTTCTTTTTCAAAGTTATTTTCAGCGGATGTTGAAGATTCATTTTTAAAAATAATTTTTGAGTCAATGTTGCAAAATTGTTTGAAGTTATTTTCCATTTTTGAAAATTCTAATGTAAATTGATCATAGCAAAAATGTTTGGTTTTGAATTGTACCTTATTTGTACTTGTACACTCTTCACTCGCTATACGGTGATCAACTCCATTGTTCATGTCGCTCCATGTTTTGTTTGTAGCATTGCTTGGATCTTGGAGCATGTAATCCTTGTCATCACTATTTGTATTAACATTTGTTAGGATGTTCACGTATTCCGTATTTACATCTTCTTTATCGTCCTTGTTGCACCATGATTTATTAACATGCTTTCTTCGGATTTGACACATGTGTTCTTCATTATTAGTACCTTCAATGATCACATTTGAACTAGTAGTACATGTGTTTGTTTCAACTAAATATTTATCTATTAAATTTTCTAGCGTAACAATTTCATGTGCAATATCAAGTTTATCATCTTTGGTTTTACATTTCTCTTGGTGAAACTTTAAAAGGCATTTCCAAATATCATTTGCCGTTTTACAAGGAAATAATCTTTCATAATCAACATTTGGTATAGTTTTGAAAATAAGTAATTTAGCTTTAGTATTTTTATCAATTTTTATTTGAAGATTATTATATTGATTTTCAAAATCCATTTTGGTTAGTTTAAGATCACCAATTGAAATAATATGCCAAAGATCAAGATCTATTGATTTCACATAATTTTCAAATTTATTTTTCCATTCAAGAAAATGATCATTTTCAAATAATGGTGGTTTTTGCGTAAATTCTCCTTCTAGATATTTTTCGAATTCCATAGATCGTTACAAGTTTTAAAATACAGTATATTTTAAAAATCTTGTTAAACGTGGCTCTGGTACCAATTGTGGAAAACTAGAAGGGGGGGTTGAATAGTTTTACGTCTTTTTCGTTTTGCTTATTTTATACAAGATAGTTTCTAAGATGAAACCTTCAAATCACTTTAATACATAAATATATATATACTAGTTAGTTTATGATTTTGTATAAATATTACTTATGTATAATGTACAATTTCAAAACACTTAACTACAAAAGTATATATACAAGATTTATTAAAGGTTTTATATATATACAATGCTTATGTATAATGTTAGGAAAGAATATACAATTTCATATATTTTATGTAAGCATATATATGTGTAGTAGTGTATAGATATAATTTTATGTACTAGGTTGGTTTTTGTAAGATTAGTTTTATGAATGGATTTTAGTTTGATCTTTATGTGAAATCAACATATGCACAATACTATCAATTATGACTATGTATGAAATGCAAGTAAGTAATAAATCAAAGAGTGAGGGATGGAAAGATCAAACCGAGACACAAAGGATTTATAGTGGTTCGGCTACAAGGACACCTTCCTTGCCCTACTCCACTCCCCGAGTCACCTACTCGAGAGTTTTCTTCACTAGATCAAAGACCTCCTTTATGGCGGAGAAAACCGTACACACCAATATACACACCAATTTACACACCAATCTTCACACCAATCTACACACCAATCTACACACCAATCTACACACCAATCTTCACACCAATCTACTATTTTCTTCACACCAATCTTCTACACACCAATCTTCTATACACCAATCTTCTATTCTCTTCACACCTTCAAAGTACTAATGTCTTGACACCTTCAAGTCACTAATATCTTTGCAACTTCAATGCACTAGTGTCTTGACACCTTCAAGCCACTAATGTCTTCACACCTTCAATGCACTAATGTCTTGACACCTTCAAGCCACTAATGTCTTCACAACTTCAATCTACAAATGTCTTCTAGTCTTCTCCACTAGAGATCCTTAATTTCTTCACTACAAGCTCCTATTGCTACAATCTCCTATCACCACTACTATCTAACCCTTCTTCTTCACTTCAAGTCACACTTCACACTTACAACAATTCTAGATTCTTCAACTAAATCTAGTTAACTAATACATACACCTTATTCACCAAAGTATGAAAGATGTACAAGGAAATGTAAACAAACAACTTAGATAGCAAGATGATACTAAGTTGTAATACTTCTAATAGAAGTATTCTTCTCTTTGCACTTGAAAGAATGAGGCTTTGGATCACTTGGAAACAAAGGCTTATGAAATGAAATGATCAAAGGATTTTTAGGATTGAAATAGAGATCTAGAACAGAAAGTTTCTGTGCAAAAAGGTAGAGAAAAAATCCAGATTTAAGGTGGTATTTATAGGCAACAAGTTCTGACAGAGGAGCGTGGCCGGCCCCCTTAAAGCATGGCCGGCCCCCTTAAAATTAAGGGGACCGCCCCTTATAATTAAGGGGGCCGCCCAACTGTAACGGCCAGAAAACTTGTCTTTTAGTGGGGAAAGTTTATTTGGTGAAAAACTAACTGATTTTGGTTGAATATTTGAAATCATATATTTAGTATGATTAAAACATTTTTCCTTATTACCAAAAGTGTTTTTCAAAAATATATAATAAGATTATATAATTAAATAAACTTTGTATTAATTAATTAAGTACCCCTTTGATCATACATTGCACTAAACACTTTGTTTATTCATACCTTAAGTGATTTGTTGGTGAAAGTGATTATTTATTACTAAATACATGTTTACGTCATGATCTTTGGATTTGATTAGTTTAAGTTTTGTGATTATCAAAACATAGAGATATCGGAAGATATGAATAATGTTTTTAGTCAATTATTTATATCAACGAAACACACCATTTTTAGACAAAACAAACTTATCAGATTCAATAACTTGTTTATAACCACAATTATTCAAAACACTACTAGAAACCAAATTCTTTCTAATATCAGAAACATGTAAAACATTAAATAAAGAAACAATCTTTCCAGAACTAAACTTCAAATCAACACATCCTTTTCCATGCACTAGGGCAGTTGACTCGTTTCCCATATGAAGAATAGAACCATCATTCATTGACTCATAGGACTTGAACCAGCTTCTATCTTTACACACATGAATTGTTGCTCCAGAGTCAACCCACCACGCAACATCATCATCCTGCACAAAGTAAATGTCAGATATATATATGTAACATAATAAATCTTAAAAGACTTATTAAACACATTCTGACCTTTCAGAGAATTGGTGTTACCATTCCCTCCACCTGTGCCTGATCCATTGGATTTGTTTCCAACTTTATCACCCTTGCAATCTTTCCTGAAGTGTCCAGGTTTCCCACACTTCCAACAAGTCACCTTAGGTTTCTTGTTAAGATCAGATTTGGTGTTATCTTGATGCTTACGCTTGCCCTTGTTGTCATTGTACTTGGTGGAGTTGTTATGCTCCACCATATTGACAACTGATGGACCAGTAGCAGTGCTACTCTTTGGCTTGTCAATGTCTTGAGCTTTGAGTGAATCCTCAATGCGCAAGTGACTGCCTAACTCAACAAGAGTTAACTCCTCCTTCTTATGCTTAAGCATATGCTTGAAATCTTTCCAAGAGGGAGGCAGTTTATCGATGATACAAGAGACTGATATAGCCTCATCCATGTTCATCTTGTGTTGTGTGAATCGACCAAGTATACTAAGAAGTTCATTGTATTGTTCCATGACAGGTCTAGAATCAACCATTTTGTAATTGTTAAAATTACTTACAAGGAACTTCTTACTTGATGCATCCTCAGCCATATACTTGGCTTCCAAGGAATCCCATAGTTCTTGAGAAGTTTCAACATTCTGATAAATATCAAATAGAGAATCAGACATACCATTGAGAATTAAACCTCTGCAAACATAATCATCATTCTCCCATTTGCTTCTTGCCCTCATCTGATCCATAGTAGCATCATCTCCAAAATCTTCTGGAATCTCAGTTGTGAGAACATAAACCACATTCATACTTGACAACAAGAAGTGCATCTTCTTTTGCCATCTTCTGAAATCAACACCTTCAAACTTTTCCAACTTGGAAAAGTTAGCAGCCATTTGTCTCATAGCAGCAGCCATTGATTATCACTAATAGTTTCTATTGATTGTTGGTTAAATAGTGTTAATAAGTTCTCAGATTAGGGTTAAGATAATCAATAAGGTACCGGATATTCACTTGAAATCGTGGTATCACTTTCCAATAGAAACTATTCGACCCTATGCCTGGGTTACACGAATATCTCTATGGGATAAGACCAAGTGATGTTCTTGTTTTAGGCACAAACCAAGAACCAGATGCATATTCAAGTGTTTAGGGTTTTGTGATTTCGTATATCCATGCAGATGTATTATGACCTCTATTTATAATAGAGAATACTCAAACCTAGCCCATGGAATTATGTATAATTAATGGCTCATTAATTATAACATAATACTTTCCATAATAGTAGGAATCAGTGGTTAAAAACGAGCAGCAGAATAAACTGATGCTGTCAGCAGAATCATACTAGCAGCAGATTCTACTAGCAGAATCCATCATCAGCAGAATCTCTCATCAGCAGAAACAGATTCCACTAGCAGAAACAGATTCTACTTGTAACCACTATTGAGTCAGGGGATTCAGTGACCAAATGGGTGTACACTCCGTACCTCCAAACCCATTACCAGGTGTGAATTAATCCCTCAAGTGCACTAAATTTTCTAACATCTTATCTTTGGTAAAATAATGCACCAAGATATATATATTTTATTAAAAGTCTTATTTCCTTATTAATATTTTTATTACTTTCACTCGAAGACAAAGTTATTATTAGGGTATAGTCGCTGCAAAACATCAGCCATCAAAACTGCACAATGGTTTACCGATTCAAACTCATGTACAAAGAAAAAGAAGATAGAATAAGTTTGTTACCGGATTGCTTATTACTCGAAATCATCTCTCGTTTAGAGTTGTCCACAAAACAGGTGATTAAAACGACATCTACTATCTCCAAACGATGGCAACATCTTTGGACTCTACTTCCTAGTCTCGTTTTCATAGATAAGGATGATGTCACAGGTTTTCAAGATCTATGGCCTTACAGTACTGATCTCACCGATTACTTTTCATTTATCGACAAAACCCTAACTCAACATCCTAGCGATGTGAACTTTAACAAATTTAAACTTCAAATTAGATTCAAGCTGGGTAATACTAGGCTTACATCGCAAGTCAATAGTTGGATTCGTTATGCTATTACTCGTAACGTTCAAGAGGTTGATTTATTGATATGTTGTCATATAGCATATTGGGACGAGGTTACCTACGACGATGAGTTGTTTTTCAACAATTCATGTGTTATGAGTATGAAACTTTGACATTGTGTATTAAAACCTCCTAATGGTGCTATTCATTGGGATAAACTTAAGTTCCTGTGTATTGACGATGGGGAATTAGATGACGATTTATTTGGAAAAATATTATCTGGAAGTCCTTGTTTGGAAACTTTGGAGTTGAATGATTGTAATATTATTGGGTGTTTATCAAAGTCCTTGTATGGAAACTTTGGAGTTGAACGATTGTCATGTGGTATGAAAACTTTAGAATGGTTTACCAATGTCAATGTGTTGTTTGGGGGCAATTATTTATATTTTATGATACATTTGATGAGTATGAAACTTTCGCGTTGTGTATTTAATCCTCCTAATGGTTGGGATAATCTTAACTTTTTATGTATTGATGATGGGAAATTAGATGAAGATTTAATTGCAAATATACTATCCAGGAGTCCTTGCTTGGAAACTTTGGAGTTGAACAATTGTTACGGTGTTAGGCTGATTGATGTTGCTTCAAAGAGTGTTAAGAACTTGGTGTTTTCTGATTATGGCGACTTTACGTTGGGGCGACTGGCGAGTTATACTCTCGAAATCAATGCTCCTTATATGTTGTCGCTAACAATCAAAGGAAAGTTGTATTTTGAAAAGATTTTATTGCTAAACGTCTCTTCTTTAGTCAAAGCTAACTTGGATTATTACCTGGGCTGCAACTATTTAGCGAAAATACTTGGACGAACTCAAGAAGATTTAGAAGAAGAATTGCTTAGAGGACTTTTAACAAGCCTTGGCCATGTCAACGAGATTACACTAAATAAAAATTGTTCAGAGGTAACATTTTCCCTTTGAATGTCTTTTTTTTCTTCTTCTTCTTCCATTCGGGTTTGTTTGATTGCTATTTCTCATATCTGCTTCCCCTGATTTTAATTAGTTTATATTCATTGCACTGCTTTAATAATGTTCTCTTTCCATTGGTAGACTCTCTCTCGTTTGGAAGCTACAGGTTTCCAGTTTCGTAAAGATTCAGAAAAATTCAAAATGCTCATTGTTCACTGCTCACCGCCCCAAAAAGCTCCACACTGCTCTGCGCCAAACATACCCGTTACTTCACGTGGCAGATATTCTCTTCAGCCACATATTTTTTTATTCATCATTATATTATTTTTTATTTTCTGGGTAACCATGGTTTAATTCCAACCTTTTGACCAACTAATCTATGGGGTTTGAAGCCACCGCCAACAGGTTTAAGCCCTCCCTTTCCAGGAGGTTGTCGTAATTCATAAGTGATGAACCCACAGTTAGTTTTAAGCAAGTTTAGCGAGAGGAAGTTTGTAGCAGATGTTTATTCTTGACTTGTGTTATAAAGAGGTTCAGGTTTAGTGAAGAATGCAATGGATTTTTTATGTTAACATTCCTATGGTAATTCATGAGTGAGCATGTCATATCTTGAATTATAAATGTTAAATCAATTCGGTTCAGATGATACAGGTGTAAAGTTACTAAAATTTTCTCTCTTTAGATATCGTGTTGTTTGTGTGGATAAATCCATGCAACTGCTGTGTAACATGGCTAGCAAACATAATAACTCTTTATCATGTCAGATTTAGTATGGATAATGCAAATTCTATAACTATACATTTCTTATGTTGGCTTTAGTCATTCTCTCATCATCTCAGACTTAATGTACGTTTTTTTATCTCCTCTGCATTAGATAGTAGACGTTGTATGATACGTGTTTTCACTCTTGTTATCAAAAACATAAAGTTATTCTTATTATCATTCTAATAGTACTTTACTTTATTAATAATGAAGACAACAGTTACTTATAAAATCGGGTGTATAAGTCTTTCGTTTGTATCTGTGTTGTTTTGTATATCTGATTTGGGAAATGCCCAAAGTCTGTGTATGTTATTTCTCATGATATGCAATGGTTGGAAAATTAATATAATTCACCTTTTGCACCCCAAAAAAAAAAAAAAAAAAAAAAAAAAAAAAAAAAAAAAGGCCGGGACAAAAAAAGTGTAAGAGGGTCAACCCAACCTGGCGTGACTATTTTACGTGTACCCAAATACGACCACTTTCAACATGAACCCGTTTGGCCCATTACAAAACCCTCTGGACCCACTCATCTAGCCACCTCTACTTAGAAAGTTTGCATCTGTGCTCACCTTATTTCTTGACATTTTGTGTCTGTTCATTCATTTGTACTTTTTGGTTTTGAACTGGACATCATGTTCGAACTGGAGAAAGCTCATTCCATGCGCGAGAAAATGGTAATGAATGGGTTGTATTGTTGAAACAAGCAATGCTGGTATATTGACTCCAAGGCATCTTTAAGACGACCGGATTGAACCATATAAATGTTTATTAACGTTCCCTTTCTTTAAGTTCTGTGTTTTTTTTTTTTTTTTTTTTTTTCCCCTATTTTCTTATTTTGATCTGAACTACCATTCTTATACTGATTTTTCTTTGATAATGCAGATTTTATTTTCTTCCAAATAAAAAAATCCTTCGGAACAAGCTACTGAATTTTTATTAGTACAAAAGCAAACATCTTTCCAGAACCGTGTACAGGACCATCTCCCACTCAACGTGTGAAAATAGAATCCAAACCGATGTTGGTTATGCACGCTGCCTTTTTCTAATTTCACAATAGTCCTTCAGCGGCTAAAAGAAGATGAAGAATGAGATACGAAACCAATTCCATATAAAAACGCCACCTCCGCTTAACCAACATAGCTAGGTTAGATGCTTGAAGGCTACCAATTCCAAGCCCTCCACAACTAGACGATCGATGAACACACTTTTTTCGAAGCCATTACAAAAAATAAAGTAAACACACCAAGACATGCATGGTCTAATAATATATCATCCTTTACTAATAACACCATCATAATTAGATACAAGGTTTCTGGTAGATAATACAGCTCAACAACAAACTAGAATCAATGTTTTTTGAAGCAACACACAAAACGTTTTGCTCACTGAGAAAGGTCGACTAGTTAGAGCTGGCATCATCCTTGCACATTGCTGGTGGAGTAGAACTATACCAGGGAGAGTATTTCTTTCGGATGGTTCATTGGTCCTCCACAGCAACATGTTGTAGTTTGTGAAAAACTGGTTATTAAGAGTTCTGTTGTCTCGTTTCCTTCAATGCAATAAATTGTTACTGTATCGTTTATGATTACATAAGTTTGACATACTCAACACATTTAAACCCTCTTGTTTTAGTAGATGGGTCAATACAGTTATAGTCGGATCTTTTCAATGATTCCAGATTGCATGCTTCATTCGACTATTTAATTTGGGTCTTACTTCATATACCAACGAGCTCATTTGGGCTTAGTCGCCTGGCTTCCATTATGCAAAATAGGAGCCCTTGGTAACTACACTTATATGTTAGGCTGCTTCAAGTTCTGCTTGGTGTTTTATCATTACTTTTAGGACTGGCATTCATGAGACCTTAAGAGTACTTATTTTTGTTTAATTTTTTTTTAGATTCATAAAACCACATAAAACTTTCTGGTGAAAAAAAAGTAAACAAACTCTAATGGCGGTAATATGATTGTGAATCACTTCAGCTTCAAGAGTAGTAAACCGACTTTGGCTAGAATCAAATCATCAAATATATAAAGCATTTCAAAAGGATAAAAAAAAAACACAGACATGACTGTCATACTTCTACACTTGAAGAAACAAGTCATAACTTGCAAACCAAATACAGGAAGAAAGATGCTTCATGGCATAAAAAGCAGCTATAATCCTCACCAATCAAATATCACTTCTTGTACAAGATAAAACACAAAAAATCAGACCACACGAGTTTAACAGCTTTAATTGAAGCCAGCAAGAAACGCATCATCCTTGCACATTGCTATTGGATTCAGGGGACGTGAGTACAGGTGGTGCAAGGGACCTGGGTGCAGGTGAGAGTATTTCTTGCGAATCGGATCCACAGCCGCCGAATAAAGCTGTATATACAACAACATAAAATTCATATTAGTTCTTTGTGGGCGAATAACACGTACATACATATATTAACTGATTATTAAAAGAAACACGCACCTTTTGGTTGGGAAAAGTCAAATTGTCAACATCACTGTGACGCGGATGGTTATTTGGTCCTCCACATAAACATGGACTTCCTCTAAGATAAGCTTCCAATGATGCTTTCGGCGGCTCCAATGGTTTTCGAGGCATGGAGCCTGATGACGTATAGTCTATATTTGGGCCATGAGCCCAAATGATAAACATTACTCGGCCCAAACCCACCACGAGTGAGTTATCATAGCGAATGACGGGCCATAATAATAACGGCTTGGGCTCACGAAGCCCAAAGCCCAACCAAACTAATCGGGCATGCGATAAGGATCTTCTATTCATGGAATAGATATCCTTACCCCGATAAGCACCACGAGTGCGAAGAGTAAGGAGCAAGAAACCTACGCGGTTTCAGCTCCTATATAAGGAATGACCATCTCTCATTCAAAGGTACGACATACAACCCTAACTCTTTAAGAGAACCTCAAATCGATTACTTACTCTCACGCCGGAGTCTAATCGGGGGAGACAATCCCTCGATAAGCCTAACGGTGTTGTTTATTTTCTTAGTGTGCAGGTAACGAAGTACTAAGAAACGAATTGATATAAGAGTAAAGCCCAATAACCAGGTACGCCCAACTTTTGTATCAACAAGTGGCGCCATCCGTGGGACCCTACTACGAACTAGAATGACGAAGCATAAGAATTCGAGCCAGCGGACTCCGCAGTCAGAAAAACGTGACCATCAGAGGAAGAATCAACAAGATCCAACCTCCAGACAAGTCGCTGGGACAACCAGCACACCTGGTCACCATGAGGCAGGGACAACCCAACCTCCCCCAGCGATAGAACTACCCAGGATTACTTTAGAGGTCCCCAGCGTTGAGGAACTCCAACGCACCCTCTTCACTACTCCTCATCAAGCTATACCCGCAGTGAACAACACTGTGCCTCCAGGTGCGCCTGACCGAAACAGGATACCAAACACTGAGGCAGAAGTTCTTGCAACAACTGAGGACGCACCAAATCTAACTTTGGGAAACTTTGTATCCCAAAATTATGAAACCCTAACCGCCCTCATGCAAGAAGAAGCTGCAAGAAGAGCAGGTGCAGACCTACAAACCCGACTTAATTTTGGTCCAGAACGCGAACCATCACCACCACGTCACCCGCGAGGGAGACGTGCAGAACGTACCACTATCCATGATAGGTTAGGTGCGGTATCTGACTCACAAAATTCTGGAGACAGCGGTAGGCGCACCAATGTCCATTCCAGACTTGGCAGTCGGGGAATACACGATCGATTAGGGCCTCAACATTCACCAAGCCAAGGATCTTCCAAACCTGGAAGTAGGCGGATCCAAGACAGATTGGGGAGAAGGAGATCCCCAAGCAGAGATCCCTCAGGCTCCTCTTCTGAAAGGAGCAGGCGCAAGCGCCGAAAGAGAGACTATTCTTCTTCCAGCGATTCCTCGGACAACGAGGATAAAGAAACAGGACATTGGAAGTCAAGAGGAAGACGTCGCGAGGAGGAGAATGAAGATATGTCCCTCCCATGGCGACGCCAGAAAATTGATGCGTTTACGCGGCGCATCAGCGATTACTCAGATCGCAAACGCAGGCGCATGCCCGCTAATGTGAAAACATACGATGGAACAGGTGATCCAGACGATCACCTAAAAATTTTCGAATCAGCCGCAACCATCGAAAACTGGCCACAGCCTGTCTGGTGCCACATGTTTAATTCCACGTTAGTGGGAAACGCGCGCACATGGTTTAGCAAACTCCCACGCAGGAGCATTGGTGGATTCGAGGAACTGCGAAAAGCATTCCGTCACAACTTCACCCAGCGAAAGAAGTGCGCTAAAAACCCTGTGGAGCTAGCAAGAGTGAAACAGCGCCAAGGGGAGTCAACCAGCGCTTTTATGGAGCGCTTCAAAGATGAGTGTATACAAGTTAAAGCATGTCCTGAAATCCTAAAAATTTCAGGGTTCATGAATGGGATCAATAACCCAGAACTCATCCGCAAACTGAACGGCAAAGTTCCACAAACCTTTGACGATTTAACTAAGCGCACTAGATCCTTTATACAAGGAGAAGCAGCTGCTGCGGATAGCAAAAAAGGTTATTCAAAGTATAGGCAACAAGAACAGCCGCTGAGACAATCCAACGATCAGAATAACAACCGCAGCAGGAATCATCGCAGTGGAAGAGACAACGACAAATATACTCCTCTCACTAAGACTCCGAGAGAAATATTTGTAACAGAAGGTGCGAACTTCCCAAGACCACCACCAATGCGCACTGCAGAAGAAAAGCGCCTAGGTAGTGGATACTGCGAATACCACGGCCAAAAAGGCCATACCACTAACAAGTGCGTCCAACTAAAACAACTAATTGAAAATTTAGTCAGAGAAGGTAGGATGGACCACCTCGTAAAGAACATCAAGGAGGGAAAGGATAAACAGAGAAACGGGGGCAAGAAAGAACCCCCAAAGGAAAAAGCTGATACTATATACATGATACAGTCATGGCAACGCAGGATAAAGCAAAAAGTCAGCCAAAAATTCTCTCCAGAAAAAGAGATATCCTTCCCCACCATAGCTGCGGACAACGCAGTCGTGGAGCCTCTAACCATTGAAATACATACAGGGGGACACGACATCCACCGCATGTATATTGATGGAGGAGCATCCGCGGATATCCTGTATGATCACTGTTTCAAAAGACTGCGACCTGAACTTCAAAGTCAATTGATACCAGCTACGACATCATTGACAGGATTTACAGGAGAAAAAATCTGGCCCATGGGGCAGCTACGCTTGTTGGTGGTCGTAGGAGATGAACAACACTCAACCGCAGCATGGATAAACTTTATGGTAATAAAATCTCCCTCACCATACAATGGTATCATAGGAAGACCAGGAATATCATCCATGCGCGCAGTACCATCCACAGCGCACGGAATGCTTAAATTCCCTGTGGAAGGGGGAATTGTTACCCTCTATAACACCACAGTACCACCAAGAGAATACATCGCAGCCACAACTGAAGCAGAGACCATTCCAGAACAGCGCACGGAAAAGATGCCAAATTTAAAAGTCGCCATTCATCCAGATTATCCGGAACAACAAGTCTCGATTGGAGGATCTTTATCTGACAAAGGTAAAGCAGCTGTATGCGCACTCTTGCAAAAGAACCTAGACATCTTTGCATGGGAGCCCAAGCATATGACAGGAGTACCGCGCTCTATTACAGAGCATAAGCTACAAATCCGACAAGGATACCCTCCAATACGGCAAAAGAAACGTGGCCAGGCCCCAGATCGTGCAAAAGCTATTCTGGAAGAAGTACATAAGCTCGTAGACGCAGGCATCATGCGTGAAGTATACTATCACGACTGGCTTTCTAACCCAGTTATGGTAAAGAAGAGCGATGGGAGTTGGAGGATGTGCGTGGACTTCACGGACCTCAACAAAGCATGTCCGCAGGACTGCTATCCACTGCCAGAGATAGACTGGAAGGTCGAATCTTTGTGCGGATACCCCTTCAAATGCTTCCTAGATGCCTATAAGGGGTATCATCAGATCCAGATGGCAGTGGAAGATGAAGAAAAAACAGCTTTCCACACCAGTCAGGGAGTATACTGCTACACAAAAATGCCTTTTGGCCTGAAGAATGCAGGCGCGACATACCAACGACTGGTGGACACAGCCTTCGAAAAACAAGTAGGCCGCAACTTGGAAGTCTATGTTGATGACCTTGTGATCAAGAGCCATACAGAGGACGAGTTGGTGCGCGACATCGAGGAAACATTCCGGACGTTGGGGCGGATCAACATGAAGTTAAATCCAAAAAAGTGTACCTTCGGCGCGACTGAAGGGATGTTCCTTGGATACTTGATAGAACCAGATGGAATCAAGCCTTGCCCAGAAAAAACAAAGGCTGTTATTGATCTTCCCTCACCGCGCACACTCAAAGAAGTCCAATCATTGAATGGAAAGTTAGCAGGACTAAACCGTTTTTTATCTAAGTCAGCAGACAAATCTCTTCTCCTTTTTAAAACACTCACGAAGTGCACAAAAAAGGGAGACTTTCGCTGGACAATCGAAGCGGAGGAAGCTTTCCAACAACTTAAAAACCATCTGGCATCTCTTCCCAAACTTGTTGCACCGCGACCAGGGGAAGAACTAATCATGTACTTATCGGCAACCCATGGAGCAGTAAGCGCCGTATTATTGACAGACAGAAACTCCGTTCAGACACCCATATACTTCGTAAGCAAAGCTCTGAAGAAAACAGAGACTAACTACAGCGCTATGGAAAAGCTGGTCTTGGCTCTAGTGTTCGCAGCAAAAAGGTTGCGCAGATACTTTCAGGCGCATCCAATAGTTGTAATCACTGATCAGCCAATCAAACAGGTTATCTCTAAGCTTGACGCATCTGGACGCTTACAAAAATGGAGTGTACTGTTAAGTGAGTACAACATCTCATACAGACCGCGCACTGCAATCAAAGGACAAATTCTCGCTGATTTTATCGTGGAAAAGCCAGACAGCGACAGCCCGACATCTGTGGCTAAAACAGATTTACAGGAACCCTGGATTCTGTTCACAGATGGATCTTCATGTGTAGAAGGATCGGGCGCAGGCCTTATTCTCACAAACCCAGAAGGTATGGAATTCACCTATGCGCTACGCTTCGAATTCACAGCCACAAACAATGAGGCAGAATACGAAGCCCTACTAGCCGGATTACGTATTGCAATCCAAATGGGTGTCCGCAACCTAGAAGCAAACGTAGATTCGCGCCTGGTCGCAAACCACGTGCTAGGTGAATATGAGGCCAAGGATGAACACATGACCCAATACCTGGAAAAGACAAAGTCCTTGATCAACAACTTTGATAGGTTCACAATAAAACAGGTGCCTAGAGGAGATAACAAGAAGGCGGACGCACTCAGCAAGATTGCATCCACAAGTTTCGCACACCTCTCAAAACAGGTATTGGTGGAAACCCTAAAAAACAAGTCAATCTTGAATAGGGAAATAGCGACGGTGATAGAGGAACAAGACCCTACATGGATGACACCTATCACCGAATTTATTAGCAAAGGGATCCTACCCCAAGATCAAAAAGACGCTCGCAGAATACGGCGCACAGCGCAGCAATTTGAATTACGCGACAACGTACTCTATCGACGGTCTTTTTTACAGCCATGGCTCAGATGTGTCGGACCACTTCAAGCAGACTACGTACTCCGCGAAATTCATGCCGGATCATGTAGTATGCACTCAGGACCACGGTCCGTGGTGGCAAGCGCTCTAAGGTCAGGATATTATTGGCCAACAATGCATCGTGATGCACGCGATCTGATAAGAAAATGCAGCAATTGCCAAGTACATAGACCAATTCCGCGCCGACCACAACAAGAGCTGACACCAATTACCTCACCATGGCCATTCTACAAATGGGGTATTGACATCGCAGGACCCTTCCCTGTCGCAGCTGGAGGAGTAAAATTCCTCATCGTAGCCATAGACTACTTCACAAAGTGGATCGAAGCAAAGGCAGTGGTGAACATCACGGGAAACCAAGTCAAGCGCTTCGTTTGGGACAACATTGTCTGTCGCTTCAGCCTACCGGGCGAAATCATATCAGACAACGGAAAACAATTCTGTGATAACCCATTCAAAGATTGGTGCGCATAATTGAACATCACACAACACTTTGCTTCAGTCAAACACCCACAAACCAATGGCCTAGTTGAGCGTGCAAATCGCAGTCTAGGCGAAGGAATAAAAGCGCGCCTTGACAGACACAAAGGAAAGTGGGTAGATGAGCTCTCGCACGTCTTGTGGGCGCATCGCACGACAATAAAAACCAGTACCGGCGACACGCCATTTTCCCTAGTCTATGGAACAGAAGCCGTCATACCAGCCGAGATAGGAATGCCAACCATACGCACAGCAGAGGTCAACGTCACAACAAATGACGAGGAACGGCGCATAGACTTAGACATACTGGAAGAAAGGCGCGAACGCGCAGCTATACGCGAAGCAAAGGCCAAGACAAAAATGAAGAAGTACAATGATGCAAAAGTCAAACACACTTCATTCAGACCAGGAGACTTTGTTTACCGCGCCAACGATGCGAGCCACGCAGAAGACACGGGCAAACTAGGACCCAAATGGGAAGGACCTTACGAGGTCACAGATGCGCTCGGCAACGGCGCATACAGACTGCGCGATATGGAAGGTCACGACCTGTCGCGCACTTGGAACATTTGCAATCTCAAGAAATGTTACTTCTAGGCTACGGCCCTTTCACAAACACACTTACATCCTACGAGGTGCCCAATAAGTGTTTGTTTTTCTTTTTCTTTCTAGGAATTGTATTTTCTAATTTTTCCATTTACTTGCAAGTATTAATAAAATGTTATGGTTTCTAGCTAACTCCATAACGCATTTTACTTTATTGCATATATGTCAATATTGTTTATTTTATATTTTTGCCTACATGGCGTGCATGCACCACTCAAAGACCCACGAAGGCATAAAGGATGAGTTAACCTACTAATTTACTCGTTGAATAAGAGGGTTGCAAACCCATCAACATTGGATCATGTATCCTTGCTAAGCGCCTTACTCTTGAGACGTCAACGTAAGTTTCACATGCGCACCCCACGACGGATGCGCATATACCAAGTACACCGTACGAGCTTAGCAATATAACGAGCCAAGACACTTGGTCAAAAATAAAACTTAGCAAACAATGCAAGTATACTTAAGTCACGCACTTAAAAAACTTAGTCACAAATAAAACTTAGCAAAAAAGGCAAGTATACTTAAGTCACGAACTTAAAACAAAATACGTATCTTATTCCACACTTATCGATAAATTACAAGGAAAGATACATAAATATACAAAACGCCTATATACTATGGCGATGCTCAGTATTCTCCTCTAAAGCGACGGAATTCCCCGTTTCCTTAAGCTTACTCAAGGTTATGGCATCTTGCATAGATACGGTCGGAACGCTCACGGCCACGCCATCTGATCTAGGAAGGTGTGCAGCGCCCATACCGCACATCACGGCCTTGCCCTTGATACCCTTCTTCACAGCAACCCTCTGGGCATGTCGCTCCAGCACCTCTTTCAAAGGAATTTCCTTCTCAAGAGCAAAAGGCTTCAGGATATCACGAGGCCGTGCGAACACAGGGACTTAAAGCTGCGATACATCAGGTTTTAGATAATAATCTAATTCCTCTTCCGCGTTCTCCTCAAGATGGCGCTGCAAAGTTAGACCCGCCATCAACACGGCTATGGGATCATCTTGATCGCGCTCCAACTTCCCTATGTGGGGCAACTCAAGAACTTTCAGCCCCGCCATGGCCTGCACTAGCTCGTCGTAAGCCGTAGAGCTGTAACCAGGGATCTCCGCCAAGTCCTTCTCCAGCAACTTAGCCTCACGAAGCTCCTCCATGGCCTGCGAACGGCCACGCGCCATTGCACAGTGCACAACCTTCCCAAAGGCTTCCACCACCTCCGCAGACTCTAGTGTGCTCAGGGCTGCCAGGCGCAGCCCATGGCTAATCAACCATCTGCATTTACAAAGAAACAATTGTGTAAGATAACCAAAAAAGCGATGAAGTAATTTCAAAGATAAAGAAGCAAGGATACCTGCGCTCGGCTATAGTAGACATTAGATGGGGGTACAGCTCCTCGTCATACTCTATGCTGAGAGCGCGCAGCTTCTCCTCATGTATCGAGACCGCCTTCTCGATGCCCTCTTTAAACTTCTGGAGGCTAGCATAATGCTCCGCCCTCTTTTCTTCGAGATAGGACACCGACCAGGTAGTCTTAGCCTTCATTTGCTCAAGCTTCGACCTCGCGTACTTCAGGTCAGCCAATATGCTCATTTTATCTTGAGCAATCTTCTCAGCATAGGCCCTCGAGGCCCCCAGCTCCACTTGCGCATCAGCCAACTGCGCACGGAGGGTCGCCAACTCCTCCTCTTTCTGGGCAAGAGCACGGCTCTCCCCAGCATACCTCCCCTTCAGCTGAGCCACAAGCTCAGCTTGGCGGGCGGTAGTCGCAGCCAGCTCATCCATCAGCTGCTGCGCCTCACCACCATCAACAGCCTTGGCATTCCCCTCCTTGTTTTCGTTCTGCGGAGAGGAAACCTCATCATCCTTAGCGCCGTCATCCCTACACAACAAAGGCAGTAAAACAAAAATTACAACAAGTAATGTCACACCCTCGCCGAAGGCGGAAACACGAGGTGTAACGAAATCGATATACATCACCAAAGAGAAATAAGACAATACCATAATTTACATTAAGGAAAAGTATAACATTACAACGTTGTTATTGCCGACCTTGGCAAATATATGACATAAGTTTGATTCCCAAAGATGGTATTTTAATACATAATGAAAAGAAGTGACATGTGAAAACTTCATTATGCAAGACCTTGCTGACAAGCTTACTGACGATCACCTGAAATGCATGAGAGAAAACGGTCAACTATAAAAATAGTTGGTGAGTATAAACGTTTTATATAATAAGAAAACCATTTGAAAAAGTTCACAAGCCAAGGGCGTTGTTAAGTATTATGTCCTGTAGTCAAGTACCCGCGGTCATAATAAGTCACAATATAAGCACCACATATATAATAATGTATGCCATGCAAAGCCCCTAATTAAATAATATGCGTCCCGTAACATAGTGGACGAGAGGTTGGCCGACCTCTAATAGCGCTATCCATACTACTAATAGGTGTCGAACAATGCGAATGTACGAACAGTACATCATACAACTATTATATACGATTAAGAACGCTCCAAACATGGGAGACTTAGCACGCTCCACCAATAAGGCGAGACTTTAGGGTTAAGAACGCTCCACCAAAAATGGCGAGACTTTAGGTCATAGTACGTACAGTTCATTAAGTTCAAAAGTTCAAGTTGAGTTCAAGAGTTCAAAACAAGTTATAAGGTCAAGACAAGTCAAAAGAGTTCATAATAATCAAGGGTTCAAAACAATGTTCAAAGAGTTCAAGTAATAATTCATGCATCCACCCCAAAGCGATTAAAACAGTTAGAAAAAGGGGTTCGTGAATACTCACCTTAATTGATGATACTGCGATGATATGAAATGAACAACAAAGATCGGTTAACTGTCGCAACCTATAATGAATGATGCATGATCTCGTTAAGATCACCAAATGATGTTTATGAATGTCCATGCTCATGTTCCTATACCACTCTACTCTTTAGAAAAACACTTGTATTGTCAAAATATATAATTCAAGACTTTGGAAAATATTGCTATTAGAAAATATAAATGGCTAGTTATAATATATATACTTATATATATATATAACGTAAGTTCTCATGTTGACGTTGAAATACTCGGGTTGTAATCCTTGAAATGATGAAAACATACTCATAATAACTAATACTACGTTAGTTATAAAGCTCGGTACTTGATATTATGTTTAGCTTGAAAATGCACTTCGTAGTTTTTGCGCCAAATATATTAAAAGCTGTCAATTATAAAAGGGTTTTAGCCGATATTCAAACGTGTATATCTTTGTCGTTACTTGTCCGTTTTACTTGTTCTTTATATCCACGGTTACGTCTTAGTATATAGTAATATATTTTGGAAAGCTCGGCTCCTCCGGGTTACGTCTAAAGCCTCTTTTTGTACCATGAAAAACGTCCAACAGCAACTATTTTCAGAAAAATACTTTTCGTCAACAATCTTGCAAAAATCATAACTTCTTCGTTATAGACTCTTTTTAATCCGTTCTTTCGCCTACGGATTCGTTTTTGAAAGTATTTTCTAAAAATTTTGCCAAAGTTTCCTTGGTGTTTACTGATTTTCCAGATTTTTACAAAACGGGACAGCATGTCTAAAATAGGTTCCAAATCATGTTTCCAAGGTTAAAAACCAATTTCTACTATCACCAATCCTCTTGTAATCACCACATGACTAATCTAATCTTACCATACACCTTCTTAGGGTGCCATGGACTCCTAACCAAGTTATTAGAGCAAGGGGATTCATAACTAAAAAGTTAGGGTTTGTATGTTTCTTTTTAGACAAAATAAAGTGTGGTATAGCTCATTATACATGGTTTTTAGCATGATACTTATGAAATACATGTAAAAATAGGATGATCCATGAAAAAATAAAGATGAAAACTTACTTGATAAAATGAGATGATTATAGGATGATTATGCTTGATGTTCTTGTGTTTTTGTTGCTTGATTCTTGATTAGACTTGTAAAATGAACAACTTTTGTGTTTTACTTCATGAAAAATGATCACTTGATCAATGAGGGTGATTTGGGTCGTGGGTTTGAGATGGGGAATGGGGAAGATGAGAAGGAAATTGTTCTTAGCTAGAAAAGTTAGTTTATGATTTTGGAAAAATTAGTAAAGTATGTTTTGTAAGGTTTATTAGTAAAATAACTTAGGAGTTAATGCAATAGGTTAAGGGTGGTCTTGGGGCCGGTTTTTCATGGGGTGAAGGGGGGGGGGGGTTAGGGTACTTAGGATTTAATTAGGAAACCTTGAAAGAATTTGCACTAGTTAGCGTTTTTAGTTACGATCGGGTATCGGTTTTATTAGAAATAAATGTTCACGAAGTTTACCGGGATGAAATAAAGTCGTAATAATGTTAAAAACATATTAAAAATATGTTGGGTACATTTACTGAGTGATCGGGTGATTAATGTTTAGTTTTAACGAAAACCGTCGTTATATTCGTACGCGTATGTTAAAAATGAAATAAATTTCCAAAATACTGGGTAACTGAATGTTATAACTTTTATGATGTTAAAATGGATATAAAAATATGTCGGGACCATTGTGGGAATATTTAGATATATTCGTCGTGTATAAACCGGGTGTTAACGTTTACTATAAATACTTATACGTAAAAACGTTAATTGTACTGAATATAGAAATTTGAAAATCCTGAGAGTGGTATAACATGAAAATGCTGTTATGATGATATGCAGACTATCTCCAGTCCGTATGCAGTGTACTTAACACTAATGAAATGAATTCGCACCTAAACCAATACGGTTACGCGAATTTGAATACCCGTAAACTAAATTTACGATGAAATGAGTAATGCAAGTGAATGGTGAAAACTTTTCCGGAAATGAATAGTGTTCGGTGAATAGTAAATTTCCCAAAAGTTTCTCAGAATACCAAATTGACCTCGAAAACGATGAATAGTAAAACGATGAATAGTGTTTTATGAATAGTAAAAAGTCGAAGTTGGAGAAAAAAATAAACGTAGACGTGGAAAATATCGGGTTGTTACATTCTACCAACCTTAAAAGGAATCTCGTCCTCGAGATTCAATTCATCCATTCTATAGGTGTATATGCTCGCTGTTAAATTTGATGAAGCAACTAAGGTCGAAAACGCTAGGTCTCGGATTAGTCGGTGTTGTGTATAAGTTCTATACTAAGACTTAAGTGCTACGAAAATAATATAGTTGTTCAAGAGAATGTACCCGTTATGCTATCGTGGACATGTTGGGTGATAGGATTTCCTAGGAAGTAAGCTCTGCCACGCGCGGGTGGAATCTCAACGGCCTCATCTTGTGGCCCTTCAATTGCCGCCGCCAGGTTTGGACGATTCGGTCCTTGGTTGGGAGTCCTTTTCAACTTTGGACAGGTATTCCTGAGATGATCCAAGCTTCCACACTCGTAACATGCTGGCCTTGGTCCTTGGTTCACAGTCCTGTTTGAGCAATTTCGCATGAAGTGACCCGACTGTCCGCATTTGGTGCATCTTGGGCAGTCTCCTGAGTGGTGGTAGTTACATCGAGTGCACATAGGATGTGGACCGGCATATCTTCTGGGCCCTTGAGTTGTTACTCCGTAGTTTCCCATTACTCGTTGTCTCTTGTCCTGTTGGTCTTGATCACGGCTTCTTTGCTGATCTTCCTGTCTCTTTCGTCCTCCATCGTTTCCTTTCGTTAGTCCACCAGACCTGATCACATCATTTGTCAAGCGGTATGCCATGCCCACAGCAGCTTGCAGAGTGGTTGGGTTTGATGAAGTGACATCCCTCCTGATTTCGGGAATCAACCCCCAAACATATCGATCAATCAGCTTCTCCACAGTGGAGACCATATGAGGAACCATCTTAGTTAGCTCATGGAAACGGGCCGTGTACTTGTCAACTTCTACTCCTACCATCAAGTGATTCCAAAATTCCACTTCCAGCTTCTCCACTTCATCTTTTCTGCAGTACTCGTCAGTTAGTAATTTCTTGAACACTTCCCAAGATAATCCATTTGCAGCTTCCCTTCCTCTGGTCTGTAGCTGGTTGTTCCACCAAGTCAATGCTCGACCCTGGAGTAGACCCGCAGAGAATTCAACCTTATCTCCTTCAGCACATTTAGTGATGCTGAGTTTCGACTCAACATTCTCAAACCATGATAGCAGTCCAATGGCACCCTCAGTGCCATAAAATTCCATTGGTTTGCATGTCATGAAAGTCTTATAGTTGCATCCCTGACCGTTGTTCGAAGGACCCGCACCATTATTGGTTCGTCTGGCATCAATGTGCGCAACAATCTGAGTGAGGAGGTCAGCTAATCCAGCAGCACTGTCATTCAGGTTTTCATTGTTGTTACGTCCAGCTGCACCGTCATTCGGGTTTTCATTGTTGTTACGTCCTGAGCGAGTGTTCATAGCGGCAATGGCTCTGCGATAGACCAGAAATAATGGGTTGAGTGAACGATGCATGAACGATGACGGATGATGTACAATATAATAACAGTCGTGACATGGAGATCGCAAAATGATGGAAACAAAGGCATGCTTAATCTATCGAGGCGTAAGGTAGCAAGGAGAAAGAATCTACATGAATGCATATAAAAGGTACGATAACAGAAACTGAAACATATAAACAGGTTATGTATACCCACCCGACCAATGCAACTTCAGGTGACCAGACTCTCTAGACTCGACCAAACATGATCTTTGACTACTACTCCCTTCATCGCATGATTCTTCCTGAATTATACATAGGTGATCAGGCTATGCATACTTGAGGATTAATAATGCAATGCTAGGACTAGTCGACTCGTATCATTTTTGGTATTTAAGAAAAATGTTACTTTGGTTATAGTTGCGATTTTTATTTTAGAAAAATCGGCATTCTCTATAACCTCTGGCTCTGATGCCAATCTGTCACACCCTCGCCGAAGGCGGAAACACGAGGTGTAACGAAATCGATATACATCACCAAAGAGAAATAAGACAATACCATAATTTACATTAAGGAAAAGTATAACATTACAACGTTGTTATTGCCGACCTTGGCAAATATATGACATAAGTTTGATTCCCAAAGATGGTATTTTAATACATAATGAAAAGAAGTGACATGTGAAAACTTCATTATGCAAGACCTTGCTGACAAGCTTACTGACGATCACCTGAAATGCATGAGAGAAAACGGTCAACTATAAAAATAGTTGGTGAGTATAAACGTTTTATATAATAAGAAAACCATTTGAAAAAGTTCACAAGCCAAGGGCGTTGTTAAGTATTATGTCCTGTAGTCAAGTACCCGCGGTCATAATAAGTCACAATATAAGCACCACATATATAATAATGTATGCCATGCAAAGCCCCTAATTAAATAATATGCGTCCCGTAACATAGTGGACGAGAGGTTGGCCGACCTCTAATAGCGCTATCCATACTACTAATAGGTGTCGAACAATGCGAATGTACGAACAGTACATCATACAACTATTATATACGATTAAGAACGCTCCAAACATGGGAGACTTAGCACGCTCCACCAATAAGGCGAGACTTTAGGGTTAAGAACGCTCCACCAAAAATGGCGAGACTTTAGGTCATAGTACGTACAGTTCATTAAGTTCAAAAGTTCAAGTTGAGTTCAAGAGTTCAAAACAAGTTATAAGGTCAAGACAAGTCAAAAGAGTTCATAATAATCAAGGGTTCAAAACAATGTTCAAAGAGTTCAAGTAATAATTCATGCATCCACCCCAAAGCGATTAAAACAGTTAGAAAAAGGGGTTCGTGAATACTCACCTTAATTGATGATACTGCGATGATATGAAATGAACAACAAAGATCGGTTAACTGTCGCAACCTATAATGAATGATGCATGATCTCGTTAAGATCACCAAATGATGTTTATGAATGTCCATGCTCATGTTCCTATACCACTCTACTCTTTAGAAAAACACTTGTATTGTCAAAATATATAATTCAAGACTTTGGAAAATATTGCTATTAGAAAATATAAATGGCTAGTTATAATATATATACTTATATATATATATAACGTAAGTTCTCATGTTGACGTTGAAATACTCGGGTTGTAATCCTTGAAATGATGAAAACATACTCATAATAACTAATACTACGTTAGTTATAAAGCTCGGTACTTGATATTATGTTTAGCTTGAAAATGCACTTCGTAGTTTTTGCGCCAAATATATTAAAAGCTGTCAATTATAAAAGGGTTTTAGCCGATATTCAAACGTGTATATCTTTGTCGTTACTTGTCCGTTTTACTTGTTCTTTATATCCACGGTTACGTCTTAGTATATAGTAATATATTTTGGAAAGCTCGGCTCCTCCGGGTTACGTCTAAAGCCTCTTTTTGTACCATGAAAAACGTCCAACAGCAACTATTTTCAGAAAAATACTTTTCGTCAACAATCTTGCAAAAATCATAACTTCTTCGTTATAGACTCTTTTTAATCCGTTCTTTCGCCTACGGATTCGTTTTTGAAAGTATTTTCTAAAAATTTTGCCAAAGTTTCCTTGGTGTTTACTGATTTTCCAGATTTTTACAAAACGGGACAGCATGTCTAAAATAGGTTCCAAATCATGTTTCCAAGGTTAAAAACCAATTTCTACTATCACCAATCCTCTTGTAATCACCACATGACTAATCTAATCTTACCATACACCTTCTTAGGGTGCCATGGACTCCTAACCAAGTTATTAGAGCAAGGGGATTCATAACTAAAAAGTTAGGGTTTGTATGTTTCTTTTTAGACAAAATAAAGTGTGGTATAGCTCATTATACATGGTTTTTAGCATGATACTTATGAAATACATGTAAAAATAGGATGATCCATGAAAAAATAAAGATGAAAACTTACTTGATAAAATGAGATGATTATAGGATGATTATGCTTGATGTTCTTGTGTTTTTGTTGCTTGATTCTTGATTAGACTTGTAAAATGAACAACTTTTGTGTTTTACTTCATGAAAAATGATCACTTGATCAATGAGGGTGATTTGGGTCGTGGGTTTGAGATGGGGAATGGGGAAGATGAGAAGGAAATTGTTCTTAGCTAGAAAAGTTAGTTTATGATTTTGGAAAAATTAGTAAAGTATGTTTTGTAAGGTTTATTAGTAAAATAACTTAGGAGTTAATGCAATAGGTTAAGGGTGGTCTTGGGGCCGGTTTTTCATGGGGTGAAGGGGGGGGGGGGTTAGGGTACTTAGGATTTAATTAGGAAACCTTGAAAGAATTTGCACTAGTTAGCGTTTTTAGTTACGATCGGGTATCGGTTTTATTAGAAATAAATGTTCACGAAGTTTACCGGGATGAAATAAAGTCGTAATAATGTTAAAAACATATTAAAAATATGTTGGGTACATTTACTGAGTGATCGGGTGATTAATGTTTAGTTTTAACGAAAACCGTCGTTATATTCGTACGCGTATGTTAAAAATGAAATAAATTTCCAAAATACTGGGTAACTGAATGTTATAACTTTTATGATGTTAAAATGGATATAAAAATATGTCGGGACCATTGTGGGAATATTTAGATATATTCGTCGTGTATAAACCGGGTGTTAACGTTTACTATAAATACTTATACGTAAAAACGTTAATTGTACTGAATATAGAAATTTGAAAATCCTGAGAGTGGTATAACATGAAAATGCTGTTATGATGATATGCAGACTATCTCCAGTCCGTATGCAGTGTACTTAACACTAATGAAATGAATTCGCACCTAAACCAATACGGTTACGCGAATTTGAATACCCGTAAACTAAATTTACGATGAAATGAGTAATGCAAGTGAATGGTGAAAACTTTTCCGGAAATGAATAGTGTTCGGTGAATAGTAAATTTCCCAAAAGTTTCTCAGAATACCAAATTGACCTCGAAAACGATGAATAGTAAAACGATGAATAGTGTTTTATGAATAGTAAAAAGTCGAAGTTGGAGAAAAAAATAAACGTAGACGTGGAAAATATCGGGTTGTTACAAGTAATTAACAAACAAAAAAAAAAAAAAAAAAAAAAAAAAAAAAAAAAAAAACAAGGAGAAGAGATCACACTTACAGGAACGGAGAAGCATCATCCACCTTCAACCGAGCTGCTGAGGTAGAAGTTTCTTCCGCGTTCGACTCCGCGTCTCTGATGACGTGTCGACGCCTCTTCTTATTACCAGTGCCATCAGCCTCGGCCTTGCGCTTTGAACTCTGCGCAACCTCTTCCTTCAGCACCTCCTCAGGTTTCAGGATCCGGATGCTGTCAGAAGACTCTGATCGCGCCTCCTCGCGCGCCACCTCCACTTCGGGCACCGCCTCCACAGTAGGCGTCACCACTACCTCCGGCGCCACACTCTGGACAGGCGTCACCACAAGTGGTGGCGTATCCTCGCGGACCGTCGCGGGCAGAACAGTCAAATGCCCAGCGGTCGCATCAAGCAAGGGCTGCTCCCCTTCCTTCAGAGGACGCACCCCTATGGTCACCTGCTTTGGCCTGTCTAGCTTGACTACTGCGAACAAATCCATCTCTGCGCACATCAAATGAAACAAAAAAAACAAAAGGGATTAGTTATTAAAGGCGCACAGATAAAAGGACTTACAAAGAAGGAAGTATAAGGAATGAACACCCACCCCGGCCATCCTCACTCAAGAAAGTGGGAACCTCATCTGCAGCGCCAAAATAAGCGCGGCTCAACCCCACATGTACCAAAAACTCCTCCGGGTAGGGGTTTATGGCCAGTCGATTGGCATCTAAAGTTTGCGCGTCAGCACGACTGTATGAACCGGGTGCGGGGCGCCCATCCCTTGGTAAGGATTCCTGAGTATAAAACTCAAAGGGAGAGGGAAAGACTACGTCATCCACCCAAAAGAAATACTCCCTCCAATTTTTGAGGGCGTCAACCTTTTCCGTATAACACTGAAGCGCCCCCTGGCGCTTCGCAAAGGAAACCCACCCATTTGACCACGTCGTGTGGTAAAAGGAGCGGAACAACTCTACAGTTGGTTCTATCGCAAGTAAACGGCAGTTTACCTCAAAATTCGACACCTTCGCCGCACCTATACAGTGCAGCTGGGAGATGTGAAGGCGATAGTGATTGAGCAAATTGCTCAGAAACACAGATATAGGTACGCGGTAATTCGCATACTCAAAAAATTTCGTGTATAGACCTATCTTCCCTTCGGGGAAGTCAGCTATACACGCATCGACATCTGGTGCCTCTGGATGTACATCCAAAGGCACAAAATAGTCGGAAGAAAAGTGCATCACGTCCTCAATAGACATCGCGGAGCGAAAATCCTCTAATTGAGCAACCATTTTCATCTTAAAAACTAAGTGGGACGCACACAAAGATTACCTACGAGAGTTAAAAGATTTTCTTGCAAAAAACGCTCTCAAAAAGAAAAAGATGAATAGTAGTTGTGTGTGTTTTTACTGTGTGATTGTAAAAATGGGGCGGCACTCTTATATAGGGTGGTAAAAACCCTAATTTTCATCCACGTGGAACCCACTCACAGTAAATGTATGGCTGAAACTGAACCGGTACATGCACTTTTTCCCGATTCACGAGGGCCACGTGGACACCACCCCCATTTTTCGAGGTATCCGTTTGAAATACCTAGGACTAGGTGCATTGCACTTAAAAATGGGCGGTAATATTCACTTGTTCTCCCGCCACGCTTAACGCTGTTAATATTAGTCTAGTATCCGCGGCTACGAGCCACGCACACTAGACTGGGGGGACATGATGACGTATAGTCTATATTTGGGCCATGAGCCCAAATGATAAACATTACTCGGCCCAAACCCACCACGAGTAAGTTATCATAGCGAATGACGGGCCATAATAATAACGGCTTGGGCTCACGAAGCCCAAAGCCCAACCAAACTAATCGGGCATGCGATAAGGATCTTCTATTCATGGAATAGATATCCTTACCCCGATAAGCACCACGAGTGCGAAGAGTAAGGAGCAAGAAACCTACGCGGTTTCAGCTCCTATATAAGGAATGACCATCTCTCATTCAAAGGTACGACATACAACCCTAACTCTTTAAGAGAACCTCAAATCGATTACTTACTCTCACGCCGGAGTCTAATCGGGGGAGACAATCCCTCGATAAGCCTAACGGTGTTGTTTATTTTCTTAGTGCGCAGGTAACGAAGTACTAAGAAACGAATTGATATAAGAGTAAAGCCCAATAACCAGGTACGCCCAACTTTTGTATCAACAGAGCCTGTGAAAGAAAACAAAAGATTAATACGGTTATTTTGATATACACAAAATAAACTCTATATAACTCATCATTAAGATATTCAAAAGTACCTTCAGCTCCAAAATTAAGCTTTTGATTATGGCCTTGCTGTGACAAATCTTGGAATTCGTTTAAATCTGCATGTACACTTTCAAACTTAGCATGATAATGTGATTAATGACCAAAACCATTACTAATAGGGAGTCTTTTTCTACAAAGGAATGGTGGTATAAACAAAAGGGTTAATATACAAATACATAACTAAATTTTTCAAAAAGGTTCGCTTAACATAACGAACTTTTGTTTTGTTTTAGATGACTAAACTAATAAAATAAATAAACTTGCAAAACAACGACATTTATGTTATTTAATTTATCTAAATATATGCGTTCAAGCCACTCGCATTAACACTAAAATTATAAAGGGTTGTGTTATACTAACCCTCCCTACAAGGGAGGGTCCACCTACTTTAGTCAAAATATACAAGTTTTAATGCAGACAGTACAGGCGGCAGCTGGTCAAAGTCAACACACCCTCCCCAAGGAGGGTGTGGTTATCCTACCCCATTATAAAATATTAATCTAAAGTTCGTCAATTTTTATGTGCACTTTTTTGAAACGTTAAAACCTACAAACAAAAAGAAAGAAGTAAAGACATACCAGAAACACAGTAAGGGGGTCATTCTCATTCACCTTGTTAGGAATATAATCCATTGATTGGTATCTGCAAGAATTGATATTCACTGGTTTTTTATCGATCGATAAGAGATAGAGAGGTTTAATTTTTTTTTCTGGTATGTTTAGATTTTATACTGATCACATCGTGGGCTTTTTATAGGCTTGTCTAGTTCGGTTCATACATGGCCCAAAATTATCTCTATACATTGATAAGAGTACGTAATAAGATTAAGGATGTTGTTATCAACGGGGTTTGAAAACGGAATCGAACTAAAGTTATTCAAACTGAGCCTACATTTTTTTTAACCGAACGGAATTACAAATGATGTAGTGGTTTACATGAAGACTAAAACAAAACCGCTAATGGGAATGACAAATGATGGAAAAAGATCAAGTCTTTTGTATATATTTTTTCAAACAATGCACCTAGATATATTTTTTGAGGTTGTGCGATTGGTACCATACTCTTAAAATACATCTAATACCCCGCTAATATTTTATTGATATGACAAAGTAGTGTTTTTTCCTTCTGTATTTTTTGACTTTTATTATTTTTTGATTTGTCAAACTTTATGATTTATGGTTCATAATTTTTTTTGCAGTTTTATACACTTTAATTATTAACAATATAAAGCAATCTTTTATGGTAATTTGGTCCTTATATTTTTTTGTTTGACTACTTTTTACTTATCAAACTTTACATTTTTTATTCCGTTTTTTTTTTTCGTACTTTCATAATAAAAACAAAATTATGAAACTAAAATAAAAAATAATAAAATAATAAAAAGGTTAAAAGGGTATTATTTATATTTTAGGGAGGGTTATCAATATCTAATCCCATATTTTTATTAAAAGTCTTATTTCCTTATTACTAATTATATTACTTTAACTCAAAGATAATGGTTAACGTAGTATAAATAGTTATTATTAGGGTAGTCGCTGCAAAACATCAGCCATCAAACTACACAATGGTTTATCGATTCAAGATCATGTACAAAGAAAAAGAAGATAGAATAAGTTTGTTACCGGATTGCTTATTACTCGAAATCATCTCTCGTTTAGAGCTGTCCACAAAAGAGGTGATTAAAACAACATCGACTATCTCCAAACGATGGCAACATCTTTGGACTCTACTTCCTAGTCTCGTTTTCATAGATAAGGATGATGTCACAGGTTTTCAAGATCTATGGCCTTACAGTACTGATCTCACCGATTACTTTTCATTTATCGACAAAACCCTAACTCAACATCCTATCGATGTGAACTTTAACAAATTTAAACTTCATATTAGATACAGGCAGGGTAATACTAGGCATACGTCGCCAGTCAATAGTTGGATTCGTCTTGCTATTACTCGTAATGTTCAAGAGGTTGAGTTAACTATATGCGAAAATAGATTAGGCTTCGGATTTAGCTATGACGATGAGTTGTTTTTCAACAATTCGTGTCTTATGAGTATGAAACTTTCGGATTGTGTATTAAATCCTCCTAAAGGCATTATTCGTTGGGATAAACTGAAGTGTCTCTATATTGATGATGGGTTATTAGATGAAGATTCAATAGGAAAAATATTATTGGGAAGTCCTTGTTTGGAAACTTTGGAGTTGGACTATTGTTATATTAATGCTAGCTGTTTCTCGAAGTCCTCGTTTGGAAACTTTGTAGTTGAACGATTGTCATGTAATATGAGAATTTACGAATGGTTTACCAACGGAGATGAGTTGTTTTGGGACAATGATTTCGAACTAATTACGAGTATGAAACTTTCGCGTTGTGTTTTTAATCCTCCTAATGGTCGGGATAATCTTAACTTTTTGTGTATTAATGATGAGAAATTAGATGAAGATTTAATTGGAAAAATACTATCCGGAAGTCCTTGCTTGGAAACTTTGGAGTTGCACAACTGTTATGGTGTTAGGCGGATTGATGTTGCATCAAAGAGTGTTAAGAACTTGGTGCTCTCTAAATATGGCAGATTTAACGTTGGGGCGGGTAATACTCTCGAAATCAATGCTCCTTATATGTTGTCACTAACAATCAAAGGAACATTGTATTTGGAGAAGATTTTGTTGGAAAATGTGTCTTCTTTAGTCAAAGCTAACTTGGATTACCTGGGCAGCAACGATTTTGCCAAAAAACTTAGACAAACTCGACAAGATATAGAAAAAGAATTGCTTAGAGGAATTTTAACAAGCCTTGGCCATGTTAACGAGATTACACTAAATAAAAATTGTTCAGAGGTAAAACTTTCCCATGAACGTCTTTTTTTTTTCCATTCAGGTTTGTTTGGTTATTGTTAACGAGATTGCTATTTTTCATATCCGTTTGTCATGATTATAATTAGTTTTTATTCATTGCACTGCTTTAATAATGTTCTCTTTCCATTGGTAGGCTCTCTCTCGTTTGGAAGCTACAGGTTTCCAGTTTCGTAAAGGTTCAGATGTTACTTCACGTGGTAGATATTCTCTTCAGCTACAGATTTTCTTATTTATTATTATGTTACAGTATTTTTTATTTTCTGGGTAACCATGTTTTTCCAACCTTTTGGCCGACTAATCCCTGGGGTTTCCGTTTTCAGGAGGTTGGCGTAATTCATGAGTGATGAATCCGCAGTTGATATTTATATAAGCAAGTTGAGCGAGAGGAAGTTTGTTGCAGATGTATGTGTGTCATGTGTGTGCGTTTATTATTGAGTTGGCTTATAAAGATGTTCTAGTTTAGTGAAGAATGCAATGAATTTTATGTGCTAACAACTAGCTTATTTTCTTTAACCACATTCCTATAGATGGAACAATGTTTAACTGTAGATGAGCATGTCATATCTCAAATTATATCTGTTAAATCAATTCGGTTCAGATACTACATGTGTAAAGTTAATAAAATTTGCTCTCTTTAGATATCGTGTCGTTTGTGTGGCTGTATTGATCAGGAACAAAATGCTCACATGTAAGTGGATTCGTTACATTTCACTTTAATAATAATGAAGACACTTATTTATAAAATTGGGACAAAAAAGTGTAAGCGGGTCAACCCAACCCGGCGGGACTATTTTACGTGTACCTAGATATGACCACTTTCACATAAACCCGTTTGGCCCATTACACAATCCTCCCGCCCCACTCGTCTAGCCACCTCTACATAGAAAGTTTGCATCTGTGTCTCACCTTATTTGTTTACATTTTGTGTCTATTCATTTCACTTGAACTTTTTGGTTTTGAATTGGTTATCATGTTGCAACAGGATAAAGCTCACTTCATGCTCGCTAAAATGGTAATGAATGGGTGTAATGTTGAAACAAGCAACACCAGTATATTGACGCCAATACAGCTCTTGGATAAAGCATCTTTGAGACGACTGGATTGAGCCATTTAAATGTTTATTAAGGGAATTAAAATGTGGAACTAATTGTTGTACTGATTTTCCCTTTTTTAAAGTTAACTCCAATTATGTAATGCGATAAAGTTCTGTGTCCAACCAATGGTTGTAGGTTAAAGTCCCGCTTAAGAAATGTAAAATAATTTATTGTGTATATATTGTGAGATAGTTAATTGTCAATTTGTCATTATTAAATCACAAACGAGTTAATTACATTAATTATATAATCACATATAAGAAAACACATCCAGAGTAACAAATGTATGCCGAATAAAAGAAGGATAATATTGAACTTATGCAATATCATATAATGAGGAATTGGAGATCAAAACTCCTGAAACAATAGGATTTGTTTATATACTCATATGGAAACTATAGATAAAAAGAAAAATTACTTCACACTTGTTGAAGGAAAGAAGAAAGAAAAGTGTTATGGCGTACGTCAAAGTTATTGGATAACGAGAAGGTCTACATGTTCTGATCAACGAGATAATCACCCAACCTCTCGACAATCATGTTGCATTGTCCCGGAGCTACCGGCTCATCATAGATACCCATCACCATGGCCTGACCAGTTTTCTTGATGCATATTCCTCCAGCTCCCTAAAAAACCAAATGTAACGTGACTTTATATGAATAAAATTGGCAATGTCGACCCATTTTTTAAAATGGTCGGATTGGGTAGTCTTTTTATCTCAGACGAGTTAGCTAATAAATACTATTGAGGCCAAATTTATGTAAAGATTGATATCTCAATAAAACAAAATGATTAAGATTCTATGTAATGCTTCTGAAAGTTTTATATAACCTTCTTTCCACGGATGACAGCTCCGGCCTCTCCTTGGAGTACCATGTACTTTGCACCCCCAAGGAATAAACCCGTAGGGGCGAGGGTACCTACTTCATTAAATTCATTAATAATGCCTTTCATCTCCTCTGATTTAAACTGCAAAAGAAATTACTATTGAGTTTCAAAAAATTCAGGTGTTACCAATCTTAAGGAAAACAATTTTGGAGTTAGGGCCGAGACTCGAGATGCACTTCGTTAGACATATACCAATAAGGTCATAAGAAAAAAGTAAAGAAACGGATTTCCAAACCATAAAAATTTGCGAAATCGCATTATATACCAAATATCTAGACATCTAATACACATATAGTCAAATGAATTGTATCATTTCAGTTCGCATATATACTTATTCAACATGTTTCTAAGTTTGATTTTTGATAACACTCCCAACAAAAAGATCTCTTCTATTCAAAGACGTGAATCGCAAAGCAAAAACAGTCGCATGAATCTAAAAACACATCTTGGGATTAAGATGTTTAAGCTATTAGTATGATCACATTTAGGCATATGCACATATAACAACGCAAAAACACAATAACATGCATGATCAATATTAGGCCTATATAACATAACAAATAAATTATGAATCATAGCTTAATGAGTTTTAATTTGATTGAACTACATTTATATAAATTTAGGCTTATACACAATTTGTAAGGCAAAAACATTATAACTACTAGTTTAACATGTTTGAATTACAATGATCAAACTATAGTTACATGACCAAATTCAGCTTCATACATTAGCAAATCCAAAACGTTACACGATTATCAAACTAGCATTAGACAATCAAGATAACTAATCGTTCATCCAACATTGTTTTGAACGAATGAAGATAAAACATAAATAAAACGGTGAAATGAATTACCTCAGGAAACTTATCACTCTTAGCCCAAACGGTACCATCTAGGCCAAGAATAGCGGCAGCGGTGAGATGCTGACCAGTGCCCTCAATATCACACATCAAATGGTCATCAACGTAAGTTTGCCACGACATTTTCGATTGCTAAGTTTGTATCTATGATTGAAATATGAAAATGAGAGATGAAAAGATGGTTGATGTTATTAAGGCTACTTAAATAAAAAGAAATGAATGAATAAGATTATTTCAAGAGAAACGGTCTTTTTTTAGTCCATTCATTTACCGTTTCTTACGCCCATATTTTTTGTCGGAAATTTTCAACCTTCAAAATGTAATTTATAAACGTAATTAAGGTAAATTAATATTTTTTATAATCTTATAATCTTTGAAAAGAGTAAATTGCAAAAATCTTCCCTGTGGTTTGGCCAACATGCATGTTTCGTCCCTGCCTTTTTAGTCCTTACCTTTTTGAAAGTGCAAACTCTGTCTTGTGGGAAATTTACGAATGCAATTTGTGACAACTGCCAAAATAGGGAGCCGTTTTATAAAACCCGCATTACATTTATAAAATAAATATGGAATTTCTGAAAAATTTATTGTGACGAGATATTTTACCAATGTTGGTATTTGATTTAATCGTACGATGTATATGGGATTTAGTTATTTAATTATGGTTTGGTTTGATTCGGTCGTGATGAATTATTTTTGAGATCGTTATTGTTGGCACTACTTTGACTCCGGCACTAGGTTGACCTAACAAGTTAATTATATTTTTATGGAATTCGGATATTTTATTATTTTTGGAATGGGTTCGGTTGGAAAAAGTGATTGATTTTAAAGGTTTCGGGTTTGGCCCGTGTGTTTATTTGGGACTACTTAGCCCACTACTATCACTAATAATAATAATAAAACAAAAAAATTTTTTTTTTTTCCTAACTACTATGAATCGTCCTTGTGTGTGAACCGACCCCCACAAAACCCCTCACCACTTTACTCTTTTCCCTCTCTCTCTCAAGATACCATCTCCAAACCCTAACCACCCTTAGCCGCCGCCCCTTTAGCCGGCTGCCACCACCTCACCGCCGCTCCATCAATATCAACACCACCATAAAACGACTCTCCATTCCATCTTCTACTCGATCTATCATAGCACGCGCCCTAAATCCCTTATTTACCATTCGATTTCACCTCAAATTCGTCATTTCTTGTTGTGGTATTGAAGATCCATTCGAGTTAGTTTGGTGGATGAAGGTAGGCCGAGTTTTTGACTCGGGTTTGTGTTCAACTCGTGACCTTGAGTCACGGTTTTCTTTTGTTTCGGGTTCCATGGATTTGGAAACAAGATTTTTGGGTTTTGAAGAAAATGGTTAAAAGATGATGTTTGGTATCCGGGTGGGTCGATTGGGATCCGATTTGGTGGAAGGATTTCTTGATTGAATGGTTATCTTGGTTGGATTGGTGCTCGGATTGAGCATAACCGAGACCCTCGAGGTCTCGGAGTCGGTTTTTGTGGCTTGTTTTGTCGAGCCGAGAGCCATTGGGGTCCTCCCCAATCCATCTTGTTGTTGTTGTTTGATGTTGCCGAGACCCTAAGGGTCCGTTTGGCTTGAGATGGCTCGAATGGGAGCAAGATCGCGACCCCTTGGGTCCGGTCGAATGTGTTGAGTTTATTTTGACCCTTGTGGTCGTTTGGTATTTGGCCGAACACCCCCCAAGGGGCTGTTTTGGTTCGAGCAAGCTCAAAGAGCTAGCCGAGACTCATTAGTCTCGGGTGTGGCTCCATTTCATGTCTTGAGCTTATGGTTGACCCGGGTTGACTTGGTAACCCAACCCGCCTATACTTGGTATCGGATAATATATGTACTTGTGATTATTTATTCGTGTGATGTTTACGATTTGGACTTTTGGTTTATTATGTTGGACGCGTTGCGGTATCTTTTGATTTTGAGTATATTTGGAGATGTGTTGACGAAAGTGAATTGGGGACCGTTGTGATACGGTTATTAGATGACGGAGATAGGTTAGTCGGGTGCCGTAGTCGGACCCTCATGTTGTAGCACGTGGATTTGTGATTGTTTGGACGGAGTTATTATATTTATTATTATGACTTGGTATTGTATTTGGACTTGGACTATGAGCCGAGGGTCATGACTCGGACATTGGACCAAATTCTATGACTCGATAAATCTTTAAAGGTTGATATTAAAAATAAAACTCGTAATAATATTATTAAGAATATAATCGTTTATATACGTATATGGACGTGTTAAGCGTATATATATATATATATATATATATATATATATATATATATATATATATATATATATATATATATATATATATATATATATATATATATATATATATATATATATGCGTATATTAATAATAAAACGATCACGAGTAAACGTATAATAATAAAGCCATAGTTATTACACTATGAAAATGGTGCAATAAATGTCGAGATATTATTATAAATAATAACCATATAAATAATGACGAATTTTACGTCGAATAACTAACAACTAAAAACGTGATTTTATTTATAAATTAGAAACTTATCGAGTTATACGAATTTTTGGGTCTTTAAAGTCCAAGTGGGCTTTATATTGTGACTTTGTGTTGTCACGGATATATGACGGTTAATATAAACATTTTATATATCGAATGACTTATTCTAGATCGAGTTATTTGACGATATAAAATGGATATATTAATGGGCATCGTATCCCACGACGCCCATAGGATGTGGTATATATTTTAGGGTAATGAATTACTATATGTCTCGTGGAATTTGGCCGATTCGACGATATATATAGGGAATTCATTGGGCTACGACATATACCAAATAGAAACTTATGTGCAATGTGTTTTAAGTTGGGTATAATTTTGGAACGATATGTTACGTAAATAAGTATGGGAGATTATCAAATCGACGGATTTAATAAGCTTCGATAATTATTTAAATAATGTGTTGGGCTAATATTAGACCTATAGTTATCTTGTTATTGGTTCTTTGTTGAGACTTTTTGGTTGTGTTGTGTCGACCCTCCACCCGTATGGATATCAAACGTCGAATTTCAAATGAATATGAAGTAAATTCGAGAAATGTATATTTTGGAAAGTAAAATGAATTACGTTCGGGAATGGGAATATTTGATTTTGAGGAAATGTTTTCTGAACGGGTTTAATATTGATAGGAAGTGCCGAGTCAGTAGTCGCCGTTACGTGAGTTGCTTGAGATTTACTTACGTCTTTCTTCTATCGTTTCTTTTGAGGATTCTGGACTTGAGGTGAGTCATAGCCCCACTTTTACTCTTGAACTTTGTTTTTAATACTTGGGGTGAGAAACATGCAAATGCTTTATGTGGACTATTATCGCTTTTTGTTTTCAAAACTTGCTATGCTTATAGAACTAGGTAGAGCGAGGCCTAGACTAAATCTAGGTAAGCTATTGATTTGGTTATAGAGCGAGGCCTAGACTAGATCTAGGTAAGTTATTGATTTGGTTGTTGAGCGAGGCCTAGTCCCCGAACTAGGTAAGCTATTGGATTGATTATAGAGCGAGGCCTAGACTTGAGCTAGGTAAGCTATTGATTGGATTGATTTGAGCTATAGCGTGCACCTATAGGGATGATTTGATTTGGTTGGTTTATTTTGGTTGGATGAGTGAGCCCTAGTCTAGCTAGCAAGCGTTTTGCGTATATGTCCACTATATTGAATTAAGAATCTAAACCTATGATCTCACCAGCGAAAGCTGACTTTTAGCACGTTTTCTCAGGTAATTAAGTGATGCTCTGCGGATGCTTGGGATTGGAGGCTTGGCATTTGGCACTGGTTATGGATCTATGTTTTCTAAAACTCTGATATTTATTGGGGACCTATATTTATTTTTCTTTGGGCCTGACTTTGGATGATTTTGGGATAATGTAAACTTTGAAACCTCGTGTGGTTGTACTTTATTATGTTTACTTTATCTCGTTCTTTTATGTCTTGTGTTTGGATACCAATCCCCGTAGCACCCCGAAAGCTTGTTAAGTCTTCCGCTGTATCAAATTTTGGGGGTGTTACCGATTGGTATCAGAGCCAAGGTTATAGAGAACTAGGTAAATAGACACCTAAACTATAACCGGTTTTTATAGAAAACGATCCCCAACCATTGCCCGCCAGCCCGTCAAGCCGAAGCATCATTGTTTATTATTGAGGTATTATGAGATACTTGAGATGATTAGCGATTTGGGAATTCTTGAGATGATTTGAGGTTTTGAGGATTTATTGATATAGTGATATGAAGGCGTTTTGAGGAATTTTATGTGTTCTGAGGGATTTTATGACTTAATTGTTTTGAGAATGGTTTTAGTAATGCGGTATTTAAATCTTTCTTGATTTTATATGATTTGGAATTATATGATGATTATTGGATATGGTATTTTGAATTCGCGGTTTAGTGGTTTTGAAACACTTACACCTACCCTACGCCGTTGTCACAGACTATGGCCTCCCATATGCCTGATGTCGTCGAGGACATCCTTACTGCACCAGTTTTACCTGCACAGTTCACTATGGCATCTGATGACCCTTACCAGATGGCCATGTCTTCAGCTATTGTATCACAGGCAGCTTCTACTTCAGCACTACCTGCTGCATCTACGCAGGGGCCCTCATCTTCTCTAGGGCTCCCTGGTACATCGAGGCAGCTTACTCTTCATCAGGCTTTGGCTCGTGTGGCACCACGCTTTGCCCACCGAGCTACGGCACGCATGTCGGTACGCCCTACTCCATCACCTTTACAGATTGATGCTCATTCTCTTCTGTCTGAGGCGCCACCCACATCATTGCGTCGTCGTCCTAGATCACCTACTACATCCCCACATGGTTCACCTAGTAGGAGACGACGAGTGATGAGGTACTCTTCCGATGAGGAGGAGGAGTACGAGGGTGAGGATGAGACTGATGACCCTGAGCAGGAGGATGACCCTCAGGAGGCTGAGCAGGGTGATGATGATGACCCTGAGGAGGAGGATGACCCTCAGGAGGATGAGATGCCTGATGATGATGATGAGTTAGTACCACCAGCTCAGGCTGAGGAGCCTGATTCACCTGTACACCCGATTGAGCCTGATTCACCTGATCATCCGTTCTTGTTTGAGTTGCCACCTGGTAGTCCCGTTGAGTCGGATGCATCTTCTGAGATTTCTGCTGAGCATGCAGAGTTGGGTGAGATTGGCAGGTTGTGGGCTCGGATTACTGAGCTTAGTGAGAGAGTTGCACGTGTATCTGATCGACTTGAGAGGGTTATTGGAGAGTTTTTAGCGGACTTGAGAGTTGATTTGACTGTCGTGGTGGGCAGGACTACGGAGTTGAGGAGAGTTTTGATGGATGTTCACGAGCATATCGATAGTTTGCAGCGAGGATTTGTTACTGCTCGTGAGGCCGACTGCAAGCTATGGCAAAGGAATGCCGAGCTAGAGAAGGAGGTGGTTGACCTCAAGAGAGACCGAGACACCCATAGCGTGGAGTTGGGATCGTTATGGAGGGATCTTGATGGCTTGAGACAGGAGTTGAGGAGTCTCCGCCAGCCACGTGGCTAGTTGCTCGGGTTATGTTGTCTTGTTGCTTTCTTAACCGAGGAGTATTCGGTTAGAAAAGCTATTTATCATATTTTGATGTATTTTGTTCAGTAGTCGTCTCTTGTAGAACGATTAGTACGTTTTGTGTTATCCGTTAGTTGGAACGATGTTAGATCACTATTGTATGGTTGATGGTTATTAGTATATGGTATTATGTGATTTTGGGTGTTATGGAAATTGAGTCCTTATCCGTTTTATTGATGTTCCATGGTGTATTGTTGCTATTCTTTCCGTGACTTGGCTTCGTTGATTTAATTCTTGTTGAGCATATGATAAGTCCTATCGGAGACTCACAAACTTACATGATGTTTCAGATCAATGGCCCCACGAAGAAACCCGGTTAGAGCTACCAGAACTGGACCTGCAACGGCTACCCCTAGTCGTCGAGGGCGCCGTCCTACTCGAAATGTTGAAACCCCTACTCCTGATAACCTGGACACCACTAACCGCAACAACAGGAATCAAAATGTTGATGTTCAGGGAGACAATGATCATGTTCCACTTAATGCACCTACTGTGGATCAAGCAATGATCAACCAACTTGTGGAGCAACGAGTTGCTGAGCTACTAGCTGAGTCAAATCATTCCAACAATTCTGCTGGAACTTTCCCACCTGTTCGTGCTAATGGATGTCACTACAAGGAGTTTAAGATTTGTGGACCAATTGAGTTTGGTGGAACCGAAGGAGTGGTTTACTTAGTTAGGTGGATTGAGAAGACTGAGTCTGTGTTCAATGTCAGTGGTTGTGCGGAGAATGCGAAAGTTAAGTTTGCTTCTTTTACCTTCAAGGATGAAGCCTTAACTTGGTGGAACAATTACCGCAACTCAGTTGGGAGTGATGTGGCTTATGCTATGACTTGGGAGCAATTTAAGTCTTTGCTGATTCAGACTTACTGCCCAAGGAATGAGATTAAGAAATTAGAAATTGAGTTCTGGAACCACAAGGTGAAAGGTACCGATATGGCAACTTACAATCGCCGTTATCGAGAGTTGGCCTTACTCTGTCCCGATATGGTTAGAACTGAAACCCAAAAGATTGAGAGGTATACCGATGGATTGCTGGTAGCTACCAGGAATGATGTGATATCTGCTAAGCCTGCAAACATACATGAGGCTATCACTATCGCTCAACAATTGATGGACTCTTTGGAATTGGAAGAAGCTGAGAAGGATAAGAATGGAAAGAGAAAGAGGGATGATCACTCTAAGGGTAATGATCGTCGAAACAAGCGACAAACAACTGCTAGAGCTTATGCCATGGGAGATGGAGACAAGAAGAACTACAATGGAGATGCGCCCAAATGTAACCGATGTTACAAGCATCATTCTGGTCGATGTACGGTAATGTGCAAGAATTGCTCTAAGATGGGACACATAGCTAAGGATTGTAGAGCTCGACCACTTGCTATGGTTCAAGCTACTCCTGAAACTATGAGCAAAGCGAATGTTACTTGCTATGGATGTGGAAAGAAAGGGCATTATCGGAATGAATGTAGGGAATCGTGGAACCGAGGAAATCAAGGATCGGGTGGTAATGGGTACAACAATGGAAACCGTGGAGCTGGAGGAAACCGTGGACGACAAGATAATGGGGACCAACGTGTGGAAGCTGGAGTTGCTCATGGGAGAGTGTATGCACTCGGGAACGAGAGGGGAGAAGATCCGAACGTCGTTACTGGTACGTTCCTTCTCAATAATCATTATGCTTCCATACTATTTGATACTGGTGCCGATAAGAGTTTTGTGTCCACTAAGTTTGCACCCTTACTTGAGAAACCCCCGATGGCCCTAGGAATTGGTTATGATGTAGAGTTAGCTAATGGAAACATAGAAAGAATTAAGACCATCATTCGTGGATGCACGTTGAATTTTCTGAACCGTCCTTTCAACATAGATCTTCTACCCGTCACATTAGGTAGTTTTGATGTCATTATCGGCATGGATTGGTTGTCGAAGTATCGTGCCCATATAATCTGTGATGAGAAGATTGTGCGGGTACCTTACGGCAAGGAGATTCTGAGCATACCAGGAGATAGAAAGGATTTGAGAGGCCCATCCAGATTAGCGGTCATATCTTGCACTAAGTTGCCGAAGTTAGTGGAGAAAGGAAATTACCTTTTCTTGGCCCAAATTTCTGAGAAAGGAGAGAAGGAGAAGAAGGAAAAGTGCATTGGAGATGTACCTATAGTTCGTAATTTTTCGGATGTGTTTCCCGATGATTTGCCGGGAATTCCGCCTACTAGACAAGTGGAATTTCAGATTGAGTTGATACCTGGTGCTGCACCTGTAGCACGAGAGCCTTATCGTCTTGCACCTACTGAACTGGAAGAATTATCTAAACAATTAGCGGAATTAGCCGAGAAGGGATTCATAAGACCGAGTTCTTCACCTTGGGGAGCCCCGGTCTTATTTGTGAAGAAGAAGGATGGATCGTTCCGAATGTGCATTGATTATCGAGAGTTGAACAAGTTAACGGTGAAGAATAGATACCCGTTACCGAGGATCGATGATTTGTTCGATCAACTTCAAGGATCGAGTGTGTATTCGAAGATCGATTTGAGATCGGGATATCATCAGCTTCGAGTGTGCGAGGAAGATATTCCGAAAACGGCTTTCAGAACCCGTTACGGGCATTACGAGTTTCAGGTGATGCCATTTGGGTTGACTAACGCCCCGGCGATATTCATGGATCTCATGAATCGGGTGTGTAAGCCTTACTTAGATAAGTTTGTGATTGTGTTCATCGATGACATTCTGATATACTCGAAGAGCGAGAAAGAACATGAGGAGCATCTGAGACTTATCTTAGAATTGCTCAGGAAGGAGAAACTGTATGCCAAGTTTTCGAAATGTGAATTTTGGATTCCGAAGGTACAATTTCTAGGTCATGTAATTGATCGACAAGGAGTTCATGTGGATCCTGCTAAGATTGAGGCGATTAAAGATTGGGCTGCACCTACGACACCAACAGAAGTTCGTCAATTTTTGAGATTAGCCGGTTACTACCGAAGATTCATTGAGGGATTTTCGAAGGTAGCAAAACCGTTGACCAAATTGACTCAAAAGAGTGTTAAGTATGAATGGGGAGATAAGGAAGAGGAAGCCTTTCAGTTACTTAAGGAGATGTTGTGTAGTGCCCCTATTTTGGCATTACCCGAAGGTAACGAGGATTTCGTCGTCTATTGTGACGCTTCACATAAAGGTTTAGGAGCTGTGTTGATGCAACGAGAGAAAGTGATAGCTTATGCTTCCCGACAGCTCAAGAAGCATGAGACGAACTACACCACCCATGATTTGGAGTTAGGTGCTGTGGTTTTTGCTTTGAGAATATGGAGACATTACTTGTATGGAACCAAGTGTGTAGTGTTTACTGATCACAAAAATCTGCAACACATTCTGAACCAAAAAGAGCTTAACATGAGGCAGCGACGATGGATTGAGTTGCTAAGCGATTACGACTGTGAAATTCGCTACCATCCTGGTAAGGCAAACGTTGTTGCTGATGCTCTTAGCCGAAAAGAGAGAATTCCACCATTACGAGTTAGGTCATTAGGAATGACTATCGTATCGCCATTACCGTCTCAATTATTGGAAGCCCAAACGGAAGCATTGAAAGCAGAAAATAAACCTGCTGAGAATATATTTGGGATGGCAGAAAATGAGAAAGGATTTGCTAAGCGCTCCGATGGAGTGTTATGTTTTGGAGAACGAAGCTGGGTACCATTGTATGGAGGGATTCGAGAATTGATTATGCATGAGTCGCATAAGTCAAAGTACTCCATTCATCCTGGGTCGGACAAAATGTACCAGGATTTGAAGAAATTATATTGGTGGCCAAATATGAAGGCAGACATAGCAGTATATGTTAGTAAGTGCTTGACCTGCTCTAAGGTTAAAGCTGAGCATCAAAGACCGTCAGGATTGTTGACGCAGCCAGAACTCCCGGTTTGGAAGTGGGAGCGAATTACGATGGACTTTATTACCAAATTACCAAAGACAGCTAGCGGTTGCGACGCTATATGGGTAATTGTGGATCGATTGACTAAGTCTGCTCATTTCCTAGCAATTAGCGAAGATGATAGTGTGGAAAAACTTGCGAGGTTGTATGTGAAGGAGATTGTTTCTCGTCATGGAGTTCCGATATCGATTATTTCGGATCGGGACAGCCGTTTCACGTCAGCGTTGTGGCGGTCACTTCAAACCGCTTTGGGGACGAGACTTGATATGAGTACTGCATATCATCCCCAAACCGATGGTCAAAGTGAGAGAACTATCCAAACTTTAGAGGATATGCTTCGTGCATGCATCATAGACTTTGGTAAGGGCTGGGAGAAGTATCTGCCCCTTGCGGAGTTCTCCTACAATAATAGCTACCACACAAGTCTTAAGGCTGCACCATTCGAAGCTTTGTATGGTCGAAAATGCCGTTCGCCTATTGGTTGGGCAGAAGTTGGAGATAGCCAACTCACAGGCCCTGAGCTTATTTTGGAAACTACAGAGAAAGTAACGCAAATTCGAGATCGACTGCAAGCAGCTAGAGATAGGCAGAAAAGCTACGCTGATCAGAGGCGTAAACCCCTAGAATTCCAGGTTGGAGACAGAGTTACGTTGAAGGTCTCGCCTTGGAAGGGTGTGATACGTTTTGGGAAACGTGGGAAACTGAATCCCCGCTACATTGGACCATTTCTTATTCTGGAAAGGATTGGGCCCGTAGCGTATCGTTTGGAATTACCTTTGGAACTGAGTAAAGTTCATGATGTGTTTCATGTTAGTAATCTGAAGAAATGCCTTTCAGAGGAAACACCAGTTATACCTATCAAGGACATTCGTGTGGACGAAAGTTTGAATTTCGTGGAAGAGCCGATTGAGATAATGGATAGAGAGATCAAACGACTAAAGAGGAGTCGTATTCCGCTCATCAAAGTTCGTTGGAATTCGCGGCACGGACCGGAATTTACGTGGGAACGTGAGGATGAGTTTCGGAAAAGATATCCGAAGTTATTCACTTCGTAGATGGGTCATTTCGAGAGAAACCCGGGACGGGTTCCTTCTGAGGCTGGGAGGATGTGACAACTGGCAAAATAGGGAGCCGTTTTATAAAACCCGCATTACATTTATAAAATAAATATGGAATTTCTGAAAAATTTATTGTGACGAGATATTTTACCAATATTGGTATTTGATTTAATCGTACGATGTATATGGGATTTAGTTATTTAATTATGGTTTGGTTTGATTCGGTCGTGATGAATTATTTTTGAGATCGTTATTGTTGGCACTACTTTGACTCCGGCACTAGGTTGACCTAACAAGTTAATTATATTTTTATGGAATTCGGATATTTTATTATTTTTGGAACGGGTTCGGTTGGAAAAAGTGATTGATTTTAAAGGTTTCGGGTTTGGCCCGTGTGTTTATTTGGGACTACTTAGCCCACTACTATCACTAATAATAATAATAAAACAAAATTTATTTTATTTTTATTTTTTTCCTAACTACTATGAATCGTCCTTGTGTGTGAACCGACCCCCACAAAACCCCTCACCACTTTACTCTTTTCCCTCTCTCTCTCAAGATACCATCTCCAAACCCTAACCACCCTTAGCCGCCGCCCCTTTAGCCGGCTGCCACCACCTCACCGCCGCTCCATCAATATCAACACCACCATAAAACGACTCTCCATTCCATCTTCTACTCGATCTATCATAGCACGCGCCCTAAATCCCTTATTTACCATTCGATTTCACCTCAAATTCGTCATTTCTTGTTGTGGTATTGAAGATCCATTCGAGTTAGTTTGGTGGATGAAGGTAGGCCGAGTTTTTGACTCGGGTTTGTGTTCAACTCGTGACCTTGAGTCACGGTTTTCTTTTGTTTCGGGTTCCATGGATTTGGAAACAAGATTTTTGGGTTTTGAAGAAAATGGTTAAAAGATGATGTTTGGTATCCGGGTGGGTCGATTGGGATCCGATTTGGTGGAAGGATTTCTTGATTGAATGGTTATCTTGGTTGGATTGGTGTTCGGATTGAGCATAACCGAGACCCTCGAGGTCTCGGAGTCGGTTTTTGTGGCTTGTTTTGTCGAGCCGAGAGCCATTGGGGTCCTCCCCAATCCATCTTGTTGTTGTTGTTTGATGTTGCCGAGACCCTAAGGGTCCGTTTGGCTTGAGATGGCTCGAATGGGAGCAAGATCGCGACCCCTTGGGTCCGGTCGAATGTGTTGAGTTTATTTTGACCCTTGTGGTCGTTTGGTATTTGGCCGAACACCCCCCCAAGGGGCTGTTTTGGTTCGAGCAAGCTCAAAGAGCTAGCCGAGACTCATTAGTCTCGGGTGTGGCTCCATTTCATGTCTTGAGCTTATGGTTGACCCGGGTTGACTTGGTAACCCAACCCGCCTATACTTGGTTTCGGATAATATATGTACTTGTGATTATTTATTCGTGTGATGTTTACGATTTGGACTTTTGGTTTATTATGTTGGACGCGTTGCGGTATCTTTTGATTTTGAGTATATTTGGAGATGTGTTGACGAAAGTGAATTGGAGACCGTTGTGATACGGTTATTAGATGACGGAGATAGGTTAGTCGGATGCCGTAGTCGGACCCTCATGTTGTAGCACGTGGATTTGTGATTGTTTGGACGGAGTTATTATATTTATTATTATGACTTGGTATTGTATTTGGACTTGGACTATGAGCCGAGGGTCATGACTCGGACATTGGACCAAATTCTATGACTCGATAAATCTTTAAAGGTTGATATTAAAAATAAAACTCGTAATAATATTATTAAGAATATAATCGTTTATATACGTATATGGACATGTTAAGCGTATATATATATATATATATATATATATATATATATATATATATATATATATATATATATATATATATATATATATATATATAGTGTAACTTTCAAACGAGAACCATTTTAACTGCGAGAACTGAAAGAACCACCAAAAACATACATGCACGCCTTCAATAATTGTATTTTTGCACATATGTTTTAAAAACAACACATATGCTTTAAAAAAACATAGTTGTTCTAAAGAATTTGATAAGAAATTGAAAATACAAAATTTTTCTTTGAATGTGTGCATGTATGTTCTTATAAGACGTGCAACGACAATATTGCGGTCGTGGGTAAGGTTTTTGTGAAAAAAGATGATGAGTTCATAATGATATTGAAGAACATAGGTGGATGCTTACGATTATTGATGATTTGCATGTATTTTTATTTTATTTTAAAAGGCGTGCATACATGTTTTTTGTGGTTCTCTCAGTTCTCGCAGATAAAATGGTTCTCGTAAGAAAGTCCCCCTATATATATATATATATATATATATATATATATATATATATATATATATATATATATATATATATATATATATATATATAAATGCGTATATTAATAATAAAACGATCACGAGTAAACGTATAATAATAAAGCGATAGTTATTACACTATGAAAATGGTGCAATAAATGTCGAGATATTATTATAAATAATAACCATATAAATAATGACGAATTTTACGTCGAATAACTAACAACTAAAAACGTGATTTTATTTATAAATTAGAAACTTATCGAGTTATACGAATTTTTGGGTCTTTAAAGTCCAAGTGGGCTTTATATTGTGACTTTGTGTTGTCACGGATATATGACGGTTAATATAAACATTTTATATATCGAATGACTTATTCTAGATCGAGTTATTTGACGATATAAAATGGATATATTAATGGGCATCGTATCCCACGACGCCCATAGGATGTGGTATATATTTTAGGGTAATGAATTATTATATGTCTCGTGGAATTTGGCCGATTCGACGATATATATAGGGAATTCATTGGGCTACGACATATACCAAATAGAAACTTATGTGCAATGTGTTTTAAGTTGGGTATAATTTTGGAACGATATGTTACGTAAATAAGTATGGGAGATTATCAAATCGACGGATTTAATAAGCTTCGATAATTATTTAAATAATGTGTTGGGCTAATATTAGACCTATAGTTATCTTGTTATTGGTTCTTTGTTGAGACTTTTTGGTTGTGTTGTGTCGACCTTCCACCCGTATGGATACCAAACGTCGAATTTCAAATGAATATGAAGTAAATTCGAGAAATGTATATTTTGGAAAGTAAAATGAATTACGTTCGGGAATGGGAATATTTGATTTTGAGGAAATGTTTTCTGAACGGGTTTAATATTGATAGGAAGTGCCGAGTCAGTAGTCGCCGTTACGTGAGTTGCTTGAGATTTACTTACGTCTTTCTTCTATCGTTTCTTTTGAGGATTCTGGACTTGAGGTGAGTCATAGCCCCACTTTTACTCTTGAACTTTGTTTTCAATACTTGGGGTGAGAAACGTGCAAATGCTTTATGTGGACTATTATCGCTTTTTGTTTTCAAAACTTGCTATGCTTATAGAACTAGGTAGAGCGAGGCCTAGACTAAATCTAGGTAAGCTATTGATTTGGTTATAAAGCGAGGCCTAGACTAGATCTAGGTAAGCTATTGATTTGGTTGTTGAGCGAGGCCTAGTCCCCGAACTAGGTAAGCTATTGGATTGATTATAGAGTGAGGCCTAGACTTGAGCTAGGTAAGCTATTGATTGGATTGATTTGAGCTATAGCGTGCACCTATAGGGATGATTTGATTTGGTTGGTTTATTTTGGTTGGATGAGTGAGCCCTAGTCTAGCTAGCAAGCGTTTTGCGTATATGTCCACTATATTGAATTAAGAATCTAAACCTATGATCTCACCAGCGAAAGCTGACTTTTAGCACGTTTTCTCAGGTAATTAAGTGATGCTCTGCGGATGCTTGGGATTGGAGGCTTGGCATTTGGCACTGGTTATGGATCTATGTTTTCTAAAACTCTGATATTTATTGGGGACCTATATTTATTTTTCTTTGGGCCTGACTTTGGATGATTTTGGGATAATGTAAACTTTGAAACCTCGTGTGGTTGTACTTTATTATGTTTACTTTATCTCGTTCTTTTATGTCTTGTGTTTGGATACCAATCCTCGTAGCACCCCGAAAGCTTGTTAAGTCTTCCGCTGTATCAAATTTTGGGGGTGTTACACAATTTTCGTCCCTAACCAAAATAAAATGACTAAAATGATCATTCTCTCTATATTATTAAAGAGAAGATAAGGGTAATTTAATCATTTCACTCTGGCCAGGGACGACAATTGCACTCTTAAGTTCCTTAGGACGTTGCGTGTACTTTCTAAAAGATAAGGACGAAATATTCAATTTGACCAAATCACATGGACGCCTTTTGCAATTTACTCTTTGGAAAATGCATATATTCTAATTATATTAAAAACGGATGAGAGTTTCTCGCTTCGAGTCTGGGACTAAGAATTGTACTAACTCGCCGTTAAGAAAAAAACAAAAACATAAAAACAAAAACAAAAACAAAAAAAAACAAAAAAAAAAAAAAAAAAAAACAAAAAAAAAAAAAACTGTATACATTTTACTTATTACTTGATAATAAAAATTATCACGGAAGTTTGAGTCAAGTTCTTATAAACTTCAGCAGTTTGAACTTGTTATCCGTAAAGCTGGATGTGAAACAAGTTTTGTTTGCGCTTTGCAGCCTTAGTTTCACATCAAGAGCCCCTAACTCGAGATATGATTTTACATCTAACAGAAAGTACCCGAAAATTGATATTTAGATGCTAAACATGCAGCTTTCGCAATTGATACAGTTAACGGTACATGTTTACAACATTCGGCTACCATACATACTACCCTTATCATACAAAACTAGGGAAGATGCTACAACTACCCAAAAATACATACCGAAACAAATAGTCTCTTCAGACATAACACAACATGGCGGTTTACAGAGATCGGATCAACATGAGAACGGTAACAAGTAGAAAATAAGGGCTCGGGAGTGAAAACTCTCTTTGCCCTGACGAAGGTGTTGCATTTGCAGTCACATTACTTGCAGCAGCCGCTTTCTTGCCCCTGCGAAAATTTGTACCACATTATTAGCATAAAAATACTACCAAATAATCAAAACAAGAAAAGGTTTTTAATGACATTTGATGCTTTTTTACGTACCCGGCTGCCATGTACAAGCAATTGTCGTAACCTGTCCATACAACAATCAGCGATTAAAACTTAAAGAAGAAAAAAGAAACAGGCTCACAGAAGACGGAAACCATACTTCATTATAGAATTTGCATAACGGAAATCGTGTTTGTTGCTTGGGAAATCACAGAAATCTAGCCTTATCGATACTATTTGCATAACGATCTCTAATACACTATATGCTTTCACTTTCGCTCACTCACCCGTTACCCTTTTAGGGACACAGCGTGATTCAATACTTACTTGAAGTACCAAAACGGAAATTATGCAAACGACAAATTATGCAAACGACAAATTATGCAAAAAGTAACAAGGAATGATTTCCATAATTTTCAGCAAACCACAAGGGCAATCTGTAATCAACTCCAAGTTATCTGTTATACAAGAACACAAGGAAAGGAAAGTATGCTTACTTGGATTCTGGTTCGTTTTGAAACCCGCTCCTCCAAAGCTACACGCGATATCAGTAGCTCCATTTTGCTGATAATAACTATTAAAGGCATAAGAAGCATGTGACACAATACTATCGGGTTGAAAGCAAGGTTGGCTAGGCTGAATAGGTGAACAATCCACATTCCCGGAACTACAAGCCCAATCCAACCCATTTCTCAAATCAGCTTCCGTAGCATTAGGTGAAGCAATACACCAAGAAGTAGTATCATTTCCATTTGTATTCGTGAAATTGCTACCCGTATTCACATCCACCGTACCCTTGCCCGTAAAATCAATATTATAAACACTTGTTTGATCTGGATAATATAAACCCCAGTTTCTTTCTGAATCCATACCGGGCTTCCGGTTCTCGTTAAACAACGAAAAGATGTAAACATCTAGCTCTTCTCCAGGCTTAGCTGGTGTACCGGTGTTATTGATCACGTGGCAGATCAAATTTGTGTTATAAGTTTGTGCGTTTTCGGGTGTTGCAGCAGTTTCTTTAGGGGAACCTTTTGATGGCCACCCGGTTTCAGTGACCATTACTTGTATGGTTTTGAAATTTAGACCCATTAAAGCGAAGTAAATCGAGTCAACTTGTGCATCAAACATGTTGGTGTAGAGTAAGCCCGTGTTTGGATCAATGACTTCATTTGAAGACTCGAATAAAGCATAGTCTAAAGAAACATTATTCGTTGAATCCCTGTACGCGTAGTACGGATACAAGTTAACCAAAAAAGGCGAATGCTTGTCAGCAAGAAACTCAAGTAACGGTTTCAAGAAACCCGCGTGCTTACTATTAAAAGCACCAGCTGAAGGTGGGTAGGATCGAGACAAAACACCTAAAGAATGGGTTGTCGAAACTTTAATCTTCCGATGTAAACCCGCTTTTCTAAGGGAGTTATAGACATTCGTCATGGCAGGAACGACCATAGATGATACGTTATCAGGGGCTTCAGTGACTTCTGCACCAACAGTTATGTGTGTGATCTTAGTAGCAGGATAGTATGGGAGGATGCTGTTTTTTAGCCAGGTGTCGGCGTTTGTTTGGAATTGGGAAAATGGTAAAAGGTCGGAGTTTGGGATTCCAATCATGAGGTCAATTCCGGTGTTGGCAAAGGCTTTAAGGACTTGGATGTTGGAATCATATATTCGAACGGAGTTGATGTTCTGATTCTTAATGAGTTCTACTGCTTTATCAGGGGTCGGGAGATCATCTGCATTTCGTCCATAACATATTCCAATCGTGCTTCCATTGCATATACCTTTTTAAAGAAACAAAATTGGACAACATTTAGAAACATAAACTTTCAAATAGCTTGCTTAACAATAACCAAAGCAGAGATAAGCAGTTATATAAGCAATCCCAAACTCCCTACAAGGCATCATTGATAGTTTGATACTAAACTTTGTTAAGAAGTTTAAAATAGAACTTAATTTCTTCTCATTTATTTAAGGGAGTGTTTGGATATGTGTTTTGCAAGTGACTAAAACAGAATGAGATGATTAGTGAGGGATAGTAAGTATATGTGGGGGTATTTGGATGTACTCCTTTCAAATCTGGCCGTATAAGCAGTGTTTAGGAAAGCTTATTAAAATAGCTTGTGCTTACAGCTTATTCAAAAAAATGGGCCTATCAGCTAAGGTTAGGTTAACTTATTAGTTTATTTTCCGAGTATATCTCAAATAGCTAGTTCAAAACAGCCTAAATACGCTAATAAACATATGCTGTCTAGCTCCACACAACCACTCAAAAGAGCTTAATTGCCTAGCCCATATATCTTCTAATGGTACCAAACACAAACTTCGAACAAACTTAACCAGACAACCCCCTAAAAACTAAAATTATACTAGTAGTTAGCTAATTCAACTCCACAAACACAACAACAAGTTTGAACAAAACTCCTTAAGCCTTCATAACTTGACTAAGGGGGTGTTTGTTTCAGCTTATATAGCGGGCTTATGGCTTATTTGGTTTTGGGCTTATGTTTCATAAACTCACTTTTTGTGACATAATAAGCTTATATAAGCCGAAAAGTTTCAAAATAAGCCACAAAAAGTGAGCTTGTAAAACATGAGCCCAAAACCAAATAAGCCATAAACCGGCTATATAAGCCGAAACAAATACCCCCTAATCTGGAGTTCTTCACAATGTGCATAAATGAAACTAAGAAGCATAAGTACTTCATGCTCAAAATATAAACCAAAACATATCCCCTTTATGATCCAATGTACTATATCATTTTTACATGGGGTGTTTAAATTAGATTATTTTCTGGGCTTATCTAAGGGGGTGTTTGTTCCGGCTTATGGCTTATTTGGTTTTGGGCTTATGTTTCATAAGCTCACTTTTTGTGGCTTATTTTGAAACTTTTCGGCTTATATAAGTTTATTAGGTCATAATGAACTTATATCAGCAGAAAAGTTTCAAAGTAAGCCACAAAGTGAGCTTATGAAAGATAAGCCTAAAACCAAATAAGCAATAAGCCGGCTATATAAGATGAAACGAACACCCCCTAAATCTGGAAAAAAACTCATAAGCTAGGCTTATGAGCTTATTAAGCTTAGCTTATACATAAGGGATCTTTATTTCCAATTATCTAAAATGTGGATCCATTCTAATATCTAACCTTAAAACCAACATTCTAGAAAACACACCGACACAAATAAAACATGGTTTCTGACTTTTTAACACGGGTTTGAACTCACCGTCACACAGACTCAAACTGGGCCCACAAAATAACATAGAAACATTAACAAAAAACATAATGTAGTAAATAAAAACATACCAAGAATCATAAGCAGAAGAGAAGTAGCAAAAATCAATCTAAAAATAAACCCTCTTCCCATTTTTTCTTCTTCACCACACACACTAAAAACACACACACAGTAACACACTTATATTTTATAACTTTAACTTATTGTCTCAAAGTACACAACAACAAATTTAACCTCAAAAGATACGTTACAACGACTACTTTTTTTCTTTCTCTCTCACACACTAAAAAAAACACACACAGTGAATGGTCTCTCTTCAGAAGCTTTTTGGAGCTCGAGCTCGATAATAGTGACAAGAGATAAATGGGTTTGTGTCAGTATAAATGGGACAATGTAGTACAAGTGCTAGATTTTTCTTTTTTTTTTTTTTTTTTTTTTTTTTTTTTTTTTTAGTTAATTTAATTGCATTTGTGGTCCTCTGGTTTGGCCAAATTGCAGTTTTGGTATTTAAAACTTTAAAAGTGCAGCGATAGTCTCTATTTTGAAGTTTGCATTGCATTTTTGTCCTTGATTGGTGTGAAATGACCAAGGTTATAAAAGGCGTGAGGCGTAGCGTGAAGGCATGATCGCGCCTCAAGCCTTATGCGCCATGGCGGAGCCTTTGCGTTTCTTAAGGCGTCATTAAAGCGGCAAAAAAATATTTATAGATTTTTGTATTTTTAATTTTAGATCATATTAATCGTACTACTACCTCTGTCCCAAAATTATTGTCCCCTATTGACTTTTTCGGTCTTTCTTTCTCAACTTTGACTATAAATATTTTTGTTTGTGTTATATAATTTTTGATAATAATTATACTAAATGAAAATAGATTTAAAACTCAATCTGTACATATATTTTGTATCAAGTATCATGTAATATAAACAAAAATACTTAAAGTCAAAGTTGAAAAGTAAAGACCGAAAAAGTCAATAGGTGACAATAATTTTAGGACGGAGAGAGTATATATTAGCCCAAATTTCAAAAAAAAAAAAAAAAAAAAAAAAAAAAAAAAAAAAAAATTCAAAAAGTGGCGCCACACCTTACCAAAAGGCGCGCATTTTCTCGTTTTATTTCACGCCTTTTTGCGTCACGCTTAGATCAGCCGCCTAGGTCCATTTTGTGGCGGCGAGGCCACGTCTCACTCCTTGGCGCACCTTTTAGAACACTATAAATGACCAAATTACCCTTGCTTTTTTCTGAAGAAGGCAAATTGTATTTTAGTCATTTAACTTTATTTTGGGACCAAAAATGCAATTTAAACTTTAAAATAAAGACTATCGCTGGACTTTTAAAGTTTTGAAAACAAAAATGTAATTAGGCCAAACCACAGGGACCAGAAATTAAATTAACTCATTTTTTTATGTTTTTTAGGTAAGTAAATTCGGATTTGAAATGGGTATTGTGAAGTGGATTTGAATAAATGTCTTGAATCCAGTGTTGGAGTTGAGAAAGACTAGTGAGGGTCAAGTAAAAGGATGTCTGTTCCCCACGTATGCTGTTGCTGTTATGTATTGTTTTGTCAGCATATAATAATAATCGAATATGGAATATTGTACTGTATTGTTTAACATAGTTTTTGAATCAAAGTTAAGTATTTGGTGATTAACCAAATATCAGAAATTAACTACTCCGTAGTTGTTATGTTTGATTAATTACTTAAAAATGTAACATACTTGATTTTTTATTTTTTTTATTTTTTTTGTGTACTGAATTTTTTTTTATTGTTTATATTTAACTTTAAAATTTCGATTATTGTGTGTATTATATGACTACTAAGTCATCTAAAATAACCATTTTATCTTTCGAAATTTGAAAAAAGTATGGTTAAAATGTTCACAAAATACACACAATAATCAAAATTTGAAAGTTTACTACAAACAATAAGTAAAAAAAAAAATAGTATACACAATAATAAAAATGACAAGTATGATACATTTTCAAGTAATTAACCATTTTATGTTCATCACTTTCATAATTTTTATGTTACACTTACATTATCATTCCACACATTATATTTTACTAAACGAGTACCCGTGCATAGCAATGAGATTTATAACAACAGATAGTTATAGTGATATTTTGGTTAATGTTTTGTGTAACTATAGTTGTTTGCTGCTATAAAATCTCGTTGCTATGCATGGTTACTCATATAGTTATTTTTGAAACCTTCAATATGCATACGCCACTTTTATATAACATGTGAATAACCCATTGATATGTTCGTTAAGCAAAAGGAAAATGTTCAACTATTATCTAAAGAAAATAGTAATATTTTTTTATCTATTAATATTTTTCATTTCAATAAAATAAATTTATAAATGTTTTTTCATCATATAGATACATAATAATCTATATGAAAAAATTAAATTTTTTTATTTTTCTTAACTCAGGATTTTATTATTTACAAATTGACTTTATATAGTATAATTTATTGCTTATATATGAGTATTCATTCGAAAATAGTGGAAGGCAAAGTACATGTCATATATAAGTCATATACAAGTCTTTCATTGCCATTAATGTATTACGAAGTACCAAATTTACCACGCATTTCCTACAATTTCGAACCCCATTCAATATTTCACATATGGGGCCCTTTATCCCCATATGTGAAGGCAAAGTACAAGTCTTTCATTGCCATTAATGAGTATTCATTCGAAAATAGCGGAAGGCAAAGTACATGTCATATACAAGTCTTTCATTGCCATTAATGTATTACGAAGTACCAAATTTACCAAACATTTCCTACAATTTCGAACCCCATTCAACATTTCACATATGGGGCCCTTTATCTCCACAACCCCCCCCCCCCCCCCCCCCCATATTTTTTTTATCTCTCACCCCCTCTAATTTTTTATTTTTTTTATTTTTATAATTTTGCTAATATAAAAAAACTATAAACCTGAAAGTGCGGAACAGAAAATATAAAGTTTAATATGTCAAACGCTTAAAACTGTCAAAAATACGAAACAGAAACTGACAAAAAACTGTGTTGTACTGAAATAACATAGAGACAGAAAGGGGACAAAAGGAATATTCCCCAACTAGAGGGGTATGGTTAACACAACCCTTCACATATTTATCTCAGCTTTGACCATTTTCAACTTTCAACATTTCACATTCGACCATTTTCATTTTATATGTAATATAGATTTCATGATTTACAAATTGACTTTGTATATAATTTATTGGTTATATATGAGTTTTCATTCAGAAATAGTTGAAGAAAAAGTACATGCCATATATAAGTCGTATACAAGCCTTTTATTGCAATGAATGTATTACCAAATTTACAACAACCTTTATGTAATTTCGAATCTCATTCAACATTTCACATATTTATCTCACTTTGACCATTTTTAACTTTCAACATATCATATTTGACCATTTTCATTTTATATTTAGTATTGATGGTTATTATCAAATTATAAATATAACAAATACGCATTTTATACAAATATACCCATAATATAATCCACACACACTCACAAACATAAAGAAAATAAAAGTGGTGCGGACCACCATTATATGCAAAATTGATGCAAAAATAAAAAAAAGTGATGGTTAAGGTGTTTTGTGGAGGATCACTCGTGATGAATAGTGTGAAGAGAATAAAGTTAATATAATTTTTATTTTCTATTTATGTTTTTGTTTAAAAAAAAGTTAGTAAAAAATACTATTGAAACCATTATTTTATGAAAACTGTAATATAATTGTAAAAAGATAATTCTTAATATAAATTTATAGTCAAGTTATTTATATAAGGTTTTAAGTTAAATGTGAGAGCTAAAAGTTAATTTAATTCGTTTTTTTATTTTTAGAAAGACGTTATTTTAATTCAATATCAAATAACTGACATAAAATAAGCCGCTCTTAACTTATTTATTAAAAACTGTTTATCTATTTTGTTTAAAACAAAAAACATGTAGTGTTTGGATGGAAAAAAATGTATTTTTTTTGCTAAAAAAACTGATGAACAGAAAAACATAAAAAAAAAAAAAAAAAAAAAAAAAAAAAAAAAAAAAAAAAAAATCCAAAGCATGTCGTATACATTTGAGTGTCAAAAATGGTTGCGCGGATATCTCAATCATGTCGTATACATTTGAGTCAAAATCGTTTTTCTTTATAAATATAATCTTTGAGAGTTGATATGCACACTATCAAAAATGATGTGCATACCACAAAATCACATTAGTAATGCATATTGTATAATATCCATATGCATAATTGTGATATGCACATCACTTTTGGTGAAGTAACTAAATAAAGTTTATTTGGTGGTAATTAAGTTTTTGTTTTGGTCACATGGTGTATTCAATCATAATCATCCAATAATTATGATATATCTTGTCTCGTAATGATGATTAGGATCCTAAAATTATTTTATTCGTAGAAAAAGCATTGTTAATTACTCCTATATCTTTTTTCATGTGTCGTGTTTAGTGAATCTTTTAGCTGATGTCCATATATGACAATGTCATATCATAAAAAAAAAACTAGGATCAACACTCTCAAAATTTTGAGACTAAAGTTTTACAGCGTTAGGATCATTAATTTTTTTCAAAAAGTTTATCAAATTTGCGTATCAGTCTCGATCTCGTACGCGAAAAAGACTAAGGACACATATTGACATATACTTGTGTTTACAACGCTAAGAGGTTCGTATTTTTTGATCGAGTATCACTTGAATATTCTAACATAAGAGTTGTGTGGTTGTAGACTTGTAAATGTGTAAATGTAGACATGAATGTTTTTTATAGAGTTTGTTAATGGTTAAAGCAAACATTTAAATTTAAAACAAAATAATTACAAAAGTAAATGGCCAACCATTTATTGTATGCTGGTTGGTTTGTAGTATTATTTCTCATTATACGTAGCTGATAATGTGCTTCTCTTTGCATGTATATTTGAGAGAGAACACAAATATTTGTTAAAATCATTATAATACACATGATAATTATGTGATATCCGTGGATTCGTAATTGTCACCTTTTAAGGTTTTTTTTTTTTTTTTTTTTTTTTTTTTTTTTTTTTTTTTTTTTTTTTTTTTTTTTGTTATTTAGTGTTTATCAATGAATTGCAAAATTCCTTCATTGGTCATTTACGATTTAAAATTTTGAATTTTTTTTATCTTTATCTACGAAGAAGGTGGACGGTCAAGTATACCGACGTCCTTACAAAAGGTCTCATGTATTTTGGAGATGGTCACGGTAAAGGTCATTCAAATTCACTAGGTAAACGAGTTTAGGCGCCGAAGAAAATGATTAGAGACGGTCACGAATACTCTCGCTAAGTTGCGTACATTTGAGTCAAAAGCTCGTGCTTCCCAGATGACCGGAATGTCGAAAAACTCCTCTTTTACCAATTCTAGCTTTGATGATCTTTGAAATTCATGAAATTGTCATATATCTCCATGTACCTTCATGTGGAGTGAATCTAATGATTGTGACAAAGTAAAAGTAAACTTGAAAAAGTGATAAGAATTAGAGATAAAACCCAAATTGGGGATGTTCTTGTAATATTTGATGTTTTTGATAAGGATCTTTGTCAAGCTTCACACACTCTTTTAAATTTTAACCTAGTGATAATAGTGATTGACCGCGATCATTATCGCAACTTATTGCCACATCTTCTTTCTCTTCAACCAACATCACTACCAACGTAGGGTAACACACAACTAACATTATCACCTAAATATACCCACTTAATACACAAAAACATCCTCAAAAACGCTCACACACACATAAAATGAAAGAAAAAGAAGTCGGTCTTCTGGAAGACCGACTTATGTTACAAAGACATGTAAGACTCGTCATGTGGGTGAGTGTAGTAAGGAAAAGAATCTTGTGGTGCCACATAAGACGTAAAGACACGTCCTTGTGATCTTATTACCACCGGTCTTATTTTCAAGACAAAAACATATGGTAAAATGACAAAGATAACCGGTACAAAGTAAACATCCATTAATGCCATGGCATTCCAATGCTAAAACAGACTAAGGGTGTGTTTGTTTCAAACACATAAACACACGATTTTAATTTATAATGTGAACTGGATATCAAATATCCTCACAAAAAAAAAAAAATAAATAAAAAACACTTGTGAAGAGATCGAATATTCCCAACAAAGAAAAACAAGCACTCGTGTAGCGTTTTGCAAGGTTAAGAGGGAGTAAGACATGATCTCCAACTCTGATCGAGTAAGACGGTTTACATCTTACTCGGAAAAAAAAATAAAAAAATAAAATAAAAAACGGTTTAGACGTTTTTGGCAAAAACAAACACACCCTAAAGCTATCTTGACTAAAAAGAAAAACACGATAATTTTCTCGGGATCCTTTTGTACATCGGAAAACATATGTCAGCCTTACAGCATTAAGTGACTTATTTACATTACAATTCTTTATTTTAAGCTAAAACTTTCTACTTTAATTTTTTTTTTACATAATACATCGCTTTTGTAAGGCTATGTTTATCGGTGGAATGGGACAACCGATTGGATGAGATAAAACAAAAACATATTAATATTTTATTAGAAGTGCACAAATGAAAGGAAATGAGGTTGCCAATCAGTTCGTTCTGTAATCCTTGGTCACCAACCCACAATTTGCAATCTAGTTGCTAGTTTTTTTTTTTTTTTTTTTTTTTTTCTTTTTTCTTTTTTAAATTTTAATATTTAGTATTTTATATTATTAAGAGTTTGGGTTGTTGATAAATGGTAAAAAAAATATAGATTGGTTGTATGTATTGGTTGTGTAAGTGGAGGAAAAAGAAAATAATATTTTATTGAAAGATTGGGTTGTAATAAATTGTTGATAAAGATAGTTTACGAAGTCTTGACATGTACTCCGTCTCATTTATATGGTTTTTTTTTTTTTTTATTTAGAAAAAAACTTAAAAATAACAAATAAAGAGAAACTAATGGCCCGTAAGGTATATAGGTGGGTGTAGGATTTAGATTTAGATTTAAATTTGGTTTAGGATTTGAATTTTGATTTGATGTAAGAGAGAGAAAAAAATGAGGTTAGAAAAAATAATATAATTAAATTAAAAAATAATATTTTAATAATTAAAGAAAGTATTAAAAATTGATTTTATTAAATTATAAGGTATAAAGAAAAAATAAGGTAGATAGAAGCTTTAAATGGTGACCCCACAAAGTCAGAAAATTGTCACGAAACCATCTCAAAACCACCCTTGCACCTGAGGTTTGAAATAGCAAAACTATTTTCATTCGAATCCAAAACCCTAAAGTCAAAGCATCAAACAAACAACTTATAAATGTCATGTCATATAAAAACCCATGCTAAAGACCCCAACCAAACGGCTTGTAAGCTTCAACAATAAGGCAAGTACTTTTTAAAGTATTACTCCATCCGTCATAAATTAAATGTTCACTTTCATAATGCACAAAGTTTTAAAATATCCCAATAACTACACTTCTCATCAATCAATAATCGAGGGCCGTCCCGTGAAATTTGGAGGCCTTGTGCTATTATTTTTAATAGGCCTTCCGAAAGATGAAGTATTCGAAAACTCAACAACTATTAAATCCCTAATGCATTGCTTTTGATATCGATCAAACAAATTTTAATCATATTCTTATATAAATACATCTTCCTAGGTGTAACAATTGAGTATTCCAAACGTTTTACAAGTAAACTTTAAAGCATTACATCTGAGAGATGTTTACATATAAATCATAAAAAAGACACTTTCTTTTGGACATGTTTAGGCTTAAGAAATTGTTCTGTTATGAAATTTGGCTTTAGTTTAGTATTTAAACTTTCTTATATTTTGAACCACAAATGCAAAATGAGTAAAGTGGTTGAAATAAGGGGTGATTGGTAAGGGGGTGGGGAATGGGTAAGAAATTCAAAATGGCTCACCTCACTCAAATTAGGTGCTTGGTTAGGGGTGTGCAAAGGTATTGATTACCCCGTAGTGGGTAATCAACATTATAGAGTAAATTGAGGGGTAAGGTATTGATTACCCACTTCACTCAATCATTTGCATTCCCTTTCCCTTTCCCTTTCCCTTTACCTTTACTTTTCCCCACTTTGAACCAAGCGGACCCTAAAACTTTGTGACGACAAAAGGACTGAAATCAAACTTATAAGAAACTAATAAAACTAAAAGACAAATAAAAAACAAGCGCCCACTAAAACATTTCCTGGTTATCTTCTTCACTAACATTTCAAAACACTACCCGTCACCATTAAAACACAATAAAATGCTTCTTCTTTTTCTTCTTCTGTTAAAGATCTTACATTTTTGTATCTTAAATCATCTTTCAAAGTGATTAATCCTTCAAAAATGGTTATACACTAATATTGAAGTTTTAGACATCGGAGGCCCCTTAAAATCGGAGGCCCTGTGCGGTCGTCTATGTCGCACATGCTCAAATCCGAGCCTGCAATAATCAATATCATTTATACCCACTAAAGTCAATTTTCATTTGTTGAAATACAAAGTGAACACTTATTACGAGACATACAAAAATAGTAACGTGAACACTTAATGTGGGACGAAGTGAGTATACATTTTTCCACGTCTTTATTGCTAAAATCGATTTAGGTCTTGAGACTACCCGGCCAACTAGGGCTGAGCATCAATCCAAAACCGAACCTAACCGATGAAAACCTAACCGAAACAAAACCGAACCGAATATGGTTGGTTTGGTTCGATTTTGTGTCAGTTCAGTTCGATTATTATGGTTTAGGTGTGTTTTTCTCGGTTTTAGGTCGAACCGAACCGAAACCGAAAACCATTAGCACCAAAACCGAACCGAATATGGTCGGTTCAGCTCGGTTTTCGGTCTAATATGCTCGGCCCTACTAGTGCCAGCCAAATAAAAAGCTAAATTTATAAACTTTGGTGACAAAAAAGTGCAATACACAATACCCAAAGCCCATTTCCACAACTTTTTGAAAACATTTCAAACCTTGGCGGTCAATACCTCATTTCAAAATCACACACACTAAAAACACACACACACAAAAACCCTAAAACCTAAATTAATAATTTTATAAAAAATAAAAATAAAAAAATGAAAGGAATGAAGCCGTTGAAGCAGCTCAAGCTCTCTGTTCCAGCTCAAGAAGCTCCTATCACCAGCTTCTTGTAACATTCAATTACTACTATTTTACTTACATTTCTTAGTTTTATTTCTTAGTTTTAAATTAATAAGCTTATTATGCCATAATAAGCTTATATAAGGCTATAAGCCGAAAAGTTTCAAAATAAGCCACAAAAAGTGCGCTTATGAAACATTAGCCGAAAACCACATAAGCCATAAGCCAGCTATATAAGCCGAAACAAACACCCCCTCTGAATCTTTTGTATTTGGTTTGATAATTTTGAATAAAGTTTCCGTTTTGTTTGTCGGTTTTGTTTTCCCTTGATTCCGATGTATAGGTTTGGATTAGCTACTTATCTGCTCCGTTGGTTTGTGATTGCGTTTATATTTCGGTAGATTGGTTAAGATTTTGTGTATTGACTTAATTTAAGCATTTAAGGGGGTGTTTGTTTAAGCTTATATAGCGGGCTTATGGCTTATGTGGTTTTCGGCTAATGTTTCATAAGCTCGCTTTTTGTGGCTTAATTTGAAACTTTTCGGCTTATATAAGCTTATTATGTCATAATAAGCTTATATAAGGCTATAAGCCGAAACGTTTCAAAATAAGCCACAAAAAGTGCGCTTATGAAACATAAGCCGGAAACCACATAAGCCATAAGCACGCTACATAATCTTAAACAAACACCCCCTTCTGGACTAGTAGAATGTGATGTTTTTTGTTAACTATGATTCGCAAAATGTTTAGTGTTATGGTCTGAATTATGTATGTATTGTTATTTGTTATGAGCATAAATGTTTCACTGGATTTGTAGAAGACGGTGTTATTTGTACTTCTGGATTTTCATACTAATTTATGTGTATATAGTCATGTATTTAATAGTTGTATTGGATCTGTAGGACTGCAAGTGGGACATTTCATGACGGGGATCTACTTTTGAACTTGAAGGGTTTACGACTCAAATCCGAGGAAAAGGAAACTACTGTAAGTTTTTAACCTTTGTCATATGTAATTGGCTTAAAAATAAAGTTGTGCACTCATTAATGTCGTGACTATATAAGTAGTTGCAAAAGCTATGATGGTATATGACCAAGCCATTCTGGTCCTCGTGAACAAGCTAACACTGCGTTAGTTACTTATAAATTAAACTTATCTATGAGTGCACGATAGGAACTTCCTAAAGTAGTCTAGAAGATATTGATTTTCAAAATCGATAGTTGATCATAGGTTTTCCTTATATCAGATATTCTGCTAAATTTGAACTTTCTTAGAGTTAAACTCATAGAGGATCTCGATGATGGTATCAGGCTGTTAGTGTGAAACTTGAATAGCATGTAAGAATTATTGGGAAACGATAAAAGATACATTTGCTTATTGAGATTGAATAGCATAAGGAAAAGTAGAAAATAATGTGATAATAAAAGGTGTATGATATTTATGAAAATTCGTTTCGGTTTGCTACTTGGACAGCTTACAGAAACCAAGGAGGTTGATCTACAGTTTTCACTAGAGGACCTTGAAACCATAAAAGTCATTGGAAAAGGGAGTGGAGGTGTTGTTCAACTGGTTCGACATAAATGGGTTGGAACATTATTTGCGTTAAAGGTAGATTGTTATAAACTCGTATAACCTGCTTTTTTTATGTCTACAGACTATGGTTTATCTTGTGTTTTGGTACAGATTTCTATGACTGCAAAACATGAACGTTATATGGAATAGACTAGATAGGAACACTTGTCGTGTATTAAGTCATCTTAATGGTTTGTCACCTATCTCGTGTTTCTTTGTCAATACACAAGCTTTTTACATACTCCTCAGATTTTTCTGACTTTCTTTGCTGCAAGTTAACTTGCATTTCAACTCTAAAACCATTTAGGCTCTACAATTAGGTGAACGGAAATCAGATGAGTCCTTAGTTGTTGCTTTATTAACTTTTTCATGACTCACTACCCTTTTTTTACTTGCATTGTTACATACATTACTTCTCGTCCTTGGGTTGTGTTTTAGCGCCAACAGGGGTCATATGGGTTGAATTTGATAAAAGTTGCTGAAAGTCTAATTTTCGATGCATACGATCTTCTATACCGTTTAATTCAGAGATTTAGATTATTGTGCTTGTAATCATATTGTTCTTGTAATGAGAGTGAGCCCATTAGTAAGCATAAGAAATGTGCCCAGAATATGGTCAACCCGTTGGTTCACTTTTCCAAGCCGTTCTCCTGGCTTGACATTTGACTAGACTAACCTGGCATCTTTTCGGATATGCATTCATATACCTTTGAATTGCCTGGTTTATACCTTGTAGGTGATTCAGATGAACATACAAGAAGAAATTCGTAAACAGATTGTGCAAGAGCTCAAAATTAATCAGGCATCGCAATGTCCTCATGTCGTGGTTTGTTACCACTCTTTCTACCACAATGGAGCCATCTCTTTGGTATTCGAATACATGGACCGTGGATCTTTAGTCGATGTTATCAGACAACTTAAGACGATTCTTGAACCATATCTTGCTGTTGTCATCAAACAGGCTAGTTTATGATTCGATCATGCCTTCTTTTCATGCATTTCAGAAGACATATGTATAAGCTTGTTTAAATGTTACCAGGTGCTGCAGGGTCTTGTATATTTACACAATGAAAGACATGTAATTCATCGTGACATTAAGCCATCTAACCTTCTGGTAAACCAAAAAGGACAGGTGAAAATTACAGATTTCGGCGTGAGTGCAATGCTTGCCACCTCTATGGGTCAACGAGACACATTTGTCGGAACATATAACTACATGTCGGTAAGTGGAATGTTAATGTAATTACATATTTGTTTTTCACATTAGTTTTGTTACGACTAGCATGAAATTGATTATTAAAAACTGTTTTACCTATATATTGCTTTTATTTTCTTAAGCCGGAAAGAATCAGTGGCGGCGCTTATGACTATAAAAGTGACATTTGGAGTTTGGGACTAGTAATCCTCGAGTGTGCTATAGGACGTTTTCCCTATATACAAAATGAAGATCAACAAGTCTTGCCAAGTTTCTATGAGCTATTAGATGCTATTGTCTCAAAGCCACCACCTTCTGCTCCAACTGATCAGTTTTCACCAGAGTTCTGTTCGTTTGTCTCTTCCTGGTAAGTTGAAGCTAGAATTTTAGCTCTTATAAGTTTATACTTAAGCCGTAGTTTATCTAAATCTTCTTAGGGTAGTTCTTTATGTTAATTATATTATGCGCAAATGAGATATAATATAAGGTTGTGTGAATATCATGGCTGTTATTTTCGGTTTCAGGTGTTTTTCATCTTCTGTAATCCGTATAACTTTGATCTTGCTTTTTTTTGCTTATGAATACGCAGCATTCAGAAAGACCCAAAGAATAGATCATCAGCTCTAGACCTTTTGGTTAGTGTAAATTCTCCCTGGCAACTTTTATATTTTGAATTTACTGGTGGCAATTTTGACCCATTTACTTATAAATGGGTCGATTTGGGTGGTGTTTAATCTCAGAATGGTCAAACATGTCAAATAATTATTTTTTGCTAAAAGGAGAGCGGGTCAAATTATTTGAGGGGATTGAAACTTTGAAAGTTACCCAACCTGTTTTGACCCGTACATAAAACCTCTAAAATCATTTTATTCAAATTTTTAGATATCATTGTAATAGAATTCTTTTCGTGATCGGTGATCATATGATTAACAAAAAAAGTGTTAGTGGGTGGTCAGCGCAACCTGTTTTGACCCGTACTAAAAATGATTTGTTTCTACTTTCTACTCGAACCCGTTATAACTTGTTATCACCCCGCCCATCTTTGCCTCCTCTAGTTATGATGCATTTGACCCGTACTAAAATGATGTATTCTATTTGTCTTTCAGAGTCATCCTTTCATTAAGAAGTTTGAAGACATGGACATTGATCTTGGAATTCTGGTAGGTTGCTTGGAACCTCCGATAAATTTCACAAGATAGATTTGCCTGTAACCGTGTAACGAGCTTATGCTATGTATAATCAGCTGTCACATTTGCTACATAACAGATGCTTATAGTATTTCATATGTTAAATGTTTAACATATTCAGCACATATCATTGCGGTATATGTCTGCAGCTTGCTTTCGTATGACTAGCAATTGAACCTTTGTAATCTGGTTTCTAGGAGTAAAAGTTGACAGCAGTTTTAGCAAAGAATATTATAATGTCTGAAATAGTTGTAATTGTGTATCGTATACATATAAAAAAGTATTCGGCTTATAGGACGTGTGCCCTAGTGGTAAGAGCACAAGGTGCAGACAACAAGCTCAAGCTCCCCATTCGGGTCCCACGTGTGCCACATCACCCGACACCTCTTCACAATGAACCCCCTCCTCACCAAACAATAAGGGTTGTGTTAACCACACCCTCTGACCCACCTTGTCCCCTTGTTTTTTTCCTTTGTCCCCAATTTATCTCATTTGTCAGTTTCTGTTCCGTATTTCTGACAATTTTAAATGTTTGACATATTAAACTTTATATTTTTTGTTCCGCACTTTCAGGTTTATAGCTTTTTGATATAAACAAAATTATAAAAAAAAATAATAATAAAAAATAAAAATAAAGAAATAGAAAAAAAGGGGGAGGGTGTGGCTAACATTTTTGGGGAGGGTGGGGATAACGGCCCTCAACAACAAACCTCAACTTCTTCATTGAGGCCCACCACTTACACCTTTATTTTTTTATTCATTTCATTAAATAAAGTAAATTCATTTAATTCAAATAATACAAATAATAATTATTATTATTTTTAAAAGTTACCAAATAATTAGGAAAAAAAATAAAAGAAAGAAAAAAAAAAAAAAAAAAAACACTAATTGTATTTTATCCTTGAGCCCATTCATACCACTTTCATAGCCCATTCCAGGCCAAAAAAAAAAAAAAAAAAACCTTCTTCTTCTCACACACCACACACACCAATCTTCTTCTTCTAAAAAAAGAAAACCAAAAAAAAAAAAATCTAACCCAACAAAATAACACTCTAATGATCAGGGTTCTAAATAGCGCGCCATAGCGCGAGGCGTGGCCTCCACGTTACGAAACAGGTCAAGGCGTCTTCTTAAGGAGTAGCGTGTTATGAAGCGCAAAAAAGCGTGGTAAGGCGTGCTATAGCGTGAAGCGTGGCGCTTTATTTTGAAGCTTTTGTAGGATTTAGTGATTTACTATTATTGGGCTAGAAGGAACTTGGGCTTGGGCTAACTTTATAAATCAAATGCTAAAAGATAATATAACAAGTGAATGTGAATATGTGAATGTGATGTTTTATACCGTAGTTTTTAGGTTTTTACATTTTATCTTTTAGCAGTTTACTCTCACGGAGAAGGTTTTATTTAAAGAAATGACGAAAAATGCAATAATAGTTTAGCTTTTTGAGTTTATTTCTTATGTAGTTATGTATAACGCGTTTTGTAAACTTGATATATATATATATATATATATATATATATATATATATATATATATATATATATATATATATATATATATATATATATATATATATATGATATAAATATACAAGTCTATAAAAAATTATGCCGCCTTGGTCACGCCTTAAAAAACGCTATAGCTTCGCTATAGCTCGTATAGCTTCGCTATAGCTCGTATAGCTTGAGGCTTGGCTTCGCCGCCACGCCACGCCTCACGCTATTTATAACCTTGCTAATGATAGTGTTACTCTAAATATGAATAACACCCAACGTCCTTAATGCACTTTTTGTGAGCAACTATCCTCGCCGTGGCCACGAACAAAAACCCAACAAAGAGGAACGGCAAGGCATCCCTGGTGTAGTAGCGAGCTTCGGCTCGCCGTTGGCCATTCCACGTCGGACGGCGAGGTGCAACGGTGAGACTACACCGGGTGCTCTAAGTCACTCAACCTTCTCACAAGAGGTCTACGTTTGGGAGTGGCTAAGAAAATGGTCAGAAACTATCATTAGAATATCACGTTAGCTACCTTTGTCACTTACCTTGAAAACTTTCTAATAAAGACAAGCCTAGTTCTTCTTTTTCTCCGTCTACTTCTTCTATACTAAGAGGGTTAACCTATTCTCTAAGGTGGGAGAGATAGTTGATTCCGACAGTGATGAGGAGGAGGTGGTTAACCCTTTTGATGAGTCAATGAACTTATTTGATAATCCTATGGCTAAATTCCACTCATCGATAGGTGGTGGTCACGAGCTTGAAGATGATTACAATGACTATACGGATGCTTTTTATGACATGTATGATATTAAGCTCTAAGGTCGTGCTAGGAAGTAATTTTGTTTTCGTAGGAGTCTAATGTTATCTTATGAGTAGTGGTTTATTTTCTTGTTTAGAGAATAGGAAACGTGATGTTATGTAACGAGCTGAGATATGTGATTTCACCAATATCCATTGTACTTAAACGTTTTTTGGAGTAATAAATTTACCGGATCTTTTACCTTTTACCCAAAAAAATAAAATAAGTAAGATTACACATTTTAAGTTTAAAAATAAATGAGTATTCAACAAGTTTAAGCCAATACAACAAGAAACACACATCTATCATGTTGGTTTATGCTGGTATATAGGTGATTTAACACTCAAAGGCCAAAACCAATACTTGGTGGAAGTTTTCTTCGCCTTTTATTTTTAAATCCTCCACCACTCTCCTGTCAAAACAAAAGATATAAATTAATGAAAGTTGAAAACAGATTGCTATAAGACAAAAGCGACAATATTTATCTCAAATCATGTTTACAAAAAAAAAAAAAAAAGTTTGAAACGAAGTTTATCAGTTATAAAGCAAAAGGGTTAATAGAAAAAGAAGTTACTAAAGTTTGAGAAAATGTTCGTCTAAGTTACTATAGTTTAAAACGTTACAAACAAGTTACTCAACCTTTTTTCACCGGTTACATAAGTTATTGTCTTAGTTTTACCCTTTACTACCAGTTAAATTTCTACGTGGCACTAATGTATTATGAAAGTTTGAGAAAATGTTCACATAAGTTACTAAAGTTTGGGGTAATGTTCACTTAAGTAACTATAGTTTAAACATTACAAACAAGTTACTCAACCTTTTGCTACTTGTTACATAAATGTTGGATTATATTCCCGTTCACTAATGTTAATTTTGGATTATATTCCCTTACAGATGAGGATCTTCATGCCTTCAATCTGGGGCATAGTGGCTTTGTTGTGATAAGTAGCGGGTGCACTATCTTTCAGTTCGCTGTACAAACGGATAAAAATAGATAAAACAGATAAAAACGTAAGAAACTGTACAATATGTAAAAACACATAAATACATAGTGAACTTTCAAATGAGAACAAACATAAACACATCATTGTTGCAGCTGGATCTACTTTCTTTCTTCACATAAACTCTTTAAACAGCTTCAACCAAACTTCCAATGGATTCTACTTTAGTTTCTCATGCTTTAAGTATGATGTCTTCTTAAGCTTTAGAGGCGAAGACACTCGAAAGAACTTTGTTGATCATCTTTATTTTGCTCTTACACAAAAAGGTATTGAAACATACAAGGATGATGAGAATATTAAGCAAGGGAAAATGATAAGTGATGAGCTTATTAAGGCCATTGAAGACTCAAAATTTTACATTATTGTACTCTCCAAGAACTATGCTTCTTCATCTTGGTGCTTGGAAGAGCTTGTTAAGGTTATGGTAAGAGTTTCTAGAATATTGATCCTGAGAAGAATGATAGTTGGGGTTGGAAAAACATTCTGAAAGTTAGGGATATGATTAAGAATAGAATTGTGTACAAGATTGGCAATGGGAGTAAAACTTCTATGTGGTATGATAATTGGAGCCCTTTAGGTCCTTTAAGTCAGTACATTCATAACAGAGATTTATATGATGCAAGATTGGATGTTGAACTATGTGTTAAGGATATGATCAGAGGTGGTAATTGGGAATGGCCCCAAGAATGGTATAGTAAATTTAATAATGTGACTAGTATTCAAGAACCCAGGCTAATAAATGATAAAGATGATTGGGTGGTGTGGAAAAGTATAAATGGATTGGAAATGAAATCTGCTGTTAAGAATGTATTTCAGGAGTTGAGATATAATGACCCTATTGTACCATGGTGGAAACTGGTTTGGTTCTCACAATGTATTCCAAAAAATGCTTTTATTCTGTGGCTTGCTATAAAAGGGAGACTATCTACTCTTGATAGGCTGCAAAAATGGGGTAATTGTATTGTCAATAGATGTTATCTGTGTATGAAGGATGCTGAATATTTGGAGCATCTTTTCTTTAAGTGTGAATTTTCTAAGGAAGTTTGGGAAAAGGTTAGGTTGAAAGCAAATTCATAATTGTGATGTCTCATGGAATAACATTGTTCAAGAACTTGCTAATGCCAATAATGGTAATAATATTGGAAGTGTGGTCTGAAGATTGTGTTTTGCTGCTTGTGTTTATAGCATATGGCATGAGAGAAATTGCAGGGTGTTTAGAGGTGAAAACAGAGAAGTTATTGATGTTGTTAAGGCAATTATTGATACTGTCAAAATGAAGCTGATGTACATTAATGTGAAGAGCACTGAAGCTGTTAGAGTTGTGGAAAAGGATTGGGCCATAGTATGCAAGAAATCTAAGTAACAAAATGTGAGTATGGTTGGGAGTGTATTGTTCATTTCTGAGTAAGCCTACAGATGTATTAAGGGGAGATTTGATCAGTGGTTGATATTCATGTATTTGCTGATGTATTGGTTTTTAACCACTACAAATGCTTCTTACAAGTTTAAAAAAGCTTTTGTATTTCATGTTCATCACATAAGAAGGCCCTATAACTTGGTTTGCTGGATGCTTGGAGTTATAAGAGCATGCAAATCTGTTTATAGGCCTTGGTGGAGGTAATTGCAGATTTGTATGTTTTTTATAATTTTCTGAGTTAAAAGTAAGCCATAAAGTGGGTTACCTTAGTGTGAAGGCTAGTATGAACATTGTAGGGTAGTACATGGGATGATTTGAATAGTGAGGGGTGCAAGATGACCCTACTTGGTCTTATCAGTGTACTACCAAGAGGGCATGTAGTATCTCCCTCAAGGTGAGTGTTTCCAGTTTCTTGAAGCCTTTTGTAAAGAAGGAAATGTAGAGAAACTGGAAGAGCCCTTGACTGGATGGTTGGGTTCCCAATGAAGCCATACATCTGATTCATCTTGGCTGTTGTGGGTGCTGGTTGAATGGCCTTGATGAGTAGATGATATGGAAATGTAATTGGATGGTTTATGGTGCTTTAAAGGTGAATTCAGTGTCCACTGTTGTGTATTGATAGTGGTTTGTGAGCTGTAAAGTTCTGTTAGTATCTAGCTTCTTGCTGTTTGATATTGATAGTAGTATTGACTGTTAAGAGTTGTATTGTTCTTTTATATACTGATTGGGGGTTGTCCTAATCGGTTGAATGGTGTTGTAAGTTGTTTTATAGTTTGATGAATAATATATATTTCACCTTTTGCACAAAAAAAAAAGGTTATGGAATGCCGGAAGGGTTTTGGGCATACTGCTTATCCCGTGTTCTATGATGTGGAGCCCACTGAAGTTCGCAAACAATGCGGCTCAATTGGAGATGCATTTGAGAAACATGGAAAGGGATAGGCTGCTAGGAAATGGAGGGAGGCATTGAAAGAAGCATCCAATTTGGTTGGCTGGGAGTTGAAAAGCATTGCTAATGGGTAAATTTCTTCATCATGTCTATCTATGCAAATAATATTTTTAGCAAACAACCTCTTAGAGCATAGGTGTCCATATCAATGCTCTATAATTATACCACCATTTACTTCATATATGATTTATGTCACTATTATAGATTTAAAAAAAATGTTCAGAAATTATCGCAAGCTAAATGAATCTTTCTTTAACATATAGGCATGAAGCTAAGTTCATACAGAAAATCGTTGAAGAGATTTCCCTAGAGTTACGTTTCATCAATTCGAGCATTGATGGAAATTTAATAGGCATGAAGACCTGTGTAAACAAAGTAATTTCATCCTTAGAACCTAGTGTTGGTGATGTTCACATGCTAGGGATATGGTGGATGGGAGGTGCGAGGAAGACAACTTTGGCAAGAGCTATTTTTGATAAGATATCCATTCAGTTCGAAGGTGAAAGCTTTATTGAAAATGTCAGGGAAGTTTCAAAAGCCTCTTTGGCGGGTCTAAAGAAGTTGCAGAAACAAGCACTTTCAGATGTAAAGGATCAAAACATTAAAGTTAGCAGTGTTTTTGGTGGAAAAAGTATGATACAATAGATGATGCGTGGTAGAAAGGTACTTCTTGTTCTTGATGACGTCGATCATAAAGAGCAGCTTGAGGCGTTAGCCGGTGACTGTAATTGGTTTAAACCAAGAAGTAGAATTATAATTACAACAAGAAATAACCAAGTATTGGTAGCCTACCGAGTGAGCTTGATTCATAATGTGACTTTGTTATCTCAAGCGCAAGCGGGTCGCCTCTTTAGTAGGTATGCGTTTGGAAGAGAGAACTCGATTCAAGGGCATGAAGAGTTATAAGGAAAAGTTTTACAATATGCTGATGGTCTACCCTTAACGATCAAAGTTATGGGTTTATTTATTTGTGGTCAAAGTGAGCCTTATTGGGTAGATGCAATAGGAAGACTAAAAACAATTCCATTAACGGCAACTATGGATATATTGGAAATAAACTTTGATGGTCTAGAGAAGGAATACAAAGAAATGTTCTTAGATGTTGCATGCATACTAAAAGGTTGGAACAAAGAAGAAGCAATTATAGTGCTTGAAAGCCGTGGATTCCATGCTAAAATTGATTTAAGAGTTCTTGATCAGAAATCTCTTATAACTTGTAACAGAAATGGGCAGCTGGGGATGCATGACCATTTAGAAGAAATGTGAAAAGAGGAAAGATAACGCTTGTTAGCCATAAGGGGGCTCCAGGGACCATTTGCACACCGGTCAGGAACTTCAAGGACCTCGTTCGCCAAAAAATCGAAATGGGGGACCAAACGGAAGAACAGGATAAACATCAGGGACGAATGGTGTAATTTACCTTAAAGTCAAAATAATACTACAATGGGTAATTTTGAAGCGCCTCCATTTTCATTAGGTTTGGATTTCGACGATACACCCCAACCCCAAATCACACCGAATACTAATACATCGGATCGGGTTTTGTGTAAGAGTGAATGTTTATTTAATTTGGTTATGTTTTTTGATTATATTTGATTTAGGATTGTTTTATTATATTTGGTTTCATATAGCTTTTTTGTAATATTTGATTTTACTTGTTCAAAATGTCTATTTATTCATTATTAGAACAGGGAAAAGAGTTTATGCGAAGATTTTTTGTATATATTTTTACATATTGTTTGTCGGCCGATATGACTAGGAATTTTGAGACTCTATGACCAATATTATTGGTGTAGGGTAATGAAATTGAATGTTAAAATGGTCCCTATTACAGATAAGAGGAAATTTCTTATTGCAAATTATGGAAGTAAAGTTCATATTGGTTTGGGATAATAATACAATGTATGTTAAAGTCAAAGTAAAGAACGAGTAATTGATGTGAGTTTAGCTATATCTCTTAAATGAATCTTATCTTTCTTGACCAAATAACAGCCTTATGTAGGGATGAGCACGGTACCGGTACCGTAATGATCCCGTACCGAATTAGTGGTACCGAATTTTTCTCGAGCATGTACCAGTACCGTACCGAACGGGATTCGGATACTACCGGTACCGGGAAATTGGGTTTTTCCCCTTTTTTTCGGGAATTTCCCGATTTGGTACCGGTCCCGTACCAAATTAGTGGTCCCGATTTTTTTTTCCTTCTTATTTTGTAGTACCGGTACCGTACCGTATATCGGGAACGGTACTGTTTCGGTACGGTTCCTGTTCGGTTTCGGGATTCGGTTCAAAATGCTATCCCTAGCCTTATGTTATTCAGTCTTTGTCTTCTCAATATACACTTGATAATCTTATCCATGTGTGTTTGCAGTTAGTTCAGATAATTTTCTCCAACAACAGATCCTTACAATGGCGTCTACTTCATCTTCTTCCATTCAAAAGAGCTTTAAGTATGATGTTTTTTTGAGTTTTAGAGGTGGTGACACCCGTAACAATTTCGTTGGCCATCTTTATGAAGCTCTTCAGCGAAATTGCATAGAAACTTATAAGGACGATAAAAAAATCGAGCAAGGAAAACCAATCAAGGACCAACTCTTCAAGTCCATTGAGGACTCAAGGTTTTACATCATTGTTTTCTCCAAGACTTATGCATCTTCGTCTTGGTGCCTAGATGAACTTGTCAAGATTATGGAATGTAAGAAGACGACCGAGCAGAATGTTTATACTCTTTTTTTTGATGTGGAGCCCACCGAAGTCCGCCATCAAAGTGGGGCTGTTAAAAAAGCCTTTGAAGAAAACGAAAAGAAGGAGGCTGCTGATAAATGGAGAGAGGCTATGAAAGAAGCATCAAATCTGGCTGGGTGGGAGTTAAAGACCACAGCTAACGGGTAATTCAATCTCATTCAGTTTTTATCATGATATCTACATTTATATAAATGTTAATCCTTTTATGTTATAAATCCTATCTGTTTATGTGCAATTTGAGCAAGCAAATAATATAATCTTTAATGATACAGGGATGAATCTGAATTGATCAAACTAATTATTGATGTTATTTTCAAAAAGAAATATTCCACTCTTTCGAACGCTGATGGAAACTTAGTGGGTATGGAGACCCGAATCAGTGATATTCTTTCATCTTTAGAGATTGGTACCAAAGATGTGCGCATGATCGGGATCAAGGGGATAGGAGGTGGGGGAAAGACAACTTTAGCCAGAGTTGTTTATGATCAAATTTCTAATCAGTTCGAAGGAAAAAGCTTTGTTGAAAATGTACGGGAGCTTTCAAAACCTACTTTGTCCGGGTTAAAGAAGCTCCAAAAGAAGATACTAAAAGATGTCTTAAATAGAAAAGACATCGATTTTAGTAGTGTTCATGACGGGAAAAACATGTTGAAAGACATGATGAGTCGTAGAAAGATACTTGTTGTTTTAGATGATGTGGATTGCATAGAACAGCTTAGGGCGTTAGCAGGCGAGCCTGACTGGTTTAAATCAGGAAGCAGAATTATCATTACCACAAGAAATGAGCAAGTGCTGTTAGCCCACGGAGTGAACAAATTCATTCATGATGTCAATCTGTTATCACCCACGGAAGCATTTTGCCTCTTCAGTCGGAATGCATTTAAAAGAGACATTCCAACTCAAGGGTACGAAGAGCTATCAGGAGAGGTTGTACAATATGCACAGGGTCTTCCCTTAACGATCAGAGTTTTGGGTTCGCATCTTTGTGATCAGAAGGAGCCTGTATGGATAGATGCCATAAAAAGACTAAAAAGAATTCCATTAGAGGAAACTATGAAAAGATTGGAAATAAGCTTTGATGGTCTAGATAATGATCATAAAGAAATATTTTTAGATGTTGCATGCATGCTAAAAGGTTGGATAAAAAAGGATGCAATTAGAGCGCTTGAAAGCCGTAGATTTAGTGCCATATATGGTTTAAGAGTTCTTGAGCAGAAATCTCTTATAACTTATAATGAATATAGGGAATTGGGGATGCATGACCATTTAGAAGAAATGGGAAGGAATATTGTTCGTCGGTCACACCCCGATGAACCTCAAAGACATAGCCGATTGTGGGTCAATGAGGAAATCGAGTTTATATTGACTAATAACCTGGTAAGAATTAAGTTATAATTTAATAAAACTGAGAGTTAACTGCATTTTTGGTCCATGTGGTTTGCCAGGTTTTTCATTTTTGGTCAATTAGTTTGAAAGTTTCGGGTTTAGTCTGAGGTTCAGTCCAAAATTTCTAACTCCGTTTGTGTAACTATGTTTGACTGTTTAATATAAGGATATTATTCACTTTCTCCCTCTAATAATCATTCAAAAATTCTTTCTATTCGCTTTATATCATCTTCATTCACTCTCAATTTGATCACGTTTTCAGTGATTTTGGGCGTTTTGAAATTTAGGGTTCCGACAAAAGTTAAGGTTTTGTATTGAAATTTAATTATGGTCATTATTTTTTCGATTTCAGGGTACCCAAGCAACAAAATGTCTGGACTTTTATTTACGGGATTTCAGTGCTGAAATTGCAATGAAAGGTCTAGTAAACATGAAGGATCTTAGATTTATTGACATAGGTTTCAAAGAGAAGTATTCTAAGAGCTCTGAGAGCAATATTGTTCAACTTTGTGAATTTGATAAAGTTAGCCAATACCTTCCAAATTCTTTACAATTTGTGAAATGTACTTGTTTTCCTTTTTTGAGTTTACCGAATACATTTCAAGGAGAAAATCTTGTTGTACTTGACATGTGTGAAAGCAATATTGTTCAACTTTGGGAAGATGGAGAAGAAAAGGTAGACTAATGGTTGATTTGTTGGTTTTCATGATTCATTATGACCCTATATATCTATTGGTTTGTCATTGCACCATATTAATTGTTTTTTTGTACTTATGTTAGGTTCTTCATAAGCTAAGGTTCCTCAGCTTTGATTATGCAAATTTACAGACCTTTGACCTTAGGGTGGCTCCAAATCTTGAGCGGTTGGAAATTTATGAATGTTATGATTTCAAAGAGCTTCGTTTACCTGCTGATCATCATCTAAAGCTCGAATATCTTCACATCAATTCTTCAAAGTTGACAAACCTTCACCTCGGGAATATTCCAAATCTTAAGAAGCTAATACTCGAAGGCTGTTACGATTTGGTAGAATTTCAAATGCCTGCTGAAAGTTTAAATCTCAAATTTCTCAAGATCACTTATTCAAAGCTGAAAAACTTTCAGCTTGGAATTACTCCGAATCTTGAGAAGCTAATACTCAAAGATTGTTCTAATTTGGTAGAATTTCAAATGCCTGCTGAAAGTTTAAAGCTCGAATGTCTTGACCTCAGTCATTCAAAGCTGACAAACCTTCACCTTGGGAATACTCCAAATCTGAAGACGCTAAAACTCGAATTCTGTTCTGATTTGGTAAACTTTCAAATGGCCGCTGACAGTTTAAAGCTCGAATGTCTTGACCTCAGTCATTCAAAGTTGAAGACCATTCACCTCGGGGGTACATTAAACCTTGAGAAGCTGATACTCAAAGGCTGTAATGATTTGGTAGAACTTCAATTGCCCGTTGAATGTCTAAAGCTCAAAAAGCTCAACCTCAGCCATTCAAAGTTGACAAACCTTCACCTCGGGAATACTCTGTATCTTGAGACTCTCGACCTCCGCCATTCAAAGTTTACAAACCTTCACCTCGGGAATATTCTGTATCTTGAGTCGCTTTACCTGGATGGCTGTAACGATTTGGTAGAACTTGAAATGCCTGCTGAAAGTCTAAAGCTCCGAGAGCTCCTCCTCGGTGATTTAAAGTTGAGGACCCTTGACCTTGGCCTGACTCCAAATCTCAGAAGTTTAAATCTTAAAAATTGTTATGATTTGGTAGAAATTAATGCTCCCATTGAATGTTTTAAAAAGCTTCACTTCTTAGACTTAAGTGGTTGTGGGAGGTTTAAATCTTTTTGGTTTAACAAATGGTCTCAACCAGCTGAGACTGGCTCTTTATCTGAGTTACATCTGATTGCAGAACCCACAGATGTATGCCTACTGCACCCCGACAATAGTTTTCCAAAGTTTCAGGTTGAATGTCATTATAAAGAAGATAAAGATTCATCATTTGGAAATCTTGAAAGGCTTATTTCTATAGGTCTGTGTCCTTGTACAAACCTTGAGAGTTTTTCAAGAAGCATTTGTGGGTTGCAATGTTTAAGAAAGCTTACACTTGAAGGCAATATTCCAGAGGTACCCCGGGACCTTGACCAGTTAGAATATCTAGAGGAGCTAACTTTTTCATCTACAGAGATTAAATATCATCCAGAAAGCATTTGTAAGTTGAAACATCTCAAATCTCTCAAACTTACGTCATGTTTACTTCTTGAGAAGTTACCTGATGATCTTGGCCGGTTAGAATCTTTAGAGACGCTAATCTTAATAGACTGTAAGCTTTTACAAGATATTCCAAACAGCATTTGTAAGATGAAATGTATAAATAAGTTACATCTCCGCGGTTGCATTCGAGTTGTTGAATTGCCTGAGGATATTGGATGCTTAGAAGGTTTGAAAGATTTGGACATAGAAGGTACAGGCATAACCCGTCTTCCACAGAGCATTTTTAAGTTGAGAGGTCTACGTATTGTTGGGTCGGTACAGCTTCTTGATACACATGGTCTATTACTTAAGAGACAAAGAACCTCTGATGGTGATGAAATAATCTGCTACATATAACCCCATACTAACACATGCCAAAGGAGCCAATACACGAAGAGCGATTTTAACAGGTACTTTATTAAATTGATTATGGAAATATTCATTGTTTCTGCAATTTATGTGTTTTACTATGATTCTAACAATCCATTTTCTGCTATTAGGAGGTCCGATCAGCAGGAAGCATTCGTCAATCAGCGCATAACAGTTAGTCAAGTGAACTCTGAGCGGGTAAGTCATTAAGTAATTTCTCAACTCGAATGGAATCAGTAGGGTATGGTTTATCATAAAATTTTACGTTTTTCTAATATTTTGTTTCAACTTAATCTTTCAAGGTCCAGTGAGCAGGAAGCAAATGCCACTCAGCTCAGATGGTGATCTAAAGCTCATATCTATCCGCATCTATGATCTATTCTCATGTGCATTGGAATGATTTATCTATGATTTTTCCCCGGGCATTGTTAATCGTTGATCATTGTCAAGTGATTTTGGCTCAATCCATTTCGGTCATTGATAGTTTTTTCTGGTACTCCCCCAAAGTACGATTGTCATTTTACCTTTCAGTATTAGTACTTTTTAATGTATACACTATTAGATCAAGATTTAATCCCAACTTGAATGCTGTACTAGTACTTATTACTTTAGATCAATAAAGAATTTGAACGTTTTTTTAATTCATGGAGCTGAGGAAACACAGTTGACTTCTTAGAAAGTCAAACTGATGAAAATGGTGGGACTATGATAAAAGGTTGGAGATGATCATGATAAAAATAAACTTAAGAAAGTGTTATAAGTAGTGATGTAACATCATAAACTAGTTTTATATACATAAATAAGCTCTACATTTGGGCAAAACTGAAGATAATATCATTTTTTATAAGCTAAAATTGGTACTTAAATGTCGTTTAATTACCGTCTCCTAATTAATTTATTGGTCAATTCTCTTTAATCGGCTTGTTTGGAGAGGAGGAATGCCATTTGTTTGTATTGTTTTTGTTGTGGTTTCAATAAAAGGCTGCCTTTCAAAAAAAAAAAAAAATATATTGGTCAATTGCTACACTGCCACAAGAAATTCGAAAAACCCCAAAAATGTGAATTGATTTAAGGTAGAAAGCGGGTCAGAATCATAACCCAGGAAAAATGTGGATACTTCTGTTTTTTCACACTTTGGCCACAAGGTTTTAAATAAGTGGTTTATTTATTTGCACTTTGGCCACAAGCCTTATTAAAGTAATGTCAAAGTTAGATATATATATGACCCTCCAGATGCAATCTTGGATCTTCTCGTTTGTTGTGAACTCCCTGGATAGGATCGAATCGGGTTCGAGTAGCTGATGGGAAGGTTGTTTTTAATGATGATGATGATGATGATTTGATGTAGTTTTCGGGTGTTTGGGATTGCTTAAGCAAACATGTTTATTTGGTTTTGTGATTGATGCAAGTTCTTTTAAGTTAAGTATTTTGAAACTGCTTATTTAGAATAATTTCTTTTAACGGGAATGTGTAACTTAGCAGTTTTCGTAAGCAAATTAACATTTTTTATAGGGATAATGAGTTTTAAATGTATCAAACTTTTCACTTTTTACTGAGTTGTGTATCCGACTATTAATTTTACTTTGATAAGGTCTAAACTTACTAATCTTTGCTATGTTGTGTACTAAATCCACATGGCAAGAATTTTAGCTGAGTTAGCAAGGTTGACCGCGTTGGTTCTGTTATATTATTAAAAAAAGCCGTTATTTTACCATGTTTCCTGTTTTTTTTTACCACACCCCACCACCTATAACAAATCATCAAGAAAATCCCAGATCCACACCACATCACACTCACTGCACCCAAATGACTACGAATGCAAACAAAATAAAATAAAAATCTTGCTAGATTATTGTGCTTGTAATTATATTGTTCTTGTAATGAGAGTGGGCCCATTAGTAAGCATAAGAAATGTGTCCAGAATATGGTCAACCCGACTGGTTCACTTTTCCAAGCCGTTCTCCTGGCTTGACATTTGACTAGACTAACCTGGCATCTTTTCGGATATGAATTATTATACCTATGAAATTCCCTGTTTTCTACCTTGTAGGTGATTCAGATGAACATACAAGAAGAAATTCGTAAACAGATTGTGCAAGAGCTCAAAATTAATCAGGCATCACAATGTCCTCATGTCGTGGTTTGTTACCACTCTTTCTACCACAATGGAGCCATCTCTTTGGTATTCGAATACATGGACCGTGGATCTTTAGTCGATGTTATCAGACAACTTAAGACGATTCTTGAACCATATCTTGCTGTTGTCTGCAAACAGGTTAGTTTATGATACAATCAAGCCTTCTTTCCCTGCATTTCCGAAGACATGTATAAGCTTGTTTAAATGTTACCCAGGTGCTGTAGGGTCTTGTGTATCTACACAATGAAAGACATGTAATTCATCGCGACATTAAGCCATCTAACCTTCTGGTAAACCAAAAAGGACAAGTGAAAATTACAGATTTTGGCGTGAGTGCAATGCTGGCCACCTCTATGGGTCAACGAGACACATTTGTGGGAACATATAACTACATGTCGGTAAGTGGAATGTTAATGTAATTACATATTTGTTTTTCAAATTAGTTTTGTTACGGCTAGCATGAAACTGATTATTAAAAACTGTTTTACCTATATATTGCTTTTATATTCGTAAGCCGGAAAGAATCAGTGGGGGCGCTTATGACTATAAAAGTGACATATGGAGTTTGGGACTGGTGATCCTCGAGTGCGCTATAGGACGATTTCCCTATATACAAAATGAAGATCAACAAGTTTTGCCAAGTTTCTACGAGCTATTAGATGCTATTGTCTCAAAGCCACCACCTTCTGCACCAACTGATCAGTTTTCACCAGAGTTCTGTTCGTTTATCTCTGCCTGGTAAGTTGAAGTTTGAATTTTTCCTCTTGTAAGGTTTATACTTTTCTGCTGAAGTTATTTAAGTCTTCTTAGGGGTGTTATGTTGATTAAATTCAGCACAAATGAAACGTAAAGTCGTTGAACATCATGGCTGATATTTTTGGTTTCAGTCTGTTCATCCATTATATAACTTTGATCTTACCGTTTTTATGAATATGCAGCATACAGAAAGACCCAAAGAATAGATCATCGGCTCTAGACCTGTTGGTTAGTATAAATTCTCCATGGCAACTTTAATGATTATGAGTTTAAGAAATGGCAGTGTCGACCCATTTATTTGTGAATGGGTCGATTTGGGTGGTGTTTAATCTCAGAATGGTCAAACATGTCAAATAATTTTTTTTAGCTAAAAGGAGAGCGGCTCAAATTGTTTGAGGGGATTGAAACTTTGAAAGTTACCCAACCTGTTTTGACCCGTACATAAAACCTCTAAATTCATTGTAGCAGAATTCTTTTTATGATCATATGATTAACAAAAAAAGTGTTAGTGGGTGGTCAACGCTACCTGTTTTGATCCGTACTAAAAATGATTTGTTTCTACCTTCTACTCGAACCCGCTATAACTTGTTATCACCCCGCCCATCTTTGCCTCCTTTAGTTATGATGCATTGACCCGTACTAAAGTGATTTATTTTGTTTGTCTTTCAGAGTCATCCTTTCATTAAGAAGTTTGAAGAAATGGACATTGATCTTGGAATTCTGGTAGGTTGCTTAGAACCTCCGATAAATTTCACAAGATAGATTTGCCTGTAACTCTGTAACGAGCATCTGCTATGTATAATTAGCTGTCACATTTGCTACATAACAGACGCTTATACTATTTCATATATTAAATGTTAACAAATATTCAACTCATATCATTGCAATCTATGTCTGCAGCTTGCTTTCGTATGACATCATCGAGTAATGTATGAGAATATCATGTTAGCTACCTTTGTGTCTTACCTCCGAAACTTTCTAATAAAGACAAGAAAGGAAGTATCGTATGTTAGTTATGAAGTAAAATAAGCAAGATTACACATCTTAAGTTTAGAGATAAATAAGTACTCAATAAGTTTATGCTAATACAAGAAACACACATCATATTGGTTTCTGCTAGTAGATAGGTGATTTAACACTCAAAGGCCAAAACCAATTCTAGGTGGAAGTTTTCTTTGCCTTTTTATTTTTAAATCCTCCTCCACTCTCCTGTCAAAACAACGGATATAAATTAATGAAAGTTGAAAACAGATTGCTATAAGACAAAAGCAACAATATTTATCTCAAATCATATTTACACGCAAAAAAAAATAATTAAACAAAAAAAAAAAAAAAAAAAAAAAAAAAAAAAAAAAAAAAAAAATTGAAACGAAGTTTATCAATTATAAAGCAAAACAAGGTGAGAAAGTTGGGAGATATATATAATTTAGTAGAAGTACCTTTTTATAGTGAATGTAAGTAGCTTTGCCACTCATTTGTTGCCTGTTTTTAGCGACATAAACCTGAAACTGAAAGTACAAGAAAATTCTATTTATATCATACAACACATAAACAGATGCCATCAAAAAGTAGGGGTAGCAATTCCTAACACGAAACAAAACCCAAAACCGACACGGAAATATACAGGTAGGGTCTGGTCTAAACAGTTTCCAAGCCGTGTGTGTTAAACAGTTTGACCCACCAACCCATTTGAACTAATTTTAGATAATATGTGTATAATGGGTTAAACAGTTTGAATAGGTGGTGTCTGGGTTATGAGTAAACTGGTTAGGATTGACGTAACTACTTAAATATGCCGTGCTCGGGTTAAGGTGTTCTGACATGCCAATATTAAACCAAACCGGAGTTGTATTTTGTTCTAACAGTTTCTTAATTTGAAATGACTACAATAACAGAACAAGAACATTCCAACTTACCCTCTTCCCAGCATCTTTGGTAATCCCTTTTGCAGTATTAACTTTAGGATTCATAAAACCTTGTGACGTTTCTTGAGTCTTTGATTTTCTTGAATTTTTCCTTGATAAGCTTGTCTCAGCTTTATTACTTCTAGCAGCTTGTTTAGTTTTGTCACCATTGCTGATTTGGCCCCTAAAATTGGAGTATGGATCAACACAACTAGTCTGACTTGACCAAACTCTACTCAAGACATGCTCAAAAAAGACACATTGTTTTCCATATTTTACATTCAACATTTTGTTGGCGAACATGAAGGCAATGGTACATAAAATACGAACTAGCTGGTATAACTTATATTCATAATGACAAACAGCAGTTGAATTCTTATACCCTTTTTGTTTGGGGAAAAAAAAGCAATGTCGTTTTTGTTGAGACGGTTAAATAACAGCCCCTGAATTTGGATTTTTGAAAATCATTATGCAACTAAAACAGATGTAGTGTTTTTCTCATAATTTCCAGAATAGATGATTCCAGGACTTCATATACATAAATTCTAAAACGGGATTCGGAGCAAATCCAAAAGCACCAACCGTAAAATAAATGAAGTAAAATAAAGTTACTCCCTTGATACAATGAAAATGCAAACTAGATGACTACTTATCAGATATGTAATACGTTTCGTTTAAAAGGAGGCGATTATATAAATAATATAATGGCTATGAAAACCAAGGAGCTTACTATAGTATATATATGAGCAGGTGATGTATCATTACAGCACCACAAAATGCATCTTAAATGCACCGATATACAGCCCTGTGACATCACCAAAACATAGCACATCCAACCAGCCTGAAATGTACAAATTAAGTCATCATAGTTGCATTATCGGATATGTGATATATCTTCAAATTTGACGTGAAATAAGAAACTTGGTATTGAAATGTCCAAAATGGAATTAATTTAAATTTAAATTCTGTTGCTAAGACGAAGTTATCTAGTCAATCATCCTAGCGAACCTATATATTTGAAAACTGGGAGGAATTACCTGTTAAAATAAAGTTCTGTAAAATGGCTCCTTTCGTCCTTTGGAGCTTCTCATTTTCATCCCTGGACCGTCATAGAGGAGACTCCTTTGGGCCATTTTATTCATAATTATATTAAGCAGACTGATATAAAAATGAAGAAGCTGTCTAGAGCCGACAATATGCAGACCTTTCACCCGAAAAATGCTCAGCGGAAGACGACTTATGCTTGTACCATTGATATCTAACACTCTTAAACATTGCAAATGTCCAAGTTCTGCAGGCAATTTCTCAATTCGAATACAATTGGGGAGACAGAGATATTCAAGACGCTTCATCTTACAGATGCTGTCTGGAATATTTTGTAAAACCTCACATTCCCGTATGAATAGCTTGTTTAAACATTCTAATCGGCCAATATCCTCGGGTACCTTCTCAAGATGACAACAAGATATGATTTCAAGAGATTTTAGATGTTTCAACATACAAATGCTATCTGGAAGATGTTTAAGCTCTATAGATGAGAAAGTTAGTTCCTCTAGATACTCTAACATCCCAAGGTCATTGGGTGCCTCCGGTACATTGTCTATGAGTGCAAGCGTTCTTAAATATTGTAAACGGCAAATGCTTTCTGAAAAACACTCATAGTCTATGCAAACACACAGACCTCCACCTATCGACACAGGCTTCTCAAGATTTCCAAATGATGAAACTGGATCTTTAGAATTACATGAAAACTTAAACGGTGGATATTTATTATCGGGGTGCAGCAGACATGCATCTATGGGCTCCTGAATTCGAAGGAACTTACATAAAGAGCCAACATCATTTGAATCAAAATCTTTTTCATATAAAAAAGATCCAGGCCTCCCACGACCACTTTTGTCTAAGTAGACAAGCTTTTTCAGACATCCAACCTGAGCATTAATCTCTACCAGGTTATAGCAATTTTCAAGATATAACCTTCTGAGATTTGGAGTCAGCCCAAGGTCAAGGATCCTCAACTTTGAATGTCGGAGGTCTAGGTATATGAGCTTTAGGCTTTGAGCAGGCATGTGAAGTTCTACTAGTTCATCACATCCTTCAAGAATAAGTCTTTCAAGATTCGGGGTATTCCCCAAGCGAAGGGTCCTCAATTTTGAATGACTGAGGTTGAGACATATGAGATTTAGACATTCAGTGGGTATGTAAAGCTCTACCAAATCATTGCATCCTTCAATAAACAGTATCTTAAGCTTCGGAGTAATCCCAAGGTGAATAGTTCTCAACTTTGAATGACTGACATCAAGAGATGTGAGCTTTAAACTTTCAGCAGGCATGTGAAGTTCAACCAAATGATAACAATAGTTAAGAATTACCTCCTCGAGTTTCGGGGTAATCCCGATGTAAAGGTTCCTCAACTTTGAAGACCGTATCTCAAGAACTTTGAGCTTTAGACATTCAGAGGGCATGTGAAGTTCCGCCAAATCATGACAACCTTCGAGTATTAGCGTCTCAAGATTTGGAGTAACCCCAAGGTTTAGGATCTTCAACTTCAAACTAACAAGACAGAGAGATTTGAGGTTTAGACATTTAGTCGGCATGTGAAGTTCTACCAAACTATTACACTCTTCAAGAATTAACACCTCAAGATTTGGAACCATTGTAAGGTCGAGGGTCCTCAACTTTGTATTAATGATGATGAGGAACCGGAGCTTATTAAGAACCTAACATAAGTACAAAAACCAATTAATATTGGTGCAATGACAAACCAAAAAGATATATAGGATCATAATGATTATTGCAAAACAACAAATCAACCATCATTCTACCTTTACTTCTCCATCTTCCCAAAGTTGAACAATATTGTTGTCACCCATTACAAGTCCAACCAGATTTTCTCCTTGAAATGTATTCGGTAAACTCGAAAAAGGAAAACCATCCCATCTCACAAATCGTAAGGAACTAGGAAAGTATTGGCTAATTTTATCAAATTTCCAGTTTATACTATTACTATTACATTCATCTGAGATTGATATGTCAATAACTCTAAGATCCTTCATGTTTGCTAGACCTTTCATTTCAATTTCAGCAATGAAATCCAGTGACTGAAAGATTAAACATTGTGTTGCTTGAGTACCCTGGAATCCAAAAAAATGATCATGAATTTGTTTTCATAAAAATTGAAAATGTGTTAATTAAATCATAACTTGATCCTTACCGAGCCAGTAGTCAATATATCTTTAATTTCCTCATTAATCCACAATCGGCTATGTTTGTTAGGTTCATCGGGATACAAACGGCGAACAATATTCCTACCCATTTCTTCTAAATGGTCATGCATCCCCAGCTGCCCATATGTATTACAAGTTATAAGAGATTTCTGCTCAAGAACTCTTAAACCAATTTTAGCATGGAATCCACGGCTTTCAAGCACTATAATTGCTACTTCTTTGTTCCAACCTTTTAGTATGCATGCAACATCTAAGAATATTTCTTTGTATTCCTTCTCTAGACCATCAAAGCTTATTTCCAATCTATCCATAGTTTCTGTTAATGGAATTGTTTTTAGTCTTTCTATGGCATCTATCCAATAAGGCTCACTTTGACCACAAAGAAATGAACCCATAACTTTGATCGTTAAGGGTAGACCATCCGCATATTGTAAAACTTTTTCTGATAACTCTTCGTACCCTTGAATCGGGTTCTCTCTTCCAAACGCATACCTACTGAAGAGGCGACCCGCTTGCTCTTGAGATAACAAAGTCACATTATGAATCAAGCTCACTTGGTGGGCTACCAATACTTGCTCATCTCTTGTTGTAATTATAATTCTACTTCCTGGCTTAAACCAATTACGGTCACCGGCTAACGCCTCAAGCTGGTCTTTATGATCGACGTCATCAAGAACAAGAAGTACCTTTCTACCACGCATCATCTTTTGTATCATACTTTTTCCGCCAGAAACACTGCTTACTTTAATGTCTTGATCCTTCAAAACATCTGAAAGTGCTTGTTTCTGCAACTTCTTTAGACCCGCCAAAGAGGCTTTTGAAACTTCCCTGACGTTTTCAATAAAGCTTGCACCTTCGAACTGAGTGGATATCTGGTCAAAAATAGCTCTCGCCAAAGTTGTCTTCCCCGCACCTCCCATCCCCCATATCCCTAGCATGCGAACATCATCAACACCAGGTTCTAAGGATGAAATGACTTCGTTTACACGGGTCTCCATGCCTACTAAATTTCCATCAATGCTCGTATTGATGAAATGTAACTCTAGTGAAATCTCTTCAACGATTTTCTGTATGAACCTAGCTTCATGCCTATATGTTAAAGAAATATTCATTTAGCATGCGATAATTTCCGAAAACTTTTTTAAATCTATAATAGTGACATAAATCATATATGAAGTAAATGGTGATATAATTATAGAGCATTGATAGGGACACCTATGCTCTAAGAGGTTGTTTGCTAATAGTATTTGCATTAGATAGATATGATGAAGAAATTTACCCATTGGCAATGCTTTTCAACTCCCAGCCAGCCAAATCAGATGCTTCTTTCAAAGCCTCCCTCCATTTCCTAGCAGCCTCTCCCTTTCCGTGTTTCGCAAATGCATCTCCAACTGGCCCGCATTGTTTGCGTACTTCAGTGGACTCCACATCAAAAAAGACAGGGTAAGCAGTGTGCTCGTCCATCGTCTGGCATTCCATAATCTTAACAAGCTCCTCCAAGCACCAAGATGAGGAAGCATAGTTCTTGGAGAATACAATAATGTAAAATTTTGAGTCCTCAATGGCTTTAATAAGCTCATCACTTATCATTTTCCCTTCCTTAATATTTTCATCATCCTTGTATGTTTCAATACCTCTTTGTGTAAGAGCATGATACAGATGATCAACAAAATTCTTTCTAGTGTCTTCGCCTCTAAAGCTTAAGAAGACATCATACTTAAAGCTCTTCTGAATTGAATTAGTCGCCATTGAAAGAGTGCGTTTGTATGTAAAAATGATCAGAAACGAACTGAAAAACAGATCGGGGGTCAACGCTAAATATTGAGTTTTGATCACTTTTACCTTTTTTATTCTTCGCAACTTTAAACTTTTTTCCCTTTATCCACTTCGAGTCCCTTAACTTTTCAGCTAACTAGCTGTAATTGTTATTTAAGATGTAATTAATAAACTTTTAAGCATATTGTTAAGATCTCGATCATGATTTTAGTATTTTACGATACTTGATGTGATGTGCTATGTCGTTTGTAGAATAGGATTATTCTTTATTCAAGTTTTAAATTTATATTTAGCCGACTTATCCTATAACACACACTAACGAACAGTGTACCCGATCAATGTAGGCTAGTTGGTAAGTAGAGTATCGATCACTAAGAGTGGAACGTTAACATCTAGAATGTTTATCAGTATCTTTATATCCTAAGTTAGTTTTACAATCTAATCTAACGCTAGGGATTCAGTCTGAGAGACTGGCACGATTTGGTTTGATTAAATAAACTAACAAAACTATTGAGCAAGAATACAACGAATGGCGACACGTACACAGATAGATAACAAATACAGATAAGAGGCCTGACTAATGATTAAGTAGCTTGTCACTTATTTTATTGCTAGTTTTATATGATGAGTGTCGTAAACTTTTCTCTCTCGTTGTTATCTTGACTATAAGCGAGTAAACCCTTAATGATCACTTGTGTCTATATTGTTCAACCTTTTTACAGGCTTACACTAACTTATGATGCTAGTGAAGTAATCGTGGGAGGGGTATGGCGGCCCAAGCTTGCTACTGCTAGACACAGAGGTTATCAAAGCACGTATAACAAGAACCAAATAAACTTTAATCGATGGGAAATCAATTTTAAGGGGAGCAATATGGTGATCACAAGCCCATCAATCCTGATCTACTAAAGCGTACTATTACAATAAAACAAAATTACTTAATATCACAAGCCCATGTTAGTGTTTGAATTAGCTCATGGTTAATAAGCTTATAAGCTCAAAAGTGTTTGGTTTGACTTATGTTGGTAAATGACTAAAAAAGACATGGTTTAATAAGCTTATAAGCTAAAAAGGACATTGGAGTGTACTGGTAGAGGTTTATGAGAAGTGTTTAATGAGGGCAAAAATGTACATTGACAAGAGAGTGAGTTAAATAAGCCAAATATCTCATAAAAAGTCTCATTTTTTTGGCTTATCAAAACACCCATTAATAAGCTCATAAGCCTGCTCAAATAAGCTTAGCCAAACACTTGGTTTGGGATTATAAGCTTATATAAGCTAATAAGCTCATAAGCCCACTAAATAAGCTTAGCCAAACACCCCTTTATGTTTGTTGAGAAACAAAAGCCACTCATTTGGTCTTTTGATCAATGAAAAAAAAAAAAAAAAAATTGACTGTTTGGACATTCAACCCAAATGACCAATACACGCTCCATTTAAAAAGGCTTTTGATATTTTCTTAATTTTCATATTAATGATGGTTTAGAAGGTCATTACTTGTTTCATCTATCATTACGTAAATTTTATGTCAGTAACTTCTTATAGCAAATGCTACAAACAATGGTTAAATAATAGCCGGTGATAGCATATGGGAGCTCAAGTCCAATTGGCTAAAGCCCGTACATTTGAAACAAGCCCACTAAAGCTAAGACCTATCACAACCTGCCTAAGAAAACACGCTCCCAGGCCAGGCACACTAAAGAGTCTAACAAGCATATTCGGGCAACGACTCACATGGCCACCTAGGTCAGGACCATTACAATAGACGCCACGTGCTTCTATCTCATGGAGCAAAAGTAGTGCCACAAACATTTCGGGGATACGCAATATCATACATGGGACATCCCATAAACTCGTCCCAACCAAGGATGGCACGCCAAATGTCATCCTTGTCCCCTCATCTTGATTTCCACTACATGGGCATCCCACAAACCATTGGATCGCATCCACTGGTTACACACTAAATGCATCCCTGTAAATATCGGGTCATTTCCTTGAAATGGACTAGGTCATTCTCGACTAAAACTTTACACATACTAGTCACCTCGTGAGTATTACCCTAACTCGTGACACCAATCACACATTGGGGTCTTTACCGAACGTAGGAAACCAAACGAGTGACTACCCTCAACCCTCAATATATACCTTACATAAACATGACGCCATTCGTAGTATTCGCAACATAATAACAAGCCGCTATTTCATTTTTCCGACCACCAGAAAAAATTTCGTTTCACTGGAAAACTATGTTTTACACAAAACTTCATTGCTTGTTCACCAAACCATCAAAACAAGAGATTAACGCGAAAATATTTATTTTACGACGATAAAACTTCAAAAACCAAAGTCCTTTTCATAAAGTGACATACGAAAAATGTCATTAAAAAAAAAAAAAAAAAAAAAAAACTTGTTCACGGTTGTGAACATCATTTCACAACCATGACGAATCAACAAAACCATCAAAAACTGTCTAATTATTGTAATAATAAGTGTTTTATCTATTCTAATTAACAAATGATTTATCTATTCTAATAACAAATGTCTATCCACAATGTGATAACAAATGATTTATCTATTCTAATTAAAGTTGACACCATACGTAAAATGCCTTCATCACATGAAATTACATGTTTTTGTCTTAATATTTTCGACAAAATCCGGATAACTCTCATCCATTTACGCTTAGAGTGCACGATACGAGGTACTGATGGATAGCCATTAGGGATTTTTGGGGACCAATGGCACCATATTGCACCACCATCCATCGTCGTTCATCCCTAAGCCATTCCACCGGTTGATGCCATTAGGGGTTTTTTTGGGGTGATTGAGTGGCGTATTTTTGGTGGGGTTTTTGTGAGACCTCCATGCACCAATAACAGTTATTGTTATTATTGTTAGAGATGGTGTTTTAGTTATTTGTGTTTTATTAGGGAGGTCTTGATGTGACGCTGAGGTGACATACTAAGGGTGGGGGGAGTGCTCCACTCACTCCCCTTCCCTTCACTCACTCACAACCAATCCCATTCCGCCACATCATCTCCCACTTTTTCCTTCACTCACTCTTCACTCACTTCATTTTTGGGGGCGGCACCTTCACTCACCCTTCACTCACTTTTTTTTTTTTTTTTTTTTTTTTTTTTTTTTTTTTTTTTTTTTTTTTTTTTAAGTCAAAGATGAAACTATGTTGGTCAGCAGTGGAATTTGGTGTTAAGACCAAATATGTTTGAATTGGTTTTTTGGGTTTGCTTGTTTGTTATAGTTTGACCATAAAAAAAAGAATTTTAAAAAGTTTTACACCAACTCTCATTAACATAACAGAGCAAGTAGCATCTACTCCATTTAGCAACTACACCATGGAACCATAGTCTTCTTCCTTGGCTGTTTGCAAACACACACACAAAAACACACATTCCATTTTGTTTTCTTTTTTGCTTCCTACCAACAGCAACATACCAACAGCAACAGCAACATAGCCCCAACGTCTCTTTTTTCTTCCTCCCAACAGCAACATACCAACAGCAACATAGCCCCGCATGCGTGGTATTTCCACTCAAAAACCCTCCCCGTGCGGGGTTCCCCGCGAGGCGGCGGTGTTCCCGTGCGGGGGTTCACCTTCCCCGCTCCTTCCCCGCACCCACTCCCTCTCCTCTAATAAGTGTTATTGGTGTTGTGTTTCACCTACGCTTTGACAGATGTTCTTATACCCTGCTCTGACAAGATTGAGTATGTTGTTGTTGTAGATATCCTGAAAATTTTATGGTATGAAATACATAAGAAAATATGAATGCAAGTCGGCATCCTCAATATTGGCACTATACATAATGTTACAGACTCTGGCTTGGGCCTGTTGCAACACTACAACATAATACGGGCTAACACCTTTATCACTTATCTCCGATACTTTCTAATAAAAACAATAAAAGAAATATTGTATGTTTAGTTATGAAGTAAAATAAATAAGGTTACACATTTTGAGCTGATATATAGGTGATTTAGGGGCTGTTTGGTTTGTTGCTAGCAATCACAATGGGTATGAATGTATGAATCAATTTTGAAACCTTTGTTTGGTTGACATTTTACAAATAATTCAGGTATCATAATTATAAACATGACAAGTCATTATCAACTTTTTAAAAGTTGAAACTTGAAAGTCTTCACCAAAATAATGATATATAAAAAACTAAAAATTAATTCATCTTCAATCTTGAACAGCAGATCACCACTTTCACTCTATGTAGCATGGAAACGGGAACGACAAAAGGATACGGGAACGAAAAATGGCAAAAATCAAAAATTGAAGATACGGAAACGGCATAGATATGACAATAAAAAAATCAAAAATAAATATATGTTGATGTAAATTGTAAACTCCAATAAACAAAAACAATAAAGAAGTGACTTAAGTAACAAATTTTGTTAGACAATAACTTTAACTCTTTCATATAATAAAAGTAAAAGATGACTAAAACTTGGAAATTATATATATACTAAAAGGTAAGAGGTCACTGTAGCAGCTACAGTACTTGCTACAGTATTTTTTTTTTTTTTTTATTTTTTTTAGTACTAACGGTCGTTAATTATTTAACGGCTGCTAACTAACGATCGTTATTTTTAACATTTTTTAAAAAATTTTGTACGCACTTTGTCCTTCATCTCAGTGGTTCATTGCAAATTTAGTCCTCAAATATTTTACATAAATGGTCCTTCATGTTATACATCAATTGCAAAGTCAGTCCTAGGTAACTAACTTCACGTTAAGTAGCTAACGACAACAAAAGAATTCCGCAGCAACGCGCGGGTACCAAACTCGTTAAAGCTCCGTAGTAAAAGATTGTGATAAAAGTTGTAAATAAAAAAGACATAATTAAATTATGTTTCTAGACTAGTCCCTATGGTAGTACTTCACGTGACAAGAAAAGAAAAGAATCTCTTTACTTTACTTCTTACACAACCGAATGACCTTATATAAGCTTATGATGACTGCTAGAAGATGAACACATCTGTAGCAGCAAGGTCAACGGGGCAGTTGGGTTGATGCAGGTGGTGAGTGTGGGCAAACCTACAACCAACTTGGTTTTTGTTTTTGTTTTTGTTTTTGTTGATTAAAAAAAAAAGTAGAGAAAATTTGTAAAAACTGTGGAAACCAGACATTAGTAACTTATGAATTTTCGAGGGGGTGTTTGTTTCGTCTTATATAGCCGGATTATGGCTTATTTGGTTCTGGGCTTATGTTTCATAAGCTCACTTTTTGTTGCTTATTTTGAAACTTTTCGGCTTATATATAAGCTTATTATGTCATAATAAGCTTATATAAGGGCATAAGCCGAAAAGTTTCAAAATAAGCCATAAAAAGTGAGCTTATGAAATATTGGCCCAAAACCAAATAAGCCATAAGCCAGCTATATAAGCCGAAACAAACACCCCCTCTGAATCTTTTGTATTTGGTTTGATAATTTTGAATAAAGTTTCCGTTTTGTTTGTTGGTTTTATTTTCCTTTGATTCCGATGTATAGGTTTGGATGCTACTTATCTGCTCCGTTGGTTTGTGATTGCGTTTATATTTCGGTAGATTGGTTATAGTTTTGTGTATTGACTTAATTTAAGCATTTAAGGAGGTGTTCTGTTTAAGCTTATATAGAAGGCTTATGGCTTATGTGGTTTTCGGCTTATGTTTCATAAGCTCACTTTTTGTGGCTTATTTTGAAATTTTTCGGCTTATATAAGCTTATTATGTCATAATAAGCTAATATAAGGCTATAAGCCGAAAAGTTTCAAAATAAGTCACAAAAAGTGCGCTTATGAAACATTAGCCGAAAACCACATAAGCCATAAGCCTTCTATATAAGCTTAAACAAACACCCCCTTCTGGACTAGTAGAATGTGATGTTTTTTGTTAACTATGATTCGCAAAATGTTTAGTGTTATGGTCTGAATTATGTATGTATTGTTATTTTGTTATGCGCATAAATGTTTTGCTGGATTTGTAGAATACGGTGTTATTTGCACTTCTGGATTTTCATACTAATTTATGTGTATATAGTTATGTATTTAATAATTGTATTGGATATGCAGGACTGCAAGTGGGACATTTCATGACGGGGATTTACTTTTGAACTTGAAGGGTTTAAGACTCAAATCCGAGGAAAAAGAAACTGCTGTAAGTTACTAACCTTTGTCATATGTAATCGGCTTAAATTAAATCAGTTTTGCACAATCTCGTGAAACCCATTATGGTTGCGTCATACTACAGCATATTGCAAAAATAAAGTTGCACACTCACTCATTAGTGGCATGACCATATTAGAAGTTGCAAAAGCTATATTGGTACATGACTAAGCCATTTGGTCCTCGTGAACAAGCTGACACTGCCTTAGTTACTTTTAAACGTAGTGTTTTCTATGAGGAGCTATAATAACTATCTAAAAAGGTCTAGAAGACACTGATTTCTACAATTGCTAGTTGATTTAGACTTGCCGAAGATCTAGATTATCGTATCAGACTATTAGCGTGAAAATTAAATAGCATTTAGGAATTATTGGGAACCGATAAAAGATACATTTGGTTATTGAGATCAAATAGCATATGGAAAACAATGTGATCGAAGGTGTATATGATATCTATGAAAACTCATTTTGATTTTGCTACTTGGACAGCTTACAGAAACCAAGGAGGTTGATCTACAGTTTTCACTAGAGGACCTTGAAACCATCAAAGTTATTGGAAAAGGGAGTGGAGGTGTTGTTCAACTGGTTCGACATAAATGGGTTGGAACATTATTTGCGTTAAAGGTAGATTGTTATAAACTCATATAACCTGCTTTTTTTATGTCTACAGACTTTGGTTTATCTTGTGTTTTGGTACAGATTCCTATGACTGCAAAACATGAACGTTATATGGAATAGACTAGATAGGAACACTTTTCGTGTATTAAGCCATCTTAATGGCTTGTCACCTATCTCGTGTTTCTTTGTCAATACACAAGCTTTTTACATACTCCTCAGATTTTTCTGACTTTCTTTGCTGCATGTTAACTTGCATTTCAACTCTAAAACCATTTAGGCTCTACAATTAGGTGAACGGAAATCTGATGAGTCCTTATTTGTTGCTTTATCAACTTTTTCACGACTCACTACCCTTTTTTACTTGCATTGTTACATACATTACTTCTACGTCCTTGGGTTGTGTTTTAGCGCAAACAGGGGTCATATGGGTTGAATTTGATAAAAGTTGCTGAAAGTCTAATTTTCGATGCATACTATCTTCTCTACCGTTTAATTCACAGATTTAGATTATTGTGCTTGTAATCATATTGTTCTTGTAATGAGAGTGGGCCCATTAGTAAGCATAAGAAATGTGCCCAGAATATGGTCAACCCTCCTGGCTTGACATTTGACTAGACTAACCTGGCATCTTTTCGGATATGCATTCTTATACCTTTGAAATGCCTGGTGTGTACCTTGTAGGTGATTCAGATGAACATACAAGAAGAAATTCGTAAACAGATTGTGCAAGAGCTCAAAATTAATCAAGCATCACAATGTCCTCATGTCGTGGTTTGTTACCACTCTTTCTACCACAATGGAGCCATCTCTTTGGTATTCGAATACATGGACCGTGGATCTTTAGTGGATGTTATCAGACAACTTAAGACAATTCTTGAACCATATCTTGCTGTTGTCTGCAAACAGGTTAGTTTATGATACAGTCAAGCCTTCTTTCCCTGCATTTCATAGGACATATTTATAAGCTTGTTTATATGTTACCCAGGTGCTGCAGGGTCTTGTGTATTTACACAATGAAAGACATGTAATTCATCGTGACATTAAGCCATCTAACCTTCTGGTAAACCAGAAAGGACAAGTGAAAATTACAGATTTCGGCGTGAGTGCAATGCTGGCCACCTCTATGGGTCAACGAGACACATTTGTGGGAACATATAACTACATGTCGGTAAGTGGAATGTTAATGTAATTACATACTTGTTTTTCACATTAGTTTTGTTACGACTAGCATGAAATTGATTATTAAAAACTGTTTTACCTATATATTGTTTTTATTTTCTTAAGCCGGAAAGAATCAGTGGGGGCGCTTATGACTATAAAAGTGACATTTGGAGTTTGGGACTAGTAATCCTCGAGTGTGCTATAGGACGTTTTCCCTATATACAAACCGAAGATCAACAAGTCTTGCCAAGTTTCTATGAGCTATTAGATGCTATTGTCTCAAAGCCGCCACCTTCTGCTCCAACTGATCAGTTTTCACCAGAGTTCTGTTCGTTTATCTCTGCCTGGTAAGTTGAATTTTGAATTTTTCCTCTTGTAAAGGTTTATACTTTTCTGCTGAAGTTATTCAAGTCTTCTTAGAGGGGTGTTATGTTGATTAAATTCAGCACAAATGAAACGTCAGGTCGTTGAACATCATGGCTGTTATTTTTGGTTTCGGCCTGTTCATCCATTATATAACTTTGATCTTATTGTTTTTATAAATATGCAGCATACAGAAAGATCCTAAGAATAGATCATCGGCTCTAGACCTTTTGGTTAGTGTAAATTCTCCATGGCAACTTTAATATTTTGAATTTACAGGTTGCAAATTACTTATATATGGGTCTATTTGGGTGGTGTTTAATGTCAAATAATTATTTTTAGCCAAAAGGAAAGCGGGTCAAATTGTTTGAGGGGATTGAAACTTTGAAAGTTACCCAACCTGTTTTGACCCGTACATAAAACCTCTAAAATCATGTTATTCAAATTTTTAGATATCATTGTAATAGAATTCTTTTCGTGATCGGTGATCATATGATTAACAAAAAAAGTGTTAGTGGGTGGTCAACGCCACCTGTTTTGACCCGTACTAAAAATAATTTCTTTCTACTTTCTACTCGAACCCGTTATAACTTGTTATCACCCCGCCCATCTTTGCCTCCTTTAGTTATGATGCATTTGACCCGTACTAAAATGATTTATTCTGTTTGTCTTTCAGAGTCATCCATTCATTAAGAAGTTTGAAGACATGGACATTGATCTTGGAATTCTGGTAGGTTGCTTGGAACCTCCGATAAATTTTACAAGATAGATTTGCCTGTAACCGTGTAACGAGCTTATGCTATGTATAATCAGCTGTCACATTTGCTACATAACAGACGCTTATAGTATTTCATATGTTAAATGTTTAACATATTCAGCTCATATCATTGCAATATACGTCTGCAGCTTGCTTTCGTATGACATCAAGTAATGTATGAGAATATCACGTTAGCTACCTTTGTCACTTAGCTCCGAAACTTTCTAATAAAGACAATAAAAGAAGTATTGTATGTTTAGTTATGAGGTAAAATAAGTAAGATTACACATTTTAAGTTTAAAGATAAATAAGTACTCAATAAGTTTAAGCCAATACAAGAAAAACACATCTATCATATTGGTTTCTGCTAGTAGATAGGTGATTTAACACAAAGGCCAAAACCAATTCTTGGTGGAATTTTTCTTCGCCTATTTAATTTTAAATCCTCCTCCACTCTCCTGTCAAAACAACGGATATAAATTAATGAAAGTTGAAAACAGATTGCTATGAGACAAAAGCAACAATATTTATCTCAAATCATATTTACACGCAAAAAAAAAAAAAAAAAAAAAAAAAAAAAAAAAAAAAAAAAAAAAAAGGGAAGTTTATCAATTATAAAGCAAAACAAGGTGAGAAAGTTGGGAGATATATATAATTGAGCAGATGTACCTTTTTATAGTGGATGTAAGCAGCTTTACCACTCATCTCTTGCCCATTTTTAGCGACATAAACCTGAAAGTACAAGAAAATTCTATTTATATCATACAACACATAAAGAGATGCCATCAAAAAGTAGGGGTAGCAATTCCTAACACGAAACAAAACCCAAAACCGACACGGAAATATACAGGTAGGATCTGGTCTAAACAGTTTCCAAGCCGTGTGTATTAAGCAGTTTGACCCAGCAACCCATTTGAGTTCATTTTAGATAAATTATATGTATAATGGGTTAAACAGGTTAAATGAGTTAAATGGATGAAACAACTCAATTGCCCGCCAGTTTAGAAAAACAGGTTGAATAGGTGGCGTCCGGGTTATGAGTAAACTGGTTAGGATTGACGTAACTACTTAAACATGTCATGCTTGGGTTAAGGTGTTCTGACATGCCAATATTAAACCAAACCGGAGCTGTATTTTGTTCTAACAGTTTCTTAATTTGAAATGACTACAATAACAGAACAAGAACATTCCAACTTACCCTCTTCCCGTCGCCATTTGTGAACCGATGCCGTGTCGCTTGACCATCTGCTTGAAACCTTCTTTTTCCAGCATCATTGGTAATCCCTTCGCAGTATTAACTTTAGGATTCATAAAACCTTGTGACGTTTCTTGAGTCTTTGATTTTCTTGAATTTTTCCTTGATAAGCTTGTCTCAGCTTTATTACTTCTAGCAGCTTGTTTAGTTTTGTCACCATTGCTGAATTGGCCCCTAGAATTGGAGTATGGATCAACACAACTAGTCTGACTTGACCAAACTCTACTCAAGACATGCTCAAAAAAGACACATTGTTTTCCATATTTTACATTCAACATTTTGTTGGCAAACATGAAGGCAATGGTACATAAAATACGAACTAGCTGGTATAACTTATATTCATAATGACAGACTTGCAGTTGAATTCTTATACCCTTTTTGTTTGGGGGAAAAAAAAAAAGCAATGTCGTTTTTGTTGAGACGGTTAAATAACAGCCCCTGAATTTGGATTTTTGAAAATCATTATGTAACTAAACAGATGTAGTGTTTTTTTTCATAATTTCCAGAATAGATGATTCCAGGACTTCATATACATAAATTCTAAAACGGAATTCGGAGCAAATCCAAAAGCACCAACTGTAAAATAAATGAAGTAAAATAAAGTTACTACTCCCTTTCTACAATGAAAATGCAAACTAGAGGACTACTTATCAGATATGTAATACGTTTCGTTTAAAAGAAGGCGATTATATAAATAATATAATGGCTATGAAAAGTAAGGAGCTTACTATAGTATAGATACGAGCAGGTGATGTATCATTACAGCACCACAAAATTCATCTTAAATGCACCGATATACAGCCCTGTGACATCACCAAAACATAGCACATCCAACCAGCCTGAAATGTACAAATTAAGTCATCATAGTTGCATTATCGGATATGTGATATATCTTCAAATTTGACGTGAAATAAGAAACTTGGTATTGAAATGTCCAAAATGGAATAAATTTAAATTTAAATTCTATTGCTGTCATAAGACAAAGTTATCTAGTCAATCATCCTAGCGAAACTATATATTTGAAATGTCTGCTTTCCATTAATATAACGTGACCATCGTGTCTGTGTCTTTTCTTTAATTTTTATAAAATCTAATTATTGATTTTCAGCTGAAAAATTCACTATTTGATCTTACATCAATTAAGAAGAGATTCATATCAAAGTAGGATGACAATAAAAAATCAAAAGATGGGAGGAATTACCTGTTAAAATAAAGTTCTGTAAAATGGCTCCTTTCGGCCTTTGGAGCTTCTCATTTTCATCCCTGGAGCGTCATAGAGGAGACTCCTTTGGGCCCTTTTATTCATAATTATATTAAGCAGACTGATATAAAAATGAAGAAGCTGTCTAGAGCCGACAATATGCAGACCTTTCACCCGAAAAATGCTCAGCGGAAGACGACTTATGCTTGTACCATTGATATCTAACACTCTTAAACATTGCAAATGTCCAAGTTCTGCAGGCAATTTCTCAATTCGAATACAATTGGGGAGACATAGATATTCAAGACGCTTCATCTTACAGATGCTGTCTGGAATATTTTGTAAAACCTCACATTTCCATATGAATAGCTTGTTTAAACATTCTAATCGGCCAATATCCTCGGGTACCTTCTCAAGATGACAACAAGATATGATTTCAAGAGATTTTAGATGTTTCAACATAAAAATGCTATCTGGAAGATGTTTAAGCTCTATAGATGAGAAAGTTAGTTCCTCTAGATACTCTAACATCCCAAGGTCATTGGGTGCCTCCCGTACATTGCCTATGAGTGCAAGCGTTCTTAGATATTGTAAACGGCAAATGCTTTCTGAAAAACACTCATAGTTTATGCAAACACACAGACCTCCACCTATCGACATAGGCTTCTCAAGATTTCCAAACGATGAAACTGGATCTTTAGAATTACATGAAAACTTAAACGGTGGATATTTATTATCGGAGTGCAGCGGACATGCTTCTATGGGCTCCTGAATTCGAATTAACTTACATAAAGAGCCAACATCATTTGAATCAAAATCTTTTGCATATAAAAAAGATTCAGGCCTCCCACGACCACTTCTGTCTAAGTAGACAAGCTTTTTCGGACATACAACCTGAGCATTAATTTCTACCAGGTTATAGCAATTTTCAAGACATAACCATCTGAGATTTGGAGTCAGCCCAAGGTCAAGGATCCTCAACTTTGAATGTCGGAGGTCTAGGCTAATGAGCTTTAGACTTTGAGCAGGCATGTGAAGTTCTACTAGTTCATCACATCCTTCAAGAATAAGTCTTTCAAGATTTGGGGTATTCCCCAAGCGAAGGGTCCTCAATTTTGAATGACTGAGGTTGAGACATATGAGATTTAGACATTCAGTGGGTATGTAAAGCTCTACCAAATCCTTGCATCCTTCAATAAACAGTATCTTAAGCTTCGGAGTAATCCCAAGGTGAATAGTTCTCAACTTTGAATGACTGACGTCAAGAGATGTGAGCTTTAAACTTTCAGCAGGCATGTGAAGTTCAACCAAATCATTACAATAGTTAAGACTTACCTCCTCGAGTTTCGGGGTAATCCCGATGTAAAGCTTCCTCAACTTTGAAGACCATATCTCAAGAACTTTGAGCTTTAGACATTCAGAGGGCATGTGAAGTTCCGCCAAATCATGACAATCTTCGAGTATTAGCTTCACAAGATTTGGAGTAACCCCAAGGTGAAGGATCCTCAACTTTGTATCCTTGATTTTGAGTAATATGAGCTTTAGACATTCAGAGGGCATGTGAAGTTCCGCCAAATCATGACAATCTTCGAGTCTTAGCGTCTCAAGATTTGGAGTAACCCCAAGGTGAAGGATCCTCAACTTTGTATCCTTGATTTTGAGTAATATGAGCTTTAGACATTCAGAGGGCATGTGAAGTTCCGCCAAATCATGACAATCTTCGAGTCTTAGCGTCTCAAGATTTGGAGTAACCCCAAGGTGAAGGATCCTCAACTTTGAACTAATGAGGCAGAGAGATCTGAGCTTTGAACATTTAGTGGGCAAGTGAAGTTCTACCAAATCATGACAATATTCAAGACTTAGAGTCTCAAGATTCGGAGTCATCTCAAGGTTTAGGATCTTCAACTTCAAACTAACAAGACAGAGAGATTTGAGGTTTAGACATTGAGTCGGCATGTGAAGTTCTACCAAACTATTACACTCTTCAAGAATTAACACCTCAAGATTTGGAACCATTGTAAGGTCGAGGGTCCTCAACTTTGTATTAACGATGCTGAGGAACCGGAGCTTATTAAGTACCTAACATAAGTACAAAAACCAATTAATATTGGTGCAATGACAAACCAAAAAGATATATAGGATCATAATGATGATTCATGCAAAACAACAAATCAACCATCATTCTACTATACCTTTCCTTCTCCATCTTCCCAAAGTTGAACAATAGTGCTGTCACCCATTCCAAGTCCAACCAGATTTTCTCCTTGAAATGTATTCGGTAAACTCGAAAAAGGAAAACCATACCATATCACAAATCGTAAGGAACTAGGAAAGTATTGGCTAGTTTTATCAAATTTCCAGTTTATACTATTACTATTACATTTAGCTGAGATTGATATGTCAATAACTCTAAGATCCTTCATGTTTGCTAGACCTTTCATTTCAATTTCAGCAATGAAATCCAGTGACTGAAAGATTAAACATTGTGTTGCTTGGGTACCCTGGAATCCAAAAAAAAAAAAAAAATGACCATGAATTTGTTTTCATAAAAATTGAAAATGTGTTAATTAAATCATAACTTGATCCTTACCGAGCCAGTAGTCAATATATCTTTAATTTCCTCATTAATCCACAATCGGCTATGTTTGTTAGGTTCATCGGGATACAAACGGCGAACAATATTCCTACCCATTTCTTCTAAATGGTCATGCATCCCCAGCTGCCCATATTTATCAAAAGTTATAAGAGATTTCTGCTCAAGAACTCTTAAACCAATTTTAGCATGGAATCCACGGCTTTCAAGCACTATAATTGCTATTTCTTTGTCCCTACCTTTTAGTATGCATGCAACATCTAAGAATATTTCTTTGTATTCCTTCTCTAGACCATCAAAGCTTATTTCCAATCTATCCATAGTTTCCATTAATGGAATTGTTTTTAGTCTTTCTATGGCATCTATCCAATAAGACTCACTTTGACCACAAAGAAATGAACCCATAACTTTGATTGTTAAGGGTAGACCATCAGCATATTGTAAAACTTTTCGTGATAACTCTTCGTACCCTTGAATCGGGTTCTCTCTTCCAAACGCATACCTACTGAAGAGGCGACCCGCTTCCGCTTGAGATAACAAAGTCACATTATGAATCAAGCTCACTTGGTGGGATACCAATACTTGCTCATCTCTTGTTGTAATTATAATTCTACTTCCCGGCTTAAACCAATTACGGTCACCGGCTAACGCCTCAAGCTGGTCTTTATGATCGACGTCATCAAGAACAAGAAGTACCTTTCTACCACGCATCATCTTTTGTATCATATTTTTTCCACCAGAAACACTGCTTACTTCAATGTTTTGATCCTTTAAAACATCTGAAAGTGCTTGTTTCTGCAACTTCTTTAGACCCGCCAAAGAGGCTTTTGAAACTTCCCTGACGTTTTCAATAAAGCTTGCACCTTCAAACTGAGTGGATATCTGGTCAAAAATAGCTCTCGCCAAAGTTGTCTTCCCCGCACCTCCCATCCCCCATATCCCTAGCATGCGAACATCATCAACACCAGGTTCTAAGGATGAAATTACTTCGTTTACACGGGTCTCCATGCCTACTAAATTTCCATCAATGCTCGTATTGATGAAACGTAACTCTAGTGAAATCTCTTCAACGATTTTCTGTATGAACCTAGCTTCATGCCTATATGTTAAAGAAAGATTCATTTAGCTTGCGATAATTTCCGAACATTTTTTAAATCTATAATAGTGACATACATCATATATGAAGTAAATGGTGATATAGTTATATATGATATATAATAAATAGTGAATGAGTAACAGATGTGTTTGTTAGGTACGGGTAAACTCTGTACCGTTGGAAACTCGTCGGGTCTACGTACAAGTAAAACACTTTCTTCACTTCCTCGTAAAATGAATGAATGAACAAGGTTTTTCCATGTTGAGGTTACCCGGGGAGGGCGAGTGTTTTTTACTCATATGTAGGCGACGTCACCGGGTTAATCCCGGGAGCTTTTGCGACCCTTCTCAGGCCACCCCAAATATACACACCTAGCGAGGTTTGAACCCTTGACCTCTTGTGAGGAAACCAAGGACCTTACCACTAGGCCTTATGTTGGTGGTTAAACAACTATTTCATTTTCAACACATAAGAGCCACTTGTTCATGGTGACATAGGCAAACAATACACTTGAACTTTCATTGGCCTGTGATTCAGGATTGATCGACGCCCGATGATGCTTGACCGAATGAATCTTAGTAAAGAGAGAAAAATAATACCACTCACATTTAAACTTGTTAACATGACTTGGTAGTTTGGTAGTGTTATAAAAAGTTGATTAACATGACTTGGTTCTGTTATAACTGTAAATTCCAGTGCAGAGTTTAGCATGCATGTGGTATATACAAATGAGTAAATGACCACCACTAAATTCCTTTTCTACCATTGCCCGACCACAAAACGTGACAAATGAGGGAACGACAAGCCATCCCCACAAATGACACACACACCATATGCTGTAAGAGGTTGCTTGCTAAAAACCTTATTTGCATAGATAAGATAGATATGATGATTGATGAAGAAATTTACCCATTGGCAATGCTTTTCAACTCCCAGCCAGCCAAATCGGATGCTTCTTTCAAAGCCTCCCTCCATTTCCTAGCAGCCTCTCCCTTTCCGTGTTTCGCAAACGCATCTCCAACTGACCCAGTTTGTTTGCGAACTTCAGTGGGCTCCACATCATAGAACACGGGATAAGCAGTATGCCCAAAACCCTTCTGGCATTCCATAATCTTAACAAGCTCTTCCAAGCACCAAGATGAGGAAGCATAGTTCTTGGAGAATACAATAATGTAAAATTTTGAGTCTTCAATGGCCTTAATAAGCTCATCACTTATCATTTTCCCTTGCTTAATATTTTCATCATCTTTGTAAGTTTCTATACCTTTTTGTGTAAGAGCATGATGCAGATGATCAACAAAGTTCTTTCGAGTGTCTTCGCCTCTAAAGCTTAAGAAGACATCATACTTAAAGCATGAAACTGAAGTTGAATCCATTGGAAGTTTGGTTGAAGCTGTTGAAAGAGTTTATGTGAAGAAAGAAAGGAATTCCAGTTGCAGTACTGATGTGTTTATGTTTGTTGAGAAACAAAAGCCACTCATTTGGTTTTTTGATCAATGGAAAAAAAAAAAGATAAGATTGACTATTTGAACTTTCAACCAAATGACTTAATGACCAATAAACGCACCATTTAAAAAGGCTTTTGATATTTTCATATTAATGATGGTTTAGAAGATCATTACTTGTTTCATTTTAAGTAAATTTTATGTCAGTAACTTCATATATAGCATTTGCTACAAACAATGGTTAGCATATTGGAGCTCCAGCCCAATTGGCTAAAGTCCATGCATTCGAAACAAGCCCTGAAGAGTCTGACAAGCATATTCATGCAACTTGGGGGTTCATCGATTCGGTTCTCGGTTAATCGGTTTATTCGGTTCGAGTTGTTCGGATAAAAAAAAATTTTGGATCATAACCGAAAACCGAACCGAACCGAAAATATCTATAACCAAACCGAACCGAGAACCGAACCGAAGTTCGGTTCGGTTATGGGTCAAAACCGAAAACCGAAATTTATACTTGAATTACACTATTTGTATTTTTTTTTAAATTTAGTTATATATATTTTTGGCAAAAAAATATTTCAAGCATAAAAAAGTGTTTTTTATATTAGTATAAAATTTTTAATTCGGTTCGGTTCGGTTTTAACAAGTTCGGTTCGGTTATATGTACGGTTCGATTTTTTTTTCGGTTCGGTTTTCGGTTTATTACCCGACCCATGAACACCCCTACATGCAACGACTCGCATGGCCACCTAGGCCAGGACCATTACAATAGACACCATGTGCCTTTATCTCATTGGAGCAAAAGTAGTGTCGCAAACATTTCGAGGATATGCAATATCATACATGAGACATCTCATAAACCCGTTCTAACCAAAGATGTCACGCCACGTGTCATCTTCCCACAAACTATTGGATTGCATCCATGGGCTACACACTAAATGGATCCACATAAATATCGGGTCATTTCCTTGAAATTGACCAAGTCATTCTTGATTACAACTTTACACACACTAGTCACCTTGTGAATATTACCCCAACTCGTGACACCAATCCTACATTGGGGTCTTTACCGGATGTAGGAAACCGAACGAGTGACTACCCTCATCCCTCATCCAGTCATCCCTCAACCATCAATACATACCTTACGTAAACATGATGTAGTATGCACAACATAATAACAAGCCACTATTTCATTTTTCCAACCAACGGCAAAAAATTTGTTTCACTACACAAAACTTCATTGTTTGTTTCACCAAACCATCAAAACAAGAGTTTTAACACGAAAATCTATATTTTACAGCGATAAAACTACAAAAACCCAAAGTCCTTTTAATAAAGTGACATACAAAAAACCTTCATTTTCACCACAAAACACTTATTCACGGTTGCAAACATTGTTTCACAACCATGACGATTAACGTAATAACAAATGTTTTTATCTATTCTCATAAAAATGATTTATCTATTCAAATAAGAAGAGTCTTTCTAACTTGTGTCATAGGGGCACAAGTTAAGCACGTCAAAAGTGCTATGAGACCTACGAAAAGGGACTTAGAAATCCACATAGAAGTAAAATTTTCTGTATCTTTGTGTGGGTTTCTAAATAATTTTCTATAATTTTTGGTGTGCTTAACTCACGCCCCTAAAACACAAGTTAGAAAACTCTTAATAACAATGTCTATCCACAATGTAATTACAAATGATTTATCTATTCTAATTAACGTTGACACCATACATAAAATGTCTTCATCACATGAAATTACATGTTTTTGTCTTAATCTTTCCAACACAATCCGGATAACTTTCATCCATTTACCCTTAAAGTGCACGGTACAGGGTACCGATGGCTAGCTATTGGGTTTTTATAGGACCAATAGTGCCATATTGCACCACAATCCATAGTCGTTTGTCCCCTAGCCATTCCACCGGCTGACGCCATTATTTATTTATTTTGTGATTGAGTGGCGTATTTTTTGTTGGTGTTTTATGAGACCTACATGCACCAATAACAGTTATTGTTATTATTGCTAGGGATGGTGTTTTATGAGACCTACATGCACCAATAACATTAAAACTTAGTTGCTCTGTGAACATACGATCATTAGCTGATAATTTAACACTTAAAAGGCCAAAACCAATTGTATTCGATACTCATTTTGTTATCTTCTTTTTTATATCAACACTTATTTAATTAATATCTCTTCGTTATACTCGTGGCTAAAGATTTATATAATGCACCTAGTTTTGTATAAAAACCAGCAGCTATAGTTATTAACAGCAAAAGCAATACAAAGGTATGTACATGAAACGTTCCAACATATATATATATATATATATATATATATATATATATATATATATATATATATATATATATATATATATATATTTTATTGTATTTATTTATTTATTTATTTTTTCGAGGGAAATATTAGAGAGTATTTGTTTAGACTTTTATATGAATTGTTTTTTTTTTGGTAAAAGGTTAATTTACCCCGGTAGAATATATATAACTCACAAAACAATGAAATCACAGGGTCTGTTGATACTAGGCTTTCAAAGTCCTTCAATGAAGGTTTCAACCCACTAGGGTTCGAATCTGGAGAAGGCAGGGTTTACTTCAAATTAAGTGTCGTGCCTTCGGGCGGCTTAAGTTGAAGGTTTTCCCCCCATCGGGTTTCGAATTGGTCAAGGATTTCTCCGAAAGAACCGTTCAAAAAAAAAAAAAAAAAAAAAAACAAAACAAAACAATGAAATACTGGAAATGTGGTTGAGCATCACATTGGCTATGACAAAAAACGCACCTATTGTTCTTCAAACCAAAACGCTAACATGCGATTGACAAACCAATCACATGATATATAAACACCTAGCAACTACTAATAAAGCTTTAGTAGCCTCGAATAAGTGAGCTCGGAATGTTTCAAATCTGAGCGAAAAACTCCACCTGAGATGTCTTCTTAAATCTACATGAAAGTAACTTGAGGCGTACGGTAGACATGGTCAACTCAAGAACTTGCTCCTTCGATTTCTTCCTCTTCTTAAAAAGCCCATTATTCCATTCTTGCCAAATAAAATAAGAACAAGCCGCAACCACAAGCTTTGCAATAACACTTCTTGCCGAACGTTTCTTGGATATATGGACAAGATAATTAACAATAGCTTCCAAAGAGGACGAAACATTTTGTAAACCAGCCAACATCTTCATATGCGCCCAATTCTAAGATGAGAAAGTACAATAAAAAATTAAATGTTCGTGAGAATTTGGTTGCATTTCACAAAGAAGGCATAGAAACAGATTTAAGTTAGTATCACCATTAACATCCCATTGTCTCAATGCATCTTGAGTTTTTGATTTCCGCTTGATCACCAACCGTAGATGAAAGGCATGGAGAGGAATACAATGAGAAAACCACACCACCTTATACCAATCGACTTCCTCACCCCTCGGTCTTATGGTGTCCCAAACAGTAGCAACTGAGAATTGCATTTCTACATCATTTTGGTTCCTCTACACCAACAAGTCACGAGAATTTGGATCCAAAGTTGGAACAGTAAGCGAACAAACCATAAGGTATTTATCTTGCCATTCAATTGGCCAATTCCAACTTCCATTATTTAACATGTCCACAACTTTAGAGGAAGAATAAAAACCCGCCTTATTTATGTCACGATGAGAAACAAGACTCGCAAGAGGGCTTAAAGCACACCATTCTATCAAACCACACCAATGCCAAATAAATTGCCGAATTAAAGGATGTACCTGATGAATTTTCCTCCAACCCCAAGACATGTTACCACGAAATGGGATATCCCAAAAGAAATTACAGGGTACCCGTAAAGTTAATCTAAAATTATCATCATCCATAAAGTTAATGTTACATAATCAAAAAATATTATTTTAGTAGAAAAGAAAAAGAAATTAGATGCTACAAGTCTAAACTCATGGGTACCCTTCTAGTCTCTATAACAGGTTCTTACTTACAACTCACAATAACATCACAATGCCTTTTATGCAACTAAACTACTACTCTCTCATCTTAAAATTAAATATAATTTCTACTCAATAATTTTTAATAGCTTAAACATAAAAATAAACGATTATCATAAAACATTCCAAAATAGCAATATGACCAATTATTTTGAAACACATGAAGGGTATGTTTGGTGAGATATGTTAAGGTTGGAGCTAAAGCTGGGTCTTAAGCTATAGCTAGAGTTGGAGCTTATATTATAAGCTGGAAGCTGCAACTTATATTTTAATAAAATTGTTTATTGAATTAGTTAAAGCTGATTATTTATTAATGTAAAATCGCATATATTTTCAACATGATAATCCACTATGTTATGAAAAACATTTAAGTAATTTAACTAACTATAAGCTTCCATAAACGTGTTTTAATAGCCTTGGGCTTATAGAAGTTTACGGCTTATAAGAATTTAACTTTGTGCTATAAAACATAAATATTTTATAAACTAACTTATTTTATTAGTCCTTATAAACCTCGCGTTAAGGCTGCCCATAATGGTCGGTCGACCATGTGGGTCGTTGGGGTCACTCAGGGTTGCCACCATTGCAGCTTGAGAGTCACTTTAGGTCGGTCAATTCTAATTTGGATGAAAGGTTCGTGGTCTCGACCTTCAACTTGTGTTGTGTTATTTGTGTATTTTAATTAATCAAAATCAATATTTGTGAGGCGTTTTTTTTAGTTCAAATTTTTTTAATGTGCCTAATAAATCACCGGAGAAAATAAATTAAAATGTCAAAAAAATTGAAAGTTGTTGCGAGTCACTACTATGCCCCGCCTAAAACATAACTGAAACAACTAAAGATGCTCATCTGTCTAAAACCGAACCGGACCGAACCGAAAAACCATTTTCGGCAAAAAATCTAGACCGAAACCACCTCCTGTATAATACAATTAAACAATAATTTTGATCTTATCCATTAGGTCGCTAGTCCTTGTCACATCACGTGCCCCCATTTCCAGATCCTTCCAAATCCCCCTATATAACCACCCCACCCCACTCACCCACCCTCACTCACTCACTGTAACAAACCAATTTCAAAAAAATGAAGAACAACGGGAAGAGCATCAAGTCAACGACAAAGAAAGACCGCAAGTCATGCACGGGAATGAACGGGTCACCGAAGAAAGGAGGACACGGAGGCAAGTTCACCTGGTCAGGCGACTCCAACACGTTCTCTCCGTCTGAGTTAGGTCATCGTGATGTTACTTTTTACGACGATGTTGACGTTGATGACGTCATCACCGATTCTAAATCTGAGTAAAGCTAGTTGTTGATGTGATGACGGTGATGGTGACGTCATCGGTAATAGTTTCGTTGTTAATAAAGCTTTACTAGTAGTAGTAGTTAAATTTGATGTTGATGTTGTTGATGATGATGACGTCATCGATTCTAAATCTGTTGAGTAGTTAGTTAATCGATTTGTTGTTGATGATGACGTCATCGATTCTAAATCTGTTTGAAGATAAATTTACTAATTAGTTGAATTTGAATTTCTACCGTTTATGTTTTGTTTTTAAGTTTGTTGATGACGTCATCGATTCAAAAACTGTTTGAGTAGTTACTCGAGTTGTTGTTGATGATGACGTCAGCAATTCAAAATCATGCTGTTATAGATGAAGATGATGACGTCATCGATTTATAAGGTGTTTGATGTTTGGCAGTTTAATAGAACGTAATGTTTTAATCGAGTTGTTGATGATGATGATGATGACGTCATCATTTCTTTCAGTTTGATGTAACTAGTAGCAGTACGGATAATAATAGTTTCGATGTTGGTAATTGTGATGGTTGATGACGTCATCGATCTTAAATTTGTTGATCGTTTCTTTGTAATGATCTAGTAATGATAATGATTTTCTTTCGATTAACGAGTTATTGTGATTGTGATTGATCTAAATTTTGTTGATGTTGAGTAGATCGATATATCCTATCGTGTTATAAGTACGGATAACTAACTTTTGGTGAAGTTTTATCGAGTTTCAAGTCTATCTTCAGGATAAAGATGTGATTATATTGTTCATATTGTTTTGATTGAGCATTTGAGCTATTGATGTCGATGATGTGAAAGATGCTTCAAATTTTGTATTGTGTAGTCACGGCTAGGGGGTGTTTGTTTTGGCTTATATAGCCTGGCTTATATGTGTCCGGCTTATATAACATAAAGACATAAGATTGTGGTTTTGTTTGACACTTCGGGCTTATATACTTACATTGTCAATGTTATATATCTGTAAGTGTCAAAATAAGTAACAAAATTGTGGCTTATTTTATATAAGCCGAACACGACTTGTGTTATATAAAAAGCCCAAACAAACACCCCATTAATTGTGATCGGATTGACATAATTAGTACGGATGGAGTACTAGTTAAGTTCAATGATCTTAGCTTGACCACTCTATACTCTTATCATATATGATGTTGCGATCTCAATACATCACGTGTTGATGACAATATGCCTCGGACTTAACTATCTAATCTTGTTTCCATTCAGTGCTTTTCAATACTTCTAGTGGTACTATGGTGATACTCTGTAAACTAAGGGTGTGTTTGATTAGTACTTAATGAAGTAATTCAGCGCTTATCATCCAAAAATGAATCGGTAAGCGTGTTTGGTAATTTAAAATTTTGCAACTGAACGAAAAAATAGATGTTGAGTGATTTTGGGTACTAAAGTAGACAAAATGATTCAGTGGGCTTTGGTTTACCCAAATACCCTTGTTACACCTGTCTCCTAGTGCTCCTATAAGCAAATTATCCTAAACTCCTAGTGCTCCTATAATATTAAATATGAAATTCGCAAAGTGAAAACGAATAAATAAATAAATAAAAATCCAAATGAGATTTTACTTAAGGGTGGAAATGAGCCGAGCCGCTCGTGAAAAGCTAAGAATCGGCTCAGCAAAAAGCTCGAACTAGCTCGAGCCTAAGTTGCAACTCGTTTATTAATTGAGCTCGAGCTTTACATACAAAGCTCGTTTGGGCTCGCGAACCTAAACGATATTATGATATTTTAAGTATTAAACATATATACGAGCTGAGTTCGAGCTTATTAACGAGTCCAATAAAGATATATTACTAGCCGAGCTCGAGTTTGAGCCAAGTTTTAACTTTTCATGACCAAAATAGCATAAATGAGCCGAGCCCGAGCCTTTAATATACCACGAGTCGAGCCCGAGCCTTTAAGTTAAAATATTTGCATCGTTACCATCGCCACCACCCACCACCGCCACCACCACCACCCACCGCCGCCACCACCACCACCCACTACCACCCAGCAACACCACCACCACCCACCATCGCCACCACCACCCACTGCCACCCACCGCCGCCACCACCACTACCCACCACCGCCACCCACCAACGCCACCACCACCCACTATCGCCACCACCACCCACTGCCACCCATCACCACCCACCACCTCCACCCACCACCACCCACCGTCGCCACCAACACCGTCGCCGCCATCACCCATCGCCACAACCACCTACCACCCATCGCCACCACCACCCACCTTCAACCATCACCACCCACCACCTCCACCCACCACCGCTACCAACACCCATGACCAACCGCTGCCACCACCACCACCACCATACACTGAACGAATATTATAAGTGGTGGTGGTGTTGGCGGCGGCGGTGGTGGCGGCGGCGGCAGCGGCGGTGGCGCGACAGTAGTGGTGGTGGTGGTGGCGGCGGCGGTGGTGGTGGCGATGGGTGGTGGCGGCAACTCCGGTGGTGGAGGTGGTGGTTGGTGGTGATGGGTGGAGGCGGTGGGTCTAGACAACTTTTGTGTTTCACACTTTTGATGATTCGGACAAAAAACGGGTCAAAATCGTGAATTAAATCGATTCAGAAACATTTTAAATCATAAAATCGTGAGAAAAACATGAAAAAAATGGGTGAAAACGTATAAAGACGGACGAAAACTGATAAAAACATGAGAAAAATGGACGAAAACGGATAAAAATGGACGAAAACGTAAGAGGACTAACGATGCAAATATTTTAACTTAATGAGGACTAACGATGCAAATATTTTAACTCAATGAGGACTAACGATGCAAATATTTTAACTCTATAGTTAATGAGGACTAACGATGCAAATATTTTAACTCAATGAGGACTAACGATGCAAATATTTTAACTCTTGTTAGGAGATAACGAAAAATATTTTGCATCGTTAGTCCTCGTTAACTGATATTACTAACGGATGGATGGTTTTGTGCCAACTTTAAAACCACAAGGATTATTTTTGAACCAAAAGAGAAAAGATGTAAAACGAGCAAATACCAAAACATAGAGATGTAGTTTGGACTTTTCTCTTTTATTTATTAATTATTTAAATGTCTTATATGCATTAAATCAGATGCTCGAATACATTTAAAATATGTTTTCTACCTTTATGATTGTTTTTATTTTGTTGCAAGACTATCGTTAACATTTTGCTAACTCTCTCATTCTAAGAAGAATTACACATACACATATAACTAACATGTCGGTGAGTTTAAATTCTGTAAATTAGTCTCATGGTCACCCCCCATAAAAAGAAATGTCCATGTTACGAAAGTGGTTCACTTTCTAAATTTAGAAAGTGATTTCCTTCATAACGTCGACAATAAGGGGAGTGTGGGATGACGTTTAATGCCGATTGCTACATAAACTTGTTACCAATTCACCTTTTTCCCCATGTCTCTTTTATAGTGCAATCACTTGTTTTTAAAACTTCATATCATAAAACTCAAAAAGATTTTAGAGTTCTTTATTATAAATCACTTTCTAAATTTAGTAAACATCTAGAACATTATTTCAAGTTCTAAAATGATTTAACGGGGAATATGTCTGTTCGCCTTTATGCCCGTCAACAATGCTTTTAGCAGGAGGTACCCATTGATGTCGTCCTGTGGCGTCGTTGGTAAAGTGCTGCCACCTATAAATTGATATGCATATCATTTAATCAGTATAAATTTAGAGTTGGTTAATCTATCTCGTATATTCTGTCGATGTGAGAGTGTTTATAAGTTCGTAGTATAAGTTTGTAATTTTGAATATTTAATTATATCTGCCTACAAAATGGTTTGTGCATTTTGTAAAGTTTCCATTAACTTGTTGCTATTTAAAAACAAATATAGGGGTGAACATCTGGTCAAACCCGGACCGTATCAAAAAATCCCGGACCTGACCGAGACCGATTTAGCTCAAAACCACGGACTGAGGACCGGACCGAATATGTTCGGTCCGGTCCTGGTTGGTCCGGTCCGGTTCTTTGGTCGATCTGGTTTGTAATGATCTCGTAATTAGTAGCAGCAGTACGGATAATAATAGTTTGGATGTAAGTAGTTTATGATGTTGTGATTGATTTAAATTTTGTTGATGTTGAGTAGATCTGTATATCCTATCGCGTTTAATAAGTACGGATAAGAAACTTTTGGTGAAGTTTGATCGAGTTTCAAGTCTATCGGATATATTGATATTGCTTCGAGTTAAGGACGTGATTTTATTGTTCATATTGTTTTGATTGAGCAATTATTTATTTTTATTTTGTTATTATTTTCTTTTTCGAGTCTTATCTAACAGTTTGATTCTTTTATCATTTAGCAATTAAGGGCTACATTTCTTACTAGTGAATGCACTTAACAGATAAAATGTAGTTTACATCCTCACTTGCAAGCTAGCAACTGCAAACATTAGAGGCATCATCCTTCTTGCAAGCAACTTAACCACCTTTATCAACTAATAAAATCAAGCATCAACAACTAAACTATAAGGTGGTAAAGAAGGCCTTATCATTATAGATGTAAAACCACACCTCCACAAGTCAAATTTACCGTGTATCACTACATTTCCCTTCTAAAACCTCCATATAAATATCATTGATTGAGCATTTGAGCTATTGATTTGATGATATAAAGATTCAAACTTATGTATTGTGTGATCCAAGTGAGAGTAAAAGTGAATGGTGATCAAGCAAAATGTTGATATAAAGATTCAAACTTTTGTAATGTGTGATCAAGCAAAATGATGATTCTATTGCGTAAAAGTGAATGGTGTATCATGTAAGGGTTTGGAGATCTATTGAAACTAGTGTTTTTACAATTAAGTCACAAAGAAGAAATGAATTTCGTTTGTAGTTCTCGTAACGTACAAAATGAGAAAAGGTAAAGTAGGAGAAGAAACAAAAAAAAAAAAAAAAAAAAAAAAAAAAAAAAAAAAAAAAAAAAATTAACGTTATTATTTAATAGTAATAAAGAACGTTTTTAAATGTTCAGGATAACTTTTAAATTTATGTTCAATATCATATTTTTGTTTACGTGTCGTGACCGGCAACCGGCTATATCAGTTAAATTGATTACGTGAATTTTTTTTCAGTTAATTTCGTTGTATTTTATTTGGTCCATGACTGATAAGTTAACATTTCAGAAAATTCGTTGCTATTAGATGACTTTAACCCTTGGAAGAACAATGACTTGTAGCATATATAAAAAATCTGACATGGACAATAACGGTACAATTTATGACATAAGGCTATTCACAGTGGATCTGAAAAAAACGTTCGACAACATCGGTCGACCGATGTTAACATCGGTCGTTCCCAATGTGGGAAATCGATCGCCGGCAACCAAAATCAAATATCGTTCGCTTTTCCAACCGATATTCAACAAACTTTTCAAACACAATTTACCACTTTTGAAAATCAAAGTAACCGTTTGTAGCCTAAAAAAAAAAAAAAAACTTTTTTTCAAAAAACATTACCACTTTTCATCCTATAAATACCCACATCAACCCCACTTTCAAACACACAATTTCAAAAACAATTCATCCAAATTCACATAAAAAACACACAATATCAAAGAAAAACACTCCACAATCAAAAAACCGACGATCCCGACTAACCCAAAATGCACCCGACATAAATTTCTCTCAGCAAAACACCTTTGAACTAACCGGTATAACACCACCACAACTAGGGGTGTTAACGAGTCGAGCTTTTAACGAGCTACTCGAGCTCGAGCTCGTTTATCTCGAGTCGAGCTTGAAAGATATCGAGCTCGATTCGAGTTCGAACTAAAAATAATACTCGATTAGTTTCACGAGCCGAGCTTATAAATTTAATTTTTAGCTCGGCTCGTTCGAAAGCTCGTTTATTTAATCGAGTCGAACGAGCTACACGAGCTAGTCGAGTTTAACGAGTCGAACGAGCTAATCGAGCTAAACAACTAACTTTATAATATTACATTTTGTATGTTTTAAGAAATCCTAATACTATTGTAGTTTAAACTAATTAACATAATTCAAAATATGTCAAAACTTCATTTGGATAAAGCTAGATGCTTCGCTTCAAGTACTTCTCTTCAATTCAGTTGTGCACTTGCACTCTTATTTTTATAGACCCTATTTTTTCTTCACTTTTATTCCTCCTTCGATGTGGGATTCAATATATTTTCTACTTATTTATGTACCACATGCATTTTAACACATTATCGAGTATATGTCCATTTGGTACAATTTATAAATATTTGCTTTTGCTAACTAATCGTAACAGTGTAAACTACATCTCACCCTTCAATTATTTAGTACCTACAACATATTAACTCACGATGGTGTCGTGCAATCTCAAAGATGATAAACATTTTTGAGTCAAATAAAATGAAAAAAACGATCTAATATGTAAGTTAACTGTTTCATAAACAAATAAATAATGCGTTCAACAACTTTATATGTGTAAAACCGTAGATGGGTGGATACACTCTTTCAATTATTTTAAAGTTTAAGTAAGTTAAGAGTCAAATTTATAAACAAGTACGTATAAAAAAATGTTTGAACACAACTGTTTATGTATGGTATATAAATCGGGATTAAGAGTGGATGGGATGTTTTGTGTTTGAATTCTCGTATTGAACGGTAAGGACACGAAGAGATGATAAAGATCAAGAAGCTCGGATAACACTTGAACAAACCATATGAAACTGTATGTGAGACAATACTTGCATAAGTGTGTGAACTTGTGATGTTTGTGCGTGAAACCTTATATTTATAGAGAGGCGTGTAGGGTTTAGAGATAAACCCTTGTTTGATAATCAACGAATGTGGGAAGGCCACGCGTTGATCATCTGATGAGCACAAGGACGACACGTAGTCTCTCCTCCTTAGATCGTACAAGATGGCATTTGTTGTGCGTTTCTACTGTCCCATGTCAGATGGTACATCTTAACCGTTAATGATAGTTAGGGAGTGGTGGTTTCTTGGGTTCGATGTAGCATGATGGGCGTCGTCAGGCTATTATGGTCCTAGATTCTAGTCGGGCCCTCTCAAGTGTTTCTTGATGGGCCTTAGAACTAGGCTTGATTCGTACGTATATTTAGTGGGCTTGAGCTGCTAACATTGATACGCTATCATTTGAGGTACTATAGTATATTTGTTAACTAAGGCCTAACGGTTTTTATGATTTTTCCAAGTAATTAACGAAGTTTGAAATCTGAAAGCCAAGCTTGATATTACCTAACTGTATAAATTTTAAGACCGTTTGAAATATAAAGTAACATAGATATCTAAAGGCTAATGATTTGCATATATTCTTATTTTTTATTTGCACACATTAAATTATGCTTTAAACAGTTGTACATTTATCCTATGCTGATTCTGTAGATTGTACATTTGAGTGTGCGAATCAAAAGTAAAAGTGTGTCAATCAACACTCATATCTAAATGTTATAAGAAATCTACAAACACACAAAAGATAATTGGCATAAAACAACATTTGAAGTTGTTATCTTGTCACTTTTATTATAGGACCTCGATTATTAATTGTTACATTGGGGACGTGAAGGTTTACATATTTTCAAAATTACTTAACACGACAACGTAAACATGTTTTGATCACTCAAAATGAACAATACGTTTATGTTTAATAAAATAAATAACCAAAACATAAGACGTCATTTAAATAAAAAAGATAAGGCAAGAACATTAGAATGTTATGACATACTAAATTACTAATATACATTATGATATACTTTTTAATCGCATAAGACTAAAAAGGAATATTGAGTAGTTATATTTATATTGAAAAAAAACACACAAATACAAAGGGCATTTCGCATGAGTGGTGCGCAGATTTTAGTTCGTGACGCATGAGAAGGAAGACCGAACCAGACCGGATTGGACCGAGACCGAAATTATGAAAAACTCTAGACCGAGACCGGATCGAATGTGGTCTGTCGGTCCGGTTCATCCAATCCGTTTGCTCACCCCTATCTTAGGATTTTACGATACTGCAAAGCAAAAACGATCTGGATCTTACATATAATCTTTGAAAACTTAAGATCTTATAGGATCCCGATCTTAACCATAGGATCTTAAGATCTAATCCGATTCAATCCTACTTTTCTCGGACAAAAAACTAAAAAACTGCAAATTTCTAAATTATTTTTTGTAGAATTTAAAAAACAATATGTTAATCTTATTAAACATTTCATAATCATAATTTATGACAACATTTCAATTAAACATTCATATAATTTTGTGTTTATGATATATAATAATTTGTATAATATTACAAAAACTATTAAGAAAATGACATTATAGTAGGATCTTAAGATCACGATCCGATCTTACGATCACGATCCTGCAAATATGAAAACGATCATGGGTAAGATCCCGATCATGAAAACTTTGATAAAAACATAGACAAAGAATAATGTAGCAAGAGAAACAAAGATAGTATAACATTAGCAAAATAGAATGTAATTATCCCACATCGGTGTAGAGAAAAACTTCAAAAAGAAAGGAAGTCTATAAAAGCAAACTTCTCACACTTATATTTTTGAAACTAGCTTAAGTTAAATTGTTCTCCAGGAGTCTAAAAGCCACTTTAGATGGTGCTTTGGGTTTCACTAGCTTTATGATGATAACTTACATTTGATTTAGCCATTTAAATTGCAGGATCGAGCTTTGTTGAGCATTAAAAGTTATCAGCTCGAGCTCTTGAGCTTATAAAAGAGTTGCTTGAGCTTAAAAGAACTTTAAAAAAAAGTTACTAAAAAAAATAATTAGTAAACTAAACGAGCATCGAACTCGAGCTCGAACAACTATTTTATATACGAGCTCGAGTTCGAGCAAAATTTTGAATATTTATTCGAGCTCGAGTCGAGCTCGAGCAGAATAATAGTTAAACGAGCTTAGCTCGAATATCCTAAAACTCGACTCGGCTCGGATCGTTAACACCCCTAACCACAACAAGGGAACATACGCTTTCGTTCACAATATTTTGAATATCCAACACAATTACCACAAGTCAATCAAAGAGAAAACTTATTTTCCGTTCATCGTCCCTTTGTCCCACCACAACGTGTTAATCATCACGAAGAACCAAGTGAGGCGGCCTATCGTCCTAACATGGATTTCTTGCATTGTTCCCAACCGTATCAAGAACATTCTCCGATTCGGTCTACTAATCTTGATATGAATTTGGATGATTGGGCAGAATTTCATAACTATGGCTATTCGACCCAACACTATCCAAGCCAAGACCAACCGAGTCAAGATGTTTCGATGGGGCAAGGTTCGGGTCACGGTTCCTACTACGGTTCTTTCCACGGTTCTTTGCCCGTTGATGACGATGAGTCTGACGAAATCGAAGCTACATCACCCGTCAAGCAAAAGAAGCCTTCGCGACGTGTTACAAAGGCGAAAGCCAAAGAACTCAAACCGGCCAAAAAAATTGAACCATGGTCTACCAGAGAAGAGGTCGTTCTTTGTAAAGCTTTCATCTTTGTTTCTGAAAATGCAAAAAAAGGAAACACTATGAATCGGCACAAATTTTGGGAGAAAGTGGTAGCCTACTTTTGGAGAGAAACTGGTTCAAACCAAACAATGAATTCGATCGTTTCCAAATGGAAGACTAGAATTCGTTGTCAACTTGCGAATTTTGGTGCTATTGTTGATAATGTCAAGGGGACATATGGAAGTGGTGAGAATGACCTTGACGATTTGTCCAAAGCTCTTTTGAAGTATCGTGCACGTTGCGGTCAAGATTTCACTATGGTGGAGTGTTGGAAAGTTTTGAGGGGGCATGATACCTGGAAGGAAGAGATACCCCTTTTCCAATCGGGCGTTCGAAAGAAAGTGAAGGGTTCAACAACTACGTCGGGGTCAACACAAGGCCCCTCGAATTTTCAAGACTTGGATGATGACGAGGATGAAACAGAGGATGATACTAGAGAATCATGACCACAAGGTCGTGACAAAGCAAGGAGAAAATCATCCACCTCCTCTCATGAAACATCAAAATCATTCATGAGTGGGCTAATAGCGGATTTGTGGAAATCAAGACCGGCAAAGAAGGAAAAAGGTAAAGAGTGTGATGAGTCGTTGAAACAAATCAAGGAACGAGAGCTAGCGATCAAACAAAAAAAATTGGAATATACAGAAAAGCTCTTGCAATGCCAGGAGGAACAAAAGGAACTCTTGAGAACTAGCAAACGGGATCAAGAATTGATTTTCTACAACTCGGCTATCGACCCAAATTTGCCCGAACGACAACGAGAGGAACTTATGCGAATTAAAGCGGAAATCAAGGAACGCCACAACCTAAATTACTAGTTTTTAAATAAGTGTTCGTGTGTTTAATTTTTAGTTGTTTAAGTTTTTTATTTAGTTGTAATGTTTTTATTTCGTATCGTATCGTTTATGTAATATTTACGTTTTATTAATAAAATTTGTGTTTGTGTTAAAAAATGTTTTTTTTTTTTTTTTAAATAAAATAAAAAAATGATGCAATATGGGTTGCCACTATGATGAGAGAGATGAATATGGGTTGAAGAGAGAGAAAGTTGAGGTGGCAGCCGAAAAAATGATGCAATATGGGTTGACACTGTGAAAAGCCTAACATGTATGTTTGGCAGATTACGTAGATTTTCGAGGTCAAAAAGGTGTTTTTGTTAATCAACTAAAAACCAACAAAGTTTAATGGGTATGAAGTATTATAATATTTTATTAGGTTCATGGTTAATAAGTAAATATTTAAAAAAGAGGAAATTATCAACCTAAGCTAAAAAACCACATTTGATTCAAGACTTGGTCACTTTTCGCACATTTTTTTCATTTTGGTCATGCTCAACTGCTCAACTCTACCCATTTATATGGAGTCGAGCAGTTAAGCATAACATGTGTCATTGGGTGGAGTCGATCAGTTGAATAATTGAGCATAACCAAAATTAGAAAAAGGCGTAAAAGGAGACCAAGTCTTGAATCAAGGGGCTTAGTTTGGTAATTTTCTCTTAAAAAACTTTGTTGCTATTAAATGGCTTTAAAAAGACATCAACCAAAAGGATTTTTATTTTTTCTTTGAACATACAAACAAAAGGATTTTACTGATTAGAAAATGAGGCAAATCACAAATGAAAAAAAAAAAAGAAAAAAAACACTCCGTATGAGATTATAATTGTGTATATATCCACCAAAATTCATTATTGCATATATATATATATATATATATATATATATATATATATATATATATATATATATATATATATATATATATATATATATATATATATATATATATATATATATATATTCTTCCAAAGTTTTGTCTCACTTGAATTATACACATAATTATACGCATACCCACCTCTAAACTAAGGGTGCGTTTGGTATGCTCCCGTGAATCACAATGGGTATGAGTTTGATAGTAGTTGTAGGCTTCTCACCTATGATAGAGTCATTCCTCCCCTCTTGGACTCCTATGGAGTATGGATAATATCCATGTTTCATTCCTATGTAATGTGGGCACCTCATCTTAACCAAACACTTAGAATCATTACCACTATGATTCTCTCATTCGCATAAGAGTAAGGGTGAGCAAACGGACCAGATGGACCGGACCGACCGACAAAACCGACCGGACTGACAAAATGTAGTTTACATCCTCCACTTGCAAGCTAGCAACTGCAAACATTAGAGGCATCATCCTTCCTGTAAGCAACCAAACCCCCGTTACCAACTGATAAAGTCAAACATCAAAAACTAAACTATAAGGTGGTAAAGAAGGCCTTATCATTATAGATGTAAACCACACCTCCACAAGTCAAATTTACTTCCACATTTCTCTTCTAAAACCTCCATATAAATATCCATTGACTGAGCATTTAAGCTATTGATTTGATGATATAAAGATTCAAACTTTTGTATTGTGTGATCTAAGTGAGTTCGTGGTTAAGTCTAATCGGATACATGTACGAATAATAAAGTTTTACTAATTTAATTCGATGATTCAGCTCTTAGTGTATGCGCGACTCTATTGCGAGATATCATGTTGCTAACGCGATATATAATAAGATACACTTACACTATTTAATCTTGTTTACAAAACCAAGACTATTGATATCCTTGCCTTTTCTAAGGAGCAGTTTGGTATCTGGGTATGGGTTGTATAGATTGAAAGAAATACCAAATAACTTGTTTGGTATTTCTTTTTGATTCTTTGACCCTACCACTTTCAATAATAGATGCAATCTCACCTTCACTATGCTCTTTGGGTGATATCTTCTAATCATTTTTTTCTTTTTCTTTTTTTCCTTTTGTGGTGGGATCACATATTCCCTCTATATACTATAGCAGGGGAATTCGAATTCCGTGCCTTGATAAAAAAATAATTTCCGAATTAAATATTTCGTTTTGGTCAGAAAGAGCAAAGATACAAAAGCAACCAATCACATGCCTCAATCCAAATAAAATATTGTCAAGAAATAAAAAAATCAAAAATCCAGCCCAACTTTGCCCGCTAGCACAAAAAGAAGTAATTATTTCTACCTATTATATAAGAAAGGACATTTTTACTGTAGCATCGTAAGAAAATGACATGTCAGCAATCAAAAGCCATCAGAAAATGACACGACAGCTTATATATTATGAAGTATATCTCAACACATGCCACCTGTAAACCATTTCCTTTTTTTAGTTTTTTATATTCCCTATCAATTCAACCCATAATATATCTTCTACTCATAACAAATTGACTCACATATACTCAAAACCAAACTCAACTTTCTCTCTCTCTCTCTCTCTCTCTCTCTCTCTCTCTCTCTCTCTCTCTCTCTCTCTCTCTCTCTCTCGTTCATCTCTGCTGGCAACGTCTATGATAGTAAGCTTTCCTTTTGTTTTTTTTGTTTTTTTTGCTTTTTTTCATTATGCGCGTATGGTGCTTCCTTCTCACCTTTGTAATTTAGGTGTGGCCTTTTGGATGGAGTTGTAGATTCAAATAGAGAGGAAGGTTGACAGGTTGTGGCGCTATAAGTAGGTAACATCTCATAGAGATATCTTATATGTTATGTGTTATGTTAACTTCTCATACTTGCATTGCTAAAGATTCTACATCTATGTAATGATACAAACAAGGAGACTTGTCCATAACCGAGATGTGGAGCTTGGTGGTGATTTTATTGATAAAGGCATTAAAGAAAAAAATTCAGCAATAGTTTATAACTGTTAGAGCTTTCAGAAAAATAGTGTACTCTCTCCCACTTCATTATTCAACCCATCTCTACATTTTCACACACCACCAAAACTTCTCCTTTTCTCATTATCCTTTCAAGTTATCTATAAGATGAAGAATTTGGATTTTTATAAGCTCTTAAGTTTATGATCAATTTTTTTTCTAAAGTATTGTTATTGTTGATATTTTTTGTAGGTGTGATGGGATTGTGAGACTGAGAAGGATAATGATCAACGATCAAATCACAGGTGTATTTTATGGGTTTTTGTGTTTTATTTTTAGTTTTAATATACTTTTAAAGTATTAATTTATTTTCTATGGGTGTGCTTTGTGTATACTTTGTATAAACATGAAGTCATGAAGTAGAATATCCATATATTCGAATATGGTTTCTAAATCTTTAAAATATGTTGTAGATTGTTTTTGAAAAAAAAAACATAGTTTTCATATTGACTCATTGAGCCACCTCTTTTTTACTCCATTTTAGTAAAGATGAATATGAATTACGTATATTCTAATTTTAGTTTTTAAAATGCTAAAATTTTGTTACTTTTGGTTTGTAGGCGACCATGGACTAAAATGATGGATGAAACTAAAATTATGGACACGGGTATTAAAATAAGGAAAATAATTAGATGTGTAGATGTTAATAGTATGTGAAAGTTGAAACGTATTTATGATTGTAACCTAAATGTAATTATTACTTGTATTTTTAGTTGTGTAATTTGTTTTTGGTATATATTATGTGTACCAGTGACAATATTGGTACATAATATTCTCTGTAATGGATTTTGAAATGACATAAGGAGAAGAGCTCTTCGATCATGTAGTATTTTCTTGTAGTTATATTGATTAAATGCGTAACATCATTTTTCATTTTAGGTAAATTTATTTGTATATAATTCTGAATATGAAAAGGTCACATATGGGTAATACAGTAAAAGAAAAACAGTTGATGTTCTACAGAAAGAAAAGAGAGAAAAAAATAGTTGATGAGATTGAACATAATGAGTGTTTGGACTATCGGTCAAAGAATGGACATTCAATAAATTTGGAAGAGAAATGAAGGTGTGTACGACTAGACTGTCAGGGTAAGTGGTGCCTATGCAAAAGTATGGTGAATAAAAATATTTAATAATTGGTATAAAATTACAGTACTTATAAGACTTTTTTATTTATTTTTATTTTTTTATTTTTTTTAAACACAAATAATATAGCCAACCATAAATCCGACTTGCATTTGTTTGGGACACATAAAAATATGTTTTTCGATGTGTATTCAATGTTGCCGGTAAGGAAATATGTAATCACATTTAAATTTATGTTGATATTATGGACCACTTTGGAGTTCGGACAATCAATTTATTAAATTGGCTCGAGTTATCCGGACCCTCCCATAGAGGGTTTGCCAATGATTGGACGCATCCCGTGGTTGTACGGTATGCATCATCGGTTGCACGGTTTGACTAAAAGCCTATGATGTGACACCATAAAGAGGGTTGGGATAACACATCCCATTATGGGCCCGTTTGGTTTGTAGATGGGTTTATGATTAGGAATAAGATTTGGATTTGGATTTAGATTTGGATTTGCATTTAAATTAAATGAAAAAAAGAGAAAATTTTGATTAAAATATATAATTTTATAATAAGAAAAGAAAATAAATAAAGAGAGAGAACAAGAGAATGGTGTGACATGTGCTTACAAATAAGTGAAAGAGAGAGAAAAGTAATGTGGTGAGTTAGGTTTTGTAGATGGTAATTTTGGAGGGTTTGAACCCAACCTCAATTTATACCAAACAAATGTTTGAACCGTTATGGAGTCTAAACCCACCAAATAGACCCTAACTAAACGGGCCCTAAATTTTGTCGGGTATGTAATGCCACATGAATATATGATGATTCTTAGATTCTACTATATGTCATACGGTTAGTAGAGCGAAAACCTTCGAGTCCTTAAGGATTTAATAAGGTACAAGGACAAACTTGCTTAGTGCCATCCATCATGTAACACCCCCAAAATTTGATACAGCGGAAGACTCAACAAGCTTTCGGGGTGCTACGGGGATTGGTATCCAACACAAGACAATATAGAACGAGATAACGTAAACATAGTAAAAACACAACCAAATACGGGGTTTTAAGGTTTACATTTATCCCAACGTCATTCAGAGTTAGGCCCAAAATAAAATAACAATAGGTCCAAATTTAATTATCAGAGTTTAGAAAATATAGATCCATAACCGTGTGCCACAGCCGAGCCTTCCAATCCAAGCATGCACCTCAACACTTAATTACCTGAGAAAACGTGCTAAAAGTCAGCTTTCGCTGGTGAGATCATAGGTTTAATTTCAACTAACAATATAGTGGACATGTACGCAAAACGCTTGCTAGCTAGACTAAGGATTCGCTAAAAGCCTGCGGATACCCTCCGCTCTCATCATAACACACGGAAACCCTTCCGTAATAACCAAACCACACGGATACCCTTCCGTAACAACATAAGTATTCGGGTAACCCCCGCAATACCAATAATTACTCGGATAACCTCCGAAGTAATAATAACCTATAGGTGCACACTATGGTATCTAATAAGTCAACCTTGAATAGTACACACGAAACTATGTGACTAAAGCTGACAATCCAAATAAGTCAACCTTGAATAGTACACACAACGAATATGTGACTAAAGCTGACAATCCAAATAACCAAATAAGCCAACCTTGAATAGTACACACGAAGGTGTGACTAAAGCTGACAATAGATCCTAGTCCATACGCATAGCAAGTTTTAGAAAGAATATAAAAGCGATAATAGTCCACGTAAAATGATTTGCACGTTTCTCACCCCAATCGTTGAAAACATAGTTCAAGAGTAAAAAGTGGGGCTATGACTCACCTCAAGTCCAGAAATATAGCAAGACGAGGTAGGTAGCAATAAGATGTATGATAACTCACGAAACAGCAACTACGGACTTGGCACGACCTAACAATATTAACTCTTTCAGAAATCATTTCCTCAAATATATAATATTCCCAAACCCGGACGAGAATCCGTTTTATTTCCGAAAATCCATTTCGAATTAGTTTGGTGTATTTGCGTTTGGTATCCATACGGGTGGTGGGTCGACTCAAAACAAACCAACAAGATCGCACATAGGACTTATAATAAACTATAGATCTAATATTAGCCCAATATATCATTTAAATAAATCGCCAAAGTTTATCAAATCCGTCGATTTGATAATCCTCATATTTATTTACGTAATATACCGTTCCAAGATTACACCCAATCTAAAGCACATATAAAGCACATAGCACATAATTACTATATAGTATATATCATAGTTTAATAAATTCCTCGTATATATCGTCAAATTGGCCAGATTCCCCGATATATACACTCGCAATCTATTACCCTTTACATATACTACAACCTATGGGCGTCGTAGGATACGATGCCCACTAATATATTCGTTTCATATAATCAAACAACCCGACTCAACCTTACGGTTGGGTGGTTATTTATTTATAGAAAACGTCTATATTAGTCGTCATATATCCGAGACAACACGAATGTCGCAAATAATAACTTACCTGGACCCGAGTGACGACAATTTCGCCTAACTCAATAAGTTTATTCGTTATATATCCAAAACGACTTTTTATTTAACGTTTCATAATTGTCGGGAGTTTCCCGTTTATAACACTATTTCTAATAATAATAATACGTTTAATTAATATTACGCCACTTTCGTAGCCTAATATGTATCTAATCGTATTATTTATAATACGACTCGTGATTATTATTATTATTAATATACGCGTTTATATAGTTATATATACGTTATTCACGTATATACTTTCGTATAAACGTTCATATTACTAATAATTATTATTACGAGTTTTATTATTCTCGTTTTATTTTTAATATTTATTGAGTTACACGAAATGGTCATATGTCCGAGTTATGACTCTCGGCTCATTGTCCAAGTCCAATAACGAGCAAAAGTCATAAAATAACCAATCTCCGTCCAAACACAATCTCAAACACGGGCTACAACAATAAGGTCCGACTACGGTACCCAACTAACCTATCTCCGTCATCTATCGACCGTCTCATAACCGGTCCTCATATCATATCCCAATCGCCAACAACTTCACAATATAAACCAATAATAATAACCAATGTCGAGACCAAACACGGTCTCGACCCAACCAAAGTATACGGCCGAAATATTCAACCAAAGCCAAAACCAAAAATCAAGTTATCAAAACAAGTCATAAATAAATAATTATAACCAAGTCACATTCGGGTTGGTTTACCAAGCCAAACCCGGGTCTATACAACTCAATTGAGTCGCGGTCCATATCACGAGCACAACGGCTCGGACCAAACATAAAAGAAATCAAATAGGTTCCAACAAGCACCACATTTTAGCCAAACGACCCATAAGGGTCTCGGCATCAAATATGAGTCAAAGAAGACTCGACCAAGAACCATCTTGGTCTCGGCAAAAGCTCAACCGAGCTAACCAAAACTGTCCCAAACACCATAATGGGTCGCGACATCAACAATCAACATTCGACCAAAGAATCAAGACTCAATCGAGTCTAGTCAAACTCCCAAGCAACTAATCATGAAAACCAAGATTTTAAGGTCATAACAAAAAGGATAACGAGCCATATGGCTCGAACCCACATCAATCCGTGAGTCCAAGACTCACGGTTCGTTCGACCCCATGAGATATCACCAAGACCCGGATACCAAACTCATTCTTAATATCAAAAATCATTATTTCCCATCATAATATTTCGATTCCCATAAAAAATCATCCGTGTAGCCACGGATTGGTCACCATATCGAGGTACCCAAGGTACAAACACGAGCTCACTCACCTTCTTGAACCTCCAAACGTGCGGATCTAGTGAAAATAATAATAACTCGACCGGATCTTTAAAGATTTCGTGATGTTAAGGGTTGTTTTAGGGCGCGTGTTATATGTCAAATGAAAGAGAAAAAGATAAGGAACAAGATGGTGGTGTTTGTTTGGTGATGAGGGTGGCGGTGTGATGGTGGTGGCCGGAACAGTGGTTCGGCGGCTAGGGTTTTGGTGTGGAGAGGATGAGAGTGAGGTGAGAGAGAGATAAGAAAATTTGTGAGTGTGTGGTGTGGTGTGTGGGTAAAACCGACCAAACGGACCCCTTTTTATCTTTTCATTCTTTTTTTTTTTTTTAAATGTAATAATAATAATAATAAGTGTAATATTAATAATAGTAATAATAGATATATTATTACGGGTGAGCGGGTAGCACGGGTAGATGTAAAAACACGTGGCCCGAACCCGAACTCATTTTAAAACTTTCGTACCACTCGAGAACTCTCGTAAATAATTAAAATATACAACGGACTCGTTAAGACGAATCATAAAATTATGTTAGGTAATCCTAGTGCCAAAGTCAACGTAGTACCAAATGAGAATTCAAATATACATCACCGATCACATAATCAGAAATGAATTATGAACATAATTCACGAATACCATAACGTCATTAAATAAAATATCCATAAAATAGGTCTTGCAAGTTCGCTGTGAAATGAAAATTTCAAATAAAAATTATAAACGAACTTATATCGAAATGCGGATTTTTAAAATGGCTCCCTAAACTGTCGGTTGTCACACATCATTACAAACAATAGTTGTTCCTTATACATGTATGTTTCAACATCTTTCTTTATGTAGAGTCTCAAATAAAATTTAGAGTTAAGATTTGTCTTCGGCTTTAAAAAACATTTATGTATGTTTTTATCTAGATTGTGCATTTAACTCTACTACATTGTGTGGATCCAACTGATGAGCTATCTACCCGATGTCAAACTGGAAGCTACCAATTAACGACTATATAGATGGATCATTTAGCAATAAACGTCAACTTTTATGGGCCATTGTCTTGTATTTAACTCTACTACATTGTGTGGATCCAACTGATGAGCTATCAACCCGATGTCAAACTGGAAGCTACCAATTAACGACTATATAGATGGATCATTTAGCAATAAACGTCAACTTTTATGGGCCGTGCTTAGCACGACCTAAAAAACTGCCTAGTTTTTTTTTACAAAATACACCTTGAACTTCTTAATATTTATGTTTTTTTTTATATAACAAACTTTATTTGCCAAAAATCTAACAGATACCTACCAGTTTCTTGAATAAAAGATACTGACAAAACGCCCTCTCGATAACGAACAAAACAAGCCAAATATTGATATACTTTTGACGTAAGTACGGTTTTATAAAAAAATGATGAGGTTTAATATATATATATATATATATATATATATATATATATATATATATATATATATATATATATATATATATATATATATATATATATATATATATATATATATATATATATATATATATATATATATATATATATATAGTTTCTAAATAAAAGAATTTTGAGAATGCACCCTTAACCTATCAAACAACTTTAAAATTATCTTAAATTTTTTTAAAACTAAAATGGTCAAAATTAGCCCGGCCACATCACACCAGTGCCCAACACAACATTCATTCCAAAAAGGACATTGTACGACAACTACAAATATAACTTGACACAACTTTTGTTCCAAACAAATACAACACCTTTAGGCAAAAAATATACCCCGGTCTTACAACTAGAAGCCCACCCAAACATTATTCGTAGTTAAGTATCGCAAAAATTTCTCTAAAATTCCCGCTGCAACGCAGCGGGCACCCAACACAACATTCATTCCAAAAAGGACGTTGTACGACAACTACAAATATAGCTTGACATAACTTTTTTTCCAAACAAATACAACACCTTTAGGCAAAAAATATACCCCGATCTTACAACTAGAAGCCCCACCCAAACATTATTCGTAAATAAGTATCGCAAAAATTCCTATAAAATTGCAGCGGGCGCCTTTCACTTGTTATTATTATATTATATCTTTGTTTTATTTTAAAATAATATTAATAATGTCTTGCTTATTTTTAAAATAATACGAAGTAATATTTAATTCAATTATACATTTTTCCTTGTTTCTCATTTCTTTCAAACATTTCTCAAATTAAAATTCAATTCCAATCCCACCAACAAACCTTACTATTAGTAACTTTTAACATTTCACAAGTTATATTTTTGCATTTTAACATTTCACAACTGATATTATCCGCGTTGGGAAGAAGTTGGATAGGTTAGAAGGGGGTTTTGTAAATCAATTTTCCAAAAAGGTTGGGGATGGTTTATATACATCATTTTGGAAAGATAAGTGGGTAGGGGATGTGGCTTTCTACGATCGTTTTGCTAGATTGTATAGGATAGAAACTAACATGGAAGCGAAGGTGGGGCATAAAGGAAGATGGGTTAATGGGGAGTGGGAATGGTGTTGGGAGTGGTCTAGAGTTCCTAGAGGTAGAACTGGCGGGGAATTGGAAGAACTTGAAGCGATTCTAGCCAATGTTAGGCTTAACCAATTCAATAAAGACAATTGGGTGTGGAAGCTGGATGCAAAGGGTACTTTTTCAGTGAAGGCGTTATCTAGGTGGATAGAGCAGAGGCAAATGATGGGCATGGAGGATGTAAACAAGATTATGTGGAACAATCTTGTGCCTAGAAAAGTCAACGTGTTCGTGTGGCGGGCTGTAAACGGGAGACTTCCTGTGTGTGTAGAGCTCGATAAAAAAGGTATTGATCTTGATACTCTTCTTTGCCCGGGGTGTGATAATGTAGTGGAATCTCTTGACCATTGTTTAGTGTTATGTGAAAATGCGATTACTGTTTGGGATATGATTTTTTCATGGTGGGGTGTTGGTTCAACTGATGTGTTCACGGTAAAGGAGTTGTTGTGTCATAAAGGGGGGGGGGGGGGGGAGTTTAATGGGAAAGGAGAGTAGATTATTGTGGCAAATGACTATATGGGTGGCTAGTTATTTTGTCTGGAAGAATAGGAATAACCGGGTATTTAAAGGGAAGGCTGAGAACATCTCAAGACTCTTCAATGAAATTCAGCTAAAGACTTTCGAGTGGATATGTAGGAGGGATAAGAGATGGAAAATTCAATGGGAAAAGTGGTTGGCGAGACCAGCGGAATGTGGTGGTGCGAGAAACATAAGTACGGCCGATGGTTAAATGGTTAAGGCAGAGTGAGGGTATTGTATAGTGAGGTTGGATGTGGGGTATATTATCTTGTCATCTGTTTTTATTGTGCATTTGGTTTGTTCTTTGTGATGTATTTATAATTGCGAGGGTCTGATTATGTGTGGGTTACTTCTCGTGGAAGGATGTCCTTATGGGAGTGTGGTGTATGTTGGTTGTTCTTTGTGTTAATAAAGTTTTGCCTTACAAAAAAATAAATAAAAATAAATAAATAAATAAATAAAAAAATAAAAATAAATAAAAATCATTGACCTTACTAAAATGATACCTTTACCTTAAAATTTACACCAAACAATAAATAATGGCAATGATACTTCTATTATGATACATCATGTTAATCAAAATCATACCTTTAGTGATTCTGGGTTGCATACCAAACACACCTTAAGTATTTTTACAATTAAGTAAGAATTGATGTAGAAAGAAGAAATGAATTTCCGTTTGTAGTTCTCGTAACGTACAAAATGAGAAAAGGTAAAGCAAGAAAAAAAAAAAGGTTAACATTATCTAATAACAAAACCAATTTTATCTTTTCAAAGTTTTTTCTCTCTTGAATCATACTCACACCTATACCTATACCCATCTTCAAACCAAACGGCCATTTAGTTTAAGAATGAATTTAGACCACACATTGATGTAAAAGTATGATTTTTGCAACAATGATGCAACTTGTTGATGCATTGAAGTAGTTGGCAAGATTTATGGATCAATTACATTTTTTGACGTTGATATACTTGTAATTATGAGAAATGACATGAGCGGGATTAATAGACATTTTAAATTTATATTATAGTTATAATGTATTTGAGTATCTAAATATATAAAAAATAATTATTTGGATATATTTGACATTTTTAAAGGTTTGAAAAAATATATGTGCAACTATAAGTTTTAGTTGAATATATATGCAATTTTAAGTCTTTAGAGAAAGATATATACACAATTCACCTTACTTATATTTGTTCAAAAAAATGTTCAATTTTTCTATATAATTATTAATTATGATTGTCTTTTTTATTTTGTCATTCCATTCAAAACTTATATTAAGTGCTCATTTCAAAAATTTTAATAAATGTAAAGGTAAAATTGACTTGTTATTAATAAAAAATTACGTCAGCTACACATATTATTATTTGTATATTTTTTGTTTATGGATACTATTTTCAAGACAAAAAGAATATCTTTTAAAATTTTTAAGACAAGGTCATATACTTTTTGTAAAAGAGTATCGTTTGGTATGAGGCTTTTAATCTAGGGATAAGCTACCAAAGTAAAAACAACTGTTTGTTATGGTTATTTGGGTTTTGAAAAAGGGACTCATACCCTTGTTAGTGGGGTTTTACAAAAGATGTCAAAAGACTCAAGAGTTGCTTGATTTGTTTTGTCTTTTCTTGCTATTACATATAAAATAAATACGTGTACTCATTTCAACATAATATTATTATTTGCTTTTATATTGATTACTTTATATATTATCTCTTTAATAATAATATTATATTAAAAAATATAAAAAAAATATACTTTTTCTCTCCGAATCCTAACCCAAAAAATCCTATCAAAACCCAAATCTTAATTCTAAACCTATCTACACAAACCAAAACGAGCCCTAAAATAAGATAAAATTGGTTTTGTTATAATATGTTGACTTTCAAAATAAATAAAAACTAAAAAATTATCAAATAAAAATACTGTTCTAATTTATCTAAAATAAACACCACATATTAAACCACCACGCAACCATCAAACTCCCATTGTAACGACATCTCCTCCCCCATCTTCTTTTCACTCAATCGAATATAAAAAAAACCAAATCAAACCCTAATTAAATTCACACACACACGAAAACACACAGTAACGAACCAAATCAATGGGGAACAAGATCGCTCGAACAACACAAGCCTCCTCAACCGAATACTACCTCCACGACCTACCTTCATCATACAACTTAGTCCTCAAAGAGGTGTTAGGTAGAGCTAGGTTTCTGAAATCTATCCAGTGTAAACATGACGAAGGATTAGTTTTGGTGAAGGTTTATTTTAAGCGAGGCGATTCGATCGATTTGCGCGAATATGAGCGTAAATTGGCGCGTATTCGCGAGGTTTTTAATCGGATTGAAAATCCTCATGTTTGGCCATTTCAGGTTGATTTTTTGAATTTTTATGTTTATGTTGCGCGAATTAGTAGTAATTTAGTTTATATTAGTTTTTAGCGCGCTTAGTCAGAACATTGCCTTCCACATATTGTCCTTAGGCGCGTTAGTTATAATATTCTCCTTAGGCGCGTTAGTTATAATAGGCGCGTTAGTTATAATATTTTCCTTAGGCGCGTTAGTTATAATATTGTCCTTAGGCGCGTTAGTTATAATATTTTCCTTAGGCGCGCTAGTTATAATATTTGTCCTTAGGCGCGTTAGTTATATTAATTTATTTCATCATGTTATATTCAATAAAAAAGTAGGGAATAAGATTGCACGAACAACACAAGCCTCATCAACCGAATACTACCTCCACGACCTACCTTCTTCATACAATTTAGTCCTCAAAGAGGTGTTAGGTAGAGCTAGGTTTCTGAAATCTATCCAGTGTAAGCATGACGAAGGATTAGTTTTGGTGAAGGTTTATTTTAAGCGAGGCGATTCGATTGATTTGCGCGAATATGAGCGTAAATTGGCGCGTATTCGCGAGGTTTTTAATCGGATTGAGAATCCTCATGTTTGGCCATTTCAGGTTGATTTTTTGAATTTTAATGTTTATGTTGCGCGAATTGTTAGTATTTTAGTTTGTATTAGTTTTAGCGCGCCGCTTAGTCCCTTAGGCGCGTTAGTTATAATATTCTCCTTAGGCGCGTTAGTTATATTAATTTATTAAATCATGTTATATTCAATAAAATCAATAGGGAATAAGATTGCACGAACAACACAAGCCTCCTCAACCGAATACTACCTCCACGACCTACCTTCATCATACAATCTAGTCCTCAAAGAGGTGTTAGGTAGAGCTAGGTTTCTGAAATCTATCCAGTGTAAGCATGACGAAGGATTAGTTTTGGTGAAGGTTTATTTTAAGCGAGGCGATTCGATTGATTTGCGCGAATATGAGCGTAAATTGGCGCGTATTCGCGAGGTTTTTAATCGGATTGAGAATCCTCATGTTTGGCCATTTCAGGTTGATTTTTTGAATTTTAATGTTTATGTTGCGCGAATTGTTAGTATTTTAGTTTGTATTAGTTTTAGCGCGCCGCTTAGTCCCTTAGGCGCGTTAGTTATAATATTCTCCTTAGGCGCGTTAGTTATATTAATTTATTAAATCATGTTATATTCAATAAAATCAATAGGGAATAAGATTGCACGAACAACACAAGCCTCCTCAACCGAATACTACCTCCACGACCTACCTTCATCATACAATCTAGTCCTCAAAGAGGTGTTAGGTAGAGCTAGGTTTCTGAAATCTATCCAGTGTAAGCATGACGAAGGATTAGTTTTGGTGAAGGTTTATTTTAAGCGAGGCGATTCGATTGATTTGCGCGAATATGAGCGTAAATTGGCGCGTATTCGCGAGGTTTTTAATCGCATTGAGAATCCTCATGTTTGGCCATTTCAGGTTGATTTTTTGAATTTTATTGTTTATGTTGCGCGAATTAGTAGTATTTTAGTTTGTTTTAGTTTTAGCGCGCCGCTTAGTCCCTTAGGCGCGTTAGTAATAATATTGTCCTTAGGCGCGTTAGTTATATATTTTCCTTAGGCGCGTTAGTTATAATATTTTCCTTAGGCGCGTTAGTTATAATATTTTCCTTAGGCGCGTTAGTTATATATTGTCCTTAGGCGCGTTAGTTATATATTTTCCTTAGGCGCGTTAGTTATAATATTTTCCTTAGGCGCGTTAGTTATATATTGTCCTTAGGCGCGTTAGTTATATATTTTCCTTAGGCGCGTTAGTTATAATATTTTCCTTAGGCGCCTTAGTTATATATTGTCCTTAGGCGCGTTAGTTATATATTTTCCTTAGGCGCGTTAGTTATAATATTTTCCTTAGGCGCGTTAGTTATAATATTTTCCTTAGGCGCGTTAGTTATATATTGTCCTTAGGCGCGTTAGTTATATATTTTCCTTAGGCGCGTTAGTTATAATATTTTCCTTAGGCGCGTTAGTTATATATTGTCCTTAGGCGCGTTAGTTATATATTTTCCTTAGGCGCGTTAGTTATAATATTTTCCTTAGGCGCCTTAGTTATATATTGTCCTTAGGCGCGTTAGTTATATATTTTCCTTAGGCGCGTTAGTTATAATATTTTCCTTAGGCGCGTTAGTTATATATTGTCCTTAGGCGCGTTAGTTATATATTTTCCTTAGGCGCGTTAGTTATAATATTTTCCTTAGGCGCCTTAGTTATATATTGTCTTTAGGCGCGTTAGTTATATATTTTCCTTAGGCGCGTTAGTTATAATATTTTCCTTAGGCGCGTTAGTTATATATTGTCCTTAGGCGCGTTAGTTATATATTTTCCTTAGGCGCGTTAGTTATAATATTTTCCTTAGGCGCGTTAGTTATATATTTTCCTTAGGCGCGTTAGTTATAATATTTTCCTTAGGCGCCTTAGTTATATATTGTCCTTAGGCGCGTTAGTTATATATTTTCCTTAGGCGCGTTAGTTATAATATTTTCCTTAGGCGCGTTAGTTATATATTGTCCTTAGGCGCGTTAGTTATAATATTGTCCTTAGGCGCGTTAGTTATAATATTGTCCTTAGGCGCGTTAGTTATATTAATTTATTTCATCATGTTATATTCAATAAAAAAGTAGGGAATAAGGTTGCACGGACAATACAAGCCTCATCAACCGAATACTACCTCCACGACCTACCTTCATCATACAACTTAGTCCTCAAAGAGGTGTTAGGTAGAGCTAGGTTTCTGAAATCTATCCAGTGTAAACATGACGAAGGATTAGTTTTGGTGAAGGTTTATTTTAAAAGAGGCGATTCGATCGATTTGCGCGAATATGAGCGTAAATTGGCGCGTATTCGCGAGGTTTTTAATCGGATTGAGAATCCTCATGTTTGGCCATTTCAGGTTGATTTTTTGAATTTTATTGTTTATGTTGCGCGAATTAGTAGTTTTTTAGTATGTGATGCTATTTATTAGTTTATGTTAGTGTTTAGCGTGCCGTTGAGTCCGTCTGAACATTGTCTTCCACATATTGTCCTTTGCCGCTAAGTCAGAACATTGCCTTCCACATATTGTCCTTGGGCGCGTTAATTATATAGTAGAGCAAAATACGGACTTATGTTAATTCTCGTTAGAAATGGCTATTAGATGTTGCCGTAAGTTTTTTTTATAAGCTTAGGCAAACATGCTCTAGTCCTGTTAAGTTGTTGCTTAGGGCTTGAGATTATTGTCATTTTCATGCAGTTTAGGACCTCTATTGCGTCGGAGATAATGCAACGCGTTAGGTCTTTTGCAGTTAGAAGTTAGAACTGCTCTTTACAGTCACTCGGTATTCTACCTGATGTAATGTCTGAATATGGCCTTGATTGAATGTGTGTGTGTGTGTGTATATATATATATATATATATATATATATATATATATATATATATATATATATATATATATATATATATTTTGGTGTGCTGAGCCAATTGTATTCAGATTTAAGCTTGTTACATGTGTATATGTTTACCCAATCTTTGGTTGATGCATCTGATAAAAGTCATTGTTTAAGAAAAAAACTCTAATAATGAAATATATTGCAGTTTTGGCTCGAGACTGATAAAGCTGCTTACTTGTTGAGGCAATACTTTTTCAACAATCTTCATGATCGACTGAGTACACGGCCTTTCCTCAGCCTTGTTGAGAAGAAATGGTTGGCTTTTCAGGTTTGCCCTTGACAATGACTTAGTTAAATTAAAGTTACCACAAGAGCACTGAGCCGGTTTTTAATGTTTCTTGTTTTGCAGTTGCTCTATGCAGTGAAACAGTGTCATGACAATGGAATATGTCATGGTGAGCTCCTTTTTTTCATGGGATTGTCTAAATGACCTCTTGTTTAATGTTTTCTGTGATCAGTTTTGTAATACAAAAACTTATGCAGGTGATATCAAATGTGAGAATGTGTTGGTTACATCTTGGAACTGGCTTTACCTTGCCGATTTTGCATCATTTAAACCAACCTACATTCCTCATGACGATCCCTCTGATTTCTCGTTTTTCTTTGATACCGGGGGAAGGAGACGCTGCTATCTTGCTCCTGAGGTGAGATCTACTTTCCTTCTATCTTGTTGCTTCACGCTTTTACATAATCTAAAAATGTTCATCTGCCTTGACTTTATAAACATTCTCTACTACTCTTTACTGTATATTCCAGTTATAAGACCGCTTGCCTTTTAATGGTTCTAGTCAAGTGTTTGGCAAGTATGTTTGCATTGCATTTTTGTGCAATTTTGTTTCCTCGTGTTTACATAATTCGTAATGTCCTTGATAGTGTGTGTAGCAATAGGACTCTCTGACTTTATCATTGATGTTTAGAGATTTTATGAGCATGGAGGTGAGATTCAAGGGGCACAGGATGCACCTTTAAGGCCATCAATGGACATCTTTGCTGTTGGGTTAGATTTTTCTTCTAATTATAACCTCTTTTGTATTTTTTTTTGTAATGTGATACACTAGTTTGTATTCTTGATAGTTGGTGTTCGTAGTTATTCAAGGTCAAAATGCTAAAACAGTAAACCTTGGTTGAAATACAACCCTTCGGTTAAGAGTTATAGTGTAATGCGATACACTAGTTTGGATTCTTGATAGTTGGTGATTGTATAAAACATTGAAATCTTGGTGAAATAGATCCCTTAAGTTAAGGTTTATAGTGTCTACTTGTTCTAATGCTGTTTTTTAAACCTGAGAAATGTGAAATCAATGGATCAAAACTTTTCAAGCTCATCGCTCTATGCATGTGTAGTCTTCAAATAACGATTAATCACTAGGAGAACACTGAATACTCATGAGATGTCGAATATAATACTGGCATAAACCTGAATATGTGGCTACAAGATGCTTCAAAAATTTGGTAATCTGGCACACAGTGGTGTGTCTTTCACGTTTTAACCCCTTATCATATAGATATACAAATTATCACCATGAATAGCTAGGCAATTTGAATTAGTCATAGTTGGAGGATCACATATCAAGTAATATACATGGATGGCCTTAGAAGTGATGCTGGTCAACTACTGAATATCTTGCTAATTGTAAGTTTTAATTGCTCACAGCTGAGCCATGTATCTAGCACCTTTATCTCCCATACCAACTAGAAAATTTAAAAATTGAAAGAAAAACTCCGAAGTATACTTCACTAAAGCCAAGGATTCTCTCACATGGTCAAAGATTCTGTTATCTTACTAGTGAGACAAACCCCTGCAACAGAAAAATATCATTATTAATCAAGAGAATCTGGATTTTCTCAATGAACCATCGAAACCCTAAGGTTTATACCAAAGTAAAATTACATTATTATCCTTTATGATTCAGATATAAATCTTTTCTGTGAGCTTACAATGTGCTTATCTGCTTGTCGCTTTAGGTGTGTCATTGCGGAACTCTTCCTAGAGGGTCAACCCCTATTTGAGCTATCACAACTACTTGCATATCGAAGGGGCCAATATGATCCTAGCCAACATCTGGAGAAGGTACATTTTTGCTATCTTGACTTATCCTTATTTTTCTTCTCTCATGTTTGCTTTCTAGTTTTTCCTAGTAGTGTTAAATTTGTCTTTACATCATATATTAATCGATTTGCTTCTGCAACCTTGTTGTCACGCACCCCTGCATCAGCAACATTGTTATTGTGATCATGATATTCCTTCGTTAATTTATCTAGAGGTTGCAGTATAGCTAAATTTATTTTTACAAATCAGAAATCATGTCCATGAGAAGTTCCCTTTGCATTTGCCTTTTCTCATATTCTTCACCTTTTGACTAGGAAATGTAGTGCCACTTTACCTCAATCCATCCTCCTGTCTACTGAGATCCACAATAAGGCATTAACTGAACAGAATTTAATACTTATATCTTGGTCGCGCTCCTCTTGTCTCAGTAATTTTGACCTACTCCAGCTGGAGACATAACTGACATTGATAGAACATTTGTGATTCTGCATAATTGATATATCTAGCTCCTGAAACTTACCCTTTACTATGGGACTCATGCCTCTCCCTTTCCTATTAGAGTTTATACCGAGTGGTTCTTCTTTAAGTATTGAATAATGAATAGTACTTGCAAGACTGGGCAATAGAATCCATGCACTTTTGTACTTTAAGCATTAAAAGACTTGGGAGTTGAATATATGCACAGTAATTTAGCACAGTATCACTTTAGCTTCTGGTGTACTAGATATAAGTTTAATTAGCATTTTGAGCCATTATACTTGTAACTTCATTGTTCAACAACCAAGATACTTGAAAAAAGTTGTGAAAAACAGAAAAAACATACACTCTACTTGGCAGAAATTTGCAAGCGGCACTCTAGTTTGCAGTGTTTCTTTTAGCCATCTTTCCACCAAATGCAGCGCTTTTTTTGTCTGCCAATGCAGTGTTATAGTGTTTTTTGATTATGTTGTTTAAAAAGGTCCCAAAGTATGATGGTTTAAAATGCTAATCCCTGGATGTTTGGCTAAATTCTTATTGTGGTATCTTGAACAGATGTTTGTTCACTTAAATGCCTTTTAATTATTGTAACTATGTGATGCAGATCCCAGATTCAGGAATCCGCAAAATGATTCTTCATATGATTCAGCTTGATCCTGATTCCCGCTGTTCTGCTGAGAGCTACCTGCAGAGCTATGCTGGTGTTGTGCTTCCCTGCTACTTCTCACCATTCCTTCATAATTTATATTCAAATCTGAATCCAATCAGTCCTGATTCTAGGGTAAGACTGTTTCAAGTTTCTACAAGCCAGTTTTCACTCAACAAGAATGTATAAAAAATCTTAGCTACTCTTCAATCTTTTTCATACAGGTTGCAATGTGTCAGCTTTCTTTTCCGGAAATACTCAGACAGATGTTAAACACCAATACTGGGGAAGAGACTGTTGCCGGACAGAACTTTTCTACAAATGTTAAAGATCGTCAGTTATCACAAGCGATGGATTCTGGACAAAATTTGGCTGTTGTTCAGACCATATCCGATGTATTTAAGAGAAATCATCATCCATTTCTGAGAGAGATCACAATGAGTGATTTGAACTCTTTAATGTCTGACTACGACAATCAGTCAGATACATTCGGGATGCCCTTTTTACCATTACCACAGGATAGCATGAGCTGTGAAGGGATGGTTTTAATTGCCTCACTGCTCTGTTCTTGCATACGAAATGTCAAGATGCCTCAGCTAAGGAGGAGTGCTGTGCTGTTACTAAAATCATGCTCATTATATATAGACGACGAAGATCGGTTGCAAAGAGTACTTCCATATGTAATTGCAATGCTTTCAGATTCATCTGCAATCGTCCGATCGGCTGCCTTGGAGACTCTGTGTGACATTCTGCCTTTGGTTCGAGATTTTCCTCCAAGTGATGCTAAAATCTTTCCAGAATATATTCTTCCGATGCTTTCCATGCTTCCTGACGATCCAGAAGAAAGTGTGCGGATCTGCTATGCTAGCAATATATCTAAGCTGGCCTTAACTGCTTATGGTTTTCTAATTCATTCAATAAGCTTGACAGAAGCAGGAGTTCTCAACGATTTAAGTTCAGGGCAGAAGTCAAATGAAATAATTGGGCGTTTGCAGAATCAAAAAAATGACGCACAACTTGCGCAATTGAGGAAATCCATAGCTGAAGTTATTCAAGAACTTGTAATGGGTCCGAAACAAACTCCTAATATTAGAAGAGCACTATTGCAAGATGTTGGAAATCTTTGCTGGTTCTTTGGTCAGAGACAAAGTAACGACTTCTTATTGCCTATCCTTCCTGCATTTCTTAATGACCAAGATGAGCTTTTAAGATCAGTGTTCTACAGGCAGATAATTTACGTTTGTTTCTTTGTTGGTCAGAGAAGTGTTGAGGAGTATCTTCTACCTTATCTCGAACAGGCATTAGGTGATTCAACCGAGGCTGTAATAGTTAATGCATTAGATTGTTTGGCCATTTTGTGCAAAAGTGGGTTTTTGAGGAAAAGAATACTCCTCGAAATGATCGAACATGCATTTCCACTGTTGTGTTATCCGAGTCAATGGGTGAGAAGATCAGTAGTAACGTTTATATCAGCAAGTAGCGAGAGTTTAGGTGCTATTGATTCCTATGTGTTTCTCGTTCCACTTATCCGCCCTTTCTTACGCAGACAACCAACTTCTTTAGCTTCTGAAAAAGCTCTTTTTACATGTTTAAAGCCACCAGTATCAAGACAAGTGTTTTACCAAATCTTAGAAAACAACAAGAGTTCCGACATGTTAGAAAGACAAAGGAAGATATGGTATAACTCATCTGCACAGTCCAAGCAATTGGAAAGTGATGACATGTATCAGAAAGGTGCTCGAGAATTGGATCAGATGAAGATGTGGACTGATCGACGATCTGATCTTCAGGATCACAAGTCTATCATCAGCACCATGCAGTCATTTAGTCTTGGTGAAAATGATGTTGAGGCTAAGTTGAGAACCATGGGAAGCTTTGTTCGTACTTCTTCTGGCTCAGTTGATATCACGGATCCCTCATTTTCAGATAAATTGAAGTTTTCTGGTTTTATGTCCCCGCAAATAAGTGGTGCAAACAGTTTGATTGGTGATAAATCTTCAGAAGGTATACCATTGTACTATTTTAAATATGACAACAAGAGAACATCAGGAAATGCTCCATCTGCTCCTGAATCTTCTGCAACATTCGACGCTTTAGGTTCTGTTTCATTATCCATGCCTCAAAAGGATCCTTTTAAGTCATTTACTTTAGCTAGTTCAGTTCCGACACCTAAGCTTATCTCAAGCTCAATAGGCATTTCTAATAACCCTCCACAGCTTCACAGAGTCGTACATGAGTTGGAGGATAGGGAATTAGATCAGACAATGGGAGTCTCTAGTTCTCGAACAGGTGTTAGAGGAGATGATAGCTCACATCCTACTGAAATATCAGGATTGCCATCTTTTGCTGGAACTCAAGTAATTCCTGATTCAGGATGGAGACCTCGTGGTGTATTGGTTGCACATTTACAGGAACACCGTTCTGCTGTCAATGACATATCCGTGTCAACTGATCACAGCTTCTTCGTTACTGCATCTGATGATTCAACTGTTAAAGTATGGGATTCTAGAAAGTTGGAAAAAGATATCTCATTTAGATCTAGACTAACTTATGGTCTAGATGGAAGCAGAGCACTCTGTGCGACAATGCTTCATGGCTCTGCTCAAGTTGTCGTTGGAGCTTCTGATGGTACAATTCATATGTTTTCAGTTGATTACATCTCCAGAGGACTCGGAAGTGTTGTAGAAAAATATTCAGGAATTGCTGATGTTAAAAAGAATAATATTGGAGAAGGTGCCATTCTTACCCTCTTAAACTACTCTTCAGGCAGTGATGATGGTAAAATGATTCTGTATAGCACACAGAATTGTGGCATCCATTTATGTGATACAAGAGAAAACTCGAAACCATGGAATACAAAAGTGGTTCCTGAAGAGGGCTATGTATCTTCTCTTGTGGCAAGTCCTTGTGGGAATTGGTTTGTTTCTGGATCTTCTAGAGGTGTTCTTACATTATGGGATCTGAGATTTTGTATACCTGTTAATTCATGGCAGTATTCTGATGCATGCCCTATATCGGATATGTGTCTTTTTGTTCCTTCTCAGAGTACCTCGTTATCTACAACAGTGAGGCCCCTTGTATATGTTGCAGCAGGCTGTAATGAAGTTTCTTTGTGGAATGCAGAAAATGGGAGTTGTCACCAGGTACTAACTCCCGCAAGCTGATTGAATGTTTTATTTCAAGCTTTACTATGAAATTTGTATTTAAATTTGGCAAAAGTCATAATTTGCACTTTTTTTTTTCCCTTCATATTTTTAAGTTTCTTTACTTCTGTGCCTAATGAATATACTGCTTGGTTGTTCCCTCTGCAGGTACTGAGGGTTGCGAATAATGACAATGAAGCAGAGACATCTGACCAGCCTTGGGCGTTAAACAGACCATCTGGTAAGACAAATTCTAAAACAGATTCCAGAAGGAGTGTACATTATAAGTACAGAGTTGATGAGCTGAATGAACCTCCTCCCCGGTCTCCTGGAATCCGTTCTTTGCTCCCATTACCTGGTGGAGATCTGTTAACTGGTGGCACTGACTTGAAAATTCGCCGATGGGATCATTGCAGGTTTCTATTATCCTGTTCTTTTTTTCTTCTTTTGTGGTCTCAGCACACATTTTTATTACCATTGATTTTTGTCTCTTCAATAATACAGTCCAGAGAGAACTTATTGCATCAGCGGTCCGTCTGTTAAGGGAGTTGGAAATGACGAGTTTTATGAAACAAAATCCAGTTTTGGGGTGCAAATTGTGCAGGTTTGTAAAATTTATTTGAGTGAAAGCTCTCTTCCCTTTTATTCTTCCTGTTGGTTCACCATATGTAGAGTGATTATACCAATTGTAGTTGTTACCTATTTAACCCTTTAAAGAGTGCGGTAGGAGTTGGCGCGCTTTATAGATATAGTAGTATGTCATTAAACTATTTTCGTATAATATGTTGGGTCTGACATAAAATTCACTTCTTAACAGGAGTCAAGGAGACGACCTTTGGCAACTAGACCTACTGGAAAAGCAGTTCTTGCAGCTGCCGCCACTGATTCAGCTGGCTGTCACCGTGACTCTATCCTCTCTCTTGCTTCTGTCAAATTGAACCAGAGACTACTGTTATCAAGCAGCAGAGATGGCACCGTCAAGGTTTGGAAGTAGAGGATGTACTTATACTGGAAAATTAGTTGTACATATTTAGCAATAGTGCTGCCTAAAACTGTATTTATACGTTTATAAGATGTAAATTGTTTTTGTTACATGGGTAAAATGATATGCACTTGTTCACTAGTTGTGATGTCATACAATACATATATTATATTGTAATTACTAAATTTCTCAAATCTCTGGAGTTGAAGAAATGGAAATTTTCTGTGACGTAACATTGTTAAGCTGCTTAAAACATGAAAAACATAATATCTCAAACAATTACGTTAGTTCACCACGGAGAACTAATGATGCCTGGGTGACTACCCTGGAGACTCTCCAAATTTCATGTTGTACCGAAAGCCATGAATCTTCGGTATTGAGGCTCTTTGCATTTTCAAGGGCGTCATCTATTCCTGGGAAGCATTTAGATCCGTAATCATTGTGCTTTGACGGAGCATAAATCTGATGCAGACAAAATTATTGTTAGTGTGTTGCATTTGTTTGGTATACAACAGCGTACAAGGAATGTATGGATGACCGAGGTGATAACCTAGGTAAGGTAATGCCTTTTTCTTTCTAAATTACAATTTCTTTTGGCTATTTTTTCTTATAGCTATGTTAATGCAGCAAAATGACACGAAGATTTGTAAAGGCGAATAAAAGTATACCAGATGCTTATACCAAGGTCTTCCAGAGAGCCCTTCCCTATCTGTAAGTGCTCGTTCTGCCATCATCAGTCTGTCATTCATTTCTCTTAGTTTCCATGGTTGATCCTTCCACATAAATGCCCAACCTTTGTTTTCTTTTATTTCCTGGAATCCATGTTTTTTTTAAGTCCTATATATTGTAAAACAAGCTTACATTATAGAAGATTGTCAGTAGAAACTGCTACCTTGATCTCATTATTTATTTGTAGGGTCGCTTTTTTCATTTTGTCAATAGACTTGAACAAGGGAATGAGGCTTATGCTTTTATCTGATAATTCGGTGTCCAATTCTTCTGCACCTTTCTGTTTCAATAATTAAGTATAATGAAATGCATCGATATGATTCCAACTGTCACCAAGTATTTATGTAAAACTGTTTGACCTATAGACATACCTGAATCTCGTATACATATAATTCATAATTGAATGGCAGTATTTCTTCATCTGCAAGCTGAAGAGCTACTAAACCCCAAATGCTTGCCGCTGTTATTTTCAGAAGTTATAACCAAGAATTTAAGTTTTTTTTAAGAACATAAGTATATATATACCTGCTGCATGTCTACGAAACATTGGGTCCCCAAAGTTCTTCATCCAGACGAAGTCATCATACATTGAGTGGTAGACTGGGTATCCTGCAAAAAAGCTTCTAGTTAGTTTAGCTGCAAACTATATAGAATCGAGTGTATGGTGTTCATGAATGTATTGATGTACTTTCAAACTCTTTTGTTCTATGGGATAGTTGTAAGAAGTTAAAACTACTGGGGTTTATGAGGCTGGATGTAAACCAACATAAGATTTACATAAAATGATCAGCTAACTTACCGTTTCCAAACGATATATCTGTTGCTGGAACACCAATATGCTGTACAAATGCTGCATAATCTGATCCTCCACCTCCCAACCGTCCAAACTACATTATATCGAATTCTTATTAACCACAAAACTTTTTTGCATCAGACTCGAAATTTGTAGTGTTGAGTAGGCTCTTCTTCTTTAGACTTTTGATGTTGAAGATCAACACGTCAGCTTGAGATGAAGGGAAATAAATTATAAACACTTACCTCAGGATAATTGGTAGTTTGTACCCAGGAATCATAGACTGTTTGTGATGAGTTGTCTGGATCTTGAACCTTCGTTACAATGTGTTAGAACCAAAAATACTACATAACCTGAATAAGGTCATTTTTTTTTGTCTAAACGTCACCATGTATGTTAGTTACCTGTTTTGTAGCTTCAATGATTAACTGGTCCAGTTGTGGAGTTGCAGAAGCTTGAAATCCCGCTCCAGAAACCGCAATGTCAACATTTAAGTAAGCAACAACCTTTGATGATAGCATTTCTCTGTTTTCTTCTACCCATTCTGTCGATCCAACCTGAAAAGCAGTGTAATACTTGGGTAAGTTTTTTACCTCGTAGAATGCATCTTTTGTGCGAGAGAGTGATAGAGACCAGTCCATATTCCTCTGCATCCCAATTGCAAAAGATGATACTTCTTCGAGGTTTCCAACCTTGTTTCCGTAGCTTTTCTAACCTTTCGGCAACCTGAATGTTATGTGATAAATCAGAACATTTTCTAGTATAAAGGCTTGTCCTGTGTGTACAGGTGGCAATTTCGGCTCATAATTTGTCTCTAAGGGGTGAATGTAAATATGAGATAAAACAGAAACTATCAAACCGGTAAAAAACCACTCCTTGTAATACTTTGTATGTAACACGTTAATTGTTTTCTACAACTCTTAAGTATATGCATTTTGTTCGTACTAAATTTACCCTTTTTGTCATGTTAGCCCAACGCACCCATTTGCCATCTCTATTTGTGTGATATATATATTTACCTCTAGCAAGGCAGCAGTGCCACTGTTGGGATCAACAGCTCCGAATGTCCAAGCATCTCTGTGATTACCCAGGATAACATATCTGGACACAAGCACACACAATTAAACCTGTATTTGGTACACATTATTGACAAATACGTCGGCTTTTTAAAAACATCATTAGCTTGTCATATAACTGACAGTTCGTCCAATACCATGAGAGTTGCAACATAATTCTAGAAGGTTCCTTTTGTCTTTATTTAAGGGTGCTCTAGCTGATGTGGCAAAATTGGTGGTTCGGTATCGGGTCAATCTGGTAGTTTTAGGTATGGGTTGAAATGATTTGCGCTGAATTGACATGAACCATTTTTTGTGTCTATTTTTTTCAAATAAATGATTGTGATAGTTGTATTTTACAATAATAATCTTGTTTTCTTTATCAAGGGATTTACATTGCTTTAAGTAGAAACACTCTGGGGTGACTTTTGACCCGTTTGACCTATTTTTTGTACAAGCTATTTATTGTAGCTTGAACGAGTTTATCCACTAGAGATAAGTAGATGAGAACAAATTGCCACCTTTATCTACATCCACACTATATCCTAAGTCAAAAGTTACAATGTTCATTACATCGAGGAAGTACTAAAATGTCATCTGATCTTAGTGCAGGATTTATCCGGTTAATTACTCTGCCCCTGCTCTGCTGATCTCACATTAATGAAACATAATCTAGCTTATTAAGAAGGTGCTTTCTCATTTTCATTTATCCTAGCACTTGACGTAAACATATATAATTGAGAGAAAATAGACAATAGTGTACTACCTATCAGGTTCTTCTGCTCCTTCAATTATTCCAATGACATTCTGAATTGTGCTTATTACTTGTTTTGCCTGCAAGACCATTTAAAATCATGATTAAGCTAATTATTGCGATTTTTAGCTGCCATAGTTATTTAGACACTTTTACCTTGTAAGTGAGGTCTATAATCCCTGGCCCTGGTCCCACCCTATAAACTGGAGCATCTTTGTCTCCCTGCCAGCCATCATTAGCCACAACCCCACCGATAGACTTTATAATTTCCTCACCATCAGCTCCCGATATAGGCAATGAAGGTATCAACGGAACATCTCCTCCCTTTTCTACTTCATCCTCAGATAATCTCTCACAACCCTCGACACTACTAGGCCAGCCTGGTGTTGTAGGGTCACCAGCCCCGTTAAATACCGTACCCACCTGGACCCCACTTGGTGGCAGCCACTTGTCATCTGGAAACCACTTTGTATCGCCCCCGGCCCCACCATAATCCTTCCTATCCGAATAAATCAACACCCCTATTGCTCCTGCATCATACGCATTCTCAATAATATCCCCTCTATATATCTCCCCATACCTCGCCAACACTATAGCACCCGACACATTAATACCCATTTCTTTAAGTGTTGTAAAGTCCTCTACACGTCCATAATTCACGTATGCCACAGGCCCCTTCACGCTACCTGACTTTGCATATGCATGGAATGATGGTTCCACTTGGTCTGCCACATCTGCATACGGGTCACCTTCATAGACATCTTGCTTAAGACTGAATGTAGTCGAGGGTTCAGGTGACGGGCGTATTAATGTTAAGGAACGTGAGTCAGGGTAAGTAAGTAAGACAGCATATTCAGCTAGGTGTGATATGATATTATTAGCAGAAAGAGTGGATAATACATAGGATGCAGCCTCGGCGTTAGCTTCAGACCCTGCAAGGTGTGGGCGGCGTGTGAGGGTGTAGAGGTGGTGTGATATTGATGCGTTATCTGATAGTGATGGAGATAAGTATAGTTTATGGTAGTAGGATTTTGTTGGTGACGATATGAAGAAGAAAGATATAGTGCTCGTTAAGGCTATGATGGTGGTTATGATCTTGCTAACCATGATTGTCAACTTTTGGGATTCTATTTCTGGCTCTCCTAGAAAACTTCTTGATTCTTTTCAATCATATGTTAAAATGGATATAATTTAGAATGTCGTTTTCAGTGGGAGTACGTGGTGATGTATGACTAGCTTCTTTTGTTTTATTTTGTATTCTCACTTTTTTGGCTTTTTGGGCATTGAAAAGAGTGATCTATAAAGATATAGTAGTGTGTGGCTGTATAATAATCAATCAATAAATCATTATATATCGTTGTCAAAATGGTCTTTTCCTTTTAATTTGATAAAATTTGCCAGGTCTGTTAGGTGCCTTTCATTGTCCATACATAAATTTGTTGCTTTATGCAGAAGTGTCCATGTGCCAATTTATTTAGGACTTAATAAATGGGTAATTGGACGAGGTTTTCCCTGTTTAGCTTATCGGGAGCAGTGGAGGGTGTCTTTGTCTAAGATTTACGCGGCCTTACCGGGTATCTATGACTATTCTCAAATATGTATTTACTGAAGTTTATTTTATTTATTTATTATTTATTTATTTTGGTAACCATGATTTCCGACCTTTTGGCCGACTAATTCACGGGGTTTGAACCCACCGCCACACAGACTCAAACCAGGTAAAGCCCTCCCTTTTTAGGTGGTTGGCGTGGCCACTTAAGGTTGTTTTAAGTTGTCCTCACATGCCTAACCATGAGGCCACTTTGTTATATCTACGAGTTTAGAATATTTATGTTAATCTTTTGTATATTCTGGACTCCCAAATCTTTAATATATTCTGGACTTATATGAAATGGACACAAGAGGGTTGATGGGTTATGAATAAAGTGGGCTTAGTGGCCCATGAACTAGTTTGATCCAGTAACGTTAGTAATAGAGTTTTTTTTTTTTTTTTTTTTTTTTTTTCATTTCAACTCCACAATAAAATTCGGGTTTCACCCACATAAACCGAAAACCGAATAAAAAAAACCTAACCACATTTGTAACCGAACCGAATTTGCCAAAACCGAACCAAACCGAATTAAATATTCGGTTTTTGGTTTGAATATGGTTTTGGCAAAACGAAAACCGAACCGAAATCTGAATTCACATAAATATAAATTTTTTATATATTTAAATAAAAAAAAAAGTTAAAACTCTTTTATAGTATAAATATGGCAATTTTAAGGGAGTTGGAAATGACGAGTTTTATGAAACAAAATCCAGTTTTGGGGTGCAAATTGTGCAGGTTTGTAAAATTTATTTGGATGAAAACTCTCTTCCCTTTTATTCTTCCTGTTGGTTCACCATATGTAGAGTGATTATAACAAATCAAGCAGTCCAATTGTAGTTGATACCTATTTAACAGTGCGGTAGGAGTTGGCACGCTTTATAGATATAGTAGTATGTCATTAAACTATTTGCTTTATGGTATTAAATGTATAATATGTTGAAGTCTGACATGAAATTCACTTCTTAAAAAGGAGTCAAAGAGACGGCCTCTGGCAACTAGATCTACTGGAAAAGCAGTTCTTGCAGCTGCCGCCACTGTCTCAGGTGGCTGTCACCGTGCTCTTGTTGGTGATTTTAGTGTCATCAAACATTTTTGTGTAATGGTGATTTACCCGGGACCAAATCTCTGGAGTTGAAGAAATGAAATTTTTCTGTGACGTAACATGGTTAAGCTTATTTTACCAGGGTGGAAGTTCCCTTTTACCCAAAAAAAACATGGTTAAGCTGCTTAGAACATGAAAAAATACTATCTCAAACAGTTACGTTAGTTCACCACGGAGAACTAATGATGCCTGGGTGACTACCCTGGAGACTCTCCAAATTTCATGTTGTACCGAAAGCCATGAATCTTCAGTATTGAGGCTCTTTGCATTTTCAAGGGACTCATCTATTCCCGGGAAGTATTTAGATCCATAATGATTGTACTTTGACGCAGCATAAATCTGATGCAGGCAAAATTATTGTTAGATAGTGTGTTGCATTTGCTTGGTATACAACAGCATACAAATTATTGTTACATAATGTGTTGCATTTCTTTTAGTTATATTGATGCAGCAAAATGACACGAAGATTTGTAAAGGCGAATAAAAGCATACCAAATGCTTATACCAAGGTCTTCCAGAGAGCCCTTCCCTATCTGTAAGTGCTCGTTCTGCCATCATCAGTCTGTCATTCATTTCTCTCAATTTCCATGGTTGATCCTTCCACATGAATGCCCAACCTTTGTTTTCTTTTATTTCCTGGATTCCAAGTTTCTTTTTAAGTCCCATATATGGTAAACCAAGCTTACATTATAGAAGATTGTCAGTAGAAACTGCTACCTTGATCTCATTATTTATTTGTAGGGCTGCTTTTTTCATTTTGTCAATAGATTTGAACAAGGGAATGAGGCTTATGCTTTTATCTGATAATTCGGTGTCCAATTCTTCTGCACCTTTCTGTATCGATAATTAAATATAATGAGATGCATCGATGTGATTCCAACTGTCACCAAGTATAAACATACCTGAATCTCGTATACATATAATTCATAATTGAATGGCAGTATTTCTTCATCTGCAAGCTGAAGAGCTACTAAACCCCAAATGCTTGCCGCTGTGTCAAAATTTTCGGAAGTTATATCCAATTTTAAGATTTTATAGGAACATAAGTATATATATACATATACCTGCTGCGTGTCTACGAAACATTGGATCCCCAAAGTCCCTCATCCAAACGAAGTCATCATACATCGAGTGGTAGACTGGGTATCCTGCAAAAAAGCTTCCAGTTAGTTTAGCTGCAAACTATATAGAATCGAGTGTATGGTGTTCATGAATGTTCTCATAGGTTGAGCAGAATTCAATGATGAAAGGGTTAAATATGTACTTTCAAACTCTCTTGTTCTACGGGATAGTTGTAAGAAGTTAGAACTACTTGGGTTTATGAGGCTGAATGTTAATTACCAACATAAAGATTTACATAAAATGATTAGCTAACTTACCGTTTCCAAAAGATATATCTATTGCTGGAACACCAATATGCTGTACAAATGCTGTATAATCTGATCTTCCATCTCCTAACCGTCCAATCTACATTATATCGAATTCTTGTTGGCTACTAAACATTTTTGCATCAAACTCGAAATTTGTAGAGTTGAGTAGGCTGTTCTTCTTTAGACTTTTGATGTTAAAGATCAACATGTCAGCTTGAGATGAAGGGAAATGAAAAATAAACACTTACCTCAGGATAATTGGTAGTTTGTACCCAGGAATCGTAGACTGTTTGTGATGAGTTGTCTGGATCTTGAACCTGTATTACAATGTGTTCCCGGATAAGGCCATTTTTTTGTGAAACGTCACCATGTATGTTAGTTACCTGTTTTGTAGCTTCAATGATTAACTGGTCCAGTTGTGGAGTTGCATAAGCTTGAAATCCTGCTCCAGAAACCGCAATGTCAACATTTAAGTAAGCAACAACCTTTGATGATAGCATTTCTCTGTTTTCTTCTACCCATTCTGTCGATCCAACCTGAAAAGCAGTGTAATAATACTTGGGTAAGTTTTTACTATTCCTCATAAAATGTGCATGTTTTTTTGGGAGAGTGATAGAGACCAGTCCATATTCCTCTGCATCCCAATTGCAAAAGATGATACTTCTTCGTGGTTTCCAACCTGTTTTCCGTAGCTTTTTTAACCTTTCGGCAACCTGAATGTTATGTGATAAATCAGAACATTTTCTAATATAAAGGCTTGTCCTGTGTGTACAGGTGGCAATTTTGGCTCATAACTTGTCTCTAAGGGGTGAGTGTAAAAATGAGAATAATACGAAAACTATCAAACCGGTAAAAAAACCACTCAAGTGTACTAAATAAGTACAGAACCTCCTAAATAGTTTTTTTTTTTTTTCAAATTAAGTTCTTAAATCATATTATAACATTAATATTCCTTAAAAATACCGCCTTCAAATTCTTCATAAACAATGCCTTTAAGATTTTTTTTTTTTTTTTTAATAAATCAGTAAAACACTTGAAAACTGTAGGAAAAAAGTGCTAGCAGGTTAGCAGCTTGCCCACCCGTTTTGACATGTTAACAAACCCACCATTATCCACCTCCTACATGAGCTAATATTGAAAAATGGGTTAAAAATCACCTAAAGTGTAATACTTTGTATGTAACAAGTTAATTATTTTATACAACTCCAAAAGTGTTCGCATTTTGCTTGTATCAAATTTACCCTTTTTGGAATGTTAGCCCAACGCACCCTCCTAAATGAGCTAATATATATTTACCTCTAGCAAGGCAGCAGTGCCACTGTTGGGATCAACAGCTCCGAATGTCCAAGCATCTCTGTGATTACCCAGGATAACATATCTGGACACAAGCACACACAATTAAACCTGTATTTGGTACACATTATTGACAAATACGTTGGCTTTTTAAAAACATCATTAGCTTCTCGTATAACTGACAGTGCTCTAGCTGATGTGGCAAAATTGGTGGTTTGGTATTGGGTCAAGCCCAGTAGTTTTAGGTATGGGTTGAAATGATTTTGCTGAATTGCCACGAACCATTTTTTTTGTCTACTTTTTTTTAATAAATGACACGAACCATTTTTAGGCTCAATAAGCGTGCCAAGCATGATTGCAATAGTGGTATTTTACAATAATAATCTTGTTTTGTTTATTAAGGGATTTACATTGCTTCTTTTGACCCGTTTGACCTATTTTTTGTACAAGCTATTTATTGTTGCTTGAATGGTTTTACCCACTAGAGATATACCTTCGACTCTAGTGATCCGTACATAAGTAGATGAGTACAAATTGCCACCTTTATCTACATCTAAACTATATCCTTAGTCAAAAGTTACAATGTTCATGACATCGAGGAAGTACTAAAATGTCATCTGATCATGGTGCAGGATTTATCCGAGTAATTACTCTGCCCCTGCTCTGCTGGTCACACATATCTTAAAAGGTACTTCTCATCTCACATATGAAACATAATCAAACTTATTAAATAAGGTGCTTTCTCATTTTCGTTTATCCTAGCACTTGATGTAAACATATATAATTGATAGAAAATAGACAATAGAGTACCTATCAGATTCTTCTGCTCCTTCAATTATTCCAATGACGTTCTGAATTGTGCTTATTACTTGTTTTGCCTGCAAGAGCACTTAAAATCATGATTAAGCTAATCGTTGTGACTTTTAGCTGCGATAGTTATTTTAGACACTTTTACCTTGTAAGTGAGGTCTATAATCCCTGGCCCTGGTCCCAGCCTATAAACTGGAGCATCTTTGTCACCCTGCCAGCCATCATTAGCCACAACCCCACGGATAGACGTAATAATTTCCTCACCATCAGCTCCCGATATAGGCAATGAAGGTATCAACGGAACATGTCCTCCCTTTTCTACTTCATCCTCAGATAATCTCTCACAACCCTCAATATTACTAGGCCAGCCTGGTGTTGAAGGGTCACCCGCCCCATTAAACACTGTACCCACCTGGACCCCACTTGGTGGCAGCCACTTGTCATCTGGAAACCACTTTGTATCTCCCCCGGCCCCACCATAATCCTTCCTATCCGAATAAATCAACACCCCTATTGCTCCTGCATCATACGCATTCTCAATAATGTCCCCTCTAAATATCTCCCCATACCTCGCCAACACTATAGCACCAGACACATTAATCCCCATTTCTTTAAGTGTTGTAAAGTCCTCTACACGTCCATAATTCACGTACGCCACAGGACCCTTCACGGTACCTGACTTTGCATATGCATGGAACGACGGTTCCACTTGGTTTGCCACGTCTGCATACGGGTCTCCTTCATAGACCTCTTGCTTAAGACTGAATGTGGTCGAGGGTTCAGGTGACGGGCGTATTAGTGTTAAGGAACGTGAGTCAGGGTAAGTAAGTAAGACAGCATATTCAGCAAGGTGTGATTTGATATTATTGGCTGAAAGCGTCAATAAGACATAAGATGCAGCCTCTGCGTTAGCTTCAGACCCTGCAAGGTGTGGGCGGCGTGTGAGGGTGTAGAGGTGGTGTGATATTGATGCGTTATCTGATAGTGATGGAGATAAGTATAGTTTATGGTAGTAGGATTTCGTTGGTGACGATATGAAGTAGATAGATATAGTGCTCGTTAAGGCTATGATGGTGGTTATGATCTTGCTAACCATGATTGTCAAGTTTTGGGATTCTAGTTCTGGCTCTCCTAGAAAACTTGTTGATTCTTTTCAATCATAAGCTAAAATGGATCATTACATAATTTAGAATGTCGTTTTCAGTGGGAGTACGTGGTGATGTATGACTAGCTTCTTTTGTTTTATTTTGTTTTCTCACTTTTTTGGCCTTATGGGCATTGAAAAGAGTGATTGATAAAGATATAGTATTGTGTGGCTGTATAATAATCAATCGATAGATCATTATATATATCATTGTCAAAATGGTCCTTTTCCTTTTAATTTGATAAAAAAGGACAACCCAACTTCAGCTTTTTTCTAGTGAATTTGCCAGGTCACATAGGTTTGTTGCTTTATGCAGAAGTGTGCCAATTTATTTAGGACTTAATAAACGGTTAACTAGGTTTTTCATGTTTAGGTTCTCGGGGGCTTGTGGAAGGTGTGTCTTTGTCTAAGATGTATGCGGCCTTACTAGGGTATCCCATGACCGTTTCCGACCCTTTCTATGACCATCCTCCAATATGTATTTAGTGACGTTTAAATTTTAAATTTTCTGTGAGGACATAAGATGCCTGACCATGAGGCCACTTGTTATATCTAGGACTTTTGAATATTTATGGTTAATCTTTTGTATTTTCTAGACTCCCAAATCTTTAATATATTCTGGACCTATATGAAATGGACACAAGAGTGCTTTATGAATAAAGTGGGCTTAGTAGCCCATGAACTAGTTTGATCCAGTAATAGAGTTTTTTTTTTCTTCATTTCATCTCCACATCTCTTAAACAACATCCAAAAAAAAGGGAAAACAATCTGTATCACTAACTTTACTCTTCACGATCACCTTCACTTACACGATTTCATCAATGAAATCTTCACGCAGAAAATGATCTAATTCTTCCTCAGCAACTAGCACCACCACTATTAGTTAGTACGTCTACTTTTTGCATTTAGTGGGGCCTTCGAATAGTTATGGCACAGGGCCACCAAAATCAACGAGACGGCCCTGTCCCTAATCATGAATCCAAAGCTGCTGTGAAGATACAATCGGCTTACAGATCTCATGTAACTCGTACCTTAATCAACAAGATCAAAACAGTCAACTCCAAAGCCAACGAACTTCAACAAATGATCCAACTCCAGGAAACAGTGGACACCGTTCGAACCAATAATCGAGAAAGAATCAAGATAAACGAGGCGTTAATGAAACTACTGTTTACTCTAGATTCGGTTCCTGGACATCATGACCCAACAGTTAGGGAACTCAGGAGGAGTGTGAGTCGGAGAATTGTCGGACTGCAAGATATTTTAGATTCTATATGTGAAGCAAATTCATGGGACAGGTTTTTAACGGATTGGGACGATGTTATTGTCGGGATTGAACAGGAGATTTGCCGAAGGTGGAAATGAGTCGAATGACTTTGAGAGATTTTGCGTAGAGAATTTAGGGTTTCAGTGCTTGCAACGCTTTCTTCGTCACTAAGATAAGATAAGATTACGATTTCTACACTTTAGTTATTTATATAAAAACGTTGACAACAGACAGACATTGGCATGTTATGTAGTGAAGATTGACATGGACTCTGATTACATCAACCCCCGATTAAAGGCGGTTAATTTGGATCCACCATATGTAGTGAAGATTGAGTCGCTCAAGGATGAAAATACTAGTTATGATGAGTCGCTCAAGGATGAGAAGACTAGTTATGATGATCATTTCAACATCATCAACTATATTCTTCGGATCGTGGCTGGACAAGGATATCATCATCATATCAAGACGAACATCCCTACAGGAGAGAAATGATGTCTCATTTTAAACAATATAACAAACCTACAAGTAGATAGAAAGAGATCCAAATGTTAGCTGAACGAGAGATTTATAGACTTCATGAAATTTACTATCAAGCCAATAACAATAGTTAGAAGTACGCACGTAGCTAGCCTAAGATATACAGTATCAAAGTAACTATCAAACTTGATTGATTTGTTAATGTTTCCCTCAATTAATGATTCATCTTTTGCACTATTTTTGTTTGCTTTTTCGTCTATTTTGATTGATAATTGATTCGAGCAACTATTCTCGGATCCAAATTGTAGCCACTAGCTAGTCTTGGCCAGTAAACAGGTAACGCCACTTACAAACAGCTAAAAATGTTTTTGACGAGCATGTTTATGCACGATTTCCAGTTTGTTGCAACATGATTTGTGACCCATATTGGGTTTATTAAAAACTGTAGACCTATTACTTGGCTATGGCCAGCCACCAACAGCACTTACTACTGAAACACTACAATGTAACATACAAACAACCTATCTAACCATCGCTAAAGAGCACAAACAATCAGTGTTAGAAAAGAATTTAACCAACGATCAGACTCGACATATCCTCATTTGTTTCTCTGGTTCAAAATCTTAACACTCAAATTCTGCACAACCTAAGTTGAAAGTAGACTACAAAAACCATCCCTGTGGTTTGTTCATTTCGACAGTAATCAGCGTTTATACTGTCAAAATGAGCAAACAGCGCACAAATGGTTCTCACAATTTACTCTTAAATTAATATATGCCACATAAATCAACTGAGCTCAACAAAAAACAAGTTCCAGATTATCAATCCCAACATACGACCAAGTGATCTATGTAACTGCAAATTCTGGATACTAAAACTGATTACAATCACATTCTAACCTTCATGACACTAGTGATCTCAATTCTCAAAATACCGGCCAATTAAGCTGAAGCCATTAATGAAACAATTGTGGCATACCGAAAGCACAGAACTTCCTAATTTTTATCTACAAAAACTTGCAATAGTGGATAAGACCTGGATATTCACGCCAAGACCCGGCTATTCAAGCCAAGACGCGGCTATTCAAGCCAAGACGCGGCTAAACCCGGCTACATCCGGTTGTTAAACCCGTCATTATTGCCGACCTCTAGTGTTTGTTCACAAGGTGAATAAATACATAATATCACGATAATGGTGATGTGATCCATGTTGTACTTTCCTGAAATACAGTGACACTTCTAGGTTTTCTAGTCGGGCTAAATCCAATGAGAGAGCAAAAAGTAGAAAACGAGATGGACAAATTTGAAGAAAGGTCCAGGCTTACATGAAGCTAGCTATATTGTAATGAAGTTAGCACACCTCCCTTACTAGAGATGATTTGAGCCATTGGATTTTGATCCAATGGTTGATAATTGTAACTTGATCAATCAAATTATCCTCAACTTGAGAGGATCATCATCCTTTCTGAATTCACCCTTTGTTTATAAATGAGATTAAGTGAACATGTATAGCTAAAAACATAAATATTCAGAAGTCATAGATATAAGTGGCCTCTAGGCATCTTATGTCCCAACAGAAAATCTAAAATTTAAACCACACTAAATACATATTTGAGGATGGTCATACAAAGAGTTGGAAACGGTCTCGGAATACTCCGGTAAGGCCGTGTACATCTTAGACAAAGACTTACCTTCCACAGTCCCCGGTAACCTATACTAGAAAAACCTCGTCCAATTACTAAATTGGCACATGCACACTTGTGCATAAAGCAACAAATTTATATATGGTCAATGAAAGGCATGCACCTAAACAGACCTGGCAAATTCACTATAAAATATGAAGTGGGTTGTCCTTTTTTATCAAATTAAAAAGGAAAAGACCATTTTGACAATGATATATAATGATCTATTGATTATTATACAGCTACACATGACTATATCTTTATGGGTCACTCTTTTCAATGCCCATAAGGCCAAAAAAGTGAGAAAACGAAGTAAAACAAAAGAAACTAGTCATACATCACCACGTACTCCCACTGAAAATGACATCCTAAATTATGTGCTAATTATCAATTTTAACATATGATTGAAAAGAATCAAGAAGTTTTCTAGGAGAGCCAGAACTAGAATCCCAAAACTTGACAATCATGGTTAGCAAGATCATTACATTCATCATAGCCTTAACGAGCACTATATCTTTCTTCTTCATATCGTCACCAACGAAATCCTACAATATCAGATAACGTGTCAATATCACACCATCTCTACACCCTCACACGCCATAAACTATACTTATCTCCCTCAATATCAGATAACGTGTCAATATCACACCATCTCTACACCCTCACACGCCGTCCACACCTTGCAGGGTCTGAAGCTAATGCCGTGGCTGCATCCTATGTCTTATCGACGCTTTCAGCCAATAATATCAGATCACACCTAGCTGAATATGCTGTCTTACTTACTTACCCTGACTCGCGTTCCTTAACACTTATACGCCCGTCACCTGAACCCTCGACCACATTCAGTCTTAAGCAAGAGGTCTATGAAGGTGACCCGTATGCAGACGTGGCAGACCAAGTGGAACCATTGGTGAGTGCTTATTCACTCACTTTTATTTGACCAAATCCGGACCAAAAAGACCAAAAACTGAGCCAAATATGCCAAATATATGTTGTTTTTGTGTTTTTGAATGTGCAGGTACGAATATTATGAAAATGGACAAAAATCAAGCAAAAAACGACAAACCGAGCACGAGATTGAAAGATTTTAGAAGCCGGAAAATAAAGCTCAAGTATCATTATATTTGGCCCAAGATAAGTGAAGATCAAATGTGCAAGCCCAAGTTAATAAAAAAATTCGTGGCCCAAAGAAATAAAATGAAGAAGGGTAGCAACTTGGTCCATCTAAATAAAAATAGTGAAGACCAACCCATGTGGCTAGTTGTCTATTTATGCATGAGACAAAAATGGAAGATATGAAATGAGTTGAATTGCAAAATAATTCACATGAAGAGTCACGTGAGAGTTGGGCAATATCATGCAAAGCGACAAAAGCAACAAAGAAATTAAAATAATATTTGCAAGGAAAGCTAAGCACTAGTGAAGAAAATGAAAGAACAAAAAGAAATAATGAACCGAAGATGACGTGATCTGCTACTTTGCATTGAGCATAACGACAAAAATGATCTTAGTGGATTTAATAGTAGCATGCAACGATTATTTTGATAAGAATGAAAAAGAAGACCAGCACTTGAAGCAATAAAAGAAGAAAAATGGACATGGCACGTGAGTATGCAACAGAAAGGAGATATAAAAATGAAAGGCTAAAGAGAACACGTGAAGACCATGGGCTAAATTCATTCCTTGTTGAAGGGCACGTGTACAGCGAGTGGATGTTCACGTTCCAAAATAAATCATAAGTGCGTGTGGCCATCTTCCAACTGCACAAATCTCACGCACTATCTTTTCTTCATCAAATGAAAAGCTGCCACCTCACCCTTGATGACGCACTATACCCAATCAGTGACTGCCACGTGTACGTGTTTATGATAACAGTGTCCGGATTCAATGTATGGGAGCGTCAGCCAACTAGATGGAATGTTCGAGATATCTCATATGGCTATAAATGCCAATGATTGGCATCATTCTCTACACACTTTATTACACACACTTTTTATTAGTAGCATTAGTTTTTAGAGTAGTTTTTGGCTTATTTTATTTCTTTTAAAAAGTATTGTAATAGCTTAAATTTTTCTACTAGTTTTTTCAAGTACTTATTGTATTAGTACTTTTCAAATTTATTAATGAATATAATGAAAGTTGCTTAGTTTATATCTCCACTTCTCATCTCTTTCTTTTATTATTATTTTCTTTCATCTTAAAATCTATTTTAGTTTAATAGCTTCTTGTGGCTTATAAGATTAGTTTATTTTTTCTCATCTCTTCTATTTTATTTTTATCTCATCAAAAAAATCTCTTTTAGCTTAATAACTTTTAGTGGCTTATTAAATAAAAACTTTTTATTTCTTAATCTCTTTTCATAACTTCTTTAGTAATATTAGATTTAATAATTTTTAGTTTATATCTCTTAATCTCTTTTTATTTTAAATTCTTTTTCTTAAATAAATCAAATTAGCTCATTACTTTTCATCTCCTTAGTTTATCTCTTATTTTCTTCTAATCAATCTAGCTTTTTAGCTTTGGTTGATTCATAACTAGTATAGATCTACTAGCTTTTTAGCTTTTTGGTTCTATTACTAGTTTTGCTAGATTAGATTAGCTTATCTATAGCTATTTTAATCTAGATCTAGTTTATTCAAGAGCTTAATTGAACTAATGTTGCATAAAGTTGTGATTTTTCTTAGTCTCTCATGGTTCTCTACATAAGGCGAGGAGCTTAAGGGTTTTATAAGCTTACTTATTAATAAAGCTTATAGCTTTTCTAGTTTTTATAAAACTAATTAGTAATTAAAGTCAAAAACTTTATTTACTATTTGGTGATATTAAAGCTATAAAAGAAATAAACTTTGTAATTTGTCAAGTTTATAAAATCGGGTGGTTTATTATTCTCGTCGCGTTAGATCGGGTTCTACTTTCTATTCATTTTCACTTTTATATAATTAGTTTATTAATCATGTTTGTTGGAATATTTGTTTTTATTAGTTTGATTGGTATGTTTAGCGAGTAGTTTATTAGCGTTTGTTAAGTAATATGGATTTGTGATTTAAGTGTGGATTAATAAAAAGGGATTGTGATTAATAATTAGTAAGATTATTTAGATTTGTGATTTTATTCTTTGAAGGGCAAAAGCTGGAGAATAATCAAATTACACATCTAGTAATTATTTTCTTTTTAAAGGATTGTTTTCAAAATAAACCAACGTTGTGAGGAAAATAGTCTCGTTTAAGGAATATAATTCGTCGTCAAACCCTAATCCACACTTAATGAACTTTTCATGTCACTTAGCAAACAAATTTCTCATATATCATTTTTAGATTAGTTAGTAATTTTTAGCTTCCATAAGTGCTCGATTTTAGATTAGATTGTGTTATTGGTACTCTACATGCTTGTTTTATATGCTTGATTGTTGTCTTTTAGTTTACGTTTGCTATTGTAGTATAAAAACTCCAAAAATCACTATTACATCTCTATTATATCTCACTTTTCACGACACGATTTCGCGATACGATAATTCACGACTCCATTCTACCTTCGTTGGGAAAACGACCCGGGGAAATATTTTCGCGAGTATTTCTTCGGTAAAATAACCTATACTAAACGACTAAATCAAATTTTTGGCGCCGTTGCCGGGGAAGGTTTGAAGTGAGTTTTGAATTTCATTTTGAAAAAAATCGTGTTTTGGAAACCTTCCTCTTTTCTTGTATATATTTTCTATAAAAATATAAAAATTGAAAAATTCAAAACACTTTTCCTAAAGTGTTTACAAAAATACCAAAAAAATAATAAAGTTACAGCCTCGTTCCGATCGAAAGAAAGGGCGTTGTAAACCAAATAAGACTCACAATATAACGAAAACGTGAAATTAGTTGTTTATCGGATTACTTCAATTCAACAACCGATTAAGCTGGAAAATTCATTTCTCTCGTTTCGTCGCGCGTGGTTTTGAAAGAAACGGTTTCAATTAACGTAACGTTTTACAAAAAGAAAATAAAAGAAAATAAAAGTTTGTGATTTGTTTTTCAATAAATAATAAAATCAAAAAAATATTTTTCTTTTTCATATTTGATTTTCACTTTTATTTTGATTTATTTTTGTGATACGAAAAACCAAAAATAATCTTCTTATCCTCTTGTCGTTTGATTCTTCTGCTCTAATCCTCTAAACTGATAATTCTTTCACTTTCTCCTCTTATGTTTAATTCTTATGGCGGCGGACATGCGAAGTATGGAGGAATTACTACGAATACCCGTACGTTTTGAAAAGGCCATCGTTATTCCACCGATTCTTGCGAATGAATTTCAAATTAATGTCGAGTTACTTAATTTCATCGATCCTTTCTTTGGTTTTGAAAACGATGATCCTTATTCCCACATCAACAGATTTTACCTAATAACTGGAACTTTCAAAATAAATCAAGTGCCTGATGATGTGGTGAGGTTAATATTGTTTCCGTTAACCCTTAAAGGAGCAGCCAAAAGATGGCTTGATTATGAACCTTCTAATTCAATCACCACTTGGGATGATTTAGCATCAAAATTTGTGAATCGATTTTATCCTCATTCCAAAACAATTGAGCTCAGAAAAGAAATCATTAATTTTCAACAACGTTTTGATGAGAGTTTTGCCGAGGCTTGGGAGAGATTTAAAGATTTATTGAGAAAATGCCCACATCACGGTTTTTCGGAATTACACCAAGTCGATACGTTCTATAATTCTTTAACACCATCTGATCAAGATTCACTTAATACTGCCGCCGGTGGCAATATTATGACTCGTACGCCGAAAGATGTGTTGACGATCATCGAGAACAAATCGAGGGTTCCCATTTACCGAAACAAACCGTGGCTACTGGAGCCCGTGCAAGCCGTCAACCCAAGTTACGATAATTACGGTGATTCATATTCTTATTCCGAGTGTTCAGCCGCCGGTGGCTACACTCAAGAGAACGTTTATGCTTATACTGGACCTACTATTCCTACTACGTTTTCTTCTCTTCCTAAAGTAGTGGAATGTGAAACCGAGGTGACAAAGGACATGGTTCTTCCTACTGATAAGGAAAGTATCAAAGACGTCCAACCTCCGGATGTCCAAGTTTTTAAACTTGAAGTTGCTTCTCTTGAGGAATCTTTAGATACCTTGCCAATGGGGGACAAAGGAGTCAAAATCAATCCTCTTGAGGACATTGATGACTTTGTTCCAATCCAAAGGGTATCTAAGAAACCTTTTGATTCGATTCATGAAAGCTTCAATTCGACCATCACTAATCCTTTATTTGATTTCGACTCTGAATTTACTCTAATTTCAGATAATCAAATATTTGATGTTTATACTAAGGAAAGTGATGAGTCCGACACGGAAACCAGAACGGACGAGGTGCAAATTTATAGCTCACAAAGTACCGCACATGTCCCGCCTCCTTATATCCTTCTGGAGCCCGAACAAAAAGACGTACTTCATAAGAGTAATTATCAACTCGAGGAGTTCGTCGGTGAACTCACTCACATCATATCTCCACCGGAGTATGATTTTTCTTTTGACCCGGGGGGAGGAGCACTCTATCATAAGAGTTTGTTTATTGAAGAAACAATCCCGACCCTCCCTCCCGAGGTGTTTGTTGAAAAGAGCTTTAACGAGAATATTCAAATGAAAAGAAATGAAAATTTTGCTTTTGAGGATGAAAAGTTCATTATGATTATTATTAGAATCTTCTTGCCATTCTTCACTTTTGATGTGATTTCTCTTATCCTTCACTCCACCGGGAGTGAGGATACCATATTTGATCCGGGCATCTCCATTGCCAAGTGGCCGTTTTCTTTGCTCTCCCCAAGGACGAATTAATTCGGGGATCGAGTCAAGCTCATGTGACTCGGTGAACAAAAACAAGCGCTTCGTGGGTGGCACCCCATGCTTATCATTCATCTTCTTAAATTTCTTATTTCTTATTAACGTGACGTGAGGAGGGCTACCTCTTCCAAATCTCGTGTTTTGTGCTTGTTGTTTGTGATTGTCCAGGATTGGCCCGAATAATGAAGACTCTCGTGCTCGTTGGTTTGTCTCCACTCGAGTTTCATCATTTGTTGCTCATCCATATATCCTAATCTTATCGACTAACGTTTTCTTTGGCATAATTAATAAACGGCCTAGAATTTTGTTAGGATTACCCTTACCTTTTAAACATTGAGGACAATGTTTCGTTTTAGTCTGGGGGGGTGATCTTTCGATCTGATTTTTGCCTTGCACTTTGTCGTGTACTCTTGCAACTCCGTTTTTCCACAAAAAAAAAAAAAAAATAAAAATAAAAAAAAAAAAAAATGAAAATTTTGAAAATTTTGAAGAAAAAAAAAATTTGAGAAAAAGCAATGAAAAAGCACAAAAAAATGAGAAAAAGTTGAAAAAGTTGTGCAAAAATATAAAAAGTTTGAATAAGTGTTTTGACACCTTGTTGACTTTCTTGCTGGCGAGAGTAGGAATAAATATTTTGACTTGACCGGGCGTGTTGAGCCCTAGCTTGTTCCCTTAACCAATGATGATCACATAAGCTTGTGCTAGTTTTGTACACTAGGAGCTATAAAATGCGAATTCTTTCTTAAGAATCTGCAAGTTCCCGTACTTGACTTTATACATGCGCAGCTTAAAAGCTTTCGCTAGTCTTTTACATCAGGAGCTAGAAAACGCGAATTCTTCTTTTAGAATTTGCAAGTTTCCGTAACTGACTTTATATATGCGTGGCTGATTATCGGCTAAGTATTCGCGGGTTTCATTACTTGGAATCTTAAATTGCGAAGAGCGAGAAATGATAGAGTTTATTTAGAAGTTAGATGCTAAACGTGGAGTAGTGGTTCTCTTTAGAGCTCATGAGAGGTACTTGTGGCTTTTTACTCCCATCAGAAACGTCACCCATTATATAAATAGATGTTCTAGGTTAATTAGTGGTATTTCGGTTTGAATAATATTTAGTTCTTTGTTTTCTTAAGAGAATTTTTGCTTTAGAAATTGGGTACATATCAAGGAACACCAAAAATAAGAGCGAAAAAAGTGAAAAAAAAAAAAAAAGCCAAAAGTTGATTATCTATGTGGTTTTGGAGCTACCCGTTAAGCTTCCATTTATGTTGAGAAAAAAGTAAAGTCAAGAAAGAAAAAAAGTGAAAAGTATGAAAAAAGTGAAAAAGTGAAAAATGAAAAAAGTGAAAGTTGTAGTATTGTTGAATAAGAGCTATGTATGTATCAATAAGTTGTTGGCGCGTGAGGTGCATGTGATAAGTGATTAGTAATCAGTCACATGAGGTGCACGTGATCGTACTCCGCAACTTATATTCTTGATATTGTATGTACCCCTAATTCCTTGAAATGGACCGAATTTCTATTGCAGTGGTTCTTAAGAGAAAATGAATAACTATTTATCGTTTTAACTTAGGTATCACTATCGGACTTAAAAATTATCGAAACGAGAAAATATGAAGCAATTCATTTCTCAACGAAATAAAATATTGAGATACAAAACCTAGGAAATGGGAGTAAGAAGTTTCCACAAGTAACTGTTATGAGTAGTGTTAGCATCTAATTTGTAGATAAGTTGTGATCTCGTTTGTACGCTTAGTTTGGGGACTTGTGAAAAATCAAGGATGACGAATTTTAACCGTATGGTCGCTTCTTAAAAGAAGTGTTTCTACTTGTCGACCCTAATAATTATTGCAAAATAATGAAAGTTCAACAAACCGTCACAAGTATGAAGTACGAAAAGTACAAAAATAGAAGTGTAAGTGAAATAAAGGAATAAAAGGAAAAGTTTTGGAAAACGGAGCGTTTTTCGGGAATAAATGATTTTGTAATCTCTTTTGAACCTCCTTGCTACTTTTCAAAGTTAGTAAAAAGAGTTTCGAAATTATTTATCCCAAAAGCGTGAATTGATCACATTGCGTGAGGACACGGCAATACTTTAGTCGGGGGGATTTTGGTGAGTGCTTATTCACTCACTTTTATTTGACCAAATCCGGACCAAAAAGACCAAAAACTGAGCCAAATATGCCAAATATATGTTGTTTTTGTGTTTTTGAATGTGCAGGTACGAATATTATGAAAATGGACAAAAATCAAGCAAAAAACGACAAACCGAGCACGAGATTGAAAGATTTTAGAAGCCGGAAAATAAAGCTCAAGTATCATTATATTTGGCCCAAGATAAGTGAAGATCAAATGTGCAAGCCCAAGTTAATAAAAAAATTCGTGGCCCAAAGAAATAAAATGAAGAAGGGTAGCAACTTGGTCCATCTAAATAAAAATAGTGAAGACCAACCCATGTGGCTAGTTGTCTATTTATGCATGAGACAAAAATGGAAGATATGAAATGAGTTGAATTGCAAAATAATTCACATGAAGAGTCACGTGAGAGTTGGGCAATATCATGCAAAGCGACAAAAGCAACAAAGAAATTAAAATAATATTTGCAAGGAAAGCTAAGCACTAGTGAAGAAAATGAAAGAACAAAAAGAAATAATGAACCGAAGATGACGTGATCTGCTACTTTGCATTGAGCATAACGACAAAAATGATCTTAGTGGATTTAATAGTAGCATGCAACGATTATTTTGATAAGAATGAAAAAGAAGACCAGCACTTGAAGCAATAAAAGAAGAAAAATGGACATGGCACGTGAGTATGCAACAGTGGATAAGACCTGGATATTCACGCCAAGACCCGGCTATTCAAGCCAAGACGCGGCTATTCAAGCCAAGACGCGGCTAAACCCGGCTACATCCGGTTGTTAAACCCGTCATTATTGCCGACCTCTAGTGTTTGTTCACAAGGTGAATAAATACATAATATCACGATAATGGTGATGTGATCCATGTTGTACTTTCCTGAAATACAGTGACACTTCTAGGTTTTCTAGTCGGGCTAAATCCAATGAGAGAGCAAAAAGTAGAAAACGAGATGGACAAATTTGAAGAAAGGTCCAGGCTTACATGAAGCTAGCTATATTGTAATGAAGTTAGCACACCTCCCTTACTAGAGATGATTTGAGCCATTGGATTTTGATCCAATGGTTGATAATTGTAACTTGATCAATCAAATTATCCTCAACTTGAGAGGATCATCATCCTTTCTGAATTCACCCTTTGTTTATAAATGAGATTAAGTGAACATGTATAGCTAAAAACATAAATATTCAGAAGTCATAGATATAAGTGGCCTCTAGGCATCTTATGTCCCAACAGAAAATCTAAAATTTAAACCACACTAAATACATATTTGAGGATGGTCATACAAAGAGTTGGAAACGGTCTCGGAATACTCCGGTAAGGCCGTGTACATCTTAGACAAAGACTTACCTTCCACAGTCCCCGGTAACCTATACTAGAAAAACCTCGTCCAATTACTAAATTGGCACATGCACACTTGTGCATAAAGCAACAAATTTATATATGGTCAATGAAAGGCATGCACCTAAACAGACCTGGCAAATTCACTATAAAATATGAAGTGGGTTGTCCTTTTTTATCAAATTAAAAAGGAAAAGACCATTTTGACAATGATATATAATGATCTATTGATTATTATACAGCTACACATGACTATATCTTTATGGGTCACTCTTTTCAATGCCCATAAGGCCAAAAAAGTGAGAAAACGAAGTAAAACAAAAGAAACTAGTCATACATCACCACGTACTCCCACTGAAAATGACATCCTAAATTATGTGCTAATTATCAATTTTAACATATGATTGAAAAGAATCAAGAAGTTTTCTAGGAGAGCCAGAACTAGAATCCCAAAACTTGACAATCATGGTTAGCAAGATCATTACATTCATCATAGCCTTAACGAGCACTATATCTTTCTTCTTCATATCGTCACCAACGAAATCCTACAATATCAGATAACGTGTCAATATCACACCATCTCTACACCCTCACACGCCATAAACTATACTTATCTCCCTCAATATCAGATAACGTGTCAATATCACACCATCTCTACACCCTCACACGCCGTCCACACCTTGCAGGGTCTGAAGCTAATGCCGTGGCTGCATCCTATGTCTTATCGACGCTTTCAGCCAATAATATCAGATCACACCTAGCTGAATATGCTGTCTTACTTACTTACCCTGACTCGCGTTCCTTAACACTTATACGCCCGTCACCTGAACCCTCGACCACATTCAGTCTTAAGCAAGAGGTCTATGAAGGTGACCCGTATGCAGACGTGGCAGACCAAGTGGAACCATTGGTGAGTGCTTATTCACTCACTTTTATTTGACCAAATCCGGACCAAAAAGACCAAAAACTGAGCCAAATATGCCAAATATATGTTGTTTTTGTGTTTTTGAATGTGCAGGTACGAATATTATGAAAATGGACAAAAATCAAGCAAAAAACGACAAACCGAGCACGAGATTGAAAGATTTTAGAAGCCGGAAAATAAAGCTCAAGTATCATTATATTTGGCCCAAGATAAGTGAAGATCAAATGTGCAAGCCCAAGTTAATAAAAAAATTCGTGGCCCAAAGAAATAAAATGAAGAAGGGTAGCAACTTGGTCCATCTAAATAAAAATAGTGAAGACCAACCCATGTGGCTAGTTGTCTATTTATGCATGAGACAAAAATGGAAGATATGAAATGAGTTGAATTGCAAAATAATTCACATGAAGAGTCACGTGAGAGTTGGGCAATATCATGCAAAGCGACAAAAGCAACAAAGAAATTAAAATAATATTTGCAAGGAAAGCTAAGCACTAGTGAAGAAAATGAAAGAACAAAAAGAAATAATGAACCGAAGATGACGTGATCTGCTACTTTGCATTGAGCATAACGACAAAAATGATCTTAGTGGATTTAATAGTAGCATGCAACGATTATTTTGATAAGAATGAAAAAGAAGACCAGCACTTGAAGCAATAAAAGAAGAAAAATGGACATGGCACGTGAGTATGCAACAGAAAGGAGATATAAAAATGAAAGGCTAAAGAGAACACGTGAAGACCATGGGCTAAATTCATTCCTTGTTGAAGGGCACGTGTACAGCGAGTGGATGTTCACGTTCCAAAATAAATCATAAGTGCGTGTGGCCATCTTCCAACTGCACAAATCTCACGCACTATCTTTTCTTCATCAAATGAAAAGCTGCCACCTCACCCTTGATGACGCACTATACCCAATCAGTGACTGCCACGTGTACGTGTTTATGATAACAGTGTCCGGATTCAATGTATGGGAGCGTCAGCCAACTAGATGGAATGTTCGAGATATCTCATATGGCTATAAATGCCAATGATTGGCATCATTCTCTACACACTTTATTACACACACTTTTTATTAGTAGCATTAGTTTTTAGAGTAGTTTTTGGCTTATTTTATTTCTTTTAAAAAGTATTGTAATAGCTTAAATTTTTCTACTAGTTTTTTCAAGTACTTATTGTATTAGTACTTTTCAAATTTATTAATGAATATAATGAAAGTTGCTTAGTTTATATCTCCACTTCTCATCTCTTTCTTTTATTATTATTTTCTTTCATCTTAAAATCTATTTTAGTTTAATAGCTTCTTGTGGCTTATAAGATTAGTTTATTTTTTCTCATCTCTTCTATTTTATTTTTATCTCATCAAAAAAATCTCTTTTAGCTTAATAACTTTTAGTGGCTTATTAAATAAAAACTTTTTATTTCTTAATCTCTTTTCATAACTTCTTTAGTAATATTAGATTTAATAATTTTTAGTTTATATCTCTTAATCTCTTTTTATTTTAAATTCTTTTTCTTAAATAAATCAAATTAGCTCATTACTTTTCATCTCCTTAGTTTATCTCTTATTTTCTTCTAATCAATCTAGCTTTTTAGCTTTGGTTGATTCATAACTAGTATAGATCTACTAGCTTTTTAGCTTTTTGGTTCTATTACTAGTTTTGCTAGATTAGATTAGCTTATCTATAGCTATTTTAATCTAGATCTAGTTTATTCAAGAGCTTAATTGAACTAATGTTGCATAAAGTTGTGATTTTTCTTAGTCTCTCATGGTTCTCTACATAAGGCGAGGAGCTTAAGGGTTTTATAAGCTTACTTATTAATAAAGCTTATAGCTTTTCTAGTTTTTATAAAACTAATTAGTAATTAAAGTCAAAAACTTTATTTACTATTTGGTGATATTAAAGCTATAAAAGAAATAAACTTTGTAATTTGTCAAGTTTATAAAATCGGGTGGTTTATTATTCTCGTCGCGTTAGATCGGGTTCTACTTTCTATTCATTTTCACTTTTATATAATTAGTTTATTAATCATGTTTGTTGGAATATTTGTTTTTATTAGTTTGATTGGTATGTTTAGCGAGTAGTTTATTAGCGTTTGTTAAGTAATATGAATTTGTGATTTAAGTGTGGATTAATAAAAAGGGATTGTGATTAATAATTAGTAAGATTATTTAGATTTGTGATTTTATTCTTTGAAGGGCAAAAGCTGGAGAATAATCAAATTACACATCTAGTAATTATTTTCTTTTTAAAGGATTGTTTTCAAAATAAACCAACGTTGTGAGGAAAATAGTCTCGTTTAAGGAATATAATTCGTCGTCAAACCCTAATCCACACTTAATGAACTTTTCATGTCACTTAGCAAACAAATTTCTCATATATCATTTTTAGATTAGTTAGTAATTTTTAGCTTCCATAAGTGCTCGATTTTAGATTAGATTGTGTTATTGGTACTCTACATGCTTGTTTTATATGCTTGATTGTTGTCTTTTAGTTTACGTTTGCTATTGTAGTATAAAAACTCCAAAAATCACTATTACATCTCTATTATATCTCACTTTTCACGACACGATTTCGCGATACGATAATTCACGACTCCATTCTACCTTCGTTGGGAAAACGACCCGGGGAAATATTTTCGCGAGTATTTCTTCGGTAAAATAACCTATACTAAACGACTAAATCAACCATCATTCCATGCATATGCAAAGTCAGGTACCGTGAAGGGGCCTGTGGTGTACGTGAATTATGGACGTGTATAGGACTTTACAACACTTAAAGAAATGGGGATTAATGTGTCGGGTGCTATAGTGTTGGCAAAGTATGGGGAGATATATAGAGGGGATATTATTGAGAATGCGTATGATGCAGGAGCAATAGGGGTGTTAATTTATTCGGATAGGAAGGATTATGGTGGGGCCGGGGGAGATACAAAGTGGTTTCCAGACGACAAGTGGCTGCCACCGAGTGGGGTCCAGGTGGGTACGGTATTTAACGGGGTGGGTGATCCTTCAACGCCAGGCTGGCCTAGTAGTATCGAGGGTTGTGAGAGATTATCTGAGGATGAAGTAGAAAAGGGAGGAGATGTTCCGTTGATACCTTCATTGCCTATATCGGGAGCTGATGGTGAGGAAATTATAAAGTCTATCGGTGGGGTTGTGGCTAATGATAGCTGGCAGGGTGACAAAGATGCTCCAGTTTATAAGCTGGGACCAGGGCCAGGGATTATAGACCTCACTTACAAGGTAAAAGTGTCTAAATAACTATGGCAGGTAAAAGTCACAATAATTAGCTTAATCATGATTTTAAATGGTCTTGCAGGCAAAACAAGTAATAAGCACAATTCAGAATGTCATTGGAATAATTGAAGGAGCAGAAGAACCTGATAGGTACTCTATTGTCTATTTACGTCAAGTGCTAGGATAAACGAAAATGAGAAAGCACCTTCTTAATAAGTTAGATTATGTTTCATTAATGTGAGATCAGCAGAGCAGATAATTAACCGGATAAATCCTGCACCATGATCAGATGACATTTTAGTACTTCCTCGATGTCATGAACATTGTAATTTTTGACTTAGGGTATAGTTTAGATATAGATAAAGGTGGCAATTTGTACTCATCTACTTATGCACGGATCATTAGAGTTTAAGGTATATCCCTAGTGGGTAAAACCGTTCAAGCTACAATAAATAGCTTGTACAAAAAATAGGTCAAACGGGTCAAAAGTCACCCAGAGTGTTTCTACAAGAAGCAATGTAAATCCCTTAATAAACAAAACAAAATTATTATTGTAAAATACCACTATTGCAATCATGCTTGGCACGCTTATTGAGCCCAAAAATGGTTTGAATCAATTTATTAAAAAATGGTTCATGGCAATTCAGCAAAATCATTTCAACCCATACCTAAAACTACAGGGCTTGACCCAATACCGAACCACCAATTTTGCTACATCAGCTAGAGCACTGCTGATCACAGAGATGTATTTAAAAAGCCGACGCATTTGTCAATAATGTGTACCAAATACAGGTTTAATTGTGTGTGCTTGTGTCCAGATATGTTATCCTGGGTAATCACAGAGATGCTTGGACATTCGGAGCTGTTGATCCCAACAGTGGCACTGCTGCCTTGCTAGAGGTAAGTATATATCACACGAATAGAGATGGCAAATGGGTGCGTTGGGCTAACATGCCAAAAAGGGTAAATTTAGTACGAACAAAATGTAAATACTTGAGAGTTGTAGAAAACAATTAACGTGTTACATACAAAGTATTACAATGAGTGGTTTTTCACCGGTTTGATAGTTTCTGTATTATCTCATATTTACATTCACCCCTTAGAGACAAGTTATGAACCGAAATTGCCACCTGTACACACAGGACAAGCCTTTATATTAGAAAATGTTCTGATTTATCACATAACATTCAGGTTGCCGAAAGGTTAGAAAAGCTACGGAAACAAGGTTGGAAACCTCGAAGAAGTATCATCTTTTGCAATTGGGATGCAGAGGAATATGGACTGGTCTCTATCACTCTCTCGCACAAAACATGCATTTTATGAGGAATAGTGAAAAACTTACCCAAGTATTACACTGCTTTTCAGGTTGGATCGACAGAATGGGTAGAAGAAAACAGAGAAATGCTATCATCAAAGGTTGTTGCTTACTTAAATGTTGACGTTGCGGTTACTGGAACAGGATTTTGAGCTTCTGCGACTCCACAACTGGACCAGTTAATCATTGAAGCTACAAAACAGGTAACTAACATACATGGTGATGTTTAGACCAAAAAATGGCCTTATCTGGTTATGTAATATTTAATTTTTGGTTCTAACACATTGTAATGAAGGTTCAAGATCCAGACAACTCATCACAAACAGTTTACGATTCATGGGTAAAAACTACCAATTATCCTGAGGTAAGTGTTAATAATTCATTTCCCTTCATCTCAAGCTGACATGATGATCTTTAACATCAAAAGTCCAAAGAAGAACAGCCTAATCGACACTAGAAATTTCGAGTTTGATGCAAAAAAGTTTTGTAGTTAATAAGAAATCGATATAATGTAGATTGGACGGTTAGGAGGTAGAGGATCAGATTATGCAGCATTTGTACAGCATATTGGTGTTCCAGCAACAGATATCTCTTTTGGAAACGGTAAGTAAGCTGATCATTTTATGTAAATCTTTATGTTGGTTAACATTCAGCCTCATAAACCTAAGTAGGTCTAACTTCTTACAACTATCCCGTAGAACAAGAGAGTTTGAAAGTACATATTTAACCCTTTCATCATTGAATTCTGCTCAACCTATGAGAACATTCATGAACACCATACACTCGATTCTATATAGTTTGCAGCTAAACTAACTGGAAGCTTTTTTGCAGGATACCCAGTCTACCACTCAATGTATGATGACTTCGTTTGGATGAAGAACTTTGGGGACCCAATGTTTCGTAGACATGCAGCAGGTATATATATATACTTATGTTCTTATAAAAAACTTAAATTCTTGGTTATAACTTCCGAAAATTTTGGCAACAGCGGCAAGCATTTGGGGTTTAGTAGCTCTTCAGCTTGCAGATGAAGAAATACTGCCATTCAATTATGAATTATATGTATACGAGATTCAGGTATGTTTATAGGCGTGAGACAACTATGTTAAACAGTTTTAAATAAATTTTTGGCGACTGTTGGAATCATATCGATGCAACTCATTATTATTAATTATTGATACAGAAAGGTGCAGAAGAATTGGACACCGAATTATCAGATAAAAGCATAAGCCTCATTCCTTTGTTCAAATCTATTGACAAAATGAAAAAAGCGGCCCTACAAATAAATAATGAGATCAAGGTAGCAGTTTCTACTGACAATATGTAAGCTTGGTTTACAATATATAGGACTTAAAAAATTTTGGATTCCAGGAAATAAAAGAAAACAAAGGTTGGTCAATCATGTGGAAGGATCAACCATGGAAACTGAGAGAAATGAATGACAGGCTGATGATGGCAGAACGAGCACTTACAGATAGGGAAGGGCTCTCTGGAAGACCTTGGTATAAGCATCTGGTATACTTTTAGTCGCCTTTACAAATCTTCGTGCCATTTTGCTGCATCAACATAGCTATAAGAAAAAATAGCTAAAAGAAATTGTAATTTAGAAAGAAAAAGGCATTACCTTACCTAGGTTATCACCTCAGTTATCCATACATTCCTTGTATGCTGTTGTATACCAAACAAATGCAGCACGCTAACAATAATTTTGTCTGCATCAGATTTATGGTCCGTCAAAGCACAATGATTACGGATCTAAATGCTTCCCGGGAATAGATGACGCCCTTGAAAATGCAAAGAGCCTCAATACTGATGATTCATGGCTTTCGGTACAACATGAAATTTGGAGGGTCTCCAGGGTAGTCACCCAGGCATCATTAGTTCTTCGTGGTGAACTAATATAAGCTTAGAAAATGCTCTAGCAGATTTATAATTCGATTTGGGTTGTTTCATTCTCAAATGTGGGCTTATGCTGTTTGTAGATCATAAGAAAGAAAACTAAACTTTGGTTAAACTTTAATTAAACTTTGTAATATGGTTGGAGCAGAAGCCCATTCACAAGTAAACTGCCGACTAGGTTGTTTATAAATACACACAAACGCATATGTGATCCTAATCTATGTCAAAACATCCTTAAAACTTCCAAGTGAACAAATCGATCGTACGTAAGTTTTCTAACTTACTTTTGAACCATAATTCATGTGTTAGTTTATGAAAGAATTATTACGTGGTAATTTCGATTAGTTGTAGTTTATTACTAGTAAAAAAAAGTAATTATTCGTAAAGATTATCATTTGTACCCGTTTGATCGTTGGATGAAATGATCATAGATGTTACAATTATTGGTAAATAATTAGTACTACAAGAAACTAACTAAAACCATGCATAGATATGATTTTATGATATAAAAAGTCTTTTATTTGACATACATGAGTTGTTTTTAGAACTATAATTAATTTGTGATTCTCATTACTTTTCATAACAGGCAGGATCGAAGATTGACATGGACGCCGATTACATCAATCATTACATTAACCCCCGATAAAGGCGGTTGATTTGGATCCACCAACCCACGATGATTCTCAATATGAGTCGCTCAAGGATGAGAAGACTAGTTATGATGATTCTCAACATGAGTCGCTCAAGGACGAGAAGACTAGTTATGATGATCAACAACATCAACTACATTCTTCAGATCCTGGCTGGACAAGGATATCATCATCATCACATCTCTTTCAAGACCGAGATCCCTTTGGTTATAGGAAAATAATGATGTGTTGTTCTATATTCAAACACAGAACCAAATCTACAAGGGAACAGAAAGAGTTCCAAATGTTAGCTGAACGAGAGATTTATAGACTTCGTGAAATTTACTATCAAGCCAATAACAATAGTTAGAAGTACGCACGTAGCTAGCCTATGATTAGGGGCGGTGCTGAGAACGTCAAAAAAAAATTAGGCCCGCCCGGCACGAAAAGGAAAAAAAAGTGCCCCTATAATGGGTATAAATGGTTGGGCCTAGTACATATAATGGGTATAAAAAGTACCTCTATAATGGGTTGGGCCTAGTATATACATTATGTATAAAAAAATTTAGTGCCCCTTAGTGGGTTGGGCCCGGCTCGGTTGCTGATGCTGCGCCGGCCCAAAACCGCCCATAGTATGATATGCGGTATCAAAGTAACTATCAAACTTGATTGATTTGTTAATGTTTCACTCAATTAATGATTCATCTTTTGCACTATTTTTGTTTGCTTTTTAGTTTATTTTGATTGATAATAGATTCGGGCAACTATTCTCGGATCCAAATTGTAGCCACTAGTCTTGGCCGGTAAACAGGTAACGCCACTTACAAACAGCTAAAAATGTTTTTGTCGAGCATGTTAGAAAAGAATTTAACCAACGACCAGACTCGACATATCCTCATTTGTTTCTCTGGTTCAAAATCTGAACACTCAAATTCTGCACAACCAAAGTTGAAAGTAGACTGCAAAAACCATCCCTGTGGTCTGTTCATTTCGACAGTATCGCGCACAAATGGTTTTCGCAATAGAGATATACACCAAATTTGCTACTGAAACAACAGAAACAAGTTCTAGATTATCAATCCCAATATACGACCAAGTGATACTATGTAACTACAAATTTTGGATATTAAAACTGATTACAATCACATGCTAACCTTACATGACACTAGTGATCTCAAAACTCAGAAACACTAGAGGTGCGTTTAGTTGGAGATAAAATTCTATTGTTTTCTATCTCTAGTTTTGTAAAAATTTGAAAGGGAAATTTATCTTCACAAAATACTTGAAAATATAGAAAATGCGTTTAGTTGATTTTTGTATTTTCTATTTTGAACAAGGGGAGGGATGATTGTGGGTTACAAAGGAAAACAACTAAAATTTGTTTTGTAATTTTCCTTGTTAAGTTAGGAAATAAGGGATTTTGTGTTTTGCAAAACATTTTGTTGAAAAATACTTATTTGAACGCAATCTCTATTTTCCTTGTTTTTCACAAAATATCTTGTGGAAAACAAGGGTGTTTTCCCCTAACTAAACGCACCCTAGTGGTCTCAAAATACCGGTCAATTAAGCTGAAGCCATTAATGAAAAAAATGTGGCATACCGAAAGCACAGAACTTGCTAACTTTTATCTACAAAAACTTGCATAAGATAAACATGACGCCTCTTTTGAGAACTATTACAAGTTTCAATCCACAACTCACAATACAGAAATTAAATTACAACACAATAGTAGATACTGCTAATGCAGCATATTTGACCAGCATAATCATCAAGTAATGAAATTAACAACTGAAAACATAAAGTTCCTAACATAAAGCATAAGACATGATAAACCATTAACAGATTGAAACCGTGGCAGACAGCAATTAAACACCAAAACAAACTTGAGACAAGATTTACTTAGATCTCTATCTCATCTTTCTAACGCTTCCTCTTCGGTCTTCAACCTCATCATTCTCTTCTTCTTCCACTGTACCACAACAACAACAACAATACACACGTCAGTTTAAATTTAACAAACAAAGTGAGGTGCAAATGAGACAGTAAAAAAATAAAATAAAATAAAAAATGCTACATGCAAATTCTTGCAAACATCATAAATTATATATCTTTCTAAATCACCACTATACGAACAAGAACCGGCCATATACGCCTAAGACCAGGTTAAACCCGGTTTTATCCGGCTAGACCCGGTTATATCCGGCCAAAACCAGGATATTCCGGCCAAGACCCGGCCTTATGCGGTTAGACCTGGCTATATGTGTAACATTTGTTTATCACATTATGAAAAAATTTAATTCATACATACAAATGTAAATGTTCACTGAAACTTCAAACGTAACATTTGCAGTTTTGCACCATCTAGTAAATCATTATATAGTCTTCTGAAATTCTTAAGCGGGCATCACGAAACAAACGGGTCACATTTTGAAGTGACCCGCTTACAAGACCGGACACGGTACTAGTGCCACATGGCACACTACATTTCCATAGAGTCCTTTTAAAGGTGATTTTTGAACTTTGATCGAGTGTTGACTGAAAAGGTCAAACATAGTTAAAAGTCCAATGGTTTCATATCAAATGCCTTGACCTATATACATGAGCTGCTATGTCGTCAAAAGTAGTGCAACCAGAACAATCTGTGGGTCGGGCCACGTTCTTTAGATGGGCTTGAAATTCACGGCTTAACAATAACACTTTTGCAGGACATATAAACTGTTTACTTGAACATTGTTACTAAGATTCAAAACCATCATTTCAAATGTAAACAAATAAAAGCAGAGTGATCATAATAGATTTACTTACACGTGTTCACTAATTAATCTATACTTTTTGTACTTCTGTCATCACGGATATATTCTCTAAACCGATCACGAATTCTCCCGATTTGCATACACCGTTAATCTGCTTCCTGGACAACTGTTTGGATATTGACAGAAAGGACGGAAGAATGCGTTACACACATGCAAATGGTATTAGTTGACAAAATAAAAGGATAAATAGTGTACCTTCTTCCTTTATAAAGGTGATTTTGCAGCCTGATTGATCAAGAGAAAGCGCTTTCAACAATGAATTCAAGTTACTGAAGTGTTGTTCTTCGTCTTTGGGAAAGTAAATCAGCACAAACTTAATATTAGTTTGGCCCTCATCTTCTTGTTGAAGTAGTTTCTCATATGCATACTGAAGAGAAAAGATTAAAAACGTTATTTTTGCATAGAAACAGAATCTAAACCATGTTCAAGTGCAATGGAAATGAAATTATACATCAACTAGCGGATAATTATCATTTCACCAACGTAAACACATATAAATCTTACCTTGACGACATCACCTTTGTCAGTAAAATGATATAGTACTAAAGTTAGAGATCGAGGCCGACAACACCAAAGTACAGCATCAACAAGAGCTACATAAACGGATGATTCCCTTTTATTAGTTATATAGTATGTGTTTTCCAGATCAACATGCTTGAGTTCATAAGCTGGTGACTGCTTCAGCCTCAACTCCTCAACATCTATGAGCTTCTGTAAGACAATTGTTAAACACAACTTTGTGTCAAGGATTATTTTATATCATTATTGTTTAGGAGCAAGTAAAAAACACATACATTGCTAATAAAATAAATGAATTCAAGAAAATACCGAGTTTATGACCAGCTCTAAAACATTAAAAGTGCTATTCTTGTCCAGAAAACGCCTCAACTTCTGGAACCAAAGAATGTCTAAATAACTTTGTGTGTGACATTTCATGCATCTTTTCGCTAGGGATGAATCCTTCCTCAATAACTTTGCAAAATTGCCACTACAAATTCGGTCACAATACTTGAAGAAATGTAAATTGGGTGCATTTAAATCAATTTCTTCCAAATCGTAGTCCGTGGGTAGTTGTAATATCCTTAAGAACAAGAAACGATTTGACAACTTCAGATTGGTGACCTGAAATGAAAATTTCATGGACAAAGTTTCGATAAATGGGAAGTTGGACAAGAAGTCACTGAAACCTTTTATGGGAAAGCCGTGGTAAAAAAATGTTTGTAGGTTGGTGCATAAAGCCAAAGACATAGAAGGTGCTTTGTCTGTATCATTCTCTAAAAGAAAATAACTTAGATTTGGAGCATCAACATCTATTCTCTCAAGTCTTCTCTGACTGTAAATCTCAACTTTTTGAAGATTATTATGCCTTTTAACACAAAATGTTTTGAAACCATAGCAATATTTCAGAGAAATTTCTTCAAGAACAGGGCAAGATTTGGTCAGATACTCGATCACACCTTTATCTATCGGGAGCTTTGTAAGGGACAACAACTTCAATGACTTGAATTTCACAATGCCAACCATCAAGGACGAAGGCAACTCACACTTATGCAACGTCAAAGATGTTAATGAAGAGGCAGATGAAAGTGTGTTAGGCAAACAAAGCATTGGCAGATTCTTATCGCAATATTGAACATCAATCACCAACACTTGCACGCCTCTTTCAATAACTAATTCAAGACAACGTCCAAAAATTTCTACTTGTTCAAGATTTCTGATTTTTGCATAGATGTTGAGTGTGTGTGCACTGATGTTCTTCTCGCAGAATCTAGACACGGTATGTTCAACATACTTATAAAACTTATCCACAGCATACTCATTCCCATAATTTCTAAAAATCTCACAAGGCCATACCCAGTTTAGATGGAAATACAAAAACGGACAAGAAGCCGTTAGGGCAAACCATTCCTTCGACAACACACTCAGTCGAACACAAGATTTAGGATCATCCAGAAGATACGATAGTATGTGGTGAACAATAGAGTCAGGAAGCATTGAAATCCGGTCCATTGTATCTGTCGTGTTCCCCTCCATCTTCTTTTTTGACCCTAATGAAAGCAAATCCCATAAATCAAACTAATGAACAAGTAATGAAAAAACTACATAATCGCTTAAAGTTTTAAATGTAAAACCACAACCTCAACTTTTTATACCACACAATCAACTCAACTTCAATCAAGTTTCCATTACACGTTCTTTTTGAAAAAAAAAAAAAAAAAAAAAAAAGAATGAACTAAACGAGTATTTACCATGTTGATATTGCATGTAATCGAACAAAATTCATTAGAAAATTTATTAGAAAATTCATTAGAAAATTTACCTTGTTGATATTGCATTGAATAATCAGAATGAAGTAAACGAGTATTGAGTTCAAAGTGACTAAAAAAAAAAAAAAAAAAAAAAAAAAAAAAAAAAAAAACTAAACGAGTATTTACCATGTTGATATTGAATGTAATCGAACAAAATTCATTAGAAAATTTATTAGAAAATTCATTAGAAAATTTACCTTGTTGATATTGCATTGAATAATCAGAATGAAGTAAACGAGTATTGAGTTCAAAGTGACTATCGATGTTGAGGGATGTTCGATGATAAGTGTATGGTTTGAAAACTACTTGGGCCATATTTAAAAAAAAAAAAAAAAAAAAAAAAAAAAAAAAACTTCTTGGGCCGGCTAATGGAATTATTTAACTTTAAAATTTTTAGTTAGCTCAAAATTTTGAGCTTATCACTTTGGGCTGTTAAGTGTATGGTTTGAACTTTGAAACAAAATAAATCGATAAATAAATCAGACGCAATTGAATAAAATCGAACCAAAATCTTTGATTGGTGTATAGTTTTGGTTGAAAGCGAACCGGAGTATATAATCAGTGTTTGGTTTGGTTTGGTTTGCTTAATGAACAAGTGTGCATGTACCAACTTTTTTTTGGACTTAATAAACTTGTAATTGACGAGGTTTTTTCTGTCAAGGTTACCGGGGGCTGTAGAGAGCGAGTCTTTGGGGTATCTCCATGGTAGTTCCTGGCCTTTTCTATGACCATCCTCAAATGTGTATTTTTAGTGAGGTTTAAATTTTAAATTTTCTATGAGGACAATTTGTTGAGAAATAAGGACTAATCTGATATCAGGTATTAACCTCCAGGTCTAACTTGGTATGTTTCTCCTTTTTCAGTTTAGTCTCTTTGGTCCATGGTGAAGCTTTGCCAAACTCTCAAGGGTGAATATAGTCATCTTCTTAAAGTTATGGGGCATGGTTTAAAAGGAAGTAAGCATGGAAGGGCTTGTCTATTATCTCCCAAGGGCCAAGTTGCAACTTCTCTATTGATATACTCCCGTTAGCTTGTCTCATTTGGTGATATTGACCCCTAGCCGTTTTCCTTGTCTCATACAAGAAAAACGTCTCTGGCTTCTACTCTCTCAATATATATTTCTGTGGTCTCTCTTTGTAAAGGTTAACTATTGATCATCTATTATTCATACTTCCAATATCTTTCTTTGTACCTTGATTGAGATCAAGTGATTGTATCTGTTTAAGAACAGTTGGTTTCAGTATTGTAAACTTGTTTTTTCATTAATATAAATCATTCGACTCAGTTTTTCTTCATGGTATCAGAGAAGGTTACATAAACTTGCTCTGAATATCGAATTAAAACTTTTAGGGTTTCATAAAATTTTGGGGTTTTTCAAAATCAATTGTTGTAAGACAATTAAACCAAGTAATTTGAAAGATTTGACTAGTAATTGCTCATATCTAAAGGTTTTTTAAAAAAACGCCCAATTTCTGAATTTTTTAGGGTTTCATTTAATTTGGGGCTTTTGTTTCTCAAAGGTTCCTGGTGCTAATTAAGGGTGGTTCTTCCGTCCTGGTGGTGTTGTTCTTTCGATTGGAGGTGGTTGATTGGGTTTGCCTTAATTTCAAAAAATTAGGGTTTGATCCTGTTACTAGGCTTATACCGGTTCCTTGCTGCTTCCCTAGACTAAGTGAATCTAGGGAGTAGTGGTGTTGGGCTCGTGCTGTTTCTCTGCTATTTCCCTAGACTAAGTGAATCTAGGGTGTAGTAGGGCTATTCTTCCGCTGCTGATTATTGAGTGCTCTGTAACACCTCTCTCACCCTTTATCTTTATTTATTTTTTATTTTTTTTTTGTTTAGTTGACGGGGAGTAGGAGTTTGGGTTGCTGGAGGTTGTTGTTTGTTTGTGGTGGTGTTGACTGTTGCTGCTTATCTGATTATCTGGTTATTTGTTTGCTTTATTGCCTTTGTTGTGCTTGTGTGCGCCCTTGACCTACCACTTTAGTGGCAAGGAAAGCCTGGGAACTACCCTCTCTTCTCTATCTTGTGTGTTTATGATTGCTACCTGATTCATTATGTCTGTTCATGGTAATTCTGATGATGATCTTAATCCTGACAATAGTGTCACTCTAATCAGTAAACTTGACTTAAGTCACCCATTACATTTACATCCTAATGATTCAGCTACTTTAACGGTTATTTCTATAAAACTTAAAGGAACTGAAAACTACAATGTGTGGTCATGTGCTATGCTCTTAGCCCTTGAGGGTAAAAATAAAACTGGATTTATTGATGGTACATGTAGGAGATCTAATACTGATGAGGTTTTGGGTAGACAATGGGATAGGGTTAATGCTGTTGTGTTAGGATGGATCTTGAATTCCATCTCTGAAGAATTATTTCTTGGGCAAATTTTTTCAAAAAGTGCTTGTGATGTTTGGAATGAATTAAAGGATACATTTGACAGGGTTGATGGGTCTGTGACATTTAATTTGCATCATAAGATACATTCATTAACTCAAAATGGTACAAGTGTCTCTGAATACTTTAACAAATTAAGTACCTTGTGGAAACAGTTTGATGCTATGGTTAAGTTGCCTAGATGTACTTGTCATGCTGCTGATGATTTCAAAAGGCATAATCAACTTATGAAACTTATGCAATTCTTAATGGGTCTTGATAACACTTACATGCATATTAGAAGTAACATATTATCTAGAGATCCTTTACCTGATGTCAAAGGTGCTTATGCTATCATCTGCAATGAGGAGTCACATAGAAATGTTGTTGCTGGAAGTACTAGCAGAACCCATAATTCTGCTTTCTCTTCTAGAATTGTTAATCAGTCTAATCAACCTAGTACTACACCTAATAATCAGACAAATAATGCTTCTGCTAACTTTAATAGAGTTTCTGACTATAAGAAAAATACTGGCTTTGGTTCTACCATTGTCTGTGAACATTGTGGCTTTAATGGTCATACCAAAGATAGATGTTTCAAGTTAATTGGTTTCCCTCCAAATTTTGGAAAAAAGGGGAACACCTCTAGACCTCAGAACAACAACAAAAGGTTTTCTCACAACTCTGTTGCTTCTGGCCCTGGATCATCTTCTGATTCTGGGCCATCCTCTGGTTCTGGCTCATCCTCTGGTTTCACAGATGAACAACTCAGTACTCTAATATCTCTCATCAAAGACAACTCTCTCAATGGGAACAATGTGCAAGCCAATATGGCAGGTACATACTGTAACAAAAGCAAAATTTTTAACCAAAATTTTCACAAGTTTTTTTCCACTAATAGCAATTTAAAGCCTAAACTTGATTCTGTTGGAAAAATCATTGACTCAGGTGCTAATCAGCACATGACATACACTGATAAGGACTTATTTGATGTTGTTGACATTTCTGATCTTAAAATAAAGGTTGGCCATCCTAATGGATCAGAAGCCGTTATTACTAAAATTGGAAATCTCAAACTGAATAAGTCCTTAACACTTTATGATGTTCTGGTTATCCCTGAATACTGTGTTACTCTGATTTCTGTTCATAAACTTGCTAAGGATAATAAAGTTTTGGTTGCCTTTGATGAGCATAAATGTTTTTTCTTGGACCAGGATTTGAAACTGGGAAAAGTTCTGGGGATTGGTAATCAATGTGGTGGTTTGTATTATTTCAATTCTGGAGGTATTTCTTGTAATACTTCTTCTTTTCTAACCAACCTCTCTCAATTTGACTGGCACTGCAGGCTTGGTCACCCTGCAGACCCTGTTCTAAATGTTCTAAAACCTGATTTAAAGTTTAATTCCAATAATCAAAACATTGTTTGTGAAATCTGTCAAAGGGCTAAACAAACTAGAGAACCATTTCCCTTAAGTGATCATTCTACCACTACTTTAGGGGAACTAGTTCATTTAGATCTTTGGGGACCTTATAAGGTTGCTAGTAGAGAAGGTTACAGATACTTCTTGACTATTGTGGATGATTTCACTAGGGCTGTTTGGGTATACCTGATCAAAACTAAAGATGAAGTTGTTCACTATATCTCTGTCTTTTATAACCTGCTTGAAACACAATTTGAGAAAAAAGTCAAGAGGTTTAGAAGTGATAATGGAACTGAGTTTGTTAATCATACTTTTGCTAAGTTGTGTGAAACAAAAGGTATTACCCATCAGACCTCTTGTGCATACACTCCTCAGCAAAATGGTATTGCTGAGAGAAAACATAGGCACTTATTAAACGTGGCTAGATCCCTTTTGTTTCAGGGGGGCATTCCCCTCAAATTTTGGACTGAATGTATTCTTACTGCTACTTTTCTTATTAACAGATTACCTTCTTCTGTTCTTAATGGGAAATCTCCATTTGAAATGATATATAATATAAAACCTGCTCTCTCTGATTTAAGAATGTTTGGCTGTTTATGCTTTGCTACCATTGTTAATAATAATGACAAATTGAGCAGTAGATCTGAGAAATGTGTTATGATGGGGTATTCTAACTCAAAAAAAGGATATAGGTTATATAGTCTTGATAAGCATCAATTCCTTTTTTCAAGGGATGTGAAGTTCTTTGAATCTGTCTTCCCCTTTAAAGAGTCTGGCACTAATATAAACAAAGATAACTCTGAAAATGTTTTTCAAGACTTGAACCACTTAAACTTTTTTGATGTTGAAACCCCTGAACTACCCTATGATGAAGAGAGAGTAGACCCTATACTGAATAGTGACAATCTGTCACAAAGTGAAGGTGACCACTCTCCTTTATCTGGCAGAATTCCTGTCACTGATCAAAACAGTGACAACGTTTTTACCGATGAGGATGAGATAGTTACTACACTTGAAGAAAACAACACTTCTGAGGGTAATTTGAATCAAAATTCAAATCCTTCTGTTCAGGGTGAAGTACCTTTAAGAAGGTCTTCCAGACCTTCTGTCTTTCCAAAAAATTACAATGACTTTGTTGTTGAGTCCAAGGTTAAGTATGGGATTGAAAAATTTGTGAATTATACTAAACTTAGCCCTGGGAATTATTGCTTTACAGTTCAATTAAACAAAAGTCATGAGCCAAAAAACTACTGTGAAGCCTCTAAATCTATTTATTGGATTGATGCCATGAATAATGAAATTGAGGCTCTGTATAGAAATGACACCTTTGAGATTACTGTGTTACCCCCTGGTAGGAAAGCTATAGGGAGTAAATGGGTGTTTAAAATCAAGTATAAATCTGATGGAGAAATAGATAGATACAAGGCTAGAGTTGTTGCTAAAGGTTATAATCAAAAGGAAGGTGTTGATTATGAGGAGACTTTCTCCCCTGTTGTTAAAATGGTTACTGTTAGATGCTTGCTTAATATTGCTTTGCATAATGGTTGGCCTATATTTCAACTTGATGTTAATAATGCCTTTCTTTACGGTGATCTTGATGAAACTGTTTACATGAAATTACCTGAAGGGTTCTTCCCTGAAGGTGATAACAGAGTCTGCAGACTTAAAAAGTCCCTCTATGGGTTGAAACAAGCACCTAGACAATGGAATGCTAAGCTCACATCCACACTCATTGAAAATGGCTTTACTCAAAGTAAAAGTGATTACTCTTTATACACTAAGTCAAAAAATGGTGTGTTCATTGCTTTGCTTGTTTATGTGGATGACATTATCATTACAGGAAATAATGTGAATGAAATCAACAACTTCAAGGTTTTTCTTAAAACCAAATTTATGATTAAAGACCTAGGAAAACTTCAATATTTCCTTGGTATTGAAGTTACTGATACTGATAAAGGAATGTGTCTAAATCAAAGAAAGTATTGTTTGGATCTTTTAAGTGAGTATGGAATGCTTGGTTGCAAACCTGCTAAAACTCCTTTGCAGTCCAAACTTGTTATCACTAGTCAAGCTACTAATAATGATCCACTTCTTGACAATGTTACTGATTATCAGAAGCTTATGGGAAAGCTTATTTACTTAACCAATACTAGACCTGATATATCTTATGCTGTTCACTGTTTGAGCCAATTCATGCATTCTCCACTCAATTCTCATCTCAGAATAGCTTTCAAGATTCTCAGGTACCTTAAAGGTACTCCAGGTTTGGGTATTCATATCATCAAAAACTCTGGTATGTCTCTTCTTGCCTACTCTGATGCTGATTGGGCTAAATGCATTGTGACTAGAAGATCAGTCACAGGCTATTGTGTTTTCTTAAATGGGTCTTTAGTATCCTGGAAAAGTAAAAAGCAACCTACTCTCTCAAAAAGCTCTACTGAAGCAGAGTATAGAGCTCTTGCCTCAGTAACCAGTGAAGTTATTTGGATCTTAAAAGTTTTAAAAGATTTTCAGATTAATAATCTTCTACCCATTCCTCTTCACTGTGACAGCAAATCAGCTATCAAAATAGCTGCCAACCCTGTTTTTCATGAAAGAACCAAGCACCTTGAGATTGATTTACACTTTGTTAGAGAAAAGATTTTAAATGGGGTGGTCAAAACTGTAAAAGTAGATTCTGCAAATCAAATTGCAGATATCTTTACAAAAGGGTTGGATACATTACAACACAACTTCTTGGTTACAAAGCTTAATATGTTTAACCCTTACCTGATATCAGATGAAGGGGGGATGTTGAGAAATAAGGACTAATCTGATATCAGGTATTAACCTCCAGGTCTAACTTGGTATGTTTCTCCTTTTTCAGTTTAGTCTCTTTGGTCCATGGTGAAGCTTTGCCAAACTCTCAAGGGTGAATATAGTCATCTTCTTAAAGTTATGGGGCATGGTTTAAAAGGAAGTAAGCATGGAAGGGCTTGTCTATTATCTCCCAAGGGCCAAGTTGCAACTTCTCTATTGATATACTCCCGTTAGCTTGTCTCATTTGGTGATATTGACCCCTAGCCGTTTTCCTTGTCTCATACAAGAAAAACGTCTCTGGCTTCTACTCTCTCAATATATATTTCTGTGGTCTCTCTTTGTAAAGGTTAACTATTGATCATCTATTATTCATACTTCCAATATCTTTCTTTGTACCTTGATTGAGATCAAGTGATTGTATCTGTTTAAGAACAGTTGGTTTCAGTATTGTAAACTTGTTTTTTCATTAATATAAATCATTCGACTCAGTTTTTCTTCACAATTACGTTATATCTAGCCATCTAGGAATCTAGGATGGCTAACAATTACGTTAATCTTTTGCATTCTATGGACTCCCAAATCTTTAATATATTCTGGACCACTATGAAATGGACCCAAGAGGGTGATGGCCTTCATCACGTGGGCTTAGTGGCCCATTAACTTGTTTTTATTCATACAGGTGTGCAAAAACTTGTTTATTATAAGTTCATCATGTTGTGTTTTCAAAGATACCTAGTAGAAGATACATAACTAATACGTTTACTGTGAATCTTGTAGTTTGTGGTCATTTTCGCTACATGATCACATGATGAAAAGATTTAATTCATTCATACAAATGTAGATGTTCACTGATACTTCAAATGTAAACATGACATTATGACAATGATCACAAATTTTTAGTATGCTCATAACTCGATAGTGAATATTACTATGTATCCGTTACGCACAATAAGTTCTTGAACCTATGGGCACCAACCTCTGGCAAGTAAATGCATACAACCATGGCACGGCCATTCTATGGTCTTCAACATCTGGGTTTATTTATTGGGTTTCTGGGTAACTAGCTGTTGTTAGCTTTGTATTAAGATCATCTTGAACTTTAGATTAGTCTGGTTTTATTGTTTCTTAGTGTGTGAGTTCTTGTATTGGTGTTGCACCTATTAGAGGGACAACATCTATTTCTTTGTATTGTAATCTGGGTTGCACCTGTGTTAGCTAGGGACAATCCAACAGTGTTTATTGTTATAAATAAAGTATCACCATGGGGTGGTTGGTTGGGTGATTATCTAGTTGTTTTGGTACCATTTTAACAGAAGATATAAACAATGATGATGTATCATTAAATGTAGAGTTACAAATGGGTGATGAGATTGATGTTATCGAAAAAGAGGATACTGGTAAGATGCAATCAGAGGGTGGGACGCATATAGAATATTGGGCCTAGTAGGGGGAATTCGTGGAGCAACCATGAAAGCTTAAACTACATAATGAATTCCTAGAGCAGGGGTAAGAACAGATTAGTACATGCAAAATGTCATTTCCAACGATAATATTGATGCGTGTGTCACTGTGCCTAGTCCACAACACAAGTTCATACTTCGGATGCCATTGTTTTTTAAAGTTAAGGAATTATATAAAGTAATAACATTGAATGATTAAAATCCAAGGAATTGATACTTAACTTGTAATATATAATCAGTCTTTTTCTAAAGTTAAGGAATATTATAAACTCTAACATGAAGATAGGAATGATTCCATAAAGTTTGATGTTGTATATAATAGCTTACCCATTTCCACCCATCACATACTTCCCATTCTTCTCTTCATTTCCTTAATCATTTGTCCTTTGTGTCTTTCTTCTTCCCTTATTTAAATCTTGAAAACAATACATAATGTTTGAACATGAACACCCATTGAGTCTCATAGATTTATGGTTGAAAAATAAACACAATGAAGAAGAAACTGATGAAGATGATGTTGATGATGATGACGATGACGACGTGGATTACACAAAGCAAGACTTCCAATGTCAATGTGATCGGTGTGACAAAGATATCACTTGGTTTCAAAGGTATTACTACAAGTGTGATCAATGTCAATACTCGATCCACAAATTCTGCGCAGAGCTTCCAGAAACGTTGCAACACCCTTCCCATGTTTGTAGTCGTCATCATCTTATTCTTCAACGAAGCACATACAGATGGCGCTGCAAAATATGCAGAACCAGTCATTACCGACATGAGCTTTCATATCAATGCTCTGAATGTTATTTTTATATTGATTTGCATTGTGCTGCGAAATGGCTAAAAACCAACATCATTCATCACCCTAGCCACATACACCCACTGGTTTGCATTGCTAAAGAAATTTTATGTGAGTGTGATGCATGTGGGAAAGAACATAAAGGGTTCTTTTATCAGTGTGTTACTTGTCCCATTCCGTTACTACACAGTGATTGTGCATTCCTACCAAAAAAAATGTTAATCCAACAAACTACAAACGATATTTTTTCTCACCCTCACCCACTCACCCTTTCTTATGCCTTAGTGATTGAAGGTACAGCTAGACAATGGACCAAGTGTAGGGTATGCAATCGTCGTTTTGATAATGAGTCTCTATGGATGTATAAATGCGACAGGTGCAGATACTATGCTCATCTAGATTGTGCAACAGCTAGACATGAGCCGTTCATGTCCATCCTCATGCCTCCTGGTAAGACTACTACTGTACATACCAAATTTATACTTCATCACTGCATAAACGCATAGCGCCGCATTTTGGATTTTGGCCGAATAAGTTTGGATATTGGCCGAATCCACTCAACATCACTAAATTTGAACAATTTTTTCATTCAAGTCATTCAAGTTTCATAATACTAAAGACCTGTTACTACGGCTATGTTTGACGACACGTAGCAGTAGCAGTAGCAACAAGCAGTAGCAGTAAGCAGTAAGTAGTAGCAGTAAGCAATAAGCAGTAAGCAGTAAAAACGTGTTTGGTAACGTAGCTGTAACTGTAATTATAAAGTGTTAAACAAGTAAATATTTACCGCTTGTCGCTTGTCGCTTGCTGCTTCTCCAGGAAGCATTTAAGATTGGAGCGGTTAATCATGTTTCAAACGCTTGTTGAGGTGTTGCCAAACAAGCAAGATAATGCTTACCGCTTGTCGCTTATCACTCTTAAACGCTTCAAAAAAGTTGTTGCCAAACATAACCTACAGGTAACATTTACAGAAAAAGTTAATAACCACAAAGTGTACTAAGTGTTTCATTTTTTTTTTTTTTTTTTTTTGAAAAGCAATAAGTGAATGAGAGTTGAAAATTGGTTACTAGCTCGACGTTTCCCCTTTTTAATGAATATTGTGTCACAAAAAAAAGTTAAATGAGTTTTCATTGTTGTGACACTTTTTGTTCGTGTATGAATTGCTTTAATATTAGAGGTGCTTTTATAATTTAGTGATTGAGTTTTATAATAATGGTTGATCAGGTATGGGAAGACTCCTTAAAAACTTCGAAGATGACGACTATCCTCATCTTGTTCATCTTCCATTTCCGGATCAAACCATGAACCTAATAAAACACTTATTTTCTAAAGAAATTGAGTCTAGTACGTCAAAAACTAATGAAGCGAACCAAACACACATTAGTCATCAACATTCACTAATTCTCGTGGATACTACAAAGCCAACATCCTCAACACTTTCATGTCATAACCCAATGAAAAAGGTTGAACTTATATGCAACGGATGTGTGAGACCAATTATGGATTCGCCATTTTACACATGTGCCGATGAGGATGAGCATCATTGCAACTTTGCACTCCATGAATGGTGCACCCGACTGCCTTCTGAAATTAAAGACCACCCAGGTCACCCACAACATACCCTTGTTTTCATGCCAAAGGCTCCTTATAAGCCTTTTGGCGTGTTTGGGTGTGATGTATGCCGTTTTCCTTGCATTGGATTTGTATATCGTTGTGGCACATGTGAATACGATGTTGATGTCTGTTGTGCGTTCATACCTGACAAGATCACTCATACGGCCCACCCAAATCACCTCCTTTCAAGAGTTACCAAAAGACTACTCGGCGATGGTGATTGTCGTTTGTGTTCAATGTATATCTATTCAGATTCGTTTACCTTCAGTTGTCAAGATTGTGGTTTTCATCTACATCCTGGTTGTGCTTTGTTAGTGAGCGAGACAATTAGACACAAGTACGACAAACACCCTTTAAAGCTGAGTTACTTACCAATTGAGAACCATAAGGGTGATTACTTTTGTGATATTTGCGAGGAGGAATTTTGGCCAGAGTCGGCGGGATGTTTCTATCATTGTGAAAAGTGTGTCCACTCTATACATCCTGCCTGCTCTATGCCTATATTTCGCCACAAAAATCCCGTTCCGTATTGGGCCAGTGCAGTTGTTCATAACATTGATACCCACCCACACCCTCTTTCATTTGTTCAAGGGCTTAGGAGTGATGGTGGATGTGCAAAATGTTCAAAGGCCAGTAGTGAATTGGAGTACGCCATGATCTTGAAGTGTCTACAGTGTGGGTTTGTAATTCATCATGATTGTTTGTACGGAAGGCTCGCATAAATTAGGATGTTATGGCCTGGCTTGGATTGTAATGATGTATCATAACTGTTCCATGTTTATAATATTGATACGGAGTATTTTTTAGCTTATGTTAATCTTTATTTATTTATTGTAATGATGTATCATGGCTTTATCCGGTTAGATCCGGATTTATCCGGCCAAGAAAGGCATATCCCCGCCAAGACCCGGCTTTATCCGGCTAAGACCCGGATATTCCAGCCAAGACCCGGCTTTATCTGGCTATATCTGGCCAAGAAGCGGCTAAACCCGATTATATGGAAGGCTTTTAAATGTTAAATTGTATACAAAAACTTGTTAATCATAAATTCATCATGTTGTGTTTTCAAAGGTACCTAGTACAAGATACATATAAGTAATATGTTTACTATGAATCTTGTTGTTAGTGGTCATTTTCGCTACATGATTTAGAACGATAGATCACATGATGAAGAGATTTAATTCATACAAATGTGAATGTTCACTGATATTTCAAATGTAACATTTACACCATCTAGTAAATCATTATATAGTCTTCTGAAATCCTTAAGCGGGCATCACGAACCAAACGGGGTCACATCTTGAATTGACCCGCTTACCGAACCGTACACGGTGCTAGTGACACATGCTACGCACACCACATTTCCATATAATCCTTCTTTTAAAGGTGGATTTTGGAACTTTGATCGAGTACTGACTGAAAAGGTCAAACGCAAGTTCAAAGTCCAATGGTTTCATGTCGAACGCCTTGACCCATGACCTATTTACATTAGCTGCTAGCTTGTCAAAAGTAGTGCAACAAGAAAGATTTGTGGGTCGGCCACATTCTTTAGAGTTTAGACCCTTAAAAAGCTGTAACAGTGTAACGTACTAACGTTTAACTCGCCTAACCAGTTCAATTCATTGCTTATCTTCATTCAATGGGTCCCGCCTTCTATATACACAAACAGTATCACTATAATATACGTTTTCAGCCTGATGGAAGGGGGCATGAGCATTTAAACTAAAACTAACACATCAATAACCCTGGTAACCCTGAACATCTTCTACATCTACCCGTTACAGCAAACAGCTTCAAAATAAAAGAACTATTTGGGCAATTGGAATGCAGACACTTATGCAACACTAACGGAAACAAAAGATAGTTGAAATTCACGGCTTAACCAATAACGGAAACTTGAACACTGTTTTGACCTTTTTCCTTGCCCCTCTTTGCATTAACATTGTTACTAAAACTCAAAACCACCTTTCAAATGTAAACAACAAATAGCAGAGTAATGGTAATAGATTTACTTACACATGTTCACTAATCAATCTATATGAATTTTACTAAACACGAAATCTGATTTTCTACTAGTACTGTTTACTTTTTGTACTTCTGTCATCACGGATACATTCCTTAATCAGACGAATCACGAATTCTCCCTATTTGCATACACCGTTAATCTGCTTCCTGGACAACTGTTTGGATATTGACAGAAAGGAATGAAGAATGCGTTATACACATGCAAATGATATTAGTAGACAAAAGAAAAGGATTAATAGTGTACCTTCTTCCTTTATAAAGGTGATTTTGCAGCTAAATTGATCAAGAGAAATCGCTTTCAACAATGAATTCAAGTCACTGAAGTGTTGTTCGTCGTCTTTGTCAAAGTAAATTAGCACAAACTTAATATTAGTTTGGCCCTCATCTTCTTGTTGAAGTAGTTTCTCATATGTATACTGGAGAGAAAAGATCAAATACATTACTTGATTTTTGCATAGCAACAATGGAAATGAAATAAGACATCAACTAGCGGATAATTAACATTTCACCAACGTAAACACATATAAACCTTACCTCAACAACATCACCTATGTCAGTATAAAGATATAGTACTAAAGTTAGAGATCGAGGCCGACAACACCAAAGCACAGCATCCACAAGAGCTACATAAATGGATGATTCCCTTATATTTGTTAAATAGTATGTGAGTACCAGATCAACATGCTCGAGTTCATAAGCTGGTGACTGCATCAGCTTTAACTCCTCAACATCTGTGAGCTTCTGCAAGACAATTGTTAAACACAACTTTGTGTCAGGGATTATTTTATATCATGGTTTAGGAGCAAGTAAAAACACATAAATTGCTGATAAAAATAAATGAATTCATGAAGATTGATACCCAGTGAATATCCAGCTCTAAAACTTTGAAAGTGCTATTCTTGTCCAGAAAACGCCTCAACTTCTGGAACCAAAGAATGTCTAAATACTTATATGTGTGACATTTCATACTTCTTTTCACTAGGGATGAATCCTTCCTCAATAACGTTGCGAAATTGCAACTATACATTCTGTCACAATACTCGAATAAATGTAAATTGGGTGCATTTAAATCAATTTCTTCCAAATCGTAGTCCAAGGGTAGTTGCAATATCCTCAAGAACAAGAAATGATTTGACAACTTCAGATTGGTGATCTGAAATGAAAATTTTAGGGACAAAGTTTTGATAAATGGGAAGTTGGACAAGAAGTCACTGAATTTTTTTATCGGAAAGCCGTCATAAAAAAATGTTTGTAGGTTTGTGCATGAAGCCAAAGACATAGAAGGTGCTTTGTCTGTATCATTCTCTAAAAGAAAATAACTTAGATTTGGAGCATCAACATCTATTCTCTCAAGTCTATTCCAACAGTAAATCTCAACTTTTTGAAGATTATGATGCCTTTGAACACAAAACGTTTTGAAACCATAGCAATATTTCAGAGAAATTTCTTCAAGAATAGGGCAAGATTTGGTCAGATACTCGATCACACCTTCATCTATCGGGAGCTCTGTAAGGGACAACAACTTCAATGACTTGAATTTCACAACGCCAACCATCAAGGACGAAGGCAACTTACACTTATGCAATGTCAAAGATGTTAACGAAGAGGCAGATAAGAGTGTGTTAGGCAAACGAAACATTGGCAGATTCTTATAATCTACAACATCAATCACCAACACTTGCACGCCTTTTTCAATAACTAATTCAAGACAACGTCCTAAAATTTCTACTTGTTCAAGATTTATGATTTTTGCAGAGATGTCGAGTGTGTGTGCACTGATGTTCTTCTCGCAGAATCTAGACACAGTATGTTCAACATACTTACAAAACTTATCCACAATATACTCATTCTCATACTTTCTAAAAATCAAACTAAACCATACCCAGTTTAAATGGAAATACAAAAACGGACAAGAAGCCGTTAGAGCAAACCATTCCTTTGACAACACACTCAGTCGAACACATGATTTAGGATCATCCAGAAGATACGATAGTATGTGGTGAACAATAGAGTCAGGAAGCATTGAAATCCGGTCCGTTGTATCTAACGTGTTCTCCTCCATCTTCTTTTTTGACCCTAATGAAAGCAAATCCCATAAATCAAACTAATGATCGCTCAAAGTTTTAAATTTAAAACCACACAGTTGCACAATATGTCAAAATAAAGAGTCATCATAACATTCATAAACTGAAATATATATATATATTTTATATAATACAATCAACCTCAACTTAAATTAAGTTTCCATTATACGTTCTTCAAAAAAAAAAAAAAAAAAAAAAAAAGAGTATGAAGTAAACGAGTATTTTACCTTGTTAATATTGCATGTAATCGAACGCAATTCATTAGAAAATCTATTAGAAAATTTACCTTGTTGATATTGCATTGAATAAGCAGAATGAAGTAAACGAGTATTGAGTTCGAAGTGACTATCGATGTTGAGGGGATGTTGGATGTTGTTTAACCTTCTTGGGCCATATTTATAATAATAATAATAATAATAATAATAATAATAATAATAATAATAATAATAATAAATCTTGGGCCGCCTAATGGACTTATTATTTAAAAGTTTTAGTTAGCTCAAAATTTTGAGCTTGTCACTTTGGGGTATTAAGTGTATGGTTTGAAACAAAATAAATCGATAAATAAACCAGATCGAAATTGAATAAAATCGAACAAAAACTTTGATTGGTGTATAGTTTTGGTTGAAAGCGAACCGGAGTATATAATCAGTGTTTGGTTTGGTTTGGTTAATGAACAAGTGTGCATGTACCGATTTTTTTTGGGACTTAATAAACTTGTAATTGGCGATGTTTTTTCCTATTTAGGTTACCCGAGGCTGTGGACAGTGAGTCTTTGGGGTATTTCCATGACAGTTCCTGACCTTTTCTTTGACCATCCTCAAATGTGTATTTAGTGAGGCTTAAATTTTAAATTTTATGAGGACATAAGATGCCTAACCAATAGGCCATTTTAATGGAGGTTATATCTAGGATGGCGAACCATTACGTTAATCTTTTGTATTCTATGAACTCCCAAATCTTTAATATATTCTGGACCACTATGGAACTTATGTTTTTTCCTATTTAGTTTTCGCTACATGATCACATGATGAAAAGATTTAATTCATTCATACAAATGTAGATGTTCACTGATACTTCAAATGTAAACATGACATTATGACAATGATCACAAATTTTTAGTATGCTCATAACTCGATGGTGAATATTACTATGTATCCGTTACGCACAATAAGTTCTTGAATCTATGGGCACCAACCTCTCGCAAGCAAATGTATACAACCATGACACCGCTAGAATATGCCTCTCCTTCTGGGAGAATAACACACAATTAAGGTGTTGGAGTCAAGTCTTTTGGGCCCACACAAATGGCTTGACTGCACCTGAAATCTGATGACTCATACATGAAAAATCGGGTCCATTGGGTGATTGTTAACTTCCCACCAAATTCAAGTTTTTTGGGCCTATCCACTGCAACATGGTCTATTGTTGAGCTTATATATATAGTCTTGTGAAATCCCTAACGCTCAGTTCTCGAGTTAAAATTTGTGAGGAAATGAAAGGAAATGGAATGTGTTTTGTGTTCTTGAGTTTTTTTAAGAGGGGAAAGTGAAGCTGAGAAGAAGGAGGGAGGAAGATTTCTTAATAAAATCTTCCGCCCATTTTTGGCCGGAAAGGGAAAGGAAGGGGAAAGGGAAGGGAATCAAAACTCAAGAACACAGCGTTACAGCGGGCATTATAAACCAAACGGGTCACATCTTGAAGTGACCCGCTTACAAGACCAGACACGGTGCTGGTGACACATGCTACGCACATCACATTTCCATAGAATCCTTCTTTTAAAGGTGGATTTTTGAACTTTGATCGAGTGTTGACTGAAAAGGTCAAACATAAGTTCAAAGTCCAATAGTTTCCGTTGAATGCCTTGACCCATGATCTATATATTTTCATGAGCTGCTATTTCGTCAAAAGTGCTGCACCCAGAAAGATCTGTGGGTCGGGCCGCATTCTTTAGATGGGCTTGAAATTCACCACTTAACCAATAAAACTTTCGCTGGACATATAAAGTGTTACTAGAACACTGTTTACTTGAACATTGTTATGACCTTTTTCCTTACCCCCTCTTTGCATTAACATTGTTACTAAGATTGAAATAATCGTAATAGATTTACTTACACATGTTCACTAATCAATCTATAGGAATTTTACTAAACACGAAATCCGATTTTCTACTAGTATCGGTTACTTTTGTACTTCTGTCATCGCGGATGCATTCCTTTATCAAACCGATCACGAAATCTCACGATTTGCATACTCCATTAATCCGCTTCCTGGACAACTGTTTGGATATTGACAGAAATTAAAGGACGGTAGTTTGCGTTATACACATGCAAATGGTATTAGTTGACAAAAGAAAAGGATAAATAGTGTACCTTCTTCCTTTATAAAGGTGATTTTGCACTTTGATTGATTAAGAGAAAGCGCTTTCAACAATGAATTCAAGTCACTGAAGTGTTGTTCGTCTTTGAAAGAGGAAATCAACACAAACTTTATATTTGTTTGGCCCGCATCTTCTTGTTGAAGTAGTTTCTCATATGCATACTGAAGAGAAAAGATTAAAAACGTTATTTTTGCATAGAAACAGAATCAAACCATGTTCAAGTGCAATGGAAATGAAATACATATAAATCTTACCTCCACGACATCACCTTTGTAAGTAAAATGATATAGTACTAAAGTTAGAGATCGAGGCCGACAACACCAAAGCACAACATCTACAAGAGCTACATAAACGTATGATTGCATTATGTACTCAGTGTGTGCCAGATCAACATGCTCGAGTTCATAAGCTGGTGACTGCATGAGCCTCAACTCCTCAACATGTATGAAATTCTGTAAGAGTGTAAAACAAATGTTAAACACAACTTTGTGTCAGGGATTATTTTATATCGTCTTTTAGGAGCAAGTAAAAATACATAAATTGATGATAAAATAAATTAATTCAAGAAGATACCAAGTTAATGACCAGCTTTAAAACTTTGAAAGTGCTATTCTTGTCCAGAAAACGCCTCAACTTCTGGAACCAAAGAATGTCTAAATACTCATATGTGTGACATTTCATACTTCTTTTCGGTAGGGATGAATCCTTCCTCAATAACGTTGCGAAATTGCGATAATAAATTTGGTCACAATACTCGAACAAATGTAAATTGGGTGCATTTAAATCAATTTCTTCCAAGTCGTAGTCCAAGGGTAGTTGCAATATCCTCAAGAACAAGAAATGATTTGACAACTTCAGATTGGTGATATGAGATGAGAATTCTATGGACAAAGTTTTGATAAATGGGAAGTTGGACAAGAAGTCACTAAATTTTTTGATGGGAAAGCCGTCGTAAAAAAATGTTTGTAGGTTTGTGCATGAAGCCAAAGACATAGAAGGTGCTTTGTCTGTATCATTCTTTAAAAGAAAATAACTTAGATTTGGAGCATCAACATCTATTCTCTCAAGTACAGTGTCCAAGTAAATCTCAACTTTTTGAAGATTATGGTGCCTTTTAACACAAAACCTTTTGAAACCATAGCAATATTTCAGAAAAAAATCTTCGAGAACAGGGCAAGATTTGGTCAGATACTCGATCACACCTTCATCTATCGGGAGATTTGTAAGGGACAACAACTTCAATGACTTGAATTTCACAACACCAACCATCAAGGACGAAGGCAACTTACACTTGTGCAATGTCAAAGATGTTAACGAAGAGACATATAAGAGTGTGTTAGGCAAACGTAACATTGGCAGATTTTTATCCCTATGGCCATATCTAACATCGATCACCAACACTTGCACGCCTTTTTCAATAACTAATTCAATACAACGTCCAAAAATTTCTATTTCTTCAAGATTTATGATTTTTGTAGAGATGTTGAGTGTGTGTGCACTGATGTTCTTCTCGCAGAATCTAGACACAGTATGTTCAACATACTTATAAAACTTCTTCTTGATATACTCATTATCATTCTCTCTGGACATCGAACAAAACCGCGCCCAATGGAAACATAAAATAGGTGAAGAAGCCGTTAGAATAAACCATTCCTTGGACAAAACACTCATTCGAACAAGCGATTTAGGATAATCCCGAAGATAAGATAGTATGTGGTGAACAATAGAGTCAGGAAGCATTGAAATCCGGTCCGTTGTATCTACCGTGTTCTCCTCCATCTTCTTTTTTGACCCTAAGGAAAGCAAATCCCATGAATCAAACTACTGAACAAGTAATAAAAAAAACTACAGAGTTGCACAATATGTCAAAATAAAGAGTCATCATAAACATTAATACACCGAAAAATATAAATTTTATATAACACAAGTATAATACCATCAATCAACCTCAACTTCAATCAAGATTCCATTACACGTTCTTCTTCAAAAGTTAACTTAGGCAGTGTTTTGGCTGGCTTTTGTGTCATCAAATTCAAAATTAACCAAAAACCTTATTAAGCGAACTCGACTGAAAACTTTCAACAGATCATTATTTTCTAATGCATTTTTCACAAAAAGTAAATACAAACACCATCTCCTGAAGTGCTTTATTTACAGGTGCTTATTAACAAGCTAGAGAGATCTAAGCAAATCCCGACGGACCTAGAAATTTTAGGAGGGTGTTGCACAAATATTTTTAGGATTGCTTTGTGCATATTCTTTCATCATAAGTACAAAATTTTGAACCATAAATTGCTTTTTTTGGCTAAAATAAAGATGCATCGTAAAGAAAGAAAGTAGCACACATATATTATTAGGGTTTCACAAACAAGAAAACAACACTTTTAAAAAGAATTACACTACGCGACTCAAATTTAGGTGTGGCCCGTGCCATACCTGCGTCCCTCCAAACACCTTCTTAGAGTATATGAATTACAAGCATGAGTTGTTCGTTGAAGAATTTTTCATCCAACAGTATAGATTATAGAATGAACATAATATACAACTGAAACAAGCCATATATATAATTTAGTACTGTACATTACAAAAAAAAAGTATATTATCGAGACATGTTATCGAACGCAATTCATTAGAAAATTTACCTTGTTGATATTGCTTAGAATAATCAGAATGAAGTAAACGAGTATAAAGTTCGAAGTGACTATCGATGTTGAGGGGATGTTCGATGTTATTTAACCTTCTTGGGCCATATTTATATATATATATATATATATAAAAAAAAAAAAAAAAAAAAAAAAAAAAAAAAAAAAACTTCTTGGGCCGGCTAATGGACTTATTTAACTTTAAAAATTTTAGTTAGCTCAAAATTTTGTGCTTATCACTTTTGGGGTGTTAAGTGTATGGTTTGAAACAAAATAAACCAATAAATAAACCAAATCGAAAATGAATAATATTGAATATAATAAGTGTTTGGTTTGGTTTGCTTAATGAAGAAGTGTGCATGTACCAATTTTTTTGGGACTTAATAAACTTCTAATCGATGAGGTTTTTCCTGTCTAAGTTACCAGGGGTTGTGGAGAGCGAGACTTTAGGGGTATTTTCGTGACTCTTCCTGACCTTTTCTTTGACCATCCTCAAATGTGTATTTAGTGAGGTTTATATTTTAAATTTTCTATGAAGACGTAAGATGTCTAACCATTAGGCCACCTTAATGGAGGTTATATCTAGGAATCTAGGATGGCTAACTATTATGTTAATATTTTGTATTTTCTGGACTCCCAAACCTTAATATATTTCTGGACCTATATGCAACGGACCAAAGAGGTGATGGACTGATGGCCTTCATTAAGTGGGCTTAGTGACCCATGCATAAACGAGTTTGTTCTAGTAAGTAGTAACGTTAGTAGAGTTCTTCTCTAGTTCTCTTCCTTTCATCTCTACATCTCATGCTATTTATAAACAAAGGTTGCAATCTTGAGTGGCTCTACATGCAAACAAAAACCAATGGGCACGTGAATTATTACGGCGATAATAACCAATGATCCAAGTGTTGTTTTGTTATTTTGCATCGGTTCTCGCTAGTTTTGGAATCTTCACGAGTATATTCATGGACGGGCCTACATGGGAGGTGGGTGTGCCACGGGCCACACCCGATTTCGAGTCACGAAGTGTAAACTTTTCTGAAAAGTGTCGTTCTTGGTATGTGCAACGCCCAATAATATATTTTGTTACTTTCTTTCTTTATGGCGCAACTTTAGTCCGAGAATTCTTAATGTGCAAATTTTAGTACTTATGATTAAAAAAAAAGAAAAAAAGTAAAAAAAAGAATTTTGCAAGACCTTCACGAAAATTTTTGTGCAACAGCCTTATAAAAAATCTTGGGTCCGTCCTGAGTATATGAACTTCTAACCTCTAAGCTAGTGTGGGAACGCGAACCAACTTACAATGGTTTTCTATGCAAAATACACGAAAATTATTGCATTCGACAAAATTTAAGCATTTCTTCTTTCTTCCTTAGTGTTGTCCATCAAATTATGTCAACATTTCACTATTTGAAGGATATTTAGATAAGATGACATATTAAGAGAATAGAATGCTAGTTTTTGCATGTTAATTACATGATAGTGATCGTACCAATCACATAATAGATAGTTCATTCTCGATCCCCTGCATTAATGTTACGGTTGACATATTGACACCCACATTATGTTTCTCATAAGTCGCTAACAATGTCGTCATATATATATATATATATATATATATATATATATATATATATATATATATATATATATATATATATATATATATTTATATATAACGGTGTTCTTGACTTTAAAGCTTAAGCATCATTATTAAGTCGGTAGACACGGCTTTAAGTCAAAATCAATAGGTTTGTTTAATCACATATGACATCTAAACACTGAATTACATCTTGCATGGTAAATACAATAGTGTTAAAAATCAGGCCAAAACCCTTCGGTTTTATGCTAACTTCACTCAGTGTTGCAATATTTACTTCATGTAAGCCGGCCTCAACTTTTTCTCAGTTAGTCGTATTTCGTTTTCTACTTTCGATCTGCTCTCTTGTGCATTGGATTTAGCCCGACTTTAGAAGCTATAAGCGTTACTGTATTTCAGGATGAGGTAGAAGAAAAATGGATCACATGATCACCATTATTGTGACAGTATGTATTTATTAGGCAAAATATTAACCTGTTACTGAAAGAGTCTTGGGTTCTTCTAGTTTATTCTTGGTCAACATGACTAAGAAACCAACAAATAAAGCCTGTGAAATGAATTCTTTAGGAAAATGCCACAGATAACACGTTATAAATAGTGTTGAAATGGGACATATGTGTCTAGGTTAGAGGGAGTAAAGGATTATGGGTGTATGAGTAGCAGATGTGCCAACTGCGCATATCAGTGTCTATCCATGGCATCATGCACCCTTCTCATTTCAGGAACATGCCATGCATCCCACTTTCACTCCTAAAGTCAACACCCTATTCTATTCTAACAAATTATTGGAACAATTATTCATACATTTACACTTTTATAAACTATCTTTTATGAACCAATGTAAGACCTATGATGTTTTACCCTTTCTAGGTTACTAGAGGAAGTCGAATCTCTGACTCAGATGTACGTGGCCTAACCAGGGAATCTTCGTGACAGTTTCGACCTTTCCCTTGGCCACTCCCAAGGATCTGAACAGTGAAGTTTGAACTTTTGATCTTTTGTGAGAACATCATGGTACGTGCGTGCCTAACCGATAGGTCACCAAGGTGGTTAAATTATGAAGGAAAAAAAGGGCAAATTATTAAAAAAAAAAAAAAAAAAAAAAAAAATACATAGATCATACTTGCCACCATTTATTCTTGTGAGTAGCGAACAAATTTTTTTGCTTTTGTGGGTACTTTTCTTTTAAATTCATCTTTTTTGGGTATTTTGCGAAATTTTTGGATATTTTTGCTCCTCTTAGCTAATAGAATTTTTTTTCCCTGAAAGGCAAAAATATTACATAGTACCCTAAAAAGAATGAATTTGAAAGAAAAATACCCACAAAAACAAAAAAATTGTTCTCTGCCCATAAGAGAAAATGGTGGCAAGTATGATATTTTTTTTTAATTATTTGCCCTTAATACATACATTAAAGAGGTATTTAGATGCATGGCTTTGAAATGTTTTGTAGCACAAGAATAGTAAATTAACCTCGCTAGTTGTGTATATTTGAGGTGGTCAGGGAAGGGTCAAAAAAGCTCGTCTTCAATGGGTAACCTAGCTAACAAGGAAAACATCATCCATTCATAGAATAGTAAATGAACCATTTGTTTTTCATATTAGAGCATGCCTAAAACCTATGTTTGTATTGATAGTACACATCAAAGCTTGAAAAAAGCTAGACACATGTTGCATAGATATTGGCACTCATGATGTGGTCCGGCACATTGATGTCTTGTTAAATGTTTCATGTTCAAACCTCACTAGATATGTACACATCTTAGGAGTGGCCAATAAAAGAGTTAAAAAAAAAAAAAAAAAAAAAAAAAAAAAAAAAAAAAAAAAAGGTCACAGATATATAACAGTTAAGCTAAGTCCATCTGAGTTAAAAATTCGCACTCATCAAATAACTAGAACACAATAAACCTCTGTTTTTCAAATTATTGCTAAGCTAGGTGCCTATATCCTTTTTCAAGGGAAGTTGAGAAAAGATATTGCAAAGTATTATGCTGCAACTTGTTAACTTTATACTTGCAATCGACAAAACAAAAGTCCTAGGCCTATATATAAGAATACTTTATATATGTGTCCGAAAATCTTCAACCACAATTATAGCTATACACACACACATGTGTGTGAGTGTAATGTGCATGAAATAGCTAAAGTGGATATAATATATATTAGATATGGGAGTGTGTGTATTAATATTATGGATGTTTGAGACAAGAATGATGGGTGGTTTAAGGAATGTGGTGAAGCTATGGGTGTGATGATGGTGTTGTTGGGTGGTTATATATGAATAGATAAAGGGCATATATGTTTTCTAAAACTAGAGTTACTAGACAATCTTTAATCATGTACAGGTAAAACAAACAATGTAGAAATATGTAATAAAAAACTAGACAGATTTTTATAAACCATTTCAGAAGAAAAATCATAAAGCTAATGCCTAATGATTTTATATAAATGCACTAGTTAAATAATCCTAAATCACTAAGTTTGGAAATAAACAACAAATAGGCCTGCTAATTCCTTATTTTGGTTGTTGGCCGTGATGGGGAGCAATCCTCAGGCGTGAGTTCACAGTCACGCGCCAACACCACTATGATCTTCTTTTTAATTTTGTCACGTGTCATAACCCAAAAGAAATCTTGTTTAGCACCATGGTAATGTTGATTAGTGAGTGTTGTATGTGTGTTATGATGTATGTGTGTTACCGAGTGTTTTTATATATATTCAAATAAATTATATGCATAAATAAATGGCGGCAGAGTGTTATAGGAATGTGAGTGATGAGTGAATGAAGGAGAAGGTGAATAATGTGACGTTAATGTGACAGTGATTTATGATGTTTTGTATGGTGAGGACTACACTAACCTCAACTATGTCATTTCTGTTACAAGTAAACTTTTATAAAATGACAATTAGAGACTACTCGTTAATTGTGTGTAAGGCAAAACTTTTACCTAACTGAATTGCATATACCATTTTGCTATGCTTCAATCTTCATAGTTTAGTTAGATCAAAATCATGTATAACGTTATACAAAAAGTGAGAAACTTGATTGTGTTCTAATGGTACCTCTTGTTGTGTGAGAATCTCCCAAACCAAATGGTTATGGGTTCAAGTCTGCTTAAAACATGAGAGATAGTTTGTGGTGTGTATTTCGTGAGATAACTAGCTAGTTGTCATTCTTAAAAAAAAAACTCGTTTGGTTATAGATAATATTGAAAAAGCATATGTGTGTTGGATATGAATGTTGTCAATTTTATAAGGTTTGATGTTGGAGCAATTATTTCCAAAAATTAATAAACAATAAGCAACCCATAACCTAATTGCAATGAATATCCTACATGTATAGTGAGTTCGATTATGCACCTATTTGGCTAGAGTCTTCCTACTTGCTTGTCCCTACTTAACTTCATGAGGATGTTTAATAATTAGTCATCCTCAAATCTATTCATGATAAGATTTCTAAACAGTACTTTCTTTTAGGTTTAAACTTTGAACGTATATATCGGCTGTTCTTCTACCGGTGCGCAATATTTTTGAGTGTCTAGTATCTAGCGTTTGATGTATATAGTTTATTTGGCAAGAAGTGCGCGTGATGTTTTGGATTTTGTTCAAACGCTAATATAGAAAATGTTTTTTAGAAAAAACATTGAAATATAAATGCTACTAATTTATTCTGTTCCTGTTAGTTTTGTCAAATGCTATCCGTGTCATAGCTTGGCGTCTCTTCATGATACGTTAAATAAAAGTTTAGCCGATTCAGACTATTGCCTAGTTAAGATCGCGATCTAGCTCTTAAGATTGAACGAGTTTATAATTCTACTAATCGAAAATGAGTCGATCCTCTGTAGGATCTTTGAAGACATAGTATCTTACGTAGGATCTCGATCATACCTTAGGATCGATCCGATCCTACTTTCTCAAAAAAATTTAAACATGGAACCTCTAAATGAATGTATTTTGTTAAAGTTGAATAACAAAACAAGTATGAGCAACCATAGTGTCATATAAGCGTAAAATATATAGTTTTTTATAATAAAAAATTAATCATCTGGTTAGATAAATTAGTATTTTAAATCCATGTGAGTTTCATTTATTATAACTTTTGAACTCTTCTTTCTTCATATGTTTGTTATATTATTAGCTTAACTAGGAATTACTAGAAATATAAGATATTTGAACACTTAAGTAGGATCTTTCGATCGCGATCTGATCTTACAACTCCGATCTTACAAAGATAAAAACGAACCATAATAAGATCTCAATCTTAACTGTTTAGTCTATTTTATCTTTTGATTTGAATACAATTCTTATGAAGAATGATTTATATTATTTAAACTCCACATATGAAAACACCCATAATTGTCCCCTTTTATTTCCTTGTGACTATTTTCTACATGTGAAATTAGTTCAATGTGTTCAACCAATAAGAAGTGAGCTAACATCCACATGGGTAGGAAGCAAGGGCTGTCACCCAACTATAGACATTAAATTTCGGGTAATTTTCCAACAAAACTTAGAAAATGTAGTTTAACATATTCAGTTTTAAATCTTCGAAACTCCCTTTAATCTTCTTAAAAACCAAATTCACGCTTTACCTTTTTCTTTACCACGTTAAAAAGACCAACCAATTATGATATGTCCGTTTTTATGTAGCATAGGCATGTATCGATTTAACATTGATAAAAGTTAACTGATATTGGCTCTTAAGAAACTTGTAACGATAGTTTAAAGATGTTAGGCTAGGCGTAATAAGGGGTTGAGGGACGTGTTGTCCCCCTTATGAGAAGGTGGTGGTGTTTTCATGTGTTGTTTGATGTTGTTTTTGTATGTGTTTGATAGTGGAGTTGGTTGTAAAGTTGGTTGTCATTACTACATTGTTTGGTGGTGATATACTGATATTCGTGATGGAGTGAAAATCTGATATGACATAGAGTTTACGGCGGTAATATTGGTTGTTATTACACCCGGTCTAGTATATACTGAGCCAAATTAAACGAGTTAGGCTCGGAATTCGATGTGTTCGGATGGGCTAGGCTAGGGGTCCCAAAATTAGGTTACATCCATTTGCTACCCTTTTTTTTTCTTGTCTTTTCCTTTTATTTGGTGCAAAAAGAATGTGACATTCATTTGTTTTTATGTGTAAAAATAGCAGAATATATTTATAATGAAGTTTGTTTTGCACTGTTTATGTTGAAATGCTCAGAAATGTGTACCAAACATTATGCCAATGGTCGCCAAAAATGATACATGCAACATTGCAATAACAACAAATCGTAACAGTATAAACTGTTGATGTACTAACATTCATTGCTTGAAGTACATCTTTGATGCATGAAAAAGAAACATAAAACTGGAAGATAAAGATTGCCACTTGAAAAACAGACAAGTAGCTATTTTGTTTCCCATCTTAATCGACTATTTCTGTTTCTGTGACAGACTGTATGCAAATTTTATGGACACATTTATCTCTATATGGCCATCTTTCATTTTGCAACATAGTTTTTCTATCCATATTATGAGGAGGGAAATGAAACACCAACATGATTGTTTAACCATAACTTTTTATACTTTTACGAGGAAAACCTCACGTGAAACATCTTTCGTAACATGAGATCGAGGTGAATCTCGGACTCTACTGACTGCAAGATACACGAAGTCTGTTAAATTACTAGCTATTTACAATTTTATATTATATGTTGAGAGTATGTGACCTCAAGTTATTGCCAGCTTACATAACTTGTCATGTACATTTTACTATTTTCACTTCTAATCATCTTTGACAAAAAGTAGCTAGAGTAGAAAAGGTTACAAAAAGTTTGAATAATCAAGTTTCTGTTATAAGCTTGAATATTCCGTAGGTCATATGATTTATTAGTACGATATATATAAGGATACATTCGTAAAAATCCTAATGGTCCACAAGCCCACACTCGGGCTTGGGCCTACTTATATAGTCTAATACTCTTCAGCAATTCGAGCGACAAAATCACAAAAACTCGAATTGAGAATAAATAATTTAGTACGTATAAAAAAGTAAAACTTAAGATAAAAACAAATCAAAAGATAGTTATCTTGATAAACAATCAAGATTTGATTGGTACACAGTTTTGTTACCCGAAAAAAAAAGAGTGATTATGTTTTCTTTTCGACAACTGTTTGAACTAATAACGGCGCGTGACGGAGTGTCTGAACGGTGGAGGCAGCAATTACGGTATGATTTTATTCAGAATTTAATTACAAATCCACGATCGCTAACAGCGTTAGCTAACTCTAAGCGGTATAAGAGTTATAAACAAAACAGTGAGCAATTGTTATTTATGAATACTGCTGACCTCATCAATTAAATCCTTACCTTTATTTTTTGAACAGCAATCAATTAAATCCTTACTGTTTGGGAGATATGGCTGAAACAGTGGGCCGCAATTTTTTTTTTTTTTTTTTTTTTTTTTTTTTTTTAGTACGGATAAAAGGAGGTGGCTAGAGTTTGCCGAAATGACATTGAGACGACGGCTCAAGGTGGCTGACAAGGTCTGAGGACCTAGAGTTTCGATACCACGTTAGAACGTAGAATTCACCGTGGGTCATATGTTTTATTAATATGATACATATAAGGATTCATGCCTAGAATCTTCCTATTTCTATATGTGATCCAAGTATGAGTAAGAATTTTGATGTCTTTGTGAGAATGTTTCTCGTCAAAGCAGACACGAGTCCTATATTTCTAAAGATACCATGCATGTAGTTGTTTGAATAATTCACAGCATCAAAACTCTCAGTCTTGTCAAGACTATGTAGGTTCAATGAATCACCCCATATGTTAACTTTGTCATGCATTTAATTTTTTGTCTGACTATCATATTTCTCACTAAATCATGTTTTTCTAGTAAGGGTGTCTTTGTGAGAATGTTCTCGTCAAAGCACACACCATTCCTGTGTTTCTAAAATACCATGTGGCTGTCAGTCTTGCATGACAAGACTATCTAGGTTTAATGAATCACCCAAAATGTTAACTTTGTCATGCATGCATGTGACTAGGGGCGAAATCAGAAAGTTATGGTCGATAAGCAACTTTTGATAATTATTAAAAATTACATGAAAAATCAGTTCGTTAAAAAAGCAAATTACAAAAAAAAAAAAAAAAAAAAAAAAAAAAAAAAAAAAAAAAAAGTCATATTTAAAAGAAGAAAAAATACAGTACAATTATTTTCTTTAGGAGGCATGTGCACACCCTGCACTCCTCCTGTCTCCGCCTCTGCATTTAATCTTTTGTCTAATTAACATCTTTCTCACTAAATCATGTTTTTCTAATATCTCATTTTACTCTACCCTTTATTGTTTTTTGTCATTTGCTTGCTCCAACAAACAACTCTTTTTTCATCAAATGAATATCTCTCTTACCAAAAAAGAGTATTTTGAAAGACATATTATCTCACCTATTCCTATTCGAATCTTTATTTATAATTTGTCACTATCTTATGATACGGAGTAGAATGTTATTGTCCTACTGAACTTATAATTGATGGGAAACAACTCAAATTTAGTTAAACATCATTTACGCTTTACTAAAACAAACAAACGTGCAATGTTAGGACTAAAAAAGGATCAATATTCATCTAATCTTTAAGAAAATGACACATCTTGATGATTTTTTAGGAATAAGATGTGAGATTACAACCAATATAATCAAATTTGATTCTCTTACGATCGATATACATATCGTATAAAATGAACAAACACTATATCAATATCGATATCAGTATCAGTATCAATAGTATAAACCAATATTCTGAAAGTTTCACATTCCATTATTGTACAAGCCTTATAACAAGGATAAAAAGGGAACCAAAAAAAATGAAAATAACTTGTAAAAAAAATTCCCATTTGTACTTCATTCATTAACTTAATTTCTTTAACCTCTAATTAACCCAAAATAATCAGTAATGATACACAATCAAACTCAAAAAATTTGTAAAAATTAAAACTAATTAATGATTCTAGATTTCAAAATAAGGTCCTCTATATGTGTCAACTTTGACCTTTTTTATCATAGTAGTATTATCATGATGACGTCACCATTATGCAAATCAAGGGTTGGTTTTCAATGTCATGATGATCCAAAGATGTATCTCCATTGCATGTTAACATTTCTGCTTTCTTTGCTTGATGCTCCCAATCTGTGGTCCCTACCACATATAACATAAGCCCAGCACAACAAACTTGAGCCGAAAGTAGCCCGACCCAAAGCCCGATAAACCCAACTCCAAGCCCAAACCCGAGGCCCACCGCAACCGGCATTCCCACAAGATAAAATGCACCAAGATTTACATTGGCTGCAGTGGTTGGTCGGGCTGTACCCCGAACAACCCCGCAGCCAACTGTCTGTGGGCAGTTTCCCAGCTCACATAGCCCGATAATTGGCAGTGCCGCAGATGTCAACTTCAGAATATCCGAATCATTTGTAAACATTTTGCCCCATGTTTCTCTCATTGATGTTGCAAATAACATCGCGGATAACCCCATTAGTCCCGCGAAAAACACTGCCACCATTGCTGACACTCGGGCCTTATCGGGCCGGTTCGCTCCGAGTTCATTTCCAACACGGGTTGAAACTGCAAAACTTAATGAAGACGGGAAAACATATAATAAAGCCGTCGTTTGAATTAAAATCCCCATAGAAGCAACAGTCGCATTCGGGTTAGCCAAAAGCCCGCATAACACAATCATAATCTCGTACCACCACCACTCGAGACAAACCGATACACAGCTCGGTGCAGCTAGTCTCACTAACGGGCCCCAGCCCGTTAAACATTCCCGGGTCGGGTTACACCATGTAGGCAGATGTAACCCGGCCCACCAAACATAAAAAATAAGCACCAACAAAACAAAAAAATTCGAAACAGAAGATGCAACTGCTACACCCATGACACCATACCCGAACCGAAAAAACAAATAGTTTAAGGGTAACTGAAGTAACGTGCCAATAAAGGAGGCAACAGTTAAAGGTAAAGTTATTCCTTGTGTCCTAAGGTAAATCCGAATAGGGTGAATAAACGAGTTGGATAACAAATCAGGTAAGGTAAAAACAAGATACGTGTGAGCCACACGTGCAATATCATGGTCCTGATGTAAATATATCAGAATCTGTGTCGTGTGAAGCCACAAAAATGCTATAGGAACACAAACAAGTAACAGAAAAATAACCGTTCGATGTAAAGTAACAGACAAAACTTTAGGCCTGTGGGCCCCAAAAGCTTGTGAACATAAAGGTTCCATACCGAGTGCTAGACCGGATAACACGGAGTATCCAGTAATGTTAGCAAAAGCTATTGCTAACGACCCTGCGGCCAGCTCAGTTTCCCCGAGCTGGCCTAGGAACAACATAGATATTATAGACCGCGTGTATAGTATCAACGCGGTCAAAGCAATAGGGGACGAAAGCTTAAATAAAGCTTTCGTCTCATCTATTATATCTGACACTGTTGGAAGGATATTTGTAATCCTTGTAACAGTGTCATTACTATTACTGTTACTGTTACTTTTTTTCGGGTTTTGGAAATGGGATTTTGTGGACAAGGGTAATGAATGAAGATTAAGGTATAGATTTGGTTGTGGAGGTGGTGGTGGAGGAGGAAGGTGGTTTTTGGAGGGTGGTGTAGTATTTGGATTACACATAGTGAAGGTGTAAATTAAATGTGTGTGTGTGTTTTGGAGATACTCTCGTAAAGAGCACTCAATATATGTAAAATGTAATGTGTTTATGTGTGTGTTTTTTTGGGTGTGTTTTGGTTTTGGTCTCAAAGAGAAGAGACATGTATTAATAGAGGGGTGTGAGGTGAGGGGTGGAAAGGGGGTAAGGAATTTTGATTTTTTAAATGTATTTTGTATGGTATAATAATAATAGTAATACTTTTTGAGAAAATAAATATTGCAGAATGAATAATGTATGAGTTGTAAAAAAAGGTTAAGTTGTGGTTAAGAGGTCAAAGTAAGTTTGGACTAATATGGTTAATGAATTAATGATGGTTAAACTATGAGTTGTAAACTAGATGTTATGATATAATAGTAATTGTGTAGAATTAATTGCATGGTCAAAGAATATGTTACATTTTTAGTTAGTAAAGAAAAGAATAAACTGTATGTGAGAAAATAGCATATATTTATTAAGTCTTTTATCCTTCAAATGCAAGATGGTTTCACAAAATGAATTCACATTTTATGGTAATACACGATAAGTATATTGCCTTTATTATAGTAAAAAAGAATATATTTTTTAGTTAGCCTAATGTATATACCTATAACCCTTTTAATAATCTATATCTTCGTCTATAAACATAAAAAATTTAATTGCATGATTTTAGACTATATTAGAATATCATGTATATTATTATATTATTATGTATATCATGTATATGAGGAATGTGTATCACACTTCCCATAATACTCTTATAGTTAGTTTAGTCTTGATATATATCTACGTTTTATACATGACATGCAAAGAGATTAATAATATGTGATTGTATTCGTAACAACCACGACTTTCGACCTCATTGGAGAGGACTTTTTCACTTCTTTAGCGAGGTCATGTCCTCGCCATTGACTCATTTGCGTGGTCATCTTCTCGTTAGCTTGTCCTCGTCACTACCCATTCTTCTTGTTTTTCCCAAAAAGTTAATGAGTCTAAATTTTATTGAAAGCTAATCTATACTACAAATAAAAGTAAAATGGTTAATGTGAAAAAATTAATATGTGAAATGTTAAAAAAAAAATTAATTATGTAAGAAAAAACTTAAAACATCACAATAAAGGAAATATTGAAACTAAAAAAGAAATTGTTAAAACATATATTTCAAAAGGAAACTATTAATTCACATTAAAAATTGGATTAACTCGGAACGCTTTAAACACGGCGGGTTGACTCGGTTTAATTTGACCTGTTTTTTCGACCCAACCAGTCGGGTTGACCCATTTTCGACCGGAACGGTTCAAGCGTTTAAACCACCCGGGTCGAACCGGATTTCAAAACATTATGTTTAATCCTCAAATCCTCAAACTTTTATTATTTTTCGTTTATAATTCATAAATTATTTTTTATCACTAAAACAATCTGTCGCTATAAAATTACGTAACTGTGTATGGGTACTCGTTTAGTGTGATATAATGGTATCTCTGAGTGTGAAAATTTTACTTTCCCAACTAAAAAAGTGCAATTTTCTTGTATGAAAATATATATTTTATGATAAAAGCTCGACTCAAAAATAATGGAAACCAGAATATTTGTTTTTTGTAAGAACCAAGGAATATCTTGTCGATGTGTGCGTGAATGTCAACTTTTTATTACTTCCAACTTTTATTGTGATTTCTTGATGGCCTTTTCGAGTATCGAATAACATTTAAACTTTATAATGTCTAAGGAATTTAAGGTGTTAATTCAGATTTCCTTATTTGAGAAATGAATTCAATTACATTAAATGGGTATTAGACTATTAGATAGTCAAAAGGCAATTATACAATATATTTCATATATGTTTAAAATAAAATTGTGGATTCATAATTTTTTAGTTGACAAGTCTTTCGTATACCAAAATCACATTATATTTGTTCAATGATAGTAACTTTTCTCGAGTTACAAAAATCATAACTTTTTACGAAAATATGTACAAAAAGTTGGTGAGTTATAGACGAAGTGATTGAACCATCTTGTTTAGACTATGCAATATGGTGGGTGGTCTACTATCACCACCAAAGACGAAGCTGAAAAGTTATGGCTGAAAGGGCAAACTATAATAATTTTTAAAAACTACACTACAAATCGGTTTGTTACGGGAGCAACCTATAAAAAAAAGCCATATATGTTTAAAAAATCTTGGAATAACTTTAATTAAACAGTTTTGAAGCTTGAATGATTTCTATAGTTGAAATAAACTAGGAGTGACCATAATGAAACAATGAAGAAACTTGATTTGTATTACATGATATTTTCCCTTCATTAACGTAATACATGGCAACAGTTCATATATATGGGTTTCTATAGTGGGTATCTATCCATAAGGCTATACATTACGAGGCATGCAGAACCCGTGCTACGCACGGGCTGAGCATCTAATTGTTAATCGTGTATTCTTTATGTATACTGGCGAGTGTATATTTAAGTATTGTTTAGTATGTTGTATGAAATGTTTTAACTTTGTTGTATAAAATTTAAAAAATGTTTGATGTTGTTTGCCTATCTAAGTGTTTTCGCGTAATGTTCGATTGTTTGTTGATCATTGAAATAAATTTGTTTATGTTTTTACTACACAATTATTCTGATGATTTTATAGTTGATTAGGTATTGTAGTTGTTTTTAGTTTTTAATTTTGTTTTTACTCATATGTTCGTGCTACGCACAAAGTTTGTATTTAAGTATTTATAGCGTAATGTTTGTGTAAATTGTCGAATACACAACAATCTATAACTAAGGCTGTTGCGGTAGATCTTTGTTGATAACGATTTGTGGTTATCTAATTTAAATGTAAATCATTTTATTTTTAGAATGTGCAAACTAATGTTACACAAAATAACCATCTTTAACCTCCATTAATAAGTCAACTTATGGATCACTACAACCATGGATTAGTTTTGGTACACACTTGTTTAGAGAACCAATATTTACGGATGTGAACTTTCATTATTTTCATATAAGGTAAAATTCAAAATGACACTACATAAGTAGTTTTTTGTTGACTGGTATTGAATACGTTATTTTTTTTATTTTGTAGTTATATTTTTTCTCACAATCAATTCACAAAAACAAAAATACAAATCTATCATTTTCCTACACAAAACTCATATATATATATATATATATATATATATATATATATATATATATATATATATATATATATATATATATATATATATATATATATATATATATATATATATATATATATATATATATATATATATATATATATCTCCCATCTTATATTCCGGCAACCAAAACAGCCCTCAACTCCAAAACGCCATCGTCACTTAACACTTTCTTTGATCAGTCAGATCATGACGGCGAGTGTAAGTAAGATGGCGCATCTAATTGAGACGTGTTGGGTAATGTTTTGCTAAATAGCTACTCGTATAAAATAAGATGAGTTAAATGAAGCTTAAACGCATACAGCTCTATCAAAATAAGCTTTAACAAAAAAAAATTGGCAATAAAGAATAATTCTCGTAGTCATATTTGCTTAACAGTACCAATTCTACCTGTGTAACTCTAAAATACCACTCTTTATACCAAATAATTTTCTCATCTTTAGGTCGCATGATTGAATAGTTTGTTCATAAACAAAAAGTTACCCAAAACTCCAATTGCCATACCATAAACCTTTATGACATACAATTACTTACACTCTTTTAATATTGTAAGTCATTAGACCTGTTTTAATAACAATAATCACATGTTATGACTATTGATATTTGACTACATAGATGGCTATATTTAGAGTGGGTATGCTTTTTGGTGTAGGCTTATTTTTTTTGGTGACGAAACTGGTCAAAAGTTTACATTATAATGATAGTTATATACTATTGAAAGTTTACATTATAATGATAGTTATATACTATTGAAAAAAATATGAACTAATAAGTGCTATATTAACACAAAGCAAAAGTTTACATTATAATGATAGTTATATACTATTGAAAAAAATATGAACTAATAAGTGCTATATTAACACAAAGTACAGAAATTTTACATAGCAAAAATGATCATATAAAAAATATAATTATATAAACATTTAAAATATTTATGTTTCTCAATCTGCTTATTTTTACTATCATGACGAATAAAGCTTTCAACTGCATCGTAAGCCCAGTCCAAAATTTCGGATATAGTCCAACCCACCAATCATATGATTTAACCCTAAACACACACATATCTAATTTTCCGCTCCAACACCTAATTTTTCTCTCAAAGATAACGCCTCCATCTCCTTCATCACAATATCGGATCTCACCCTCCTCCTCTCTTCCATAACCTCCGTTGGTCTCACCCTCCTCTCTCCCAAAACTGCCATTGATCACGCCCTCATCTTCTCTCCCAAAACCACAATACTTTAGCCGTTCCTAACTTATCAAACCAACAAATGGCCAAGTCTATAAAGATCTTCATCTTCTCTTAAGTTATGTCCTTTTGGTTTACGCTTCAAGATCATGATGATGGTCTCAGGTAGGTTTGTTTGAATTTGTTTAGTTTATGTTTTTGTTAAAGCCGAATGAAAGAAAAATAATATAACATATTTGTTATTGTTATTTTCTTTATGTATTCGGATATTGAAAGGAAGTGCATGCTTCTAAATAAATCAATGATGAATGAGTTTCACACTTGTAAAATCTATAAAGATTTAAATAAAGTGAAATCATATCTGAGATATTGTCTTTATCCTTTTGTTTTCGAAACTTGTAGAGATGGGATTATTGATATTTTAGTTGTAGTTGTTGACCGGTGGATAGATTCGGTATTTTGATTTGGTTTGAGTTTTGGTATTTTGTTTTTTTGAGATTCGGTGTTTTACGAAGCCAAGCTTCAAATAGATGAATCATGGGTTATGTATTCAACTCACAAAACTGATATCATTTTCATGTGACGGTGGTAAAAATGGTGATAGTTTGTTATTTATAATGTTCAAAAATCCACATGAAAAGTCACATTTATTTGCAAGCAACTGAAAAGATTGAGAGTTTTTGGTTGTAAAAGCTCACATTTATTTGTAAGCAACCGAAAAGATTGAGAGTTTTTGCTTGTAAATACTTTGCAATTAAATTTTGGGACTTGATCTTGAGTAGAAACTCTAGTTTTTGCATTTAATTTCGAGCATTAGCTTGTTGTACTTTATGCAATCTTGATGACTCCACATTAAATTTTGGGACTCAATCTTATAGTATTATAGATGGTTACTAAACTCACAATATTCACATCGCTACATCATTATTTAATAGTTAATACACTATCAAACTCACAATAAAACATGTGTTATGGTCATCACCAAACCGAATATATAAAAACATTTCACTTTATACATGCTATGCGGAGGAAAGTTACTACGAGGCAACATTTAGCATGATTGGCATGTTTATTTTCAGTTATTTATTTATATATATATATATATATATATATATATATATATATATATATATATGTGTGTGTGTGTGTGTGTGTGTGTGTGTGTGTGTGTGTGTGTGTGTGTGTGTGTGTGTGTGTGTTATCTCAGTAAGCTTATGCTTACGTTGCTTCGTTCATATTTTCTTATAGGCAAGACTTTGCATTAAAGGTTAAGAAGGTTGCATGCTAGCTTTTGGTGGAGCTGGTACTCCACTAGATCAGCGATAAGACGAATCCCATGTTAGGAATATGACGTATCAAGTCCAACGAAAGATACAGCATATCCCATCATGATGGATATGTCGTACAAAGTATATTGAGCACATACAGAGTTTTATAAATTGTGAATGTTCTGAGATACGGAAATCGTAAATGTTGCGTATTAAACCTAACAGTAGATACGGCATATCCCAAGATAGGGTATACGGTGTATCGTTCAAACAGTAAAAAAAATAAAATAAAATAAAATAAAATCTCAGTATGAGCATTTCAATATTGAAAACTTGTTATTATTTCATGAATTAATATTATGTTTTAGATTAAATCTTTAAGAATTTTTTTCACAAACTATACTTTTATCTTACAAATATTATCTCATGTATGTCTAATAAAATTTAGACGCACACTCTCTTGATTGATAAGCCCTCATATATGGCTAGCCAAAGACTTTTGGTTATATTTTAAAGAAAAATTACATGTTTCGTCTATGTGGTTTAATCAAAATCACACTTGTCGTCTCTATTCGATTTTAATTAAATAAATAATCTTTAATTTTCAAACTATTTGTATTGATAGTCCCTATTTAAAAAATATGGATTATCATTGTAATAACGATATAAACTACATGTGTAATAAAAACTATAGATTACCATACAGATGATCTCTATTTTTTAAAATAAGAACCAATAATGTAATTAGTTTAAAAATTATGTATTACTGGTGTAATTAAAATCGAATAGAAAAGCCGAGCGTGATTTTATGTTAACCACAAGAACGAAATATGTAATCTATTCTATTTTAAATTAATTGTTATCAAAGTAAAATAAATGGACGTGGTGGGTTTAAGCTATTTCCAATGTTTTGAAACCTGGTTCGACCCGGCCAGGTCAACCGGTGGAACCGGTTCCGGCCAAAAAAGGTTCATATTAAACCGGGTTTTTAATTTTCAAAACCCGGTTTGACCCACTGGGTTTAGAGTGACCTGGGTCAACCCGGTTTTCGAAACTCAACCAGGTTTTTTTTTCATTTTTTTTTAAATAAAACAAGTTAATTATATATATTTGCGACGCAATTTTATTTTTAAACGTTATCTTTATTGTTAAATGTTTTTCTACACTCAATATATGGATTTGTTATGATTTAGATATAGACATCTTTTTCGTATTGTTCAAAAAATTTTATTTATTTATAAAAATCCGGCTTGACCCGATGGTCGAACCGGTTGAACCAGTAACCCGGTGAGCCGATAACTCGACCGGATAAATTAAAAACCCGATTTTTAAAAACATTTGTTAATTATTTCTTTACGCATCGGGTAATATTGAGAAATGGATTGATGGTAAACTTAAATGGACCACAATAGTTGTTGACTTGTTGGGGTCAAGGTCATGTGTAAGGGACCACTAAGAGTATCTATATACATTACACATGTTCATTACCGGCTAATAAAGGTTCTGAGATTTTCGTTCAAATTTACGTACTATATCTTAGTTTGTACGTAGTACAATAATTCTATAGTTTCTGTTAAAATGAAGATGCATGTATCTAATGCAAGTGAGCTACAAGTTCGTTATGCAACTTGGTTTGTGGTTGTTATGAACGATGTCAAAGCACTCAACGTTGTGTCTATAAAAGCAGTGGTTCCTTCTTCATTAGCTTTGAGATGGGATGCAAATGAAGAAGAAATCACTGCCTTTTATAGGCACAATGTTGAATACTTTGATATCATTCATGACAACCACTACCTTTTATAAAAGGTGCCTCAAGCTATGGGCTTTGGTCTAAGTTGTCGCTCGTCTCTAGGTTTGTTTATCATTTTGATTGAGCTCAGCTCGGTAATTTAGTGTGGCAAGTTCTCGGTGGCATTTTATGAAGTTTTCTTCACGTTCGTGTGTTAAGATCGTTTCAACTTTCAAGCATCAAATGATTCATGTTGTGGGCACCATCTCATCCAATTATCGGTTTGCTTGTGAAATTTAAATCCACAAAGATGATCGAAGTAAAGGATAAACTTAATGGAACTAGTTACTAATTGGTACGTATTAGACTAACACAATACATAGAATACGAGGTCAATCTTAAACTCGTATTTCATGCATTCTTGTTAGTCTAATACGAGTACTAGCTAGTTCCATTAAGTTCATACTATAAATCTATATTTTTTTTTCTTCTTTTTCATTTAACGAAAATTTAGGCGTTTAGAAAAAAGATCGTGAGATTTTTCTATATATATGTATTGTTATTACACCTTTTTCTTTCTTTCTTTTTTGGTGTCATTATCATATATAATTTTCAATGTCACTTTCTATGATTTGCCTTCTCAAAAAACTACGTAATTATCTTGGATAGGAATAGTTGTACAAACAACCTGTAATACAATACGATTTCGATTTTCTGGACTTTTAAATAAAAGTTATAAGCTGATAATTATTGAAAGAACTTGTTCGATTGGTATTGTTTGTCCATTGACAAGTGGAGGAGACATTTGTGCCAATATTCATAAATAGCTGTACAACAATCATAACGGTACCCAATCCCGTCTGATCGAGCGGGATATGAGAAAAGTAGAATGTAGACAAATCATACATCTGTTATTGGGTAAACCAGAGGGTAACGATAGAAAGTTTATAAATCTAATATCAAACCCTCACAACGTCATGAGACATACTATTCGTGTTAGATGTGAAGTGAAAACTCTAGCTTCGCTCTAGTAAAAGGAAAAACGGCTCGCTGACAGTCTCTACCAAAACCCCTCGGCTAATATGAATGAGATAAATCGGGTAACACTATTGTATAAAATAGTTAAATAGAAACCGGCCGGGATTTGATTTGAACCATGACCTTGTATTCGCTCAAATATTCACCAACTACAAACCCAAACAAAATCGTAAACTGAATTCAAACGTATAGCTAGTTATTTAAATCTAAGTTTTCACCTACAAGATAAAACAGTATCGCAGTGTATCTTACCAAGAACCGATTTTGCGCTATAACTAGAGCCACTGATCCCGATTTTTGCACATTATAGTGACAGCAACGAACTTTATTCGCAACTACATACCTAACTCGAAACACTATTTATTCCACTTTCGTGAGGTAACATGTGACTGTTGAACCAATGTCGAGATATCATTTATATGACATGATTAGGTACTTTTAGATATTTATAAAGCATAACAATTGTGAGGGAATTTGTACATATCTCTTTGGTTCGTTTCTATTGAGAGACTAGTAATGTGAAAATTTGTTTAGAGGGACATAGAACATGCATTTGCAATAAATGTATAGCATGTTTTAGATCATTTTCAAGTGTATGTCACAGTTCTCAACTTGGCATAATTAATTTCCGTTCCGTGTGTTAATAGATGAGCACATACATAGTTTAAACGGGTAAACATATGAGGTTTTTCTTGTTAAGGTTATATGGAGATCAGGTGAGTTCTGAGTTTAGATGTATGCGGCTTAATCAGGTATCTCCATAACCGTTTCCGACTTATCTTTTCAAGATATGTATCTAGGGAAGTTTGAAAAACTTTAGTGGTGGTTTGAGCATATCGACTCTTTGTTTAAAAACTTATGTATCGATCGACATGATTGCTTGTGTATCTCTATGTATAAAAACTTATGCATCGATCGACATGAGTACATGTTTTACATGTTTATGGATCTCTTGCTCTATGAATACGAATTTGACTGATTATAGATCTTTAGAGACCTCAATTATTGTATAAAACAAGTATATTGAAAGTGTTTACATGGACACATTTTGACAACGGACTGTTAGCTAGATAGGTATGCATCGATGGATCGACATGATTACTTGTGTATTCATCTCTCGCTCTAAGAGATTTTTGGCTGATTATAGATTGATCTTTAGACCTCAATCATTGTATTAAACAAGTATGATACTGCTTTGTTGAAAGTGTGCATGGACACATTTTGAACAACGCACTGGTAGCTAGATAAAGTTAGTCGTAATTTATCTGTAGCTTTTTTAAAGTGTGCGTTTATATTAGCGAATAGAATTCAGCCTCTAAATAAATTAATCTATTAAGTACAAAACATGTTAAAAACAATAGAAGATTTTGTAATGAAAACAATGCACTGTTGTCATTGAGAACACGTGCCTACCCCAAAGGCCCAAACAAGTACAAGATTAGACAGTTAAATGTAAAAGTGAAGATTATAAACGGTAACTTTTAGGTTCACTTTTTAGTAAACGAAAAATATAGTCTTTATCACATTGAGGAAAAAAAAAAGTTTAAAAGTTGGTGGGATGTTTTTTGCTAAATAAAATTGATGTTTTGTGAGACAAATGGTATGTTTGGCGAAATGGGCTGGAGTTGGGGCTGGGGCTTATATTATAAGCCGAAATTAAAATTTGTATTTTTATAAACTTGTTTGGCAAATGAGTTAAGGCTGGGGCTTATTATTGCAAAATTACTAAAAATGACATAATTAATTAAGTTTTTGTATATGTTAGATATTTTTGTGGGTAAATAAGTAATTTATTCTTCAAAAGCCCCGAGCTAAAAGTTTTAGCCCCTTTTATAGGGCTAAAGTTTTTAGCCGACTTATTTTATATGCTCTTCCAAAAGCTCCATAACAAACGAGACTTATTATATTAGCCGACTTAATTTAAAAGTCCAAGCTCCTATAAGCCTTTATAAGCCTGTTGCCAAACACATCCTAAGTTTCTTTTTTTTCCTAAACTCACATAATATATATATTTTTCTTATTCAAAAAGTGGGACTATTTTTGAAATATATTTCCATTTTTGAGAATATGTTTTGCCTTATTAGGAAAGTGAAAGTGAGATTTTGACATTTGTTTCATTTTTGAAAAATGTGTTTTGCTTATTAGAAAATTAGGCCTTGCTTAATAAGATAAAAATATCATGTCGGTATAACAAAAAAAGAAACTTGCTCGTAAACGTCACTCTGGTCTAGCAAAAAACATCTTACCAATTTTTGGACCCACATCGAGATTTCTATGAAGTCGCATAGTCTGGTGGTTGCACAAGACTAAAAAAATAAATATAAAATAAAATAAACATTTATTTATTTATTTTCATTTTTTTCTAAAAAGTGAACCAAAAAGTGATTAATAGGCTAGCTTTGGAAATTATTATTATAAGAGCACACGGTGCAATTACTTATCAAAGCTCGCCACTCCTACGTGGAGCTCCTCAAAGCTCTTCATGGCTACCCACTGCACCGCCCCCTCCCTCCTCCTCACATTTCCTCTTTGTTCTTGCTCGTCTTCACGACGAAGCTCCATTTCTGACATTTTGTACTTTTTTTAGTGAAAAATAAAATAAAGGTGTAAGTGATAGGCCCCAAATGAGTAAGTTGAGATTAGTTGTTAGTGAGTAGGGTTAGTTATGAAGAGTATTTAAGGTGATGTGGCACCCCGTGGGCCCCAAATAAAAAGCTAAGGTTGCTCACTGCACCTTATGCTCTAAACGTGAACTAGTTATTATTTTTCAGCAAAAGTAGAATTTCCAGTTACTTATACAAGTTAAGCTATTATTAACATGCGATTAAGTAGCGATTTTTTTTTTCAGCTTAATTAGAGATAACGAGTCTTTAACTCAGATGTACGTGATAGAACTGAAGTATCCTCATGACCATTTCTAATCTCATACCTCGCTCTAACATGATTATGTTTTTTTTTTTTTTTTTTTTTTTTTGTCCACTGTTATTCAAATATTTTAATTAGTATCCGTTTAGCTTTTTTGATACGGTAACTTATTGGACACATCTAGGCTAGGCTTGATGAGAAGTCGAGAGCATGGTACAACGTTTAAGCTTAAGTGCTTAACTAATGTCGGGTAACACGGTAACTTAGCTCAAATTCGCTATACATATATCCTCCTATTTCCTATACATATATAACGTACAATCAAGATCTAACTATTTTGTAATCATTGAACCTGTTATTGCTCGATCTAAAGTTTGTATGAACATGGGTGTCTCGAGAATGGCCTAGCTAGGTACGTGTCTTGCTAGTTTACCTTGCACCTCTATGTAAATCTAGAATCATGAAGTTTGGAAGTAAAATAGTTGTGCATGTGGTGCATGTGGTGGATAATTAAGTCTAGCTTCATAACTATATATCCTCAATTAGTAATTTTACCAAATGTGTTTGTTGACAATATACAAAAACCTAACTACCAACTTATCGTTTATTTATTGTGGACTTGTGGTTATTTATTTGTACACGGATCGCGCGTACAAATGTTAGAGAGTGACATATCATGATTTTTAGCGTCGGCAATATAAATGAAAATCTTGTGCTGATAGTATCGCAAGGATGCAGTGAAATTTGTATGAGAGACTATGAACAACGAATGCGATAAAAGCATCTGTTATGTTTTGTCAGCATGCTATTTGTCGTCAAATTTACCGTACAAATTCCGCTTCTGGATATTTATGTTTTTTTGTGTTATGTGGAAAGTGTCATCTTGATTAAAAGTGTGATAGAATAATGGAGATTTGGAGAGTAAAAAGCTCGGGATTGGATCGGTAAAAAGCTCGAATGAGCTGAGCCTAAACGAGCTCGAACCTAATTTGCAGCTCGTTTATTAATCGAGCTCGAGCCCGAGCATTACATACAAAGCTCGTTTGGGCTCGCGAGCCTATATGACATCATGATATTTTATGTATTAAACATATATACGAGCCGAGCTCGAGCTTATTAACGAGCTCACTAAAGATATATTACGAGCCAAGCTTTAGTTTTTCATGACCAAATCGTATAAACGAGCCGAGCTCGAGCCGAGCCCGAGCCTATATAACATATCACGAGCCGAGCTCGAGCTTTTTAAAACATAAATGAGCCAAGCTCGAGCTCTGGCAGGCTCGGGCTCAGCTCGGCTCATTTCCACCCCTAGTGAGGATAGTGATTAGTGGATAAATGCATTAACCATGATATGTAGGGGTGAGCAAACGGACCGGATGGACCGGACCGACCGACAAAACCGACCGAACCCGACCGGACCGAACCGGACCGACCACATTCGGTCCGGTCCTCGGTCTAGGCTTTTTGATTAATTCGGTCTTCGGTCCGGTCGGTCCGGACAAAAACCAAAAAAACTTGTCAAATCTTGCCTATTTGGACCGGACCAACCGAAGAACCGACCGGACCGACCACATTCGGTCCGGTCTCGGTTTATGGATTTTCTTTACCTCGGTCTTGGCCGGTCCGGTCCGGTTTTTGGACCGTGATCACCCCTAATGATATGTGTTGTTATTTATTTTATGAATTTAGTTCTTTTCACAATCTTGCGGTAATTTACTGGATGCAAAGTTACACACACTCCGTTTCAAGATAAGTTTCTACATCGCTATTTTAACATATCTCAAAATAAATGTCCGCTTTATATTTCAACCGATAAAAAGAGATTTTAGTTAGTGGAGATTATATTTGATTTGTGGAGAATGTAGTTAATGAGATTTTCTAAAACTTTGTGCAATTTTAAAGTAAACCTTTATGGGACGTAAGAAATATTATATAATTGTACAACTTGAATTTTGTGATCGTATGTGTACTCATTTCCGATATCTTGCGAGTTGTCAACTATTTTATCAAGAGCGTAATAGTTGTTTGAGTTTAATTTTTTTATTAATTATTATTTTATTTTATTTTTTTGTAAAAAGGATTCACTCTAGTAAAATATATTAAATCACATAACCAAATAAGTACAATTAAATGTGACAGAAGTAACACATTAACATCGATCAATGTTTAAACAACCTACTAACATGCTTGTGACATGCCACATAGCCAAAAAAAACAAATTAGAAACGTACAAAAACTAAATCACCAATAAGAAACAACCACCTTATAAAGCATGAGTCACCACAACTAGTATTTGTATGTGTTCAAGACTTGAAAGGGCAAATTTATGCATTGGATAGTTGTGAATTCTCTTTTAAAAAGTGTACACTTTTTAGTTTTTAAACTTTAAAAGATGAAACTTTAGATTATTAAAATGACGACGGTGTTGCCAAAAATGGATCTAATGAAGGAAACTTTAGTTACCAAAAATGTCTATGGATCTACATGCACGTTGAAAAGCTGCCCAAGAATCAAACGACTGTTCATATATTCCTCCAATGGCAGCCAACTTTCTCCTTTTTTAAATCAAATGCTTTACATATCAATACACATCAGATTTTAACCAACTGGCCAGCTCAGTTGGCCACCAAAAATCCTTACACATTGTTTCCGAGTTTATTTTTTTGGAGTGAAAAAGAAAAGTTTTGAATTGTAGTAAAAAAAAAGTTGTGTTCCTGATATTTTTTAGGAGTAGAAAGGAAAGTAAACGATAGTAAATTACATCAAATTACTCTCCTAAATTACTTCTCAAATTGGGATGAAATGGAGTGAAATTGATTTTAAAACTCTTTTTTTGTTACTTTCTTCTCTTTTCTTTCCGACTCGGGAACACAAGATAAAAAAAATAATTTCTTATTCCTCTCCTTTTTACTTCACTCATTTTTTCCTCTCCATCTCTTTTCTTTCCGCTTTATACTCGGGAACAGAGTGTTAGGGGTTCGGGGAGGGGAGGTTTGGTGAGGGGAAGTCTTAAGTTCGAGTCCCACCCGAGACTTTTACCCATTCAGGTGGAATAGAAAGAAGTACATGCGGAATTTAGGGTCACCATACTACCCAATTAGATGCCACTGCTACCTGAACCACTAACAACTAACAAGCTGTTTAAAAAAATAAATAAATACACACCAAATTTCATACTTTAAAAAAATTGTTAAGATATGATTTAAATTTAAAATATTTAGTGTTACTGCTTTTTGGTGGGCAAAAAACAGTAATAGTAACATATAATTTTTCGCAATTTTAGAATTTTCTTCTGAAAATCTCTGGTTGTGGATGGATGTAGTGATGTAAGAGATGAAAGAAAATGTGTCACGTTGTTATTGATGCTTTTAGATGTATATATGGATGAGAGATTATAATGTGGTCGGTAACGTAGATCGAATTAGTAAGGTGATCGATATCAGTGACCCCTTAATCAAAATGTTCCAAATTTACTTTACTCGTGTTAATAGTAAAACCGGTTTTTGATAATGTTATAGCTAGGAGTGGAAACGAGCCGAGCTGCTCATGAAAAGCTCGAGATCGGATCGATAAAAAGCTCGAACAATCCGAGCCTAAATGAGCTCGGGCCCAAGTTCGAGCCTAAATTTGGGCTCGTTTAATAATTGAGCTCAATCCCGAGTTTTATATATGAAGCTCGTTTAGGATCGCGAGCGTAAACGAGCCATAAAAAATATTTGTATATATATTTCTATACATATACGAGCTTAAAAATAAACAAGCTCGAGCCTAGCGTGATTAACGAGCTTTCGAGCTTTATTTCATTCAACATGCTATATAAGTTAGTCGAGCCTGAGCCGAGCTCGAGCTTTTAAAGATTTTCACGAGCCGAGCTCGAACTCAAAATATGAGGCTTGAAACGAGCTCGAGCTCTGACAGGCTCTGGCTTGATTCAGCTCGTTTCCACCCCTAGTTATAACATCTATTTGTTTGAAGTCAAAAGTGATTCCTTATTAAAGATCTTACTCATACTAGACTTTAAGAAGAATGTATAAGACACACTAAAACCCTTTATCATAGAAGTGTGAATATACATATGCTCAAACTTTATGTATAATCAATCAAGGATGTAAAAAGTGATTTGTTAAATATACTTACATATACACATGTAATGCCTTATCAAAATGGAGTTTCTGACCTGGAGATCCATTATGCCTTATTGCTTTCACTTCCCACAGTTTTTTATTTTCATTATATAAAATTCCATCTACAACTTTGCTGCATTATCGCTCCTTTTCCATAAATAGAAAAGCATAACACTAAAATTTATGCCCAAACACGTTATGTAATCTAGTATAGCTGTATCTGTATAGGTGTAGTTATTGAATTCATAGTAAATTTTGTTTTTCTAATAAAGCATACCAATATTTCATTGTAGTTATATAATCTAGTAAGTGTTTTTGTTAGAGAGCACCAGGTGCTTGTGAGTCATACAGCTCGCGTTATAGCAAATGTTGTTGTCATTTGAATCTATAACTTAACCAACAAAAAGTCTCCCTCTACCACTTAATGTATAGGACACCTTCCAACCATGCACTTTTTAATATATTTTTTTTTCCATTTAAGATATGAAGGAAAAGTCCGGGTCTTCAAGGGTGTTCGGATCTACTGACGTTAGGGCTGGCATAACAGGTTACACGAACCTGTTAAGACACGAACCTGTTAAGGTCAAACACGAACACGACCTGTTAGCTTATCGTGCCATTTTTCTCAAACACGAACACGACACGAAAATAAAAAGGTTAACCTGTTAAGAACCTGTTAACATGCATATTAGGATTTTAGGGGTTCTTTTTTTTCTTTTCTTTTCTTTATTTATTTATTTTTATTTTTTCGAAAAACAAATTAAATTGATATTGATTCATGGATCTGAAGAACAAATCCATCAAAACATCCACCACCGATTCAAAGATTCATTAAATTGATATATTTTTTTTTCGAACAACAACAAAACCATCAAGAACAAGCAACAACAAATCCATCAAAACATCAAGAACAACAAATCCAAACATATCACCACCGATTCACAGATTCATCAAAACAAATCCATCAAAACATCAAGACTCAAGAACAAATCCATCAAAACATCAAGAACAACAACAAATCGAACAAAAGAAAACAAAAAAAAATCCAATCGATTACAATAAATTTTTTCCAGTCATCTACTCATCTCTTAACGTGGTTCGAACAAAAGAACACCCCATTGTTTTCTTGAAGCCTTTGTCTTGATTTCTTGAACCGGATCTTGAAGCCTTTGTGTTTGAGTGATTCGGTTATGATGATGGTGATGAATTTGGTGATGAATCTTAGATATTCTCGTATCATTTTATATATTTGGTGATGATAAGATGAATCTTAGAGAAAGAGAAAGAGATAAGCTGATTAAAAAAAAATGGGGGCGGAAAATATTTGGACAAATATTTAGGGTTAAGATTTTGGAACTTATATATACAACATCATAACAGGTCACTAACAGGTCTTAACAGGTCTGACCTGTTAAGACACGAAAATTAACAGGTCTTAACAGGTCTGACCTGTTAAGACACGAAACCTGTTAAGGTCAAACACGAAACCTGTTAACAACAGGTCGTGTCGTGTCGTGTTAACAGGTTTCGTGTCAAAATTGCCAGCCCTAACTGACGTGCTCCGAACCTCGAGTAATTTCGTACCTCCTACTAGGTCTTGAGTTGTGATAAGACAAGTAACACACGTTAGCCTCGCCCCGGGTGTTTAGTCCGAAACCCAGCTCCGGTGTGAGAATGAGTATGGGTGATATGATTGAAATATGAAATATAAAGTATAAGGGCTAGTTCGGTTCGGAGTAATTGCTCTCCAGAAAATCTTGCCCTCAACTGTGAATTGATGGGCCTGTCCGTACAGCCCAATAGCTAGGACGTCCTTTTTATAATGACGTGGAGCTTGTCAGCTAGTGACAACCCTTTTGGTTCGTCCTTTTGGTTCATCACTTGGTATCATCCTTTTGAATCATCAGTGTACCTTGGTTCGTCAGTGGATCATACTCGTCAGTGGATCACATTCGTCAGTGGATCATACTCGTCAGTGGATCATACTCGTCAGTGGATCACACTCGTCAGTGGATCATACTCATTAGTGGATCACACTCGTCAGTGGATCACATTTTGGTTTGTTATGGGAATCGGGTCTTCCGAGACCCAATACACCGTCATGTCCCCCCAGTATAATATTGTCAATCATAAATTGACAATGTTATACTCAATAATCAATTTAAGTGCGCGAAGAACATAACGTTTTTTTTTTTTTTTTTTTTTTTTTTTTTTTTTTTTTTTTTTTTTTTTGCAAAACAAGCTTATATAAGTTGTGTGGGCTTGTGATGAGATAACATAGCTTTTAACATGAATGGGCCTAAAGCACAATATTTTTCTCTTTATATACCCTGCTCTCATTTTCTTTGTAAAATTTTCATGTCTCTCCCTTGGGAACATGTTTCCCCAATACCAACAATATAACAACATACATTTCCCTTCCTTGGTTTGGTTTTGTTGACCGGATTTAGCACATCCAGTCCATTCCAATTCGAAGTTTGCCTCCTAAATCACTTCAAGTTAGTTCATTTCACGTCCGACTAACTTCTTTAGTTTATTTCGCATACGATTTTGGAGTTTCATTCAGTTCAGTTTATACCTCATTCGGTACTTAGAGTAGGCTTAAGCTCCGTTCGGTATTTTGGGTTAGTTCGGGATTCGTTCGGTGCAACATCATTCGGCTTGGGTTTCGTCCGGTTTATTGTTTCGTTCGGCTCGGGATACAAGTCTCCTCGAGGTAAGTTTTGTTTAACACAATTTTCGTTTTGCATGAGTACTCGAAAAGTAGTTTACGTTCCGAACCAACAAAAAACGAACTGCTAATGATGAACATACAACCCAAATCAATACTCGTGGATAGCATGTTTGTTAACCAAGATAGTAATTCAGTTTGCTAGTTTTGGATTTTTGTTTTCCACAAAAGAGTCTTGTTTGTGGTTTCAATAAACCTAGTAAGCTACCATGATACTTCGAATCAAAAATAAAGTTGTGATTTGTTTTGTTGTGCAAGCACGTGACACAACTTTAGAGAATGAGGCCCAAAAAAAGTTGGCGGAAACAATTTCCAAGGTGCTTAATTACTTACGTAAATAAAAAGTTACCTATTTTTATAAACATGTGAGCTTTTTACAAAGCAACTTTCTACTTAGCATGAACAAGTCAAACGTAAGAAACCGTATTATGTGTAGAAAGTGAGAACAAATTTTCTTGTTTGTGACGAATGAGGACAAATGAGTTATATTATGTGGAGTATTAATGTATTATATTATGTGGCTAGCATGCGAAACAAGGGAGTTAAAAGAAGATAATGTGACGTTAGGTAATTTAGTAGCATTCTTTCAGAATTTCTTGCCACTACTAGTTGCTAGTTAAATGAGTATCGTATTGCCACTAAATGAATGATGCTTTGTTATTTGTGTTTCATCACATAAATCCAACACTTTGTGATACATGCCAATTTTTATCTTGTAGGTTTCATGTTTTTCGTTATTCTTTATTGACTGTTCCTACTTGGCATCCCACATGGCTGGTTCCACCATTCTAGAGGGCTCGAACGATGAAACAGTTGAAACTGTGCAAAAACAAGATATGCATGTGTTTACCTCTAGGATGAGCCAGGATGACCTTGACTCTGTTATTTCTGACTTTGGTATCCCCGAGGATTTGCACCCTCGTCTTCCTCCTCCTAACTTTGTCATGAGCGATATTAACCCCAGTAAAGTGATTGGCCTTTATTACCATTTTTTCACCATATCCGGAGTGCGCGTCCCTTTTTCTAAGTTTTTATTGAATGTGATAAAGTTTTTCAAAGTGCACATCAGTCAAATTGTTCCTCTTGGTCTTAACCGTATTACCAATTTTGAGATTTTTTGTCGTGCTCTTCGCATCATACCTCGAGTGGTCTTGTTTCGTGTTTTCTACACGTTGTGCAAGCAAGGTGATTGGTTTTCATTTTCTCGTCACCGTGGTGCTCCTCAGTGTTTTTATGAGCGTTGGACCAGGTTAAAAGAGTGGAAAGATCATTTCTTTCTTATCGACCGACGAGCTATTCCAATGGCTATGCCATGGCGGCACCGCGATTCATGCGTTAAATTCCTCGCTCCCAAAAAGAGCGATTATTCTATTGAAGAAGTAAGGTTACTTTCCAAGTCCCCAATAACCCTTCGGAGACCCCCTCAGGAGTTTCTTGTGAAAATAGGTCTTAGTAAAGTGTGGGATGATGACTATCTTAAGCCGGTCATGGAAGATGCCGATGGGATTGGTATGTCCATCCCTGTATTTATTTTCATATATATCATGTTCTCATAATTGTATATCTGTTTTGTTTGTTTTGCAGTGTTGAGCATGGCGAGATTCCTTCGTTTACCTTCTTTGAAAGGTACTAAAATTACCACCAGGCCAATGTACGAAGGAGACCCTACTGGTCAGCCCACCTTTGTTCAGTCGATTGTAGATTATACTAGGGCTCCTGGTTCTCCTAGTGATGTTATTCCACCATTGACCTCTGACCAAGCCAGAGTGACTCGACCTGATCCCCGGTCGAGGTCCAAGGGCAAAGGTACTTCTAGTTCCATTCCTCAGTCTAGTAGGCAGAAGACTGGAAGTACCTCGTGGATATCTAGTGCACAGAAGGGGGCTTCCAGAAAACGTAAGCTAGGGGTGGTTGATTCTCAGCAAGAGAATGATGATGTTTCGATCGATGTTACTGAGGCAATTGCACACAACCATGATGTTACTAATCCTCGAGGTGATTCCTCGACTGAGGAATCTTCAGAGGAGTCTGAGCATGATCTCTCCCCGAGAGAAACTCATCATGCTTGTAAAGGTGTGTCCCTCGTTTGGTTTCCTTCATTTTTATGAGTTCGTTTAACTAAGTGTTTCTATTTTTGTTTTGGCAGGTTCAAATGTGACCAGGACATCGACTGAGGTTGCAGGTGTGGGTACTTCAAAGCAAGTTGTGAGTACATCTAGGAAAGGTATGCGTGTATTTCCTTTCTCTTTGTTGGTTACTAACGACTTTTAATATACATCTTAAGCTAACTTAATCTATATTTCAGGTTCCGATCCGAATCTTCCTTAGCGTTTTGTGCCAGGTTGGGAGATTACATCAGATGATCGGTACAATACAAAGGCAACTTGTCACAAAATGATCTCACAGTTGTCTACTCCGGCAGAGCAGAAATTTCAACGCAGCTTCTCTCATAAGGATGCTCTTCGGCGTTGTTATTATAAGCTAGGGACTGCTGTGTCAACTGTGGCTGACCTACTTGACCGGGATGAGGATTTTTGGTTGTCCCATGAGAAGCTTAAGGAGGATCATGAGAAACTTAAAGAGAAATATGAGGGACGCAAAGCTCAGGTTCTTTCGTTACAACAGGAGAAGAAAGATTTGGAGGTTAAGTTGGACAAACGTAATAAGGAAGTCGGTTTAGAAGAATCTCTCAAGAGGTGTATGAACGAAAAGATTATAGGTCAGAAGGAAAAGATTGCTTTACTTGAAAGTGAGAAGGAAAGAGCTGTGAGCGATTTGCTTCCAACTGTTGTGTCTCATCTCCTGAAGAGTGAGGAGTACCAGAAACATCATGCTCGTGTTCAATCTTTATCTTTCTTAGCAGGTTATATTGCAGGGTTAAAGCTAGCTTGTTCCCAGAGGTATATGAGGAGTTGGTCGCATCTGCAATTGATTTGGACGTGGATGCCGAGAAGACATTTGAACCAGCCTTCGAGGAGCTCTTTGACACCAGTTATTACTATATCGAGCAAGTCAGTGCTAGTTATTCTTCCTCTGTTACTGAGCTTCTTGACATCCATCCCGAGTATGCTGAGCCGGAAGGCGCTCTCGAGACTTGATGTGACATTTGTTCCACCATCTTTTGTGTTTACATTCACAAACTTTAAGTCATGATGTTTGGTTTAATTTGTAATGACTTGATTATTTCTGGCATTTGTATTCATGAACATGCTTTGTCATGACCTTTATCTTGCTTTGTAGTAGCTTTGTTATTTGTATTTAACTATAATTATTGTGCCATTCGAGGTTACTTACGTGATTCCTCATTCTTCTTCTTTTATTTTTTACGAGTTTGTAGACCTGTTCATTAAATTGACCGAGCACATGTTTCGTTCATCCTTTGTGAACAGCACACTCGGATTTTTCATTCATCCTATGTGAATAGTACATTTGGGTATCTTAAAGACTTAGTTCATCCTTTGTGAATAGCACACTCGGATTTTTTATTCATCTCATGTGAATAGCACGTTCGGGTATCTTAAAGACTTAGTTCATCCTTTGTGAATAGCACGCTCGGATTTTTTGTTCATCCCATGTCACGTTCGGGTATCTTAAAGACTTAGTTCATCCTTTGTGAATAGCACGTTCGGATTTTTTGTTCATCCGATGTGAGTAGCACATTCGGGTTTTATATAACCTTTAGTGAATAGCACTTTTCAAGAATAGACATTGACTACATCATTCGACAAGAGGTAGCTAACCATCCTTCGGAGTCACATAATAATTTGTCCAAGTTCATAACAATATTTGGGAAAATTGCCGAACCACACATGGGTTGGCTATATCATTCATTTTCATTAAAATAAGTGAACTACATAAGATGCACAAAGCAATTCATACAATGGATTTAAAGATAACACTTTCGGAGGTTTATTGCGTGCCACTTTCGTGGTATTTCGTCGCCCTCCATGGTTGCCAACTTGTATGACCCACTCTGGAATGCTTCCAAGACTTGGTAAGGACCTTCCCAAGTTGGGCCAAACTTACCTTGATTTTCAGCTCTACTAGCCTCGTTCCTTCGGTACACATATTCGCCTGGGCGAACCCCCTTATTGTATTCTTGCTCCATTTTCTTATTATACTTGGCCTCCTTGATTGCTGCCATCTCTCTTTGTTCTTGCAAAAGATCCAAGTTTAACTGAAGTTCATCATTGTTAAGGGCTTCGTTAATCATCATGACTCGGTGTGTGGGCATCCCAGTCTCTGCTGGTATGACGGCTTCACTTCCATAGGTTAGGCTGAAGGGTGTTTCACCATTGCTTTGTTTAAGCATAGTTCGATGCGCCCATAACACATTCGGCAATTCATCAACCCAACCTGCTTTGACTCTGCCTAGCCTTGTTTTCAGTCCTTCCATGAGACTCTTGTTTGCTCGTTCCACCAGACCATTAGCTTGGGGATGAGCCACTGCTGTGTTCATTTGCTTGATGTTCAACCTTTCGACCCATCCCTTGAATGGGTCATTGATGAACTGGGTTCCATTGTCGGTAACGATGATCCTTGGTATGCCGAATCTACACACTATGTTTTCCCATACAAACTTTTTCACATCTTTCCCACTTATCTTTGCCAATGGCTTTGCTTCAATCCATTTAGTAAAATAATCAATAGCAACAAGGATGAACTTGACCCTCCCAGGAGCTTCTGGCAGAGGCCCCACAATGTCCATTCCCCATTGATAAAAAGGCCATGGTGCCATAATTGACGTCATGTTTGTCTTTGGGAGTCGTGGAGCTGGTGAGTGTATTTGACATGAATCACACTTTCGGATTTCCTGACGTGCATCTGCATGCATAGTCGGCCAATAGTATCCTTGTCTCATACCCTTGGCCACCACTGACCTAGGACCTGAGTGCATTCCGCAGGAACCCATGTGGATCTCCCGAATGACGTAGTTAGCCTGTAAAGGGCCAACACATCTTAACATAGGAAAAAGATAAGATTTTTTGAATAACACATCATCCTCCATCACATACTGGGGCAGTTTGATCCTGAGCTTCTGCCTTTCGTTCGGATCCTCGAGCCATTCATCTTTCTCTAAACACTTTATTGTTGGAGTCATCCACGTGTCACCTTCTTCTTCTACCACTGTATTGACTTCCTTGAGTTCTGTGGATCTTTCCTTCAAAACTTCCACCAAGACTTGCTTGGTTAGTTTAGAGAATGTTGTGGCCGCTAGCTTACTCAAGGCATCCGCTTTGCGATTGAGGGAACGAGGAACGTGGCTTATCCTAAACTTGTGGAACCCTTCAACATACTCTTTAGCCTTTTGAGGTGTCGAATCATGCTTTCTCCTCTTGCTTCAAATTTACCATTAACTTGGTTTGCCACCAAGTTTGAGTCAACATATACCCGTAGTTTTTGGATCCCCATCTTACTTTCCGTGCGCATCCCAGCTAATAGAGCCTCATATTCAGACTCGTTGTTTGAACTTGCGAAGTTCAGGCGTAGGGCATAGGTATAGTCAACTTCCTCTGGACTAGTGAGTACCCAACCAGCCCCAGCTCCATCCTCACCGGATGCTCCATCGGTGAAAAGTGTCCATACGTCCCCATCGTTTTCCCAGTCGTTTTCTGATGGATCTAAACACCTTGAACTTGTGTTAGATTGATACTTTGAATTATATCACTAAGTATGCGGAATCTACTTAGTAACACTTAGAAGTTTGATTGTCAGTAAGACAGTTGTATATGAACAATATATGTAAACAAACTATTAGCTCCAATATTATTAATGATAATGATACAAGTGATCTTGATATCACTAGGGTTACACCTTGAAGCTCTAGAAACGTATATTTGAACTTATAACCTAGGATCTCCTTTTACAGCAAGGACATGTTGGACATAGCAAGAAGGCTGAGAACATACGTAAGGGAAAGGAGAAGCTGAAGTAGATGATTGAGGAATGTTTCCATGGAACAAAGTTCTTGAGTATTTTCTTGACTTTGGTACTTGAGCATGTTCACAGTCTTCCTTCTCTTCTTTTTCCATTTTCATCTTCAGCTTCATCATTGTACTTGTCATAGCCTCAAGTATATTGTAATAATTGATAGAAGCTAGGAGTACTTAATTAGCCAAATGTTTAGGAATGGTCTTTTGTAATTCAGTTGGAACTTTGAATGTAAGCTGTAACTTGTTTCATTGAATGAAAAAGATCTTCTTTTGATTGAACAATTTTGTAAGGTCTTCAGCATAATTATCTTATCAGTAGAAACCATGTTTAGCATACTTGACCACATTCCCTTGGCTATTGCACTTGGTGACATTAACACACAACATTCAATCTCATCACATTTGCAGAACAGACATAAATCATACATACACCAAGCATCTTGCAAACATATTAATGGGACAATGTTAAAACTCAAAAATAAATAATAACAAAGTTATTCACAATCTTGTTTAACATTAGTAATCTTTTAATGTCCCTGCATACAAAATAAAGGAATTAGTTCCTTTTGGGGACCCAAGCCACAAATGACTTGGATCTCCCTCGTGTATCAATATAATTATATCTATCAAAGGTCATTGATACACCATTGGGATTGTTTGAGGTGATGGTTCCTTTTGGTTTCCATTCCCAACGAGCTGAGGCCCCAACAGCTTTTCCCACATTTACCCTTTTCTTGTTAACAGGCCTATCAGTGGTAACCTTTGGTCTTGCAGTGGTAACTGCTGCCTTAGCAGTGAAAACTGCTGGCTTATAAATTTTAGGTACCCACTTCTGATTATGGTTAACATTCTTTTCAAAATAGGTCTTTTTCCCTGTTTGAGTAGATTTAACAAAAGTAGTAACAGGGGACTTAGGGTAAAATCTGTTTTTATTTCTGGCAGTGGCAACTGCTGGTCTAGCAGTGGAAACTGCTGGTCTAGCAGTGGAAATATGTTTAATGCCAGAATGAAGTAAAACAGACCTGGGAATCATCTTGCTAAGTGGATTTGGGTGAGTTAAGTTATTAGCATTGTATCTATTCACCCAAGTATTCCCAAACACTTCCCTTCTTCCCAAGTGGTAGGTACAGTATTTAGCTAAATGGTCAAAGCTACCACATATATGACAGGGTTTGTTATTGAACACAAAGTCACTACCAAATTGCCTAGATTTAACATGATTCCAACTCCTCATGTTACCCCTAGGAGTTGGTGACCTACTTCTGTACATCTCTGCATATCTAGTAGTGGGCCTAGTGAAATTAGGTTGTGACCTAGGCTTCTCTTTGACTACATCAGGAATACTTTTCTTTACCTCCACTTTAACATTCTCAGGAACACTAGGTTTAGACTCAACATTTAGATTTTCATCTTTAAGAGATGAGTCACTTGCACTATCAAAAAAATCAGCCTCAACATGAACCTTTTCAATTTCAACTGGTTTAACAAATTTTGGTCCATAGGTCATGACTGGTTCCTGGAATTCTTCTAAGCCTGTGTGAGCTAAATCAATTCCAGGAGGTGCTGGAACACCTCTTAGAGGTGGTGGAACAGTTTTGTATCCAAGACCTTATTTAGCTTTGCTCACAATTTGGGCTTCCCAAATTTTATCAATACTCTTGGATTGATGATCCGGGGTTTGCTTAGTAATCATTATATTCTCACTAGCCACTTTAACCTTTTCTAGTTCTTCTCTGAGAACCTTATTAACAGCAACCTGATAATCTAAGTCTCTTCTTAATACTGCAATATCATCATTGAACTTAGATTCATTTGCCCTATAATGCTCTAATTGAGTTTCTAAAACACCTAGGCCTCTTTTATGGTTAGATAAGTTATAATTAGTATGAGTTAACTCTATGTGTTGCTCATTAAATTGTGCTTTAAGTTTCTCATACTCTTTTAAGGCCATACAGGATTTAGAACAAGCATTATCAATTAGTACCTCAGAGTCAGAAAAAGCCATTAGTGCAAGCTCTGTAGCAACCATTGCAGACTCTGAATCATCATCCTCCTCCTTAGTCATAAAGCTCCAATCAAAGCTCACTCCATCAATGGCCAATAGCCCCTTTGGCTCATCAGTAGTAGGTTCCTTCTTCTTGTCCTGCTTGTACCAAGTTGACCTGTTATCAGACTTCCTTGGCTTCCTACACTCTCTGGCAAAGTGCCCCTTCTTATGACAATTGTAGCACTCCACCTTCTTTTTGTCAAAACCTACTGTTTCATTGCCACTGATGTTGATTTTTCTTCCAGTCTTCTTCCAAAACTTCTTTGTTCTTAAGCTTAGTAATGCTACTTGCCATTTAATGTCCATCTCCTCCATATCATCTTCATCAATTTGATCCAGATCCTTATGATTGAGAATTGAACCACCCACTTGACTTGATATAAAGGCATAAAAGGTAGTATCACTAAGCCCTGCAATCTGTTTCTTTGAGCTAACAGTGGAAACACTTCCACTACCAGTGGAAACAACAATGTTAGCACAGTCATCATCACTATCACTTTCTTCATCTGAACTATCATCAAGAGATGATGATATAAGTGCTACACTTCCTGAACTAGAACTTATTTTTCCAGCTTTCTTCAGTCTTTGTTCAATAACTTTGAAGTTATTGTACAAATCATTAAGTTTCATGGTCTCCAACTCTGGCTTATCTTCCCACACAGCAACATTTGTTCCAAACTCAGAGGGTAAGCTTCTTAAGAACTTTAGATTTAGGTCTTCTCTTTCCACCTCAATTCCAAAAACAATGAGTTGAGAAACAATCTTTTGTAGCCTTGTGAAAATGCTATCAAGAGATTCATTACTTGATGAACCAAAATTTTCATAAGTTTGCTTCAGCAGAGTCTTTTGAGTCTTCTTGGTAGAATCATTACCACCAAAAACTTCACAGATCTTATCAAAGAGAGTCTTTGCAGTCTTGAACTTGCTGAATGCTACAACTTGATCTCTTGGAAGTGTCATCAGCAACAAACCTATGGCCTTCAAATCATTCTTTAGTTGAAGTCTTTCATCATTAGTAATAGGTCCAGTGTTGACCTTAATTACTTCCTTGCCACCAACCATCTCTGAAGTAGAACCTGGTTTGAAAGAGTTTCCAACCATGATGATCTCCCAAAGTGTGTAATCTTGGACCATAAAGAATTGTTGTATCATTAGCCTCCACATCTCAAAGTCATTCAACTTAAGCTTTGGAAGCTTAGCAGCAATGTTTGAGTTACTGGTTTCTGTCTCCATTGAATCTTCTGAGTGAACTTGAGTCTTCTAAATCAAAGTATCAAAGCGTGGCTCTGATACCACTTGATGGATCTAAACACCTTGAACTTGTGTTAGATTGATACTTTGAATTATATCAATAAGCATGCGGAATCTACTTAGTAACACTTAGAAGTTTGATTGTGAGTAAGACAGTTGTATATGAACAATATATGTAAACAAACTATTAGCTCCAATATTATTAATGATAATAATACGAGTGATCTTGATATCACTAGGGTTACACCTTGAAGCTCTAGAAACGTATATTTGAACTTATAACCTAGGATCTCCTTTTATAGCACAAGTAGTCCTCTTCTACAAGATAAGTATAAAGCTAATTGATGTGTGGGAATCGCAACAGGCTTTACCTCTCGAGGGATCTCGAGAAGCTTACAACCCCCACAAGGCAGTGTACCTGATCGTTGTAGTATAGTATAGTGACAAGTACCGGGGGATTGATCGTTCAGCTTAGGAATTGTGTCGCTAGGATTAGAAAGCCTAAATACTAGTTCTAAAGGTGAGGGACGATTATTTTTGTGTTTTTATATTTTTTTTGGAAAGCCTAAATACTAATTCAGCTTAGGAATAGTGTCGCTAGGATTAGAAAGCCTAAATACTAGTTCTAAAGGTGAGGGACGATTATTTTTGTGTTTTTATATTTTTTTTGGAAAGCAAGTAAAAATCTCGGGTTTTGGAAGAGTGGGCGGAATTAGTTGCTATTCAACTAACCCAAAACTAAGATGCAATCAAAATAAAATACTAAAAATGAAAATAAGCTAAATTATACTAAAATTGTGAGCAGTAATTGGAGAAAATGTGTTTACTTAGATTTCACTACTCCCTAGATATCTTTTACACGTTAATTACTTGTTATAATTGCATGGATGACGGATCGTATTCCTTAATACCATTCATGGGGTGGCATACATAACTCCCCAATTCTATGAGCTCTTATCTCCTCCTATACCATGCCCAGCACAACTATAGGGATTGTAAACAGTGACTCATGCATTAAATACAACCAATAAAGACCTAGTACGCCTCGGTTCATGTTTCTTAAGACGTTCAAGCATGTTACCATTTGGAGATCTGCCAGTTTTCTTAAGCCTAACATATAAATCATTTATCCAAGACAAGAATAAACAAGTAATCAACACATAATCAATATCTAGGTTTCATTAGATCTAAGCAAACACAAAAGAGATCTAGCCTAGCATAATGGAATTGAGACAAGAACAAGATATAGACAACCAACACATAGACATATTGATTGAATTAGAAGAACACTTATCTCAATTACAATGCAAGGTATCAAGGGTTTGGAACCCTTGAAAAACCTGTAAAAGTTGCACCAAAATCGTACTTAGGGTTTCTCCAAAACTTCTCTCTTTAATGTGTGAAAATTAGAAAACTATATATAGAAAAATAGGTTTGACGGCGTCAAGAGGAAACATGTGACGCCGTCACCTTGCCACCAAAACTCTTCTCGGACCGCCTAGATCTACTTCTGACGCCGTCAAGACTTGTATGTTTCCAGGCCGTCATGACTCTTTTACTCTTGACGCCCTTCCTACGTGACGCCGTCAAATCTTCTCTGGATCGTCATGGATTTTCATGAAATTTGCTCTTGACGCCGTCAAGGTTTTGCTCTTGACGCCGTCACCTACTGTTCCCAGCATGGAAAATTAAGACTTTGGCGTTTTCTTCACTTTTATGCTCCAAAAACGTCCAAATTGCTTCCTTTTCCAGATTTCTCTCCCAAAGTACCTAAAATCACAAAAGGAACGATTTAGGGCAATATTTGATCAAATAAAGTCGGATTCGGGCTTAAATGACCCCCTAAAAATGGATCATTTTTCGTCTCATCATATACCCTTACACTTGAGATTTGCTTGTCCTCAAGCAAATGCGCTTTTATTCTACTCAAAAGACAAGTTAGGGGTCATTTAACACTAATATAAAAGTAATTACAACAAATAATCGTTCCACTAAAGACCAATAGACAAGCACGGAGGTCATATACAAGCACCTCACAAATAGTGTTTAGATACTCACATCTCTCGGGTGTAATAAAGTATAAATTACAATATGGAAACGGAAGATATCTCTCACTACCTGTCATAGCAAAATAGATTACCATAGGCTTGGGAAAGGATCAAACCTCCACCACATGGCGTAAGCACCTAGGATAAACTATCAAAGAGGTCTTTTAAAGGGTTGTAACGTTAGGTGTAGGGATATGAAATACACGGTTTTGTTGGATAAAGGAAGTTTTTACTGGTGGCGAGTTAACAATCTTGGTTAATTACATGTACAATGTGGCGTTGCTAAGCCAAGACTAGACTCGACTTAAGCTAATAAATGAAAAATAACAAAAACATAAAATGAACATAGAATAAAAAGGGATGGTAGTCCGTATGTTTTTTTTCTCTTTTTCCTTTTTCTATTTTTTATTTATTTTTTTTTTTTGACTTTTTTTTTTTTTTTTTTTTTTTTTTTTTTTTTTTTTTTTGCATACACTCTTACCCTACCATCCAAAATAATACATCATAGGAGATGAACATTCCCCTTACACTTGAATTTTTACATACTTTACATTAAACTAATCTAATGACTCGAATTAAGAAAATCAAAACACTTGGAGCACTTTTAAGATTAACGTACATATGGGGGTAATAATATTATGTTCTTCTCCATTACTCCATAAAATAAGTACTTACCCATGAGTCCCAATCGTCCCAAAACAATATGTACAAGGATATGACTCGACTTAGCAACCATGTAATCAATTAGAAAGTTAACTTAGGGTTTAACAAATAACAATAATGCACTAAAAATGAGCGCATACACGGAAGGCTAAGGCGATTTGGTTGTACATTTAAGTGGGGTGTAACAAATTCTTCCTTTAAGTAAAATGCTTAAAGTTAGAAACGAAAAGATAGGCTCGGAGGGGTGTACTAGGGGTTTCGTGTACTAAAAATGAGTACAACGCTAAGGGTGTGGGAAAAATTAGTTGACTTAACTAGCCAAGTAATATGATTTAAATGGTCAAGTAATTATAATACGGGTTTAACACAAGGGTAATCCTAATGCCTCTTATCATGTAGTAAATCCTACTACACGAATGTAGTCTCACTGGCGGTCTCGGGATGCATCACTAACGCAAGTTCTAGAATCTAAATGCTACCGGTACACTCATAAGCACTAATAGTAAATGCTTTTTCTATCAAATCTAAAGGCGAACCTCACATATTTTGGTGGAAAATTTTTCTGAATATACGGTTATGTGCTAGTCATACAATCTCCTATCCATGAGACGCTTGCTATGGCTAAAGTTTCACTCCTAAAAGTTGTAAAAAATTTTAAATTTGGCGCTAAAATTGCACTAACAAGTATTTCTCATAGTTTTATTACACATCTACCATTAAACAAAACAAACTCAAGCGAAAGTGCATATGTAAGGTATCATCTTTTTACCCTCCCCTTACACTTAAGATGAACATTGTTCCCAATGTTCAAGTAAAAAATGTAAAAGTGAAAAAGTAAAGAGAATGAAATTAAATACTCCCCTGATTCGCTCGGTATGGATAATAGGATGGCCAGGTTAAATCTTCCTCCAAGAAAATGAACAATCAAAGCTTCCCTTCCAGAATATAAATCATCTCCTTGTCATACATAACCTGTAAAACCTGACAAAATAGACAAGACAACCTTGCGTAAAATTGGCGGCATCCTATATAAGTTTCTAAATCCTAGAAAACAAGATAAGATATAATGCTTGTGGAATGAAGTTTGCAGATCTCCTGGAGATTATAAAACTTAATAATTCACAAAAACCATAAGACTCCGTTAGAAAAACAAAACCGGTAAAATTTCCAGATTTTAACTCCTGACGCCGTCAAGAGTAAAACTCTGACGCCGTCAGAATGGACCTGCAGAAATTCTTATGTTAAGTTTCTGGAAAATTTCTGGAAAAACTTGGTCCTACTTCCTGGAAAATCCTGCAAAACTTCATTATGACTCAATACAAGCATTTGACTCTTAACAAATACGAATATACATGCTCATTTAATATTGTGGAGAATCATGATCGGTTTGTTTCTTAAAAACATATTTGGGGTTTCCCCATACACTTATCTTTTGCAAAAATACTTCTAGGTGAAGTTAAGACTAGGCCAAAACAACAAAGTAAAGTATTTCCACTTATTTAGTTTAGAAACATGATCTACCAACAATAAAAATACAACATGCATACGGAAGCAAATAACAATCAAACAAATAAAATCACACAAAACATGGGTTGCCTCCCAAGAAGCGCTTTTCTTTATTTACGAGTCTTGTAGCTAGACTCAAGGTCATGGGTTACTACGTGATTCGGGTGAGTTCCTCGTTGAGGACATCTTTGGGATCAAACTTAGGTTTCAACTTTCTATCGGTTTCCTTAGTATGGTATGACCTTTCAAACTTTTCTCCATCCGGATCATACAAGGTCATTCTAATATGCCATGACCCATCACCTTCTTTAGGTGGCTTGTCCCACCTCCATTTACACTTATCTCCCTCTCTTTTCCATTTATTCCTTTCTATGTTAATGGGCATTACGCTTAATAACTCAATCATCTTCCTAAAGACTAAGGGGTCCTCAAAGGGGTCTAGCTCTTCATCTCTTGCTATGAGTTGTTCTACCGAATGTGTCTTCTCAACAAAGTCTTTTTCTAGATAGAATGGGCATTGAGGTCCTATAAAGTTCCTTTCTATCCAAGGTCCATATCTAGACGGTCTCCTATTCATCTCTACCCAATGCGGTGTTGGTTCATCATCACAATCATAACTATGCTTCTTAACATCATACACCAACCAAGTATCGCCTTCACCTACCGTTATCTTGGATTCCTTGCAATCTATCATGGCACTAGCAGTTGGTAAAAATCCTCTTCCTACCAATAATGGGCATGTAGTGTCACTAACCATGTCTAGGACGTGAAAATCCGCTAATATAGTTAACTTTCCTACGTGAACAACTACATCCTTAATCATTCCAACCGGGTGTGCAATACTCCCATCCGCTAGCCCTATCAATACCTCCGTTTCCTCTAACTTTCCTAGCTTAAGAGCGGTGAATAAGGATAAGGGAATCAAGTTGAGGCTTGACCCTAAATCGGCTAGTGTGTCGAAAGCTTCGGATCTTCCTATCTTACAAGGCAAAACAAATACACCCGGGTCATCAAGCTTTTTAGGCAACTTGTTTTGAACGAAGGCGGTCCCATTTTTACCTAGCTTACACTTCTCATATTTTTCTAGGAGGGCACTATAGTAGGGAGCACGCGCTAAGACATCAATGACGGGGCGTTCAAGGTGAAGTTCTTTGAATTCATCGTCAAGGTCTTGCGTAAGAGGTGTTTCAACAATGCTTTTGACCGGCTCTATAGTGGGTGTTTTATTTGATTGGTCCTTTTAGGGAACTTGGTTTTGTTTGAAACACGTGCTCGTTGATTTAACCGAGTAGTATTGTGGACACGAAGTGGGTGACGAAACTGAGGATATGGAATTAACGGTTAGTTTCGGATTCTTGACCGTGTCACTCGGGAGTGCTCCCATTTCTCGGTCATTGAGAACTTTCAACAATGCATCAATTCTAGTGGTCATCTCGCTTTGTTTTTGTTTGAAATCGGTTTCAAACTTAGATATGCGAGCTTCTTGAGATGCCATGAACTTTGACATCAATCCTTCAAGATTGTTGGTACTACCATAGTTGTTAGAAGGATTGTTGTTGAAGGTACGGTTGGATGGTGGACCGTTTGGTTGGTAACGATTAGGCGGATTGGAAGAATTGGGTTGATTTTGTTTCCACCTAAGGTTTGGGTGATTTTTCCAAGAGGGGTTGTATGAATCACCGTAAGTGTTTGGCTCGGGCTTGAAAGTGTACCACTTATCTCCCGCTTCGTCGGTACGCGTGGATGCGTAGTCCGCAAAAGCTGTTCCGGGGAGTTCCACACAATCACGAGTGTCATGGGGACCACTACATAATTCGCATGAAGAAGTGATTTTGTTCACTTGGCTTGAAGGCTTCGGAGCTTCGTAAGATTTCATGAGAAACTTGACTTGGTCCTCAAGTTCCATGATCCTACGGTCGGGAGTGCTAGAATTGTTCAAAAGCAAAGATATTGCCTTGACCGTTTTGTTCAAATCACGGGGATCATTCCAACTTTCGTTGTCATAGAGAGCAAGATCTTCTATGAGTTCCCATGATTGTTCCGCACTAAGATCACGTAGCTTACCACCGGCCGATTGGTCAATGGCTCGCCTCGTGGAGATGTCGATATGGTCATAAAAAATTTGGACTTGGAGCCAAAGATCTATGCCATGATGAGGGACTTTTTGGAGTAAGTCCTTGAAACGAGTCCATGCTTCATAAAGAGATTCATTTTGACGTTGTTGGAACATCAAGATGTCATTTCTAAGCTTAGTAGTTCTCCCCGGTGGGAAAAATTGAGCAAGGAAACGAGTGGTGAGATCATCCCATGTGGTGATGGATCCCGCGGGTAAACGCTCAAGCCATTGACTAGCTTGATCCCGTAGAGAGAATTGGAATAGGCGTAAACGGGTAGTCTCTCTAGTTTCAACATCTAGGTCTATGGAGTCTACGATTTTGAGAAAGTCCTTAAGTTGTTGGTTTGGATCTTCGGAACGAAGTCCATGGAATGCACATCCGCTTTGCACCAACCGGATGGTGTCGAATCGCAAGGGGGTCACATTGGCTCCGGTGAGCTCAATGGTGTTTCGGTAGCCTTGGTGGCTAGGTCGGGAATACTCTCCTAAGGTTCGGGGCCTAAGGGGTTCTAATGGTGGGTTTTGTTGTGGTGGGATGACGGGTTCAAAGATGTTACCACCTTCCATGATGTCGGATGGTAAAGAGTTACGAACAAAGGCACGAAGAAATAAGATAGACTAAAGAAAACCTAAAAATAAAAATAAAATCTTACTAGAAAGGAATCTTGCAAGTAGACCTAATAAAAAGAAATCCTAACCTAGACAATAACTATTCCCCGGGCTGCGGCGCCAAAAAATTGATGCGTGGGAATCGCAACAGGCTTTACCTCTCGAGGGATCTCGAGAAGCTTACAACCCCCACCAGGCAGTGTACCTGATCATTGTAGTATAGTATAGTGACAAGTACCGGGGGATTGATCGTTCAGCTTAGGAATAGTGTCGTTAGGATTAGAAAGCCTAAATACTAGTTCTAAAGGTGAGGGACGATTATTTTTGTGTTTTTATATTTTTTTTGGAAAGCAAGTAAAAATCTCGGGTTTTGGAAGAGTGGGCGGAATTAGTTGCTATTCAACTAACCCAAAACTAAGATGCAATCAAAATAAAATACTAAAAATGAAAATAAGCTAAATTATACTAAAGTTGTGAGCAGTAATTGGAGAAAATGTGTTTACTTAGATTTCACTACTCCCTAGATATCTTTTACACGTTAATTACTTGTTATAATTGCATGGATGACGGATCGTATTCCTTAATACCATTCATGGGGTGGCATACATAACTCCCCAATTCTATGAGCTCTTATCTCCTCCTACACCATGCCCAGCACAACTATAGGGATTGTAAACAGTGGCTCATGCATTAAATACAACCAATAAAGACCTAGTACGCCTCGGTTCATGTTTCTTAAGACGTTCAAGCATGTTACCATTTGGAGATCTGCCAGTTTTCTTAAGCCTAACATATAAATCATTTATCCAAGACAAGAATAAACAAGTAATCAACACATAATCAATATCTAGGTTTCATTAGATCTAAGCAAACACAAAAGAGATCTAGCCTAGCATAATGGAATTGAGACAAGAACAAGATATAGACAACCAACACATAGACATATTGATTGAATTAGAAGAACACTTATCTCAATTACAATGCAAGGTATCAAGGGTTTGGAACCCTTGAAAAACCTGTAAAAGTTGCACCAAAATCGTACTTAGGGTTTCTCCAAAACTTCTCTCTTTAATGTGTGAAAATTAGAAAACTATATATAGAAAAATAGGTTTGACGGCGTCAAGAGGAAACATGTGACGCCGTCACCTTGCCGCCAAAACTCTTCTCGGACCGCCTAGATCTACTTCTGACGCCGTCAAGACTTGTATGTTTCCAGGCCGTCATGACTCTTTTACTCTTGACGCCCTTCCTACGTGACGCCGTCAAATCTTCTCTGGATCGTCATGGATTTTCATGAAATTTGCTCTTGACGCCGTCAAGGTTTTGCTCTTGACGCCGTCACCTACTGTTCCCAGCATGGAAAATTAAGACTTTGGCGTTTTCTTCACTTTTATGCTCCAAAAACGTCCGAATTGCTTCCTTTTCCAGATTTCTCTCCCAAAGTACCTAAAATCACAAAAGGAACGATTTAGGGCAATATTTGATCAAATAAAGTCGGATTCGGGCTTAAATGACCCCCTAAAAACGGATCATTTTTCGCCTCATCACTAATAGAATAAGATATACACAAGATCTATTCTATATTTATCTAGACGCGTTTCCTAACATTTATCTAATAAGCAGTGGTAATATATTATTCTTGCAGTGGTAATGAGTTTCCACTGCAAGTACAATCTTCTGCAGTTGTAACATCTTCATTATCCATGGTAACTGTTAGTATAATTCCCAACATTTTCTTCCTGGTCTATCTCCATGTCTATGTCCGGGACTGCCGTGACAAAAAATGGTCCCTCTTGTACTCCCGGATTGCCTTGTTGAACTGGCCCCGCCGGCATTTCTGCAAGAAAATCCGCTAAGACTTGACCTTTGATGGAGTTTCTTGGTTTATATTCAATGTCAAATACCCCAAGCTCTATGGCCCATACCGCAAGCATTCCTAACGTTTCTGCCCTACTCAGAATTTGCCTGATAGGTTGATCAGTGATGACTCTTATGGGGTGTGCTTGAAAGTACCTTTTGAGCCTTTGAGATGTGTGTAGTAGAGACAAGGCTAGCTTTTCCATCAGAGAATAATTGATTTCTGCTTCATGTAATGTTCGACTAACGTGATGAATTGGGACTTGCTTGCCCCTTGTTCGGCCACCAATACTGCGCTTACTGCTAACTCGGTTGCTGAAAGATAGACGAACAGCTCTTCCCCTGGTTTTGGGGTTGTTAGGAGAGGCAAATCGGCTATGTGTTTCTTCATTTCCAAGAAGGCGTACTCCGCTTCCTCTGTCCATTTGAAGTTGTCCTTCGTGCACCCCTTCAATGTCTCAAAGAAAGGGAGAGAACGTTCAGCACTCTTTGATAAGAACATGTTCAACGCTGCTAGCTTCCCACTAAATGTTTGCATTTGCTTTAAACTCTTAGGCGATTTCATGTCCATGATTGCTTTGGTTTTCCCGGGATTTTCCCTAATCCCTTCAGAAGTGACTATATATCCAAGGAACTTCCCCTCTTCCATGCCAAACGAGCACTTCTTAGGGTTGAGCTTCATATTAATTTTCCTAAGTGTTTTGAATGTTTCCTCGACGTCGTCCAACAACCCTTTCACATCATGACTCTTTATAACCATGTCATCAACATATGCTTCTAAGTTCCTTCCAATTTGATCTTTAAATACCTTGTCTACCAACCTTTGGTACGTAGCCCCAGCGTTCTTGAGCCCACACGGCATCTTGGTATAGCAATACGTCCCTTGGTCAGTGTAAAACGCTATTTTTTTTTTCATCCTCCTTGGCCATTTGTATCTGATGATACCCTTTATATGCATCGAGGAAGCATTTGAACTTGAATCCCATTACCGACTCGATCTTCCAATCGATTTCTGGGAGGGGGTAATGATCTTTGGGGCATGCTTTGTTCATGTCTTTGAAGTCAATGCACATCCTCCAGTTCCCATCATCCTTCTTTACTAACACAGGATTCGAGATCCACGTTGGGTATCTGACTTGACGAGCGATTCTAGCCTTTACCCATTCTTGAACTTCTTTTTTCACAGCTTTCCCTCTCACTGGAGCTAAAGCCCTCAGTAACTTCTTCAACTCATATTTACATTCCGGTGAAAGTCCAGCATTGATTGTAACAAGTTGCTCTGGGTACTTGTGATTCAAATTAACTTCCTCAGTTTTTTGTTCTATAATGTTACAACCCGCCAAGACTCCCTCATTCGTCTTAGATGTCACGTCCGGCATGTACATCTTTTCAGCTCGCTGGCATTCCACAATCATAGATGGTCGAGTGATGATAGTTGCTACTCCTTCAGGAGTTGGGAATTTGAACATAGCGTGAATGGTTGAGGGAACAGCCTTCAAGATGCAAATCCCTGGCCTGCCTAGCAAGACGTTGTATGGTGAAGCTGCACGTACGATTGCAAATTCCATGGTCGTCCTTCTCGACCTTGTTCCTTCCCCAACAATTACTTCTAAGTCAATCACTCCGAGCGGCTGGGAGATTTCTCCTAAAAATCCTACTAGTGGGGTGTTGGATGGTCTTAACTGATTTTGTGTCCAGAAGTCTAGGCATCTAAAGCAATGCTCATACATTATCTCCGAACCAGCACCATTATCCACGTAAATTCTTTGTACCAAATACCCTGCTATCTCAGCTTGAATGATGATTGGTGACTCTTTTGCATTTGCTCGAGAGACAGGCGGGAAAGTGATGTCCACGTTCATCCAGCTTTCTTCGACCTGCTCTGGCCTTCTCTTCCTCCCATAGCCTGATGATCGTATCATGTTGATGACTTTCCCTATCCCCTTCTGGTTTCCTTTGGCTTTATTTTTAACCTCGCGGATTAAGTGATTCAATTTTCCTGACTCAAGGGCGGTTTCAAGTTGCTTCTTCAGCTGGTAGCAATCGTCAGTGTAATGTCCTTTCTCACCATGGTATTCACAGAACCGATCTAGATTCTCCTTCCGAGGAGTACCCATCAAGGGAGGTGGACGATGCAGGTTTAGTTGATGTTCACTGGTTAGGATCTCCGCTGGGGTTTTGGAAAGAGAGTTGATCGCCACCCGTTGAGCAGGTCGATGTTGTTGGTATGGAGAACGAGCTTCGCTTGGATAGGAGGACGAGTGTCCCTTGAGTGAGAAGAATATCCCCCTCCGTAGTGGTTATGGGGCTTATTTGGTTTCCTCTTGTCGCCATACGACATATCGTTCTTATAGACGTTATTCCCCTTCTTTTGGGAATCTATCGCCTCACCTCGAGGTGCTTCTGTAGTGTCGTAGGCTTCTTCCGACCTGAGGAAGTCATCCACTCTCTCCATCATTTCATCTACAGTCCTTCGGATCTTGTCAGCAAACTTTTTTGAGAGTTCGGGACACTTATGTCCATACATGAATGCTCCTATCTGCATGATCTCAGGAACATAGAGAATACGTCCACTTTCCTCAATGAATCGTTCTTTGAAGGCCGAGAGTGTAACACCCCAACCCGATAAGGGTAGAAGTATTACATTACAGTGACATATCAGAACAAACACAAGCGTATGATTCATACATACAACGAAATTCAGGGTTACAAATGAAAATCTGAAACTACAAGGTTGCAAAAATAAATACTAAGTCTAATAAAGTGAAACTTCTTCTAATCGTCTCTAGTCCAGCGTAACTATCAAAGCATAGTCTTCTAAGTCCAATCACACTCTCTTCCCATAACCCAGCTTCCTACTAAACCAGCCGCAGGAAAAGGAAATGCGGCTGAGCTTAAAAAGCCCAGTGAACAGATACATATACAAAGCAATGATAATGAAACAGAACTGAAATATAGTGCATTGGGGAAATAGAATAAGGAATAGATAAAAGAGTAATAGAATAGAAAGAAGAAAAGATAGTCATCTACCATGAGCCCAGAAACATATCATATCATATAAGCCGTCAATACCATAATTCTTCATAATCATATAGAGGGGAGTCCTCTCAGATAATCAGATAATATGAGGGGTGTCCTCATTCTTCAAATGGGTGGAGTAGCGAACTCCCAGAAATTGTGAAAGGCATGTATAGCACACAGTACCAGTCACCAGACATATATCATAATCATAATCATAGTTAAATCCACTAAACAGAACAGATCTAGGATGCATCCATACGCCCCCGCAGAAAATCATAGTGGCCATAACAAATCATATCATAAAGCGCGCATATCATATATCAGAAAGGGGACGGTGTAGCCAAATCACTAGGGCCACACACTAGTCATGCCAGTGGTGCATCACAGACATGCCTATGGTACCTCCATAGGTAGGGAAACAGAAATGGCTCGGGTATCAAACTAAGAGTCAGGTCTCATATCATACAAAAGGTCATATAGCAAAGGTGTATCTCAGAATCATATCAAAGGTTCATAATAGCAGTTCATAACAAAGGGTTCGTATCAGAAATAGTATTCAAGGTCCAATCAGAGTTTATCAGGTCAAGGTTCATATTCAAAAATCAATTCATGGTTCAGTTCAAAAGTCCGTTTCAAAAGTTTCTATTAAAAGTCCAATTTAAATAATCTTTTAAAACAGTTTTCATAAAAATAGTCTTTCAAAATATAGTGTTCATGAAAGTTAAATAACCTTTCTTTTAAAAAGAAATTTAGCATCATTTATAAACATCTTTTCAAATCGGTTCTTCTCAAAACATTTCCATGGTATCATTAAGAAGGTTTTCATAGCATAGGTTCATAACGGAGGTTATATCAAGTGGGATCAACAGAGAAGGTTCAAGTAAAGGGGATCATAGCAATGGCATCAATTCGGGAACTAACGGATCAAAATATGAAAGAGATCATGAGAAACCTTTTGAGAAAGGTCAGAATATCTGTACCTCAATCGTCATCGAAATCATAACATACGTAAGCATATGGAAACACTCCTTCTTCAACGAATCTACACGAATTAATGATTGGCTTATTATTAATAACTTATTCAATTCAGATTTCTCATTTTAGTCGGCTTTCCAGTTTTAGTAACTTTCCATTTAAAGTGACTTTCCACTTTTAGCAGGTTTCCATAAATAGTAAGTTTCCACTTTTAGAAAGTTTCTATAATTAGAAAGTTGAGTCATTATTAATGGAATCAAAGTATCTTTTAACATATTTACACATTTGGTCCTTAGGGTTTCACAACTTTACACTTTATACCCTTACCTTCCAAAATTACACTTTAAACCTTTTAGTCTTCATAGTTACACATTAAACCCTTAACTTATCCATTTTACACCATGATCACTTATTTTATCATATAATACGAATGGATACTCAAGTATTCATAATTTACACATTAAGTCCCTCAAGTTATCAAAGTTACGTATTTAACCTTTTAATTTACAATTTCAACTTTTAATTATCTATAATTACATATTAAGCTATTAAATTACCAAATTAGCACAAAACCCCCTGAATATATTTTATTACTCAAATCAGTCCCAAGTTTCCAGAAATTACACTTTTAGTCCCTCTACTTTAATTAATTACAATCGCACCAATTAAATACAATTAACTCATTTCTTGTAATATTTACACTTAGAACCCTCAAGTTATATTTTTCCCATATTCCTACTGATATATATGATCTTACAAAAATATCCCAGATGTTCCAAAGTTGGCAAAACACACCCTTGTACTTTATTTTCCAATCGGATTTATTTTAAAGTTACCAAAACCAAACCCTAATTTCATAAAATCATTATGCCATCATTATACAATCATTACTCAATCATTATTATGCATTAATTACCAGATCCTAACATAAAAACCCTAACCCTAATTCGATTTAGGGTTTCTTTTATTTTCTTCATTGTTTTCTTAATTAGCCGATTTATAAAATAAATCACAGCACGAGATTTAAGCTTCTATAATTCAAACCCATATTTTTATGAGATCATAATTAATATATGAAGTTCATAAAAATTATCATTCATATCCAGAAAATTCATATACAATGATATAGAGTTTTGTTGCGTTTTTAGGGTTTAATTCACCAAAACGTTATAGAGCATGCATGGATCGATTAGAACATTTTATTTGGTGTTCATAAGGTATAAGGGACCTGATAAAAATACCAAATCAAGGATGGAACATGTAGAGAGGGCTGTACGAATTATAGCACACGCGTAGAGCTAAAACGATCCAAAAATCACCACGACTTCACCAATGATCTTCCAACCTTGAAACCAATTTTCGTCGGTCTTATATGATGTAAGGAACATCAGAAAAATAAGAAATCATTTTTATAGAGGTCGTATGAAACATAACGAATTTACCTTTGTTCTAGGGCTCGACACAAAGAAAACAATGCTACGATCGTGTAAGGCTTCAACAATTCGAATGGGATTTTTCTTGGCTTCTTAGGATGATGATAACTCACAGAAAAATGCTTAGGAGTGCTGTGTGAGTCGAATGGAGGCTGTGGAAATTTTTGTGTGTGTAAATATTGGATCGGTATTAGGGTTTTGAAATAGAAAGGGTAGGGATTTTTTTTTTTTTAATATGAAGAAAACGTGTGGGGAGGGGAAAAAGACCAGGAATTTCGTGATTTATGGTTGGGAGAATATTCATGAAGATTATCTTCCATTTTTAGATAATGTATATCTCTTTGATTTCCAATAAATCAAAATAAATTCACTTATCATTTAATCGGCCAATCTAAGGGCATTTTGGTAATTTTACCACACATATAAATGTTAAATAAGATTGTTAAAATTATTTGGGATCATAACTTGTGCATTGTTTGAAGTTTGGGAATTATTTGGATACTTTATAAGCCTTAAATAAATTTTTAAACTTGTAGGGGTAATTTGGTCTTTTCACATGCTTTAGGATTTTAGGTGTTACAACTTCTTCCCCTCTAAAAAAAATTTTCGTCCTCGAAAATTGAAGTCGCAAACGAAGTCGTAGCAAATCGAAAAAAAATCGTCACAACATTCTCACGCCCGGGGAGGTTCTTCAGACCAAGTAGTTTCTCATGACTCGTAATTATTGTCAGAATAGTTTCAGATTTCTCAGAAAGGAATATCATACTGAATTTGAATCAAAAGGATAATGTACCAAACATAACGAATGATAATCGAATTCTCTAGGAAGAGGTATAAAATACATAGGATTTTCATCGAATTGATTAGGCGAATCAGATGGGAATACATTGATTTGTAGCAAACATGGGGTGATATAAGGTTTAACTCTTCAGCTTCTCAGATAGTCTCGGCTTTTAGATAACCTTCCAAAGGTATTCTCATAAACGAACAGATCTCGTTTCCTCAAAGTCCACAATCACATATTTTACTCATGGCAGATCATAATGAGCAACTTCAACGAATGCGAAACGTATACGGGCAGAAAGCATATGGTTAGATATCATCAACGGCAGAAATTTCATAATGAAACCTAAGATTCTTATCAGAAGTTGCAAGATCAGCAAAACACGTGTCGAGAGTCCAAACGTATCGAATCGTATATCATGGTCAGCAGATCAAACGTATAGGTAGAATGAACCTAAAGTCTCACTATATCGCGGATAGTCGCCAACGGAAAGAAATCCAAGGCTTCTATAATGCACTCCTCAAGATATCTTATGCCCACAACAAGTGCACTTTATATGACGTTAGTATTATCACGTTGATCAGGCGTCATAATACTAGCCTCACATAACATGCCCTCATGGTGGTCATCCTCTATCTCAAGTCGTGAGTCAAAACCACTTATCTTAATCCACCTAGTACTTCTACAGCCTCAAAGGTCACCAGAATCAAACAACATAACTAAGAGAACGAAATTACTCGAAGAGTAACAGAAATCCGGGAATGTCATTCAAAATTAAGGTACGTCATCAATAGCGTCAATCCTTTACAGCATCATCTCGTTTAAACACAATGTCCGCTTCAGAATCCGTCCACTCAAATACGGATTTCAAAATTTCTTACAAGTTGGGGTAGTCTGTTTACTCTTGTCCATCTTACCTCATGATTAAAATAATTTAAAACTCGAGTCGGGTTCCTCCGGTCTTCAGCAGCTCCTCTTGGTAGTGTGGCATCGTAGCGGCAGTCTCTAACGCGATCACGGTGCATCCCTCCATCCGCAGGTCTGCTTCTGCTCTCAATTCATCTTAGTACAACTAGAATGAATAGAGAAACAAGACTGCGTGTCTTCGACAGGTCTTCTAACATAGCTCCAGGTTTTAGGGTACATGATGTTGTTGTCTACTCCAGGTTGTGTGTTGAATGGTTCGTCTTCTTTGGTCTGGTTGTTTTGGTGCCCAAACTGAAATCTTCACGTGTTGCGTGATGCATGATTGAGCACTATCCTAGTTCCTCACTTCTTCTTGTATGCTTCTTCCATGGTAATGCTTGTCGCAACCATCTTCTACTACTCTTCCACCAGGTTTCTAACTCCGATAACGGTCTTCAATCTCACCAATAATTTCTATGTTCTTCTTTTGTTTTAGAACACAACACAGTGTCATACTATGACAATTTGTCCAAAACACGCGAAAACATGATTATTCTAGCCAACACCATTGGCATCATTCAAACTCATAAATGTGATAACGAGTGCAAAGGCAGCTTCAGAAGTCATCTCAGGGAATTTTCACATCGCCTTCTTTCTTCTTCAAGAACTGATATACTTCACAAAGGTTACTCTCGGTTAGTTAACCCCCTTCTTAGAAGTTCTTGTGGTTGCTTCTTCAGTCCTTCAAATCTAAAATGATGCAATCAAATGCGGGGTTCAAAGGAAAAACAAATTAATCATTGATACGCGGAAACAGATAATGATTACTAATAGTGGTACGTTTAAATTCACAATAGTCGATACGTCATCGCATACTTCTCTCGTTCTTCTTCATAAACAAACAAGAGTATCCAAAGAGAATCACAAAGGGTTAACAAAAATCATATTCCATCAGCTCCTTCAATCTCTCAACTTCTATGGCACCATGGTTTCTTCAACCGGGATCAGTTCACTGCCCACTCTACTTCTTAAGCAGGAAGGATTACCAAAAGGTTCATCAGAGCATACCGGAAGATCTTCGTACAACAAAATATTTCCCAATAGCCGAACTTTCTAAGGGTTGATAATAATGGTTTTCAGGGAAACTTGATAATCACATGAGTTCGGAGTTGGTGTTTCCATAGTGATAGGAATTTTAGCAGATGTAGAGAGTCATCATAATTGAATAGGGTGAAGCAGATTTTTAAGGTCAATTTCAGATATGGTAGTCTATGGTATCTTCACGAATAGCCATTCAGTCCAAAAGACCGTACAATCAGACATCTCAAAGTCAAATGATTCATAAAGTGAATACAGTCGTCAAATCATACAGATAGTTCATATATCAGAGTCAAGTACATGGTTCAACAAAAATGTTGGGATGGATAAACGAACAGTTCAATGTGTGGGAATTTCGTTTAGCTTCTTAGCATAAGTAGCAGGTAGGATGTGTATCATTGGTAATACGGATATTGTATAATCGTCAATTGTGAGAGGTACAGAATCTCAGTTATCAGCATCATCATACTTAGTTAACAAATCCATATAGAGATAGTATTTACATCATACCCTTCCAAAGGAAACGGTTGGCATAACAAGGTTCATCATTCAAAGAGAGGAAACAAAACTTCTCATATTCGTGGTTCATAATTACCAAAATTCTCATAGGAGTAATAATGGATCATACAGAGTTAAGTAGTATCGGATGATACATTCATACCCAGCATGAGTAATGAATTTACAGAATGTGTCGAACACATTGTGGTTGAATGACCTACGATGTGGTCGAAAAGGTGTCAAACAGCTTATCAAACAAATCGGAGGCGGAGATCAAAATCAGAAGGTGAAACTTAAATGTGTAAGGTATCCAGGTAGCCTTCCGAGGTATTCCAAACTTACTTGGTTACTAAGCTTAAGTTGCAAAACTTCTAACTTCTGAAACAAAGGTCCTTATAAGGCTTATCTAAGAGCAAAGGCACGATCAGAGTGATACGGAAACAAATGATACTTACATAAATGTCTTAGTCTACCCATTCCTCACTGGTAATAACTTAGGTTCCTATGGGGAATCCTAATGTAAAGTTTCAAAGGTTGTCTTATGAGCGCCTACAGTGGAAACTTAGGGGTCCAAACTTCACAGGTCAAGGGTAAATGTATTACGAATCGCAGCCTGGTCTCTGATACCATAATTGTAACACCCCAACCCGATAAGGGTAGAAGTATTACATTACAGTGACATATCAGAACAAACACAAGCGTATGATTCATACATACAACGAAATTCAGGGTTACAAATGAAAATCTGAAATTACAAGGTTGCAAAAATAAATACTATGTCTAATAAAGTGAAACTTCTTCTAATCGTCTCTAGTCCAGCGTAACTATCAAAGCATAGTCTTCTAAGTCCAATCACACTCTCTTCCCATAACCCAGCTTCCTACTAAACGTGCCGCAGGAAAAGGAAATGCGGCTGAGCTTAAAAAGCCCAGTGAACAGATACATATACAAAGCAATGATAATGAAACAGAACTGAAATATAGTGCATTGGGGAAATAGAATAAGGAATAGATAAAAGAGTAATAGAATAGAAAGAAGAAAAGATAGTCATCTACCACGAGCCCAGAAACATATCATATCATATAAGCCGTCAATACCATAATTCTTCATAATCATATAGAGGGGAGTCCTCTCAGATAATCAGATAATATGAGGGGTGTCCTCATTCTTCAAATGGGTGGAGTAGCGAACTCCCAGAAATTGTGAAAGGCATGTATAGCACACAGTACCAGTCACCAGACATATATCATAATCATAATCATAGTTAAATCCACTAAACAGAACAGATCTAGGATGCATCCATACGCCCCCGCAGAAAATCATAGTGGCCATAACAAATCATATCATAAAGCGCGCATATCATATATCAGAAAGGGGACGGTGTAGCCAAATCACTAGGGCCACACACTAGTCATGCCAGTGGTGCATCACAGACACGCCTATGGTACCTCCATAGGTAGGGAAACAGAAATGGCTCGGGTATCAAACTAAGAGTCAGGTCTCATATCATACAAAAGGTCATATAGCAAAGGTGTATCTCAGAATCATATCAAAGGTTCATAATAGCAGTTCATAACAAAGGGTTCGTATCAGAAATAGTATTCAAGGTCCAATCAGAGTTTATCAGGTCAAGGTTCATATTCAAAAATCAATTCATGGTTCAGTTCAAAAGTCCGTTTCAAAAGTTTCTATTAAAAGTCCAATTTAAATAATCTTTTAAAACAGTTTTCATAAAAATAGTCTTTCAAAATATAGTGTTCATGAAAGTTAAATAACCTTTCTTTTAAAAAGAAATTTAGCATCATTTATAAACATCTTTTCAAATCGGTTCTTCTCAAAACATTTCCATGGTATCATTAAGAAGGTTTTCATAGCATAGGTTCATAACGGAGGTTATATCAAGTGGGATCAACAGAGAAGGTTCAAGTAAAGGGGATCATAGCAATGGCATCAATTCGGGAACTAACGGATCAGAATATGAAAGAGATCATGAGAAACCTTTTGAGAAAGGTCAGAATATCTGTACCTCAATCGTCATCGAAATCATAACATACGTAAGCATATGGAAACACTCCTTCTTCAACGAATCTACACGAATTAATGATTGGCTTATTATTAATAACTTATTCAATTCAGATTTCTCATTTTAGTCGGCTTTCCAGTTTTAGTAACTTTCCATTTAAAGTGACTTTCCACTTTTAGCAGGTTTCCATAAATAATAAGTTTCCACTTTTAGAAAGTTTCTATAATTAGAAAGTTGAGTCATTATTAATGGAATCAAAGTATCTTTTAACATATTTACACATTTGGTCCTTAGGGTTTCACAACTTTACACTTTATACCCTTACCTTCCAAAATTACACTTTAAACCTTTTAGTCTTCATAGTTACACATTAAACCCTTAACTTATCCATTTTACACCATGATCACTTATTTTATCATATAATACGAATGGATACTCAAGTATTCATAATTTACACATTAAGTCCCTCAAGTTATCAAAGTTACATATTTAACCTTTTAATTTACAATTTCAACTTTTAATTATCTATAATTACATATTAAGCCATTAAATTACCAAATTAGCACAAAACCCCCTGAATATATTTTATTACTCAAATCAGTCCCAAGTTTCCATAAATTACACTTTTAGTCCCTCTACTTTAATTAATTACAATCGCACCAATTAAATACAATTAACTCATTTCTTGTAATATTTACACTTAGAACCCTCAAGTTATATTTTTCCCATATTCCTACTCATATATATGATCTTACAAAAATATCCCAGATGTTTCAAAGTTGGTAAAACATACCCTTGTACTTTATTTTCCAATCGGATTTATTTTAAAGTTACCAAAACCAAACCCTAATTTCATAAAATCATTATGCCATCATTATAAAATCATTACTCAATCATTATTATGCATTAATTACCAGATCCAAACATAAAAACCCTAACCCTAATTCGATTTAGGGTTTCTTTTATTTTCTTCATTGTTTTCTTAATTAGCCGATTTATAAAATAAATCACAACACGAGATTTAAGCTTCTATAATTCAAACCCATATTTTTATGAGATCATAATTAATATATGAAGTTCATAAAAATTATCATTCATATCCAGAAAATTCATATACAATGATATAGAGTTTTGTTGCGTTTTTAGGGTTTAATTCACCAAAACGTTATAGAGCATGCATGGATCGATTAGAACATTTTATTTGGTGTTCATAAGGTATAAGGGACCTGATAAAAATACCAAATCAAGGATGGAACATGTAGAGAGGGCTGTACGAATTATAGCACACGCGTAGAGCCAAAACGATCCAAAAATCACCACGACTTCACCAATGATCTTCCAACCTTGAAACCAATTTTCGTGGGTCTTATATGATGTAAGGAACATCAGAAAAATAAGAAATCATTTTTATAGAGGTCGTATGAAACATAAAGAATTTACCTTTGTTCTAGGGCTCGACACAAAGAAAACAATGCTACGATCGTGTAAGGCTTCAACAATTCGAATGGGATTTTTCTTGGCTTCTTAGGATGATGATAACTCACAGAAAAATGCTTAGGAGTGCTGTGTGAGTCGAATGGAGGCTGTGGAAATTTTTGTGTGTGTAAATATTGGATCGGTATTAGGGTTTTGAAATAGAAAAGGTAGGGATTTTTTTTTTAATATGAAGAAAACGTGTGGGGAGGGGAAAAAGACCAGGAATTTCGTGATTTATGGTTGGGATAATATTCATGAAGATTATCTTCCATTTTTAGATAATGTATATCTCTTTGATTTCCAATAAATCAAAATAAATTCACTTATCATTTAATCGGCCAATCTAAGGGCATTTTGGTAATTTTACCACACATATAAATGTTAAATAAGATTGTTAAAATTATTTGGGATCACAACTTGTGCATTGTTTGAAGTTTGGGAATTATTTGGATACTTTATAAGCCTTAAATAAATTTTTAAACTTGTAGGGGTAATTTGGTCTTTTCACATGCTTTAGGATTTTAGGTGTTACAGAGAGAGTCTCATTCGCCTTCCTTTGGATCTTATGAATTTCCGTAGGGTCCTTGAAGCATTTCTTCCTTTGTGAGAAGTGGATGAGGAACCTCCTCTTCAGTTCGAACCATTCGTCAATGCATCCATTAGGGAGCTTGTCAAACCATCCTCTCGCCCTATCCTCCAACGTTTGTTGAAACATACGACATCACACCGGCATGGGCCATTCATTGTTAACAGCAGCTCCTGAGAAAAGGCTAAGGTGATCCTCTGGGTCCTTCGACCCATCATACATTCGGATATGTGGAGGCATCTTGCACTTGGGAGCCGAGAACATGAGGATTCGTGAGGAGAAGGGGGACTTAAGTTGTGCTTCTTTGAAAGTTTTGCTGAAATCTTCTTCCTTTGTCCGGTAAGTAGGAGCCACGTCCTTGTACTTGTCATCCACATATTCACTTCCTGTGAAAGGACGAGACATGTCATCTTCTTCAAAATCAAGTTGGATGGGACGTACGCCACTCGTTCCTTCTTGGGATTGCTTGATCAAAGCTTGTAAGGCCTTGATGCTGTCAGTGATGAAAGCCTGTTGATCGACACCGGATGTGTTTGTTCCTCATTCGGTATTGTTCTCCTACGTAGGAGGAGTATCAAGATTGTCACTAGGACCAGCCATTTCTCACTTAACTATGTAGAGTGAAATAGTGGGTCCCACGGATGGCGCCAATTTGTAGATGCAATAATCCACACCTAAGATATGAAGGAAAAGTTCGGGTCTTCAAGGGTGTTCGGATCTACTGACGTGCTCTGAATCTTGAGTAACTTCGTACCTTCTACTAGGTCTTGAGCTGTGATAAGACAAGTAACACACGTTAGCCTCGCCCCGGGTGTTTAGTCCGAGACCCAGCTCCGGTGTGAGAATGATTTTGGGTGATATGATTGAAATATGAAATATAAAGTATAAGTGCTAATTCGGTTCGGAGTAATTGCTCTCCAGAAAATCTTGCCCTCAACTGTGAATAGTTGGGGCTATTTATACTACTTACTTATTCCGAGAATTAAGCATGGGCTTGATGGGCCTGTCCGTACAGCCCAATAGCTAGGACGTCCTTTTTATAATGACGTGGAGCTTGTCAGCTAGTGACAACCCTTTTGGTTCGTCCTTTTGGTTCATCACTTGGTATCGTCCTTTTGAATCATCAGTGTACCTTGGTTCGTCAGTGGATCATACTCGTCAGTGGATCACATTCGTCAGTGGATCATACTTGTCAGTGGATCATACTTGTCAGTGGATCACACTCGTCAGTGGATCACACTCGTCAGTGGATCATACTCGTCAATGGATCACACTCGTCAGTGGATCATACTCGTCAGTGGATCACACTCGTCAGTGGATCACATTTTGGTTTGTTATGGGAATCGGGTCTTCCGAGACCCGATACACCGTCATATATGTATAGGTGTAGTTATTGAATTCATAGTAAATTTTGTTTTTCTAATAAAGCATGCCAATATTTCATTGTAGTTATATAATCTAGTAAGTGTTTTTGTTAGAGAGCACCAGGTGCCTGTGAGTCATACAGCTAGCGTTATAGCAAATGTTGTTGTCATTTTAATCTATAACTTAACCAACAAAAAGTCTCCCTCTATCACTTAATGTATAGGACACCTCCCAACCATGCACTTTTTAATATATATTTTTCCTTTATTCAAATAAAACAACATATTAAACTAAAAATTAAAATTTCATTAACAAAATAAAAGACATAGAAAAGGTACATAAAATGAAAGAAAGATATAAAAGACATAAATATAAAACTACATGAGCTAAACTAATTTTGGGAAGAAATTTTTTTTTTTGCTTGGATTTACGTTTGGCCTCCTCGATAATAGTCTTGTCTACCAGATCCATCCTCTCGGTGTTGATTACAAGTATCTTCATTTCCTCGTTCCGTGGTGAGATTTGATTAATTCCACTCTTGTCCTAGCCACGTTTCTTATTTCTTCTATCTTCACCTCACGGTCTAAAGCTTATTGTTGTTACAACATCTAATGAAAATCTTCTTGTGAAAGAAGAAATGGTAGATGAGGTTTTAGATCGTTGACTTCTAGACTTTCGTTCTTTGTCGGCGGATTTTGCAAAGCATCATCTCAAATAGCTCAGGTTCTTCTTCGGTTGGTCGTCCTCGGATTTTTTCTTGTATATGTCAAATCAGGATCCAACCATTTATGTTTCTCTTTCAAAAAATTCCAAGTTTTTAAGTGAGAAAAACATTTCCCTTCGGTGTCATGATACAAGAGTTCAACACGCGTCTTCAAATCTTCATTATTTTCACAACTAAGCCTTGTTTTTTGGTTAGCAATCGCGTTATACTTATGGACTTATCGGTTCATAGGAGTCCACTTTCCGGTCAACATGTTTTTCAAACGCGTTATGCATCCCTTATGGCGTGAGGGCTTGTGTTAGATGGCGTTATGCTTCGTCGTTGTATGGCACCAACCAGCTCTATAACGTAGGGCACCGTGTGCTCTTAGATACATATGTTTATTTCATCAACCACATTTCCTTGTCAATGACATGAAACATTTCCTCGTCTTCCTATAAAAAAAAGTAAAATTTTTGACATTGCAGATCTAGCTAGAACACATGGGTATGTTTGACGAAATTCGATATTTGTTAGCTATAAATATAACTATAGAATATATGCTTTTCTTTTGAAACAAACATTGTTAACTTATCTAAATGCTTCTTTAATACCCCATCTGTCCCATATTAAATGTCTACTTTTAACTTTTGGAGTCTTTTTTCTTTAACTTTGTATAAATATTTTTGTTTGTATTATATAATATTTGATAAAAATTATATCTAACGAAAATACATTTAAAACTCAATTTATTCATATATTTTGCATCAAGTAGTATATAACACACATAAAAATATTTAAAGTCAAAGGTTTATAAAAAAAGACTTTGAAAAGTGAAAGTGGACATTTAATATAGAACGGAGGGAGTAACTAACTAGACATATACCCGCGCAAAATGATGATGTATAACAGCAAATAAATATACTTGTGAAATCGTGATTCTAGTTCGAGCATTGATGCAAGGCGTGTGCTTTTTGACAAAGATTTTTTTTTTTTTTTTTTTTTTATAATAATTTATATAGTGTTTGTTTTTAAAAAGTTATCAAGTTTAGAATTGATCAAAAAAAGACATAATTTAGTTGTCAAGCTTTTGAAAAGTTACCAAGTTTAAGGAGTATTTAGGGGTAATTTAGGAAAAGAGATACACTTTTTATAAATAGCATAGATAAGCTTTCATTAAGAACATTCAAACTAAAATAGAAAAACTATATTATAGTTGCAAAAGCTTTCAAATCTAAATTGAGCATTGAAACGCTCTAAAATACTTTAAAAACTTCTTTTCAAAATACAACAGTCTTCTGCACCACTTTCTTTAAGTTAATATAACATTTTTATATAATTTTGAATCATCCTTTTATTTATTTATTATTATTTTTTTTTTCTTCAAGTTAATATAACATTTCAAAAGTTGTTATTCATATACTCATTTCACATAATATTTCAATCATATTTTTTTTATGTAGTCATAGTTTCTTATCTTTTAACTCACTAATTTGTGTGTTTAAAACCCACCGCCACAAGATTTATACCTAAGTAAAACGCTTTCTTTTTAAGAGGTTGGCGTTACTACTTTAGAATTATCTACAATGATCATCTGTAATATATAAAGATTGAGTTTCATGCCACTAATTATAAAATTAAAAATGTATCTAACTATCTTATAATGGAGGAAAGCCTAATATTAATAGAAATACTTAAAATTAAGCAATGCAACTTTTAAAGCTATAAGTACAACAACCAATGATACTTATAGAAATTCCTCTCATATTTAATTTTAACATACAATTAATATTAACATTAAATAGTAATACAATAAATAAATTATTATGTACATTAAATACAATTAATTAACTGTTCAATAAATACAATTAATACAATTATTAAAACACCCATTACATAATAAATACAAATTATCAAGCATATTGTACAACCAACTTAAACACAATTCCTGCATTAAATGTCACTAATATAAATAATAAATCATATTATACAAATATTCAAACCCGAACGGGCAATGGGCCAAATGGGCTCGAGCCCGAACGGGCACAGGCCAAACGGGCTCGAGCCCGAACGGACACAAGTTAAACGAAATTTTTGATATCCGTAAATTTATTGTCAAAAAGAACATAATAAACTAAAATATATTCACATATTGTACAAACCAAACAAACTACTAAACAAAAATAAATAAAATAATACAAACTAAGCAAAATTTATCAAACTTTTGCCATAGAAAACTAATCAGTGAAGCTATTGCCAAAAAACGTACAAATAAAATAAATTATTAACCGAAAAAATTAAATTACATGGTGTCCGCAGCTGCATCGAACGGGGACTCTGCTAGTAAAATATAAAAATTGCATGAGTTTCATGCCATAAACGTTAGTATTAATAATATAAAATTAAACTTAGTACGAGTAATACAATTTATAAAAGTGATAAATATTAGAATTTAGAATTATGAATGTCAATTTTTATTATATAATAAAAGTATATTTAATAAAATATAAAGATTGAGTTTTATGCTTAGTAAGAATTTAGAATTATCAATCCAAATTAGTGATAAAATATTAAAATTTATAAAAGTATAAAGTGATAAATATTAGAATTTAAAATTATGGATGTAAATTTTTATTATATAAAAGTACACATATAATATATAAAGATTAAGTTTCATGTTACTAATGTTAGTATAAGTAACTATTAAATAATGTTAGTATTGATAATCATAAAATTAAAATTAGGTATCTATAATATTTATAAAAGTGATAAACATAATTCATGCCATAAATGTTGGTATTAATAATTATCGAATTAAAATTAGTGATAAAATTTATAAAAGTGATAAATATTAGAATTTAGAATTACAAATGTAACTTTTTATTAAATAAAAGTATATATAATATATAAAGATTGAGTTTCAAGTCATAAATGTTAGTATTAATAATTTATAAACATAAGAATTTACAATTATAAATGAAAATTTTTATTATATAAAAGAGTCAATGCATAATAATATATAAAGATTGAGTTTCAAGCATATTATAAAAATTGAGTTTCAGGCCATAAAAGTTAGTATTAATAATTAAAATTTTTTATAATTAGGAATACTGATAATATTTATAATAGTGATAAATATACAAATTTGGAATTATGAATGTAATACTTTTTACATAAAAGAATTAAACGCATATATATAAAACTATAGAAGTTGTGTTTATTCGTTTGTTAATATTTTCAGACGCACTCATTCGTCACACATTTTCATAGAAATTAACTGGTTAACTTAACCCGAATAATCTTTACTTGACCCCCTATGTATATATTTTGTCCCGTGAACATATTTCATAAAGGAATGGATCTACTAAGAAGAGAAAATAAAATAAGAAGAATGAGAAATGTTTGTAGCCACACATTTCAAATGAATGAGGAGAATTTCATGGGAGATGCATCTTATTTTGTAGGTGCATCTGAAATGTGCGGCTGTAGTTACTTCTCATTCTTCTCATTCTACTTTTATTTCTCATTTGATCCTTTATTGACACAATTATTGTTTGATCTTTTATATTTGGATTTTGTTAATCTCTATCCATTGGTAATTTGTTTAGCTCTCTATATAAAGAATGTTTGAGTTAATTAATATCAAAATAATGATCAATTACGGTAATTTTATAGATGAATAAATGGTCATTAAACGCAATTTTTGATTTAAAAAGAAATTTTGTCTTCATTAATTGCGCTTAATCCTTTATCCAATGAGTAGAGATTAGCAAAACCCTTTATATTTTGACCCGTTATCATATGTTTTAAATAAAAGTTGAGTTATTGCATAAAGAAGAGTTTGATGTTTTAATCATAAACAGGATCTGTATATCGCACGGGTCAAAATGCATAGTATACTTAAGTACTTGTGTTTTATCTTTCTACTAAAACATAAAAATAAAACTTGAAAACACTTTTTTAAAATTGCTGAATTGGAAAAATGTGGGAAGATACCCACCGACCCACTTTACCTCCGACAATACCCATACTTTTATGACTGGGCTGGATAACCACTTTAATGGGCCTGGGTCGACCCATTTTTCGACACGTACTTGATCCATCAACCACTTGCATTTTCTTATTATACTTTTTTTTTTCTTCTCTTTATTCAACCTTTAAACAAATTGTTACAAACACTTTATTTATATAAAAAAAGACCAAGTATGGCTGGACCATTAGTGCTCCAATGAGATTTGTGGGTTTATTATATTGAAGAAATTGCTAGTGAGTATCCACGTGTCATGGTAATATGTGGCCACGTGTACATTATGTTCAATCCGTACATAAAAACCATTTTTATAACCTTAACACCACTTTAAAAAAAAGTTCCTAATTGTTGTACAAAGAATTTGGCAATGTGATGTTACTAGTACTCGCATTTCGTAGGATCTTTCGATGTACTGTATGTGTTCGATGTAACATTAGAATAAGATTCAAAGATTTGTAAAAAGAATATAAATGTCGTTCGTACATAAGCTTTTTCTTTTGAAAGGCATCAATTAGTGCTTAGATCGAGGATGACGTTGAATTCATTCACATACACATTATATTTAAACATGTATGAATATCAACATATTTTTATCGGGTAGCTCTTTACCAAAAAAGTACTAGATCGAGAACAACAGATGAACATACAATAAAATTCTCCTAAATGAATCTAACTAGGATGCCATGGATTTAGATAGTAGTTAGTATGTTTGTTTCTATAATAGGGGTGTGTTTGTTTAAGGAGTCGGAATGATAGAATACCGAGTGTTTGATTGATAGTCACATATATCAAAATTAGGTATGATACTTTTGGAAACAATTGAACTGAATTTTCTCTCTCTTTCTTTCGTACTTATTTTTTAATACTAAATACACATCTTAATCAAAGATCCTAAGTGTTAATAGGAATTGTGAGTCATAAAAGATGAGTTCTTAGACAACTTTTATCACTATTTTAAGCTATCAAAAGGCATTTAGCTAGTCTAATACTTTTTAGTTTCTACGATTTATTAAAGAGCTACTTTTATGCTTTTGACTCAACAATTAGACTAGAACAACCAAAAATTCTGTAATCGAATTGTTGCCTTATTGTATTTCTTTTGTCCTTGATGTCTCTTTTGCGATGCAATGTACACTCACAAAGTTTACAACATGTACTTAAATGTCGTTCGAGTGCTTTAATTCATACAAAAAACGCGTTAACAGTGATCGTAAGAGATAGCATGTGATCGTCGGGACAGGGATGGATGCATGACAATGTATTAAAGCACATGATGATAAATGAACGTAGGGTACGTACTATATGAATAATGTATAAGACAATTTTGGAAACTAAACTTGCATAACATTATCAAATTTCAATGTTTAGTATGTGCCTTATGCGCCATTATCCGACTGAATGTGGAGACCATAGACGTTTCAAAAAGAAATATAGTTAAAGACGTTTTTCTAGTTGACATATTTTGAGAAATGATCTAATGTCTCCAAAAAGTTTAAATCGAATGGAAACTCTAACCTCGTGCACTTTTTTTGGTGCTGACCGACTCTTAGTCAATGAGCACATGTTCTAAAGACACTTTAAGCAGGAGTTGAGATTAAACCCGAGGCATATTTCCCTAAAAGTCGTTTCTTGACAGATCAACTAGACATTTGCAATAGGAGAGTGATACCATTAGAGCAAGACTTTAACATACATGTATATAATTATATTCCTTTGTGATTAACATAAGTTTATTTTTCCAATATGTGGCTAACATAGTTAAAGATGCAAAGTGCCTCTTACATATATCCAAAAATTTTAAGAGGAATTTAACATCATGTCAATTATAAGAAAAAGAATAAAGCTAATTATTACTGTTTCTAGTGTTTGGATTATCAAAGGATTCGTATTCTAGCCCAACCCCACATGGCACATTTTGTAGAATTTACAAACAAATTAACTTATGGTTTCAAAATTATGCGCATATCTCTTTTATCTCTACAAAAAAGTTGAACTTAAAAGTGCTTATAATCCTTAAAACATTTTGAAACAAAAAGTAATGCCACATAATAGTGGTTTTGAACTTTTAATCCTTGGCTTCACAATTTATGACACCACCAAAAAATTTTGATAGTGGAGAACTAAACTTCTCATATTTTTAATTTTTCATGATTTGGTGCTTTTTCTTTCTTATCTTCTTTTGTTTTAACAATATTTGTATTGCATTATGCTACCTTTATTCACAATGTTATAATTGAGTCGGCTAACATTTCATTGTTTAAGCTCAAACGATAAGAAAGATGTTGAGAACAATATAAACTTTATGTCGCGTTGACGAATTGTACGGATTTGAGCATAAGACAATTCTTTAGTTACTCTTACTTTCAGACTCGTTGATGAATTGTACGGATTTGAGCCTAAGACAATCCTTTAGTTACTCTTACTTTCAGAGTCTTTCAAAATATATTTTAGGGTTCACCGTTGTATATATGGTCGCTCGTTGTATATATGGTCGCTCGGAATATGTTTAAGTACGTGTATAGACGAGATGACATTGTCAAGTTTTTCGGTTCAAAATCACTATGTACGAAATAACAAAACATTGTCAAGTTTTTCCCATGTCAAAATAATACGGAGTACTAATTTAAATGTAAATCTATCTTAAAGATCTAGTAAATGGTCTTAAAATGATAACTGCAATCTAAATCAAATGATGGAAGTGTGGATTTTGGTAACGACCACCAAACCCTACATAAAATGTTATGCTACCACCAACATTGATCCCTACATAAAAGAAGAAAATGAAATATCTTTCAAGTAGACCAATGGGCTGATGGCATTTACTCTCTTGGCAAAATTTTGAGTTCAATCACAACTCAAGACTAAAGTCACCGGTTGTTGCCTAAGGTCATTTGAAAAGAGTTGGTCAATATCCAAAACGAAAATGATTGAGAGACCTAATTTGTGTGCCTAAACTCATGTTTAAACATATGTGACATGATCATGATAGTTTCTGAAAAAGTGGGTCCCCTGACTGCATTATCAGGATGATGTCACGTAGGTTTAGTCATAAATCTAAGCACAACTTTTACGCCTCTCAATCACTACTCTATCAAAAAAGGTGAACGAGGTTAGGGTTTTCTGCCTATTTGAATCTTGTGATAAACTATATATCAAATAGGGTTGTGAAAAATAATATAGCTATTTTAACAAGATTAACAAGTTTTCAAACAAATTTCAAACTTCGTATCTCCTACTTAGTAAACTATAAACTGGTATACATTAATGAAATAATTATATGAATTTTTGGTTTTCAAATACAGTTTTAATTTTTAAAGATCATTTGGTAATTGGTAAACTGAAATTATAAATTTTTTTGATGGGTCAACATTCCTTGGTATTTGGAGAACCCACCACAAATGTGTATACATTATTATCATCTTCATCTCTTCTTAATTTCTTCTTTTTATGGGACATCCCCATTATCTTCCACCATTGGAATCAAGATTTTGGACCTCAAAGTCAACACACACTACCAAATTAATAAGTCAAATTATAGTCTTTTATTATTCTATAGTTGGTGCAAAAAGAAGGTTCTCTATTAGAAAGGTAAATTAGTTTCAATATATTATCATTGCAAGTTGGACAATGAACAAGATACATGTGTGTGTATATAATTAACGATGTAACGAACATAATGTATCACGTAAGTGAAACAAGACACGACCAAAGGGGAGGGCAAAATTGGCTATTAGCCTTGGTTAACAACACTTACGAAGAGCTCAAGTTCGAACCTTTGGTTCATATTTCGCATCAACAATATGAACCTATTCGATCAGATTATTTGGTATCAGTCGCATATCTCAGTTTAAAAAGTTATACATGTGTAAGTAAACATCTACCCAAACTTTTCCATGTAAGAAAAGCATCAACACTAGTGGTTATTTTATGTCCTTTTTTCTTTTCAGGTGCATCTTTTAGCTTGTGATTTGTTGTGAAATGCAACTTTATAGGACTTTTTAATGTTTGGAAATAGATTTCATAATGAAAAAAATCACCAACGTCCATTTTTATTCCAAAATGAGTTTTTCTATAATAAAAAAGAATATTAACATAATATGTTATTTAGGCTACAAGTTTGCTATTCAAATTTAAATTTTATACTAAAGTGAAAAGTGGATATAAAAAACAAGGCCTTTACAATTTACATGCCCTATTTATACAACAAGTAAGTGATAATATTATCTTTGACTTTAAAACTTTTTTTTTGTTGATCTTCCCATGATAGTTTGACTTGTGTCAATTTTAAAAGGTGATTAAAAATGGCATCGATTTCAAAGGACGGCTTTTGGAATTTTTTTATAATTTTGGTGGGTTGAGAAAGATTATTAATCATGGGTTAAAGATCCTTAATTAGATCTTTCTAGTTCTTACAAAAAACAAAGAGGTTGCATTTAGCTTTGGTGGGGTTAAGATTGGCAAATGATAAAGCAATTAGTCAATAGATCTATGTGTAGATAAAAAGAGATAAAACTTAAACTAAATGCATATATTCTAACTAGTTCAATGACCCGTGAAGGCGTGAATTTACGGGGTTAAATGAATACCATGAAATCACAATTTTTAATTCAACGTGAAAAGTAATATGTTTATATAAGCGATCGATCGTTGAGAATATTTGAATAAATGATACGTTAGATCAGAGTTGTTAAATTATGATAGCATTATCTATACTACTTATAAAGACAAAACGGTCAAAGTGGAAAAGTGAAAACTTAACTTTTGGTCAATCCTCATAATGCCCTTGTGAAAATGAATTAGTCAATGCCCTTATTGCTTGCAAAGGAAAGTCGAAACTCTACATTAAAGGCTTGCAAAGGAAAGTAGACTTTCCAAAAAAATAAACACGTTTAGATCACATACATTGTTAATACTTTCCATTATGCCGCTGAACACTTTAAACACTTTCTAAAAAAATAATTAAAAAAAAATACTTTTACATCACATAAATGGTTAATATTTTCCAAGATTGTCTGGTTACATGTACAACTCGTTTTCCATTATGCCGCTGAACACTTTAAACACTTTCTAAAAAAATAATTAAAAAAAATACTTTTACATCACATAAATGGTTAATATTTTCCAAGATTGTCTGGTTACATGTACAACTCGTTTTACGTCATGTATTTACATACACGACTACATATATTTACATGCATATTCATGCTTTATCATTAGTGAAAATAAATACTTTCCAAAACATTATCCTATTCTCTACTATTTAAACAACATAAACTTTCAATTTTAATGAAAAACATGTTGATGTTGATGATCATCTTGAGGTTGGTACATCGTAATCTCTTATTTATCTTCGTAAATTTGTTGTTTTATTGCTTTTTTCATGGATTTCTAAAATTTTTGAAAACTTAAAAACTATTATAGAAAACTTAAAAACTATTATAAGAAACATGAATTGTAATAAGTGACTTGAAACTGAAACACGGTTTGGTAGTAATTTTAATTGTAATCTAGACAAATTTTAGTAATATATGAAACACACCAAGTTGCAAGAGTTGTCTTTGAAAATACTTGAAACTTAGGAAACACACCAATTGTCTAAGAACCACAGTTATATATGAATTGTGAAACTGCCAATCGTATATATATGATTTGTGAAAATAAAATAAGATTTTTTTATATTTTATACTTTCCAAAATATTATCATATTCTCAACTCTATAAACATCATTTGTAATGCATGCCTTGAAGAAACACATGTTTCACAACCGTTATCGTTCACTCTCTGTGAGTTACTATCTCGTTGACGGATCTGAGGGTTCAACACACCACTTGATCAGCTCGGACATTCAGCCACCCACAAATGAGAACTTGCACAAGAGGTCAGGTTTCAGTCATATGTCCCAGCCAGTGAATTTCAAGAAAGATTTAACATTGTCAAACACATACATTTCATGCTACATACTTAGCTCAAGAGTAACTAATGCAAATTGTAGAAAATAAATCTTTCAGTATTTATAACTTGTTTAGTATTATTGTTCTTGAATCAAGAATCATGTGTATGTATGTACCGAAGAGGCACATTCAAAATAATTAGTTGTTGTATTTGAGTATGAATGTATGATCATATGCCTTTACAGACGAATGCAAAATTGTTTAGCATGCTTGTTTTAATGTTGTTTTTTTTTTCCATTTTAATGTGTACAATAGTTCTTGTGTTGCTTATAATATACATATTTAATCACATAATCAACATGCAAAGTCTATTAAAAGTGAAAATATTTAACCGAATAAAACATATGCCAAGTGTTGTTTACAAAGTTTATGGAAAAAAGCAAATAGATATTTCCATGGAAAAAAGCAAACATATGCCAAATGCATTGTTGATTGTGTTAACATCGGGGAGATTCAACCGAATAGAGTTGGCCAGCGTATTGTCTTGCGTGCGTTTTTATCAGAGGACCACGTCTCATAATTGATGTAATGTGTTCTAAATGTATTGATTTTTTCTTTGATCCATATTAATTAGTATTATTGTTTGAGTTGATTATCGCATTTTCTAACCTTTTACAATTACATTTTGATATCTTCATGTTTTTATATTTAAGTGTTACATGGAATATAACCACAATATCACGACTATAAATGTTTGCCACTAGAAATTCCCGTTGCTATGCACGGGTACTCGTCTAGTATATTTAATAGATGTATGAAATGAAAATAGTCATGCTACATAAGCACATAAGCATTAAATAATTTAATACACAATACCAAAGGCATAAAATCACCATTTGTATAACATTTCTCGTATATAATGAAACAACAAAATAAATAAATTAACCACACAATGGTGACAAAAGACTTGTGACTATCACTCTAAAATGTGTGATGCCTCAATTCAATTCTTGCAAGGTGCAAACAACCTTAAAGTGGTCACGTCAACCTACTAAAAAGAAGGGCTTTACCTGGCTTGAGTTTGTGTGACGATGCGTTCAAACCCCTTGGATTAGTCGATAAAATGATCAAAAACCATGTTTACCAGAACACAAAAACACAAAATAATAATAATAATAATAATAATAATAATAATAATAATAATAATAAATAAATAAAAATAAATAAATAATTTCTTTAACAAAAAACACACAAAACATCTTTTTTTTTTTTTTTTTTTTTTTTTTTTTTTTTTCTTTTTTTTTTTTTTGATATTTAAGAATACCTTCACCAAAACAAATATCCTTCTTTAACATTAACACTTGTAACATATCCCAAACAAAAAATATTTAGTAAATATAAATCACAAACAAAATAACAAAACTCACTCCCCCTAAAATGTTGCACAAATGAAGACAGCTAAAGGATGACTTGTTACTAACTAACACAGGCCCACTCTAGATTGGGCTAATGCAAACCGGCCCTATATTGGGCTTATTCTTGTAACGGGCTTTATGTAAACATTCAGCAACTTATATTTGATATAGTAAAAAAAGCATTAGTCTGGTAGGGCTTTACTCATTTTCTGCTTGAAGCTTTAACTTATTACAATAAGGTATTGTTACTGTTTGTTGGTTAATGATTGTTTGATGGGCTATTTTGTTTTATAGATTGCTTATTAAGGGCTTATCTGCTTATTGCGTTTTGATATCTAAGCACTTTTAAGTTTGTGTAACACTGTGTGGGATTATATAGGTTTTGATATATATGCAGTCAATGGGGGTTTGATTATATAGGTTTTGTAGATTGGTTAATAAGGGCTTATCTGCTTATTGCATTTATTATATAAGCAGTTTTGAGTCTGTAGTTTGTACGTTATATTTTGAGCTTATGGACTTATATAATAAGCCATAAGCTTAGAAGCCATTCCAAGGGGTGTTTGTTAGAGCTTATTTTTGGGCTTATGAGCTTATTTGTTTTCAGCTTATATTTCATAAGCTCAATTGTTTTGGCTTATTTTCAAACTTGTGGCCTTATATTAGCTTATCATGACATAATAAATTGATAATCTTATGAAACATAAACTCAGAAGCCATTTTAAGGGGTGTTTGTTGAAGCTTATTTTTGGGCTTATGAGCTTATTTGTTTTCGACTTATATGTCATAAGCTCAATTGTTTCGGCTTATTTTCAAATTTGTGAGCTTATATTAGTTTATCATGACATAATAAATTGATAATCTTATGAAACATAAACTCAGAAGCCATTTTAAGGGGTGTTTGTTGAAGCTTATTTTTGGGCTTATGGGCTTATTTGTTTTCAGCTTATTTTCATAAACTCAATTGTTTTGGCTTATTTTCAAACTTGTGGGCTTATATTAGCTTATCATGACATAATAAATTGATAATCTTATGAAACATGAACCGAAAAAATGTAAGCTCGTACACTCATAAACAAGCACACCCCGGAAATTGAGCTTATGGCTTATCTAAGGTCATAAGCCTGACTTGGTAAGCTCATAAACTGAAAAAAGGGCTTATAAGCTTTTCAAATTTTTCATAAGCTCGTAAGCCCGGTGAATAAACTAACACAAACACTCCCTAAATTGCATTAAAAAAGGGCTTATAATTGTTTTCTTGTTTAGTTTAAGGTTGTTACTGTTTGTTGGTTAATGATTGTTTCATTAGATAAACATTGTTGTCTCAATTTTAGAGTCGGTGTTATGTATTTGTGTAGGATTGATATAAAACTAGCTGTTTTAAGGGGGTGTTTGGGATTTGATTAATAAAATTGCTTATTTAATGTTGAATTGGGTTGTTTTTGTTAGCTTATTTTAAGGGCTTATGAACTTTTTGAAAATTTGATAAGCTTATTAGCTAGTTTTTTTGGGCTTAGAAGCTTATATATTTAAGCTTATCAGCTTATTTATTTCATAAGCTCTTTTTTTACTTATGAGCTTATTATTATGACTTATATATGAAAAATAAGCCAGAAAAGTTGAGCTTATATAAGCCGAGTCAAATAAGCCCTTAAAAAAAGGTTAAACAAATGTTCCCTAAGAATGAGCAGGTGCAAATATTTTGTTAAGCTAATTAGTCAACTGGATAACAATCCCCAACGCCTTCTTTATTATTGCTTGTTTGGACCCGTTACCCGAACCTGCCCGACTCACTCGTTTTGACACCTCTAGTTGCTGCTTACGCTTGTGAAATCATATTGTATTTTCTGTTCATACACATTTCTTATATATTTATGATATATGTGTTTTTTTATGCTTAATCAGTTATGTTTTTGTTTTTATAATTGTTTTTTGTTTAGTTTAAGGCTGTTACTATTGTTGGTTGATGCTTATTAAGAGCTTATCTGTTTATTGCGTTTTGCACTTTTAATCTATAAGCAGTTTTAAGTTTGTGTAATGTATAATTGATATAAAACTAGCATTTTAAGGGGTGTTTAGGATTGTTTAAGAAAACTGCTTATTTAATGTTGAATTAAGAGGGTAATTTTGTTAGCTTATCTGAACGGCTTATTAGCTTATGTAAAATTCGAAAAAGCTCATAAACCCATCTTTTTCGCAGCTTATGAAGTTAGGTTTATTGCTTAGCTAAGGTCATAAGCCTGACTTGATAAGCTCATAAACCGACGAAAAGGACTTATAAGCTTTTCAAAATCTTCATAAGCTCGTAAGCCCTTCAAATAAGCTCAAACAAACATCCCAAAGTTGTTTTTCAATAAGCAGATTTAAACAAGTTATTTCAAGGAACTAATTTTCACTCACAAATACTTTGATAACAAATCAGATAAACAATTATAAGCACCTTCAAAACTTATATAAACGTGAAATACAAATTTGCCTGTTTGGACCCGTTGCCCATACCCACCCGTTTTGTCATCTCTGGTTGCAACTCCTGCTTGTAAAACCATATATATATATATAGTCGCTTCTCATACACTTATCTTAAACTTTCTTTATTGCTGATCCTAAATTGATTTTTTTGGTGAATTATGTCATTGTGTGTGTACTCAACAGTGTTATAAATAAATTTTCACATTAACAAATTTTGCAGCCAACTATAATATGCGGGGTATGGATAGGCTCAGTGACCTTCCGTCAAGCATAATAGAAACGATCTTGTGTCTTATACCGATTCAAGAGGCAGGAAGGACAAGTATATTGTCCAAGGAATGGAGGTACCGTTGGACTAAAATTCCTAAACTCGTGTTTGAGGAAAATACTTTTCAAGTATCAGCTGTTGATGGAGCTGAGTCGTCTATTCTGGAACAAAAACATTTGGAACCAGACGAAAGGCAAAAGATGGACAAGAAGAGTAAACTTATATACGCTGTAGGCCAAGTTTTATTGATGCATGATGGTCCGATACATGAGTTCACCCTTTCTTTGGTCAGATCTAACCAACGTGTTAAAATTGACCATATATTAACTCATTTGTCGAGGAAAACTAGCATTAAGAAATTAAAACTTAACTTTGCTTTTGCGGGGTACAGGCTGTTGGAATATATGAATAATATAAAACAATAAACATATAAACATCAAAGAGTACGCAGCGGAATAGATCAAATACAAATAATAAATTAACCGAAATTTAAATGGAAGCGTACCTCTTATTCAATAGCAAGAACAAGAACTTATAAACCCTAGGAGAGGGCTTATATGGATCGACTAGGGCTAGTCACAAGGCAAGATCACCGTTAGCAAAAGTATGCTAACACTTCGTTCTCACACACACGTACTATAAGCGTTTCAATGGAAATGCTAGATTCGTAGTACACGAAAAGATTAAACTATTTGTCCTATCAATCAAAGATCGATTAGACACAAAGAAAGAGATTAGAGAAGATTAGGTTGCAATGGAACCAAGGGATGATTAGAATGAATGAGAGGGGTCTCATTATATACTAATCAAGAGGCTTGGAGCAAAAGCTATCCCAAAACCCTATGGGAGGGGGGCCTTGGCCGGCCATGGGTTTTCAAAGCCCAACCCGAACCAAACTTTCACTCTTATCCACATTTAGTCCTTCATGTCTCGTCCAACGGTCGTTAGTTACCGTTAAGTTTATATTTCGTGTTTTTAATAATTATTCGTCACTAAAACAATAATTATTAATTCATTGAAACTCATACGTAAAGTGTGCAATCCCGAAGTCTCGAGTTCGAGTCCGGTCATGATATATTAATTTATTATCCGTCAAACTAACAGCTCCCACTCGGATATAGATTAATGTAACAATGACAATGGTTAGTCTAGCATAACACGCCAATGCCCCCAGAACAATCTCGAGTATGGTTTCCTGGAAAAAACCACCTTTGATGATTCATCATCATACTTATCCTTTTGATTCTAATACTATGTTAATTTGGATATGGATTGAAGTCATTCCATAATTAACTAGTGTTTCTCGTTATTTATGATTAAGCAAGATTACCAATTCTTCTGAACGTATTCCAGATAGACCTTGGGCATGGCCATGCAAACATCTTGTTAATCCTACGAGCGGCCAAACAGTATTATACTTCAAAACAAATTTGAAGGAACCAAATCCTGTATTGACTACAAGCATAACCTATGAACTTCGCATCACCTCTGAAAATAATCCTTATAACTACCAGTTACGGATAGCGTTAGATTATCTCACAGAAAATGAGCTACATCCACAGTAGTTACCTAGTATCTCAAGTCTGAGGATAAATATTCATGATTTACTATAATGACAACATCCATAAGTACAATCATGTAGTTGGGATTTTGTCCTATATTCAATTTATCCAGTATTGAATATCATGTGAATTTGGCATGTCTACGCACCAATTTAATTTATATATATTATACCAAATCTCACATTTGTCTTAGTTCAATGATACTCCCATATCATTAATTGACAACGGACAATTTTAGAATAACTTAAGTTATTCATGGATTAAACATGCAAATATAGGATACAATATTTATGAATAGAAATAAACATAACACAATACTTCATTTCATTCGAATAATTATTGTTTACAATCCTTTATCCAAATACTAACCACAGATCTACATGAAACTACTAGCTAAACGAAGTCCAATGCCATCAGCAAGTCGAGTAAGCTTTTCCTTAGATAAAGCCTTCGTAAATGGATCAGCTAGATTGTTATCTGTGTGAATTTTGAGTAGATTGATTTCACCTATGTCGACTTGTTCTCGAACATAGTGATATCTTCTTGGAAAATGTCTGGCGCCCTTCATAACTCCAGGTTCATTGGCGAATGTAACTGCGGCAGAGTTGTCACAATACATATTAATAGGTAATTCAATTGACGGCATAATACCAAGCCCCGAAATGAATTTCCTGATCCAAACAGCTTCCATCGCAGCTTTCGATGCAGCAATATACTCAGCTTCTGTAACAGACATCGCAATTGTTGTCTGCTTCTTGCTCTTCCAGTCAACTGCTCCTCCATTAATAACAAAGACATAACCCGTCTGAGACTTTGTATCATCTTTATCAGTTTCAAAGGACGCATCACAGTAACCTGTAACATCAAGTTCTGCTTCTGGATTTCCCCCATACACTAGAAACATATCTTTAGTATTCCTTAAATACTTAAGAATGCTTTTAACAGCGTGCCAGTGCTTTCCACCTGGATTCTGTTGATAACGACTGGTCATATTTTGTGCAAACGCCACATCAGGTCTTGTGCATCTAACTGCATACATGATAGATCCTACTGCTGAAGCATATGGAACCTTCTTCATGATTGCAACCTCTTCAGGTGTTGAGGCACATAGTTTGCTACTTAAGCCATGTTCCACTTGCATTGGCAAATATCCTTTCTTGGAATTTTGCATATTAAATCTCTTCAATACTTTATCAATGTAAGTACTTTGACTTAATCCAATCAACCGCTTTGATCTATCTCTGTAGATCTTGATTCCAAGGATGAATGTTGCTTCTCCTAAATCCTTCATAGAAAAACATCTACCAAGATAAGCTTTAACTTCGTTTAAACTTGGTATATGATTTCCTAATATTAATATGTCATCGACATATAGGATAAGGAAAGTAACATTACTCCCACTAGCTTTCTGGTATACACATGGCTCATCGAGATTTTGACTAAATCCAAAACTTTTGATTTCTGCGTCAAATCTCTTATTCCATTGACGTGATGCTTGCTTTAATCCATAAATGGATCTTTTAAGTTTGCATACACGGTTTGGAAATTCTGGATTCACAAACCCCTCAGGCTGCGCCATATAGATGTCTTCATCTAGGCGACCATTCAAGAAGGCGGTTTTGACATCCATTTGCCATATCTCATAGTCATAGTAGGCAGCTATGGCTAAGAGAATCCTAATAGCTCTAATGTCAGCTACAGGAGTGTGGAAAACTAGAAGGGGGGGTTGAATAGTTTTACGTCTTTTTCGTTTTGCTTATTTGTAAAAGATAGTTTTTAAGATGAAACTTTCAAATCACTTTAATACATAAATATATAAACTAGTTAATTTATGATTTTGTATAAATACTACTTATGTATAATGTACAACTTCAAAACACTTAGCTACAAAAGTATAAATACAAGATTTATTAAAGGTTTTATATATACAATGCTTATGTATAATGTTTGGAAAGAATATACAATTTCATATATTTTATGTAAGCATATATATGTATAGTAGTGTATAGATATAATTATATGTACTAGGTTGGTTTTTGTAAGATTAGTTTTATGAATGGATTTTAGTTTGATCTTTATGTGAAATCAATCATATGCACAATACTATCAATTATGACTATGTGTGAAATGCAAGTAAGTAATAAATCAAAGAGTGAGAGATGGAAAGATCAAACCGAGACACAAAGGATTTATAGTGGTTCGGCTACAAGGACACCTTCCTTGCCCTACTCCACTCCCCGAGTCACCTACTCGAGAGTTTTCTTCACTAGATCAAAGACCTCCTTTATGGCGGAGAAAACCGTACACACCAATATACACACCAATTTACACACCAATCTTCACACCAATCTACACACCAATCTACACACCAATCTACACACCAATCTTCACACCAATCTACTATTTTCTTCACACCAATCTTCTACACACCAATCTTCTATTCTCTTCACACCTTCAAAGTACTAATGTCTTGACACCTTCAAGTCACTAATATCTTTGCAACTTCAATGCACTAGTGTCTTGACACCTTCAAGCCACTAATGTCTTCACACCTTCAATGCACTAATGTCTTGACACCTTCAAGCCACTAATGTCTTCACACCTTCAATGCACTAATGTCTTGACACCTTCAAGCCACTAATGTCTTCACAACTTCAATCTACAAATGTCTTCTAGTCTTCTCCACTAGAGATCCTTAATTTCTTCACTACAAGCTCCTATTGCTACAATCTCCTATCACCACTACTATCTAACCCTTCTTCTTCACTTCAAGTCACACTCCACACTTACAACAATTCTAGATTCTTCAACTAAATCTAGTTAACTAATACATACACCTTATACACCAAAGTATGAAAGATATACAAGGAAATGTAAACAAACAACTTAGATAGCAAGATGATACTAAGTTGTAATACTTCTAATAGAAGTATTCTTCTCTTTGCACTTGAAAGAATGAGGCTTTGGATCACTTGGAAACAAAGGATTAATATACAAATGATCAAAGGGTTTTTGATGAGTTTTAGATGATTGTAGATCTGAAAATTTCGTGCAAAAAGGTAGAGAAAAAATCCAGGTTTAAGGTGGTATTTATAGGCAACAAGTTCTGACAGAGGAGCGTGGCCGGCCCCCTTAAATCATGGCCGGCCCCCTTAAAATTAAGGGGACCGCCCCTTATAATTAAGGGGGCCGCCCAACTGTAACGGCCAGAAAGCTTGTCTTTTAGTGGGGAAAGTTTATTTGGTGAAAAACTAACTGATTTTGGTTAAATATTTGAAATCATATATTTAGTATGATTAAAACATTTTTCCTTATTACCAAAAGTGTTTTTCAAAAATATATAATAAGATTATATAATTAAATAAACTTTGTATTAGTTAATTAAATACTCATTTGATCATACATTGCACTAAGCACTTTGTTTATTCATACCTTAAGTGATTTGTTGGTGAAAGTGATTATTTATTACTAAATACGTGTTTACGTCATGATCTTTGGTTTGATTAGTTTAAGTTTTGTGATTATCAAAACATAGAGATATCGGAAGATATGAATAATGTTTTTAGTCAATTATTTATATCAACAAGGAGAAAAGGTCTCCTCGTAGTCAACACCAAATGTTTGAGTATAGCCTTTAGCTACCAAACGAGCCTTATAGATGTGTACAATGCCATCCATGTCTGTTTTCATTTTGTAGAGCCATTTACTTCCAACTACCTTAGCATTTGGAGGTAAGTCTACTTCTTCCCAGACTTCATTGTCTTTCATGGACTGCATTTCCCCATTCATAGCACTCTGCCATTTCTCCTTTTCAGGACCATTAATGGCAGCCTTATAACTAGTAGGTTCATTAAGATCCCCTAGTATCGTTTCCTCACACTCTACGTTAAGACATAGACGTTCGGGTGCTTTCACAGTTCTTGAAGATCTGCGAATGGGTACCACTTCCACTTCAGGTGGAGGACCTAAACTTTCAGGTTCCACAGGAAGTGTGCTAGTGTTTTCAGAAGGTGATGTATCTTCATCCTCTAGATCATAAACTCTCCCACTGAATTCTTGAGATATGAGATTCTTTTCAAAGAAATCTCCATACCTAGCCACAATGACTTTATTCTCTGGTGGAAAGTAAAAGTAGTAACCCATTGTTTCCTTTGGGTATCCTACGAAGATACACTTAACAGATCTCTGTTGGAGTTTATCTGGTGAATCACGTTTAACAAACGCGTCACAACCCCAGACCTTTAAGTAAGAAAAGCTAGGAGCTTTTCCTGTCCATAATTCATATGGAGTCTTATCAACCTTCTTTGTTGGAACCATATTCAATATGCGAATAGCAGTTTCAAGGGCATAATCCCAAAAGGATAAGGGTAGAGATGTAAGATTAAACATTGATCGTACCATGTCTAGCAAAGTACGATTTCTCCTTTCAGATACACCATTTTGCTGTGGAGTATAAGGAGCCGTGAGATGTTGGACTATACCACACCCAGTTAGATAATCTTTAAACTCTTGGCTTAAATATTCACCGCCTCTATCGGATCGAAGTGCCTTAATCTTCTTACCGAGTTGTAATTCTACTTCACTTTTAAAAACCTTGAAGGTATTAAAGACTTCATGTTTATGTTTAAGTAAATAAACATAACCATAACGACTATAATCATCCGTGAAGGTTATGAAGTAGGTAGCACCACGTCTTGACACATGTCTAAGTGGACCACACACATCAGTGTGTATTAATCCAAGTAGATCTGTTGCCCTTTCCACTTGTGGTGAAAAAGGTTTCCTTGTCATCTTCCCGGATATGCAGGACTCGCATTTATCAAATGATTCATCATTGATCTTTTGTAAAAGCCCATCATGTTGCATCTTTTGCATGCGATCCTTGCCTATATGAGCAAGACGACAGTGCCAAAGATAAGACGAATCTAAGTTAGACTTGATTATCTTATTGTTAATGCTATACACAGAATTATTTCTATTGGACATGGAATCTTCCATATCAATTTCAAACACACCATTTATTGGAATTGCATTAAAGTAAAAAACATTATTTAAAGAAACAGAAATTCCATTATTAATAAATGTGTGAACAAAACCATTATCCAATAACAAAGAAACTGAAATGACACCCCTAACAATAGAGGGTGCAAAGTGACAATTATTCAATACTAGTATCATTCCCGAAGGTAAAACTAAATCGAAAGTCCCTATGGCTTCAACTGCTGCACGTACTCCATTTCCTACGTACAAGTATCTTTCTCCATAGCCCAGCTTCCTTGCTCCTCTAAGTCCCTGCGACGTATTACAGATGTGAGTACCACATCCTGTATCATATATCCAGGAATTATTCTTACGAGGAAAAGAAAATAACTCAATCATAAACATACCTGAAGTGCTTGCGACGTTACCAGGCATTTTACTTTTGTTGAGGCGCAACTCCTCTAGAAACAATGGACAGTTTTTCTTCCAATGACTAGGAGTGTTGCAGTGGTGACATTTAGCCAAATCCTTATAGAAATTTTCCTTCTTCTTCTGAAAAGGAGGATTTTGCTTCTTAGGCTTCTGTTGGTGATTTGCAATCTGCTTGCCTTTACCATTACCATTGCCTTTACCCTTGACGTTCGCATTATGCGGTTTGTTGGGTTTCTTGGTGATCCTACCACCCTGTATCGCCATTACAGCAGGTGTAGGTGCCTTCTTATTCAGGCTTTTCTCATAATCTATAAGCATTGCATGAACTTCACTTACTGTCTTCCCCTTGCAATGCATATTATAGTTACGTACAAACTCACTATATAGATCCTGATTAAGGGATCGCAAAATGAGACCAATGCACACACTTTCCTGATATCCGCAACCAAGTCGCTCCAATTGATCCATATAGTATTTCATGGACAAAAAATGGGCACTCACGGATTTTCATGCTTCCTGCTTACAATTGTGCAGAGATTCTATTAGATCATATAATTCTGCAGCAGGTGGTTTCTCAAACATTCGTCTGAGTTCATTGATCATGTCCATGGGACCAAAGTTCTCAAACCGCTTTTGCAATTGAGTATCCATCCCAGCCAACATGAGACAAGCCACATCATTGTGCTTCTCATATTCAATGTTGTATGCATCCTTTACGGCTTGTGTTGCATCATCAGCAGGTTTCTCAGGTAGAGGTTCACCAAGATAATCATATCTTCTGGCCATCCTTAAGGTGATTCTTAAAGATCGATACCAGTCATTGAAATTTTCACCAGTCAACTTGTCTCGATCAATCATTTGCTTGAACGCAGAACTCATGTTGCTCATATTAGTGTTTTCAGGTGTAGCCATTTCTACAGAAAAAATTTAAAAGTTAGTACTTTCGATAATTAAATTTCAATAAAATTAAATACCCTAGGTTCATAAACATATAACCATTTTAATTTTACATTGAAATACTAGGATCCAAATTGACATAAGTTCATCACATCAGTTGATCTGCTAGTGATGACGTTATTCAATAAGGTACGGGTCGTGTCCCAATTGCCAATATTCAATTGCAATTCCTAGAATCGATGGGATTTACATTATTTGCCAACCGCAGTTGCAATGTAAACATGTTTTATCCCCATCTTCTTATGCCTTGAGTGATCAGTTCCCACTATCAACTCAATTAAGTTAACCAATTTAAGAAACAACAAACTTACATAATGACACCACACCAGTTGATCTGCAAGTGATGAAATCATGTAATTTGTCCTTCCATTGCAATCTAGTCAGGTTACGCCCTGGCGTAGATCCAATTTCAGGTGTTTCCGTTTCATTGGATGGCATATAACTTAAATTTAAGGGTAGTATTTTTGATGTGTGTAATCAAAATATATGTACAAAGATGTCATGCATTCATCTTGTAGCATATGTTTCATGTAAAAAAACTTTTACTCATTAGTTTCTTTACGAGCTTAAATCTCCAAACTTTTGATTGAGGCGTTGAGAGACTTACAACTTTGCCTTAAGTGCTTCGTAGTTATCATGGATGTTAGGTAAAGACTAAAATATGACTCACAGGCGAGCGGTAAGCCAGAATGGAGGCTCACTAAGGCCGCAATTTAATGCGTAGCCAACCTTATACCCACTTTAATAGTTTGTCATAATTAGTTCCACCTTTCAACCACTTAATACAGTCGCGATCAATCAATCAAAAGTTCAAGATTTATAAGTAAGCTCAAAACAAGATTTCACCATTATTAAGTCCGTTTAATATTTTATTTCTTGAAATTACCCTTTGTTACTATCATGTTGCAAAAAACATATAAAACAAAAGTAATAAAATAAAATAAACAAACAACAACAATAATGGTCATGCAAATTACAATCAATATAAAACACACTATTGATTTAATATACGATTAATAGGGTCTTCCCCAATCTTATAATTAATCAAATTTTAGTAATCTTTATACATAATATTTACTAAACCATTTATCAATTATAATAACTCGCATAAATAAGCATGAAATCAAAACAAATCATAATCCATAACAACACATGCATAGTTTGTCATGGATGCCCATATTGCACATATTATACAAATAATCATGTCAATCAAGGAACGCAACCAAACGGCATATAACAATATCCATACACATAAATTACATGCAACCTATGGTTTCTACAAGTTTTTATTACATAATTCATCAAACCCTAATTTCTTTTTAAATAAAAAAAAAACTTTCGACATATATATAATAAATTAAATAAATTCGAAATAAAAAAAATAAAAACTAGGGTTTATGAAAATATAAAAACATAAGAACACCAAGCATGTTATAATCAAACTATTCAATTTTATGTGTTTCGGTAATTCATTATAATGTATTAACGGCTCTTGATGCCACTGTTGGAATATATGAATAATATAAAACAATAAACATATAAACATCAAAGAGTACGCAGCGGAATAGATCAAATACAAATAATAAATTAACCGAAATTTAAATGGAAGCGTACCTCTTATTCAATAGCAAGAACAAGAACTTATAAACCCTAGGAGAGGGCTTATATGGATCGACTAGGGCTAGTCACAAGGCAAGATCACCGTTAGCAAAAGTATGCTAACACTTCGTTCTCACACACACGTACTATAAGCGTTTCAATGGAAATGCTAGATTCGTAGTACACGAAAAGATTAAACTATTTGTCCTATCAATCAAAGATCGATTAGACACAAAGAAAGAGATTAGAGAAGATTAGGTTGCAATGGAACCAAGGATGATTAGAATGAATGAGAGGGGTCTCATTATATACTAATCAAGAGGCTTGGAGCAAAAGCTATCCCAAAACCCTATGGGAGGGGGGCCTTGGCCGGCCATGGGTTTTCAAAGCCCAACCCGAACCAAACTTTCACTCTTATCCACATTTAGTCCTTCATGTCTCGTCCAACGGTCGTTAGTTACCGTTAAGTTTATATTTCGTGTTTTTAATAATTATTCGTCACTAAAACAATAATTATTAATTCATTGAAACTCATACGTAAAGTGTGCAATCCCGAAGTCTCGAGTTCGAGTCCGGTCATGATATATTAATTTATTATCCGTCAAACTAACACAGGCTACCCTCATCTATCTTCTCATTCCGTCAGTTAACAGACCTCTGTCTCATTGGCTGTTCTTTTGACCATCACCCGACATTTGATGGATTTGGTAGTCTAACAAGCTTATATCTGCAAGACGTATTTATCTCAACAAAAACGCTTTTGCATCTCCTATCTAGTTGTCCATTGCTTAAGACCGTGATTCTGGTAATAATGTTATCTTACTAAGTTAAAATACCGAGCATACCTCGGCTTTCATAACTTATCTGACTATTGTAAGTTGTGCAGAATATGCGCAATGCATATATCTCTAGGAGCAATGACGGTCCCACCTTTATTGAGTTATATGCTTGTTTATTTGAGTGTTTACCGGTGATTGAAACCTTGTCTATATCGTTTGACTTCATTAATGTAAGGAATTTTTCATGATATATAATAATTATTTCTAGATAGGAGAAGAGAGTTTGCGTATTTCTGACATTTGTTTTAGCTTTGCGCGGAGGGTTCTGAGAATCGTGTTGATGTCAGAGTTCCACTAGAGCTTCCAACCCCGTTATTCCACCTCAAATACTTATCTCTATATCATGTATGCTTCACCCGCAAAGAAGAGTTCATTCTTGCCCTTCTTATCAAAAGCTCCCCGAACATGGAGAAACTTAAGGTAGGGGTAATAACATAAATCTATCTTGCTGTTTTTTTTCTTTATTATTCTTATTATGTCAAAATACACTTACATGAGACACTTGATGTAGATTTTAGACGCGGCGACGTATGTGATATCTTGGGCAAGTTCCCCAAGAGTCGAATTTTATTCGGGTATTATGTTGGAGCATCTGAACGAACTAGAGATTAAAGATTTTGTCACCCACGAGACTCGGTTTGAATTCGTGAAGCTTATCTTGGCCAGGTCTCCTGTGCTGAAGAAGGTAACGATATTCCCAGACTACAGCTCTGGGGATGAAAAGTTTCAGATTTCAGAAATTCTCTTGGGCTACTCACATGCATCACCAGAGGTACAAATCATTGTTGAGGATCCCCGCAACTGGTACTGCTGATCTAGTAGTACCGTAAGAAAACGGCTATGTGACAGTTGATTTCATCTACATCTATGTGACTTCTAAATAGTGTTTTAGGCACATACATAGTGCCTTATCTTTGCTTTTTTATATTTTGGTTTGACAACTTAGATGTGCACTTATGAGTTCGGATTGGCTTGTTATGTATGTTCAGTTAGTCGATATTTATTCAGTATTGGAGTTCTGGGTTTAATATTGATGATCCGTTGCCGAAGTTTGATGTCAATTTATTGAATTCTGTACATTAATATAGCTGTTCACATGCCATAATGCACATATTAGCCAAAAATGTGACATCCAGATCACCCTGCTTACACACAATGACAGTGAAATGCAAAACCAAATGGAGCATGATACAAGACCGATTCAGTATATGCTAGCATCCAAAGAGCTGGTGTATTTGCTTTTTGTAACTGGAGAATCTGATTTTGATTCCGGGCCTCCACGAGATGGAATCGAATTATATACTCCGTAATACTTATCTGACATTTTTGACCCATTTATGAATGGGTCGATATGGGTTACACTCTAATCTCAAATGGGTCAAATTCAACAAAATGTAGATAAAGAAGAAACGGGTCAATCCGGGAATACTTTATCTCAAACGGGTCCAAGGTAAACAAATCTTGATTTCTGTCAGAGAGATGATTTTAGTCAAACAGAAGACAAGATCACCACCATCAGTGACTCGCCTAGCTTGTGACCCATTTTAGAGATGCAACCTGTGGCTCGACTAACAATGCTGAAGCAACGGATAACATACATGGAGACTAATAAACTTTTTGGGTTGAACCGACACTAAAGCTTCACTGTGTTGCTTGCTTAGAAAATGTGCTACTTTGGGAGCTTAAAAAACAAGTCTTGATGAAGTTATAATGCTTAGTTGGCAAATATATATTGATAAGTTGCAGTTTGCAAACCAATTCCAGAGCCTCATAGCTTTAAACATGAAGGAATCCATCCTTTAACCATTCATATAAGCAAGTAGATATATAGTTTTAAGTTATGCACAAAACTCAAGTATGGACCAAAGTAACGAATAACCTGAATAGAACAATTTTGGTTAAGTACTCGATTCAATATCCCAGAATATATGTATTTGTGTGGCCCGGTTAGGTCGGGTTCAAACTAGAAACGATACGTTACATGTTTTTAGTTCAAACAGACTCGAGTATGTACTTTATCTTATACATCATTTCGTTTCTTCAGTTATTTCCGATCATGTTCGAGATAGATACTCACTCATGATAAGTGGTTACTCTTTCGGTTGTACGCCTTGTTTATGTTTGATTTGTTTTGTGTTATCTCACTTTCTATACGCTAGTTCTTAATGCCTTTTGGGGTTACAGATGAAATAGTATTTCAATAATTGAGTTTATTTCTATTACGGACTCATTTGCTTAAAGGATTATAAAAACTTGTTAATTAGTTGATTAAGTTTAGTATATACCTTAACTATGGATTAAAAAAAAAAAAGTTTAGCACATACACGGTGGTGGTTACAACTGGTTTAATATTTTTCAACATTATTTACATGCATACGTACTTTAAAATGAAAACTTAAATGGAGCTTAACATCCATATACATTTGTCAACTCTACTCATTTGGAAACTGGAAACTTAAATGTAAACTTAACACATACACGTTTGAATATTTGGTTTGTCAACTATATAAAAACATATTTGATACTTTGATTTTTATCAACTTAAATAATATATTAAATACGTATTTTGATACTTTGGTTTATAAAAACATATTTGATACTTTGGTTTGTCAATTATATAATAGACGAGTACACATGCATAGCAACGAGATTTTTTAGCGGCAAACAACTATAGTTGCACAAAACACTTAACAAAAATATCACTATAACTATATGCCGTTATAAATCTTGTTGCTATGCACGGATACTCGTCTAGTATATTATGATGTAGTTAATCTGCTCACAGAAAACACTTACCATAAATGCTTCCAGATCGTCTCCAAAGTCCTTATACCCGTGCACTTGATTTATCACACAAACATTTTGGGAGATTTAACAACTTCGTTACCTCTAAAAGTTATTACTTCCCCTCCTATTTCTAAAGTCATTTTCTTGCCATAAAACATCGACTTTAGCATGGGCGGTAGCCAACATAGGTCTCCCAAGAATTATAGGGATTTGTCATCTTCAACAATCTCTAAAATAACAATCTACCGGAAAAACAAACCTCTCAATTTTAACTAAAACATTTTCCACGATCTCCTTAGAGGATTGCATGGATTTGTCAGCCATCTCAATATCCATTTTGATAGGTTTTAAGCTCCTACTCCTAATTGCAAAAACATAGAATGGGGCATAATACTAATGCTAGCCCCTAAATCTGCTAGTGCATTACTAATTATAAGGTAGATTAAGAGGTAAAGTTCCCAAATTATCAAGTAGAAGTTGTTCTTTTTCAAGCCTCCTCTTGACTTTCTCGGAAAAGGTTGTTGGCTCTCTTGATGCTTCTTCAGTTGACACAAATTTGGTTTCTCCAATCGATACAGTTTCGATATTGCCCTTTTATGCTCTATCATCCTTTTCATTCAAACAATCTTTAATTGCTTGGGTACATTGTTCCACCTTTTTCTCGAGATTTTTGATCCTGATGTTGTAAGCCTTGAGTGATGAAATGGTGCTTTCAACAAACTTTTTTAATATTTCTTCCTCTCGCGCTTGCCTTTTCATGGATTCATCAATGTATTTGTAAATTTATTCCCTAAAATTCTCATCATACATAAAGTTATTCCCACGAAAACATGTAATCGAAAAATATTACTTTCAAAAAAATCCGATTAAAGGTATCCGTTGTCCTAACGCGTGAATACCCTAGCTAGACATAAATGTTGAATTACAACAAAAAACTAGTAGGGCTAAGCAATCCCGATCGACACCCTACTCCGACCAACACCGACCGACACAAACCGACCTTAACTCGGGTCGGGACTCGGTTTGGGTTTTCAGCCTTGTCGTGACTCGGGTCGGGATTACCCGAGAAAAAACAAAGAATACATACAAATCGGTTCGTTTCGGGACTCGAGTCGAGATTCGGTTAAGATTTTCAACCTTGTTGGTTTCGAGACTTGTCGGGATCGGGTCAAGACGGGTCTGTTTCGGCCCGATGCTCAGCCCTTAAAAATAGTAGTACAAGTCTTCCCGACAAGTGGGTGGACCCTTTTCTGTTAATGGGGAGGAGCACCATTTGATTCCTCTCCTCATATAGACCATTTAACAGAAAAAGAAACATATTATATGTGTCGCCCACCACTATCTCCCCGTTAAGACTCGTTAACATAAAAATAAACGCCCCAAAGTCTTCCTATAACTTGTCACTAGTCACTCCTTTCTCATCGCATCGCATCTCTTTGACCTGGTAATAAAAATATCTTTCCCCCCAAAAACCTTTTAAATATCTTCAATTACAACTACTAATTCTTGTTTCATTTCTAAATTATTTCTAAATTTATTCAATTCACTGACATTTTTTTTTTTTTTTTTATGCTACTGTTTAAATTTTAGGGCTTTTAATCAATATTTGCAATTAATTAGGGCTTGTATGTGAAAACGTGGTTAATTTATGCAAATTATTAATATTGTTAATTTATTCAGATTTTTTTTTTTTTTTTTTTTTTTTTTTTTTTTTTTTTTTTTTTTTTTTTTAAATTTTTTTTAATGCTACTTGTAGGTTGTTATCGAAATTAATTAGGTGAGAATTGTGCATCATTTGAAATTTGGGGATTTTTGGTGGTTTATGAGGATTTGGTGTTGTTTAGGGCGGAAAGATGTCGAAGGAGCGTATTTTGGGGAATAATGATATGGATGAGGGTGATGGTGGAGGAAATGAAGACGGGAATGAAAATGTCCATATTTTGATGGAAGGGTGTTCGAGTAATGGTGTGCACTTTAAACGTCCCAAAGTCGGGTCATTGCCACTGTGAGAACTTCTTTCTGAGGACTGACTATTTAGATTTCATATACTTTTGATTAATGCTATATCTGTGAATCTCTGATTATTATACTTTTTTGTATTGCATTTGATATCTTCCATTACACAAAATTATATACGCTCATTAGCCCATGTTTTATGCTTTTATGTTCTATGCTTGTATGCGTTTATACTTACATATGCTTCCATAGTCTCTCTCTATATGCTCTATATTTTGTATCTATGCCTGCTAAATTTGGAATCAATGAGCTTTATCTTGTTATTGCGTGTCTCATTGGCAGTGCTGCCTCTTGGATATTGTTTTACTGTCGACCAGTTTTTTATTTTTTTTTTATTTTTTTTTATTTTATTACTATGTTGTTAATCTTGGTGAGATCTCGGATCTCGGCCTTTGAAAAAATCTCGGCCCCAAATCTTGGAGCCGATATTCTCGGCGAGTTTGGCCGAGATTTTGCCGATATTTTGAGATCGGTGAGATTTTCGATATTTTGACTGAGATTTTGAAAGTTATAATTGTACTGTGACTTTTTCTATTTTGTGGTAAGAAAAAAAGAATAGATGGGTGCTTGGATCTTGTGTTGTCGCTGATATCTCACCGCGAGAACCACTATTTCAAATCTTGGAACTTGAACGATATTTGAAATTTGACCGAGATAACTACATAGATTTTTTTATTTTTATTTTTTATTTTTTTATCACCGCATATGTATGATCGGTACTTAGATGTGAATCGCAATCCAAACCCATAGATATTGCAAACTGATTGTGTTATTGTTATGTTTAATGTCAACGATACTATGTTGGTTTTGCAGGGGTTGTGATATCTCTTCTGTATCTCAAGAAGAATACACGGAAATGATAAATAGTGCAGGCCAGTATGTGTCTCCAGATATGGTTTTTACTGACTTGGTGTTGCACAATGTATATGTTGCTCTTTCCTCCATTTTATCACCTGTTTTCGTTGGTTTGAGTCTCAACTAAAGTTCCAAGTTTTTTCTTGTTAGGTCTTTTCGTTCCTGGGCCTGATCAATCTATGTAAAGCTGCTGGGGTTTGCAGGAAATGGCGAGAAGCTAGCACACATAATGATTTATGGAGTTTCTTGAACTTTGAAGATCGGAACATATCTCTACAACAATGTAAGATTTGCTTTGCATCTTATTTTGGTTGATTTCCAAACATTCTAGAGTTGTCTTGCGCCGTCATCAGTTGACTACATTTTTTGCGTCAGGATTCTTTTTCATTCTAGTATTAATACAAAATTTCTGGATTGAATAAAAGGAAAGCTTGCATATTGCGAATTGTTACTAGTGAATCCTTGATTTGATGAACCAACCATTTTTGTGATATATATAGTAACCATGGTTTCCGACCTTTTGGCCGACTAATCCGTGGGGTTACACAGATTCAAACCGGGTAAAGCCCTCCCTTTTGGCTGACATTTTTGTGATCTTGTTTATCACTATCTAGAGAACTCCATACAAACAATTATTTTCAGAGCATAGAGTTCTAGCGCTTCCAGCAAGTAGGGATTAGAGAACTTATAAGGTACAATAAAATCCTTGAAAGTATTAAAAAGTAGCAATTTGGGGCCAAAGGGGGCTATATTCCATACATGCTTTCTGCCTTTTGCTGATACCGGGCTTAAAGCTCAACTGGTTTTACGACTGGCTATCAAGGACGGTGCCTAATTAGGATTTTCTTGCTGTGCCTAGTATTGGTCTTTGGGACCCGGCATATTCTTTTTCTCTTCCACCTCATAATATGTGATTCCTTCAGATTTTTCTTATTTACATTGATCAGATTTTAAACGCAGATGGAACTTTAGAGCGAAATTAAACAAAAACTTCTTCCCAACTATGCTTCAATGCTTATTAAGATAGAGCAATTACATTGTATATAACTACCAGGAACATGAAGAAATGTCCCAAATATCTTCTAGCTTTTCGAGTTGAGCAGCATTTGTACTCATGGTCTAACCGGATTCTGTATATCTCACATTCGGAATTGGTTGTAGTATACAGAGAATTTATTGCAATTCTTTTTTTACGCTTTAGTTTTACCTTTCAAATGTTGAAGGTATTTTGACGGTGACATTATATAATAGGTTAATGACTTAATTTGGAGAATGTTTGCTATCAGACACCACGTGTATGTGGGTGTGTAACACTATCTTATGTATATGGACTAAAACTCAGAAACTTGAGTGATTTGATTGTAATTAGAATGACAAAACAAATTGTACTTCTTGTGGGTTCATTTATTCATACCATAATCAATTGATGCAGGTCCTCGAACCAACACAATCAACTTCATTATGCTGTGATTCGGCTATACTGACTAAATAATTTTACTTAAATAAATGATTATTTTGGCTGAGTCGAAATATCAGTAAAATATGCAAGTTATCCATGTGATATAAGTTCATCAAAACTTCTTGTTAGTTATATGAGGGTTGCCAAAATGCTTAATATTTTTATGTCTTTGCAGTTGAACATATATGTCGTCAATATCCACACGCCACTCAAGTGAACATCCAAGGCTCTCCTGCTATTCACACACTTGCTATGCAAGCCCTTTCTTTAAGGTAATGCCCTAGCATTACTTCTTAGTATTTTGTCAGTTAGTTAAGGTAATATGTTGATTCATAATGGATTCTCTTTTCAGGAATCTTGAGATCTTGACTTTGGGCATAGGACAGCTTGGGGTTGCTTTTTTCTCAGATTTGCGTGCTTGCACCATGTTAGAGACTTTAATTATTACCGACGCCGTTCTTGGTAATGGAAATCAGGCGATAACTATATACCATGATAGGTTAAGGCGCCTTCAAGTTGTGAAATGCCACATGACCCGCATATCAGTCAGGTGATCTATTCATTTAACAAACCAACTGTTCTAAATGGCTACATTATTGAATTTTACATTAGAAGTAGTGCTTTTTTGTTTACAGTTGTCCCGAACTTGAGACTCTGTCCTTGAAGCGGAGTAGCATGGCACGTGCGGTTCTGGATTGCCCTCTTTTACGTGATCTTGATATAGCATCTTGTCTCAATCTGCTAGATGCTGCAGTTCGATCAGCAGCAACATCATGTCCACTCCTGGAGTCCTTGGACATGTCAAACTGCTCACGTGTCAGTGATGAAACATTACGTGAAATAACCAATGGTGGTGGCTGTCCCATGCTTAAGTCATTAGTTCTTGATAACTGTTTGGTATGTGATTTACGTATGATGCTTTTGCTCTTCTATACGTGGATCTATCTGTACAGTTCATGTGGTTGTTGGCTTATAGAAAATATTATGATATAGCTCTTATATATCTGTGATTTGATAATTAATGGTAGTGGATGTTGTGGGCTGAAACTATTAGCTCTTGACATCTTCCAGCTGACGCAGTAGCTCTTAGTTTTTTTTTAGTTTTATTATTATTATTATATATATATATATATATATATATATATATATATATATATATATATATATATATATATATATATATATATATATATAAAATTTTGTTTGTAAATTACCTTCAGCAGATGACAATGCTGATTTAGGCTTGGCCAGATTTTATGATTGAAGTTAGTGCTATAGAGAACCTACTGGAATGTTTGGTTTTAGATAAAGCGGTAGGAAAACTGGAAGATGTCATATGTCCAATGAGGCAATTTTAAAAGTTAAAATATCTTGGAAGTTGAATGGCAAATGTCACTCGACAGTGATGGACTTGCCATGGTCTATGGGCCACTAAAATCAACATGTAGATCATTGTAGCAGAAATACATGGGCGTGGACTTGTGACGATCCTAGGATAGTAGGAGGTATAATCATAACTTTATTTGGGTGAGGGTGACAATGATATGATTTTACATTCCCACGGTAGTAGGATTTTGTGGAGCAGTTTGAGTGGTGGCCCAGATATGGGTTGCATCACGTTTGTTATATTTGCGACCTTCTACCTTCTACTAGATGGTGGTTCACTCGTGTCTACATTGTGATCATTTTCACGAAATTGGCCAAAAAGGCGGTTAACACAGTTTTTTAACTTTAAATCAGGGTCTTTTTTCAGTTGGTTGGATCATGTTTTTAAATGGTGTGAAAGAATAAACTTTGTGATGTAATTGTTGTAGATGAGAAGAGAATACGAGACTTGCTTAAGAAAAACCCTAATTTACTTTTAAAGCCCAACATCCAATCTTTTTTTGAGACATTCTTAGTTATTTATGATTAAATTTATCAATATACATATAATTTTAAAATTTAAATATAGAAAAGCCCAATGCACCTAGGCACCGCCTCAGCTTATTACTAGCTAGGCGGTGGTCGACCGCTGACCAGCGCCTAGCGCTTTTTGCAACCATGAGCTAATTGCACCATTTGCCTATCAACTTTCTGAGTGTGCTTTTCATGATTTATTGTTTCAGAGGCTGAAGGCGGTGGGTTTTAATAGCAATTCGTTAACCAGTCTTTCCCTTGCTGGTTGTCGTGCTATTACTTCTCTTGACCTCACGTGCCCTAACCTTGAGCAAGTCTCTTTGGATGGATGTGGTCATCTCGAGAATGCAACTTTTTGTCCAGTAAGTACACTAATTGCATAATCCTTTTCTACATTCTCGTTTCTTGTATATTCTATCATGACAATAACTGCATCTTGATGGCAGTGTGGGCTTTCTTTCTGCTGTTTCATATATTTATTTTGTCGCTAGTTTTATCAGCACGTGAGACATTCACATGTTTCTTAAGTTATTTATTTATTTTTTTTCGAGTGTCATGTGCGTTTTCAGAATCTGACAACTGAAGTGACCTTTCATCTGTTTGATTGAGTTGAACATTCTTTGCCAGTCATTTGACACAACGCTTTCCTAGCGACTAGTGTTATATGTCTGATTGTAATTTTCCATGCTTTTTTTGCCAGGTTGGACTTCAGTCTCTGAATCTGGGAATCTGTCCTAAACTTAACACACTCAATATCGATGCTCCAAGTATGGTGTTGCTTGAGCTGAAGGGATGTGGTGTATTATCCAAGGCAGTTATTAAATGCAATTCGTTAACCAGTCTCTCCTTTGCTGATTGTCGTGCTATTACTTCTCTTGAACTCACGTGCCGTTTCCTTGAGCAAGTCTCTTTGGATGGATGTGTTTGTCTCGAGAATGCAACTTTTTGTCCAGTTGGACTTCAGTCTCTGAATCTGGGAATCTGTCCTAAACTTAACACACTCAATATCGATGCTCCAAGTATGGTGTTGCTTGAGCTGAAGGGATGTGGTGTATTATCAAAGGCAGTTATTAATTGCCCTTTGTTAAAATCTCTGGATGCTTCATTTTGCAGGTCATGGGACCCTTCACTCTGTATTTTTGATTGTATGATTTGTATCATCCTCAAGTATGACGCTGACGTTTTGATGTTTTACATATATGCAGCCAATTAAAGGATGACTTCTTGTCAATAACTAAAGCTTCATGCCCTCTTATCGAGTCCTTGATATTGATGTCATGCCCTTCTATAGGTTCTGAGGGGCTCGTATCTTTGCATGGGTTGCCTCACTTGACTTCACTTGATCTATCATACACCTTATTACGGGACTTGCAGCCTGTGTTTGATTCCTGTCTGCAGTTAAAGGTAATTGCTACAGTTAGGCCACTTTTTTTGTTTGTTGCTATTACCGGGTATATGTTTTTTTGTTTGTTTGTAAGTCAAGCTGTGGACTACTAGTAAGGCTGTCAACTTCTTTCGAAGTTCTACGGAATGACCATGAAATAGTTGAGCTGTGTTTCTTGGAGATCAAAATTTGAGCAATTTTACTGTTTTATGGGTACAAAGTATATGTTGTATGTTTTGGCCTTCGGTAGCAATTTGCGCTAAGAGATGTATGAATCAGTGGTAGCAATTTATTTTATTTATTTATTTATTTATTTATTTTTACTTCTAAAATCCCATCAATAAAATGAAGGGAAAAATTTGTTTAAAAATCTTAACTAGTACACATGATTAAGAATCGGTAACATTAACATGCTCACTACAGATCGTAGCAGAAAATATGTCACAGGCCAATGATGAAGATTCTATTATTGAATGATAACGAATTAGTGAAAAGCATAATGGGAATGGTCAAACCACCACCAAATGGCCTACTGGTAAGACACCTAACCTCCTCACAACTCACAAGAGGTCTAGGGTTCAAACCTCACTAGGTACACATTTGGTGGTGGCTAGGGAAAGGGTCGGAAACAGTAGCAGGGATATCTCGGTTAGACCGCGTACATCTGAGTCAAAGACTTGCCCTCCCTGGGTAACCTGAATAGGGAAAACCTCTTTCGGTTTTGGTTTCCGTAATGGAATGGTCAATTCTACATGCATGGCTTAATTACCCCATGAACTGTGCATTTGGCAAGCAAAAAATCATGATAGAACAATTTTGATCTCATTATTTGTAAACTAGGATGATTCATTAGCCAAACTATGTTTTTAGTTTTTTGAACACGGTGTTTGGATTTTCATACTAGCTTCAACTAACTTATATAAGGGTAAATGCTATCTTTGTTTCCTTATTTACGCCTCGTAGTTAGTATTATGGAATCACCATCAGACTGATCACCATCAGACTGCACGTTTATGCAACTCCTTATAATGCTTTCTGAATGATAAAGTTGATCTCTTTCTGTTGTCGTGTTTTTACACGTTTCCAGTCCTAATTTGTTAGCTTTTTTCATCATGAAGGTTTTAAAACTGCAAGCATGCAAGAATCTTAGAGACTCATCACTGGAACCTCTATACAAAGATGGTGCTCTTCCCACTCTTCTTGAGCTAGACTTGTCATACGCGACTCTGTGCCAGGCTGCCATAGACGAGCTTCTTGCTTGCTGTACTCACTTGACTCATCTCAGCTTGAATGGATGTGTGAACATGCATGACATGAATTGGAGTTTAACCATTGACCGGTCTACATCACCTCCTCAGGATGACCTCTTGGTCGTTGAGCAGCCTGATCGTCAGCTACAAAATCTTAACTGTGTTGGCTGTCCAAATATCAAAAAAGTATTCATTCCTTCAATGGCATGTTTTTCTCATCTATCATCATTGAATCTTTCATTATCTGTAAATCTGAAAGAAGTTGATGTGGCTTGTTCTAGTTTGCGCTTTCTCAATCTAAGGTATGTTACCTATTATGGCTTTGTGCTATCTATTTTGTGTAGAGGTGGTAAGTTGGGGAATGGGTCAAAAGGCTCTGGGCCGGGATGTGTTGACACACTGGCACTTTTTTGTCCTTTTGAGTTCCTACAGATATACAATAATCATCTAATTATTCTAAAAACAGTATATGAACTATGGGTCAAAAGTAGGCTTTGGGCGACTTTACAACCCGTTTGACGGTTTAACCGTATTCTAATCGACCCATTTGAGATAAAAGACAACCCATATCGACCCTTTAAGAATTAAATGAGTCGAAATTGACACCTGTAATTTTGTGCAAATGTTTGTATAAGTTCTAACTAAAGATTTTCTGTATATTTGTGCTCACTGCCTCAGCAACTGCTGCTCATTGGAAAGTTTGAAGCTGGAGTGCCCAAAACTGAATAGCCTCTTTTTGCAGGTATGTTTTCCAAGTCATTTATGTTATAATTTTTTTGTTTCTATTTTCTGTGTTTCTTGTTTTGAAAATGATAACTTGTTATTCATCCAACTATGAGAATGAGAAACCTGCATACCTGTCAGCAATGGCACCAAAAATAAAATAAAAATGCAAGTATGTAAATACCTTAATTATACAAACTAGTTGCACGTATGGGTAAATTGTCAAATCTTTTGCGGCAAGTATTTTCAATGGGAGAAGAGGTTATTCTATTTTTTAAGTTTTACAAAGAAGAGAATTTAACTTCAGACCTTTTTTATGTATGTAATTTTGGAGGAATATCAGTATATCACTATTCCACCTCTCTCTTTTTTTTTTTTTTTTTTTTTTTTTTTTTTTTTAATTTAAAAAAAAATCTTCATGTCCTGATATTATACCTCTTAAGATACCATTAAAATCGTTTTCTTTTGCAGTTAATATATATATTGAAAGTTGAGCTTAGCTTTACAAGATTATTCAATATCTAACCATCTAATATGCACATTATGTGTGAAACAGTCCTGCAATCTTCGTGAAGAAGCAGTTGAATCTGCCATATCCCAGTGCATCATGCTTGAGACCCTTCATGTCTGTTTCTGTCCAAAGGTGAGTCCTTGATTTAAATCTTGAAATATTGTCTAGAGATGGCTATTTTAGTACATTTACGTGTGAATAGGTTGACTCGGTTGTGTTTTACATCTCAAACGGGCCAGATTAGTCAAATAATTTTTTTAGTTAAAACGGCTGAATTGATCAAATTGGTTGGGAGTCATTCATATAGTGTTTTTGCATACAGCAATACTAAACCGTTTTTTTTTTTTTTTTTTTTTTTTTTTTTTTTTTTTTTTTTTTTTTTTTTTTTTCCAAAGATTCTGATTATTGTTGTAATAATATTGTATTTATTTATATTCATCATGATTAACACTTTAATTATCTATTAAAATGATCAATAAAATGTTTGAGGGTCAACCCAAAAGGACTGGTTTCAACTCGAACCCTTTTCCATCTATCCTGCCCACCTCCTCTTTAGTATTGTGGGTCTGTTCATTTTCGTAATATGACATAGTTAATGTTATCTTTCTGATCATTTTTTTTTCTGGAACAATAGATAAGCCCATTGAGCGTTGGGAAATTAAGGAGAGCATGCCCAAGCCTAAAAAGCATCAGCTCGGTGCCAACTTGATCCTGTTTCATATAGGGGTGGCAATTCAGGTCGGGTTCGGGTTGGCGGGTTCGGGTTGTCAGGTTGGCGGGTCAGAAAACCCCAACCTGAACCTGACCCATTTAAATCATCGGGTCAGCTATGTCAACCCTAACCTGTTTACACGTAACCCGAACCTGACCCATTTAACCCGTATATATACTTAGGTTGACAGGTTAAATAGGTTACATGGGTTATGTTAAACGGGTTTCAAGTTGACCCATTTAATCCATTTTATATATAAAAGTTAGCATATTACACGAGTTAAATAGGTTAAACGGGTTAGTGGTTCGACCCGTTTAACCCGTATAATTAAATATAAATAATTTTTAATTAAGAAAGAAAACTTAAACGGGTTGGCGGGTCGACCCGTTTATTTTATTCCCAACCCGAACCTGACCTGTTTAATAAACGGGTTATATATGTCGACCCAAACCTGACCCACAATCTATTTAGCTCAACCCGAACCTGTTAATTTTCGTGTTGGTTTCAGGTCGGGTTTCGTGTCGGGTCAGAAATTGCCACCCCTAGTTTCATAAGTATTTATGCCTCCGTGTTTGCCCCATAACCAAACCTATCAAGAACATTAGTTCTCTATGCTGTTTGTAAATGTCTTGATTGCTTTTGTGATTTTTTTTTTTTTTTTTTTTTTTTTTTTTTTTTTTTTTAAAATTTGTTTCTCCCTTTTACTTGCGGACGATTTAGAATATTTTATATTGAAGGCTTTGAACATCAATAAAATACCGTGTGTAATAACTAATAAACTGCCTATCATGTAATTGTAATAGAAACGAGCTAGTCAGAGTTGAAGCTTGTAGATGCGTCTAAAGACATTAGATATATCAGTAATCAATCCGTGACTCTTGACTTGGTTGTAATCCTCTATATTATATTTTTCTTCATGTGTTAATTTTCCTTTTCCTTTTTGTCTAAACTTTACCTTATTTTATCTATATTTATTAGCAAAAAATGTGTAATAGAACGTTTGGGAATGCTTATATGTATTTATTTTGCCATTTTTTTAGAGCTCTAACAACAGATTAAAATAAACCCAGGCCCAGAAAATAACATTTTGTTAATCCTAAAGATGGTTGGTGTCAACACAATTAATATATAGAGAATTTAATTATAATTATATTTTTAAAAATATATGTTTAATAAAAAAACCTAATTATTTTTCCTTATTTGGCTAAAGTTTTGTTTAGCTACGTTTTTTTGAGAAAAAAGAGTAAAAAAAAATACATGTGTCAAATCTATAAAAAAACAAAACTTTAATGAGGTGGGGTTAAACTAAAATAAGTTAAGGGTTAAAACTGAAAACAATGAGTCTTTAACAAATAATAATAATAATAATAATAATAATAATAATAATAATAATAATAATAAATAATATCATATATACCGAAAGTACAATGTTGTTAATGCATGTTTTGGTATATATGAAATTTTCATGTGAAGGAAGGGGATATATGAAATTACCCTTAAATTTAAGGTATCTTATTCAATCAATGCATTCAAGTTTAATTTATCATAAGTTAATTGATCTATGTATTGATTTAGGGTTTTTTGTTTTTCTTTTGGTAAATGTTCAACATGATTTATGTATTGTTGTATCCAATGTTGCAAAAATCGTGATTCGGTCCCGAGGCGGTCGAGGGCCGTGTAGCGATTTTTGGCCGATTAATCGCCAATTCCAAGGTCCAAGGCCGATTAATCGGCCGATTACCTTGTAATTCGCTCCAAGGTCCAAGGCCGTTCAGCTTGTAATCGCCGATTAATCGGCCTTGTAGGCCGATTTTTGCAACACTGGTTGTATCATCATCATTCATCATGATAAGAAATTGATGTTTCTTTGATCATCAAAGATTACTGATCAAAAATTGAGAAGGAGCTTAATGATACTTGCAATAAGGAGCTTAAGATTTTCGTTTAGGGTGTGTCTTGTGTTGTCTTGTCGTCTGAATTCTTCTCCTTAGGGTTTGGTTGCACACAAAATTCGTCTAGGTCTTGGGGTATTTATAGCTTCTGTCAGAGGGTAGATGCGGCGCATTGACTAAGTAGATTCGGCGCATCTACTTAACTTCGAGTGGGGTCCAAGATTAATAAATTCTGGAATATTCGTACACCGTCTTCAGATGCGGCATATCTTGAATCTTATGTGGCGCATGTCCTTCAGCATCTTGGATTGTATTTGGTGAAGTCTTGATAGTAATACGGCGCATGTCGATAATGAGATGCGGCGTTATCTGGAGTAGAACAAGTTGGTTCTTCTTCGTTGACCAAAGTTTTATATGCGGCGCATGATAAAATCAGGTGCGGCGCATGCTTCAAAGTCAGGCAATGGTCTTTAATCTCTTCTATTCAGCAGACTTTTCCAATCTTGATCATTTATCTCCATGTTCGTCCAAAATCGCCAACTTTCACCAATTGTTTGTTTTTATCTGAAAATTACTAAAGTAAACGATTAAGTACCAATTCTCATACATAATATAATAAAACAAGTCAATTAAATAGGACAAATGATGACAATATAATGTACTTATTTGATGTCATCAGTCGTTAAATATTTAATGAAAATACTCAAATTGGCAAAAAAATAAATAAGTTGGGCACCTTTTTATGCAAAGAAAAATGTGCGTTACCTTGATTGGAAATAACCTCTAAGTTAGGTACCTTTTTGTGTCATTTGTCTTATTTTATTGGATGAAATTTAATTAAGTTTGACCAAACTGAAGCAAATTTTGACTTTTATTGGCTATTATAAATGTTCTATTTCGCCTATCTGGCAAAATCGGGCTCTTTTGTTAGTACAGTCAAAAACTCGTAAGAAATTTGATTGTTCATTTTGTACGTTCTTTTATACTATATGAATACTCGTGCACAATAACGGAATTTAATAGCGGCATAAGTTTCCGGCCGTATACATTATATGATTGAACTAGCTTAAAGACCCGTTGACACCGGGTTATTTTTTAAAGAAATAGAGAAAATGAGATAATAAGAAAAGCAATAACGTAAATTTGTTCCATTAATAATATCAAATAAACAATAACATAATTTTGGAAGGTTGGACGACGATAAATGACGATTTAGAATAATAAATGTCCATTCCGATGTTGTGTCCAAATCTGAGCATTAGATACGATAATACGTGATTTATTCGATAAACAGGTAGATACGATAAACAACTTAGTTTGTAAATAGTAAGCAAATAAACGTGCATGAATCATATTGTCCACCAGGTAGATGTGTTGAATAGCAAAGGTATGTAGTTAACGTCAAACAATTGAGAAATCCATGTTTAGTCCATGAGAAGGTAAAAATGAAGAAAATAAAAAGTAAGTTGTTGATAAGAGTCTATGTAAATTGTCAGAATGGTATAAAACGTATAAAAATGTTAAGTGCATTTAGCGGCTGTAATAGATAGAAAATCAAAAATTGTCGTGTCATGTGGTCTATTAAATTTAAACACTTGACTTGAAAACAAATATGCGTTTTTAAGCAACTATAAGTTTACAATCTAAATACTTTGGTTCCAAATACGTTCATATTTGTTTATTTTAAAAATCGAATCGTTTTAAGTTCGATAATAATAATAATAATAATAATAATAATAATAATAATAATAATAATAATTAGAAAATACATTGTAAACAATCATATGGTCTACCAACATATGCTTGTTGCTTAAATGTAAATCTTATATGTGAGTGAAACAATGGATGGAGTAATTTAAGTGTTTATCATAAAAAAAGAATGACATGTTGTAGGATATGAAAGACCCGTGGATTCACGGGGTTTTTAAAAAAAATATGAAAATGAGATAATAAGAAAACAACGAACGCAAACATTTCATTAGTATATGAAAGAAACAATGAGATAATACGTGAATTATCCGATAATCAATTGAGTTTGTAACAATTAAAATAATAAACGTTCATTCGTTGTCGTCTCAAAATTTGACGGTCTTGAATAGCAAATGACGTATGTGAGTACTAATCAATTTAATAGCAAATTTCCATCCCGTGAACACCTAATAGTACATAGAAAATGTAAGCAAAAGTAGGTTGTGATACATAATCTATTACAGTATAATTTAAAATATGGTAAAAAAATACTGGAAGCATTAAAATAATAAATGTGTATTGATCGTCTTCTTCAACCGGTAGATAGTCTTGAGAGCAAAATGCTCAAAAGAATGGTTCTCATGAATTATTTATGCCACTCACAATAGGCCGACTCGTATCAAGGTTCACCTGTTGTGACAGTTAATGTAGTGACAGTTAATAGTACTTGGCGGGTTGATATTCAACACTAACCTGACCACCTTGCTCAATAAAGAAACTTGTGCTCTCATGAATTATACCAGCATCAACGCAGCCTCGGCACGTTCCACATACTCACCGTCATTTTGATATACATGCATTGATGAACACATTGTCATGGTAGAAATAGTGATTAATTTGATAAATTCTAAGTTGCTACATGATGAATTCTACGTCTCTAAATTAGTCTAAATTGCTACATGACGAATTCTACATCTCTAAATTAGTCTAACGTGCTACATGATGAATTCTACATCTCTAAATTATTCTAACGTGCTACATGATGAATTCTACATCTCTAAAATAATATATGTTGACTATTTATATACTTTAAATCACATTCCTCAAATGACAGTGTAAGAAATCTTTTTTAGGCAACGTTTTTCACTAAGCATTTGAATATGTTCGTCATTAGTCGAATATCTAATAAGATTATTTACTTGTGTTTACCTAAAAGCTACAATTAGGCATAGACATTTATAGCAAAGCAACACCCTCTTGAACATATGTAGCAACAGGGTTCTCGTGTTTGTTTGTGAATATAACAGTTACTTTGACAATGTTAATCTTTAAACCTCGTACATGATAGTGTGATTGAGGTTCATTTGATGGAGCTGCATCCTGATACTAAATCAATCAAGTTCTCACATTTTGGAGTTCTTTATTCGGATCCCATGCTTCACAGAACATACTTTGTTTTTTTACATAATTTCAGTTATGTAATATTCTTTATATTTGTTTGGGGGATGGGGTGGATTAGCTCATTTTATTGATTATCAGATTATTGATATTTAAAATGGCCGATAAAATCACCCCTTTTTTCTGGGATTGGGTCATGAAACTTGAGCTTATTTAAGTCCATAACCACCAACAAAACAATATATTATATATCTTTTTTAATTCATTACCTTATGTGTGTCTTTAAGTTATAACTCACAGTGGCACATTAAAGCATTCTTTATTAGTCCATAGTCCTATGAAAGTGATTCATTTGTACAAACGTACAGACTAATAGTGATTTTTAAAACTGTATTCCCAAACAGAACTCGCCGATAAAGAAGAAAGGAAAGAAGTTAATAAAAATAACATGTTTGGTCAACTGAGATGATAAGCTTCCGAGCTTTGGTCGCAGCTGTGTTTGTCTCAGGAATTTAATTTTAATCATGCTTTGTTCGTGGGAACTTTTACAGTTACATGTATTTCAACTGGGGTGCCATCGTGCCGAGCATTCTTACATTTTGGCCAACGGTGATGACCTACATCTGGTGGTTGATCAATCTGCAAGTACATAACATACATACATTAATCATTTTTTACTTTTAAATTATAAAAAATGTCAAATTAAAACCCAATTGACTCAGAAAAGTATAAGATTAGCTCATTTTATATATTTGTTAATATAAAATCTAAAAGATAACAAATAGTTAAGTTGTTGAACCCCACTCAACCCAAACCCTTTGAATGATTTTCAGAACTGACCCATTTCGACCCGTCCACCAACCCACACACATTTACCCTCTTTAATATACTTACCTTGCATATTACTCATTTCTCTAACGATTCATTCGTCATTAGACATACATGTTCTGTTGTAATATGCTTACAGTTCCTTTTCTTTTTAGGCTTTACCACCAAACATTCGCTGAATTACAAACAGAAAAATGACATCTCTACTAAACTTAAAATAAAAAGGTTGATTATTTAGCAAAAATTTAATAGTGTAATAAAATTAATTTTTATTTGTAAAACTAATCAAATCGTGCTTATCTGCAACCTGAACGTATGAAGATCCACCCATTTAGCCACCTCGGCATTTGAAATACACCTCTTTGGCATCTAACATCATATCCAATCGCCTATCCGCTTATAAACCGAGTAATCCATTCAATGACTCGATCTTAACATAAATTGGTAAGAAATATAATCAAAATCTGTTATGCGAGTATGTACTAATAGCATAGCTTTTAAAATTAATACGTTGACACCGGGTAATTCTTTAAAGAAATAGAGAAATGAGATGATAATAAAAGTAATAACGTAAATTTGTTCCATTTAAAATATGAAACAAAGAATGAGACAACGCGTCATTATAAGATAAGAAATTGCTTATGTTACAATTACACTAACAAACGTCCAAGCTTAGGGTCTCCAAAATTTATTGTGTTGAGTAGGCAAAAGATGTGTGTGAGCGCCCATCGATTTACAAACATAGCATTGGCGAATCTAAAATAGATTGAATCGAACATAAAATGATGTGCGTGAGCGCCTCTCGATTCAAAACCCAATCCTTGCGATGATGATAGACCTTCAAGTATGTAGACTTTTTCCAATGTATATGATACATTTTTAATCTTTTATTTGTTTAATTGGTATGTAGTTGTGAGATGACCATATGACAAAAATTTTAAGTTATGTGATGCATTTAATTAGTATCTTATGGAGCATATGAATAGTATAATCAAGCTCATGTTTGCCAAATTTGGTAAATGTGAACGAAATAGTGACGAAACAACTAAGAAAATATTAACGAACCAAGAAATGTAAACTTGTTAATATATTATAATGAGAATATGAGAAAGAAAAAGTGGCATGTGTATTTTGCATATCTTTTGAAGTTTGATCATGCTTTTCAAGGATGCTAATTCATGCTTTCCTACTTGTTGGAAAATCTTGCATTCGATAACTAAACTAAAGTAGTTGGCTATAAAACTCGAAGATTTATAGAAATAAGGAAATGAGATGATAAGAAAACTGATAACGTAAAAATCTTCCATTTAATATATGAAAGAAATAATGAGACAATGCGTCAATTAAACAATAAGCAATTGAGTTTGTTACAATTATACTAACAATCGTCCAAGCATTGACGAATCTAAAATTGATTGTCTCGAAAATCAAATAACATAAAAATAAATTTATAGTGGATTCTCTAACATAATATCAAATAAATTTAACCCCACACTTCTCTAGCGACTTTTTTGTTGTGACGAATATTTTAATTTAGACATAGAACTCATTTTTTAAAGGTTTATGATGCGCCAATTTGGATTTGATTCTGTCCACTTCAAACTTCTTATATATTTTTTAGAAGTCCATAAACTTTAGAACTATGTGACATAACATAAGCTACAATACGTATACAACAACTTTCTTAAGTAGATTTTGCAAGGAATCATTCATGAACACTACTCAAGTACTCAACTTAATTTGCAAAAAGTTATAGTAGTACATATCATCTCAACTGGATTAAAGTTTTATGGTGCATGTCCTTCTAAAAGTTCTCTACTGCACATGTTTACTGCTTCTGAAGTTCTGTATTGCAAATTTTTGGTAACTTTGCCCCACCGTCTGTTAGTATGTGCATGATCAAACCGTATTCTTTGCGCGTTGTATCTTTCTACCTTCATGGTGCATGTCGTGCTGAAAAGTTTTAGTCAAGCATATTACTTCTACTTTATTTAAAGTCCAAACATTTATCAAACCAAATAGGGCAGATTGGGAAAAATAACTCACGTGGTCTAGTCAAATTTTACTCTTCGGGCCAACTAATTAGTTTTCACACTCCAAAAAAGGATTTAGCATACATAACCTTTTAAATAAGATAAAATTATAAGAATGTCATAACCTAAATTAAGAAATAGCAAACAGTCAATTGCATTTTTTTCAAGTAGTGGAGTCAAAAGGGCCAATATGAACTTGAAAATGCCTTATAAGGTCAGGTGTAACCGGGTCTTGAGATGTTATCGGGTTGTGAGAACCTGACCGGATGAACCTGAATGTTTGAAATTAGGTTCTTATTTTTTTCTTATTGAGCTATCATATCGGGTCAACCCAATTATGCTTGCTTGCATTATGTCAATCGCTTCTTATGAAACAAAGTGGCCACAACTATCTTGAGAAAAGATTAAACGTACTAATTACCCTTTCTATGTCATAAGCACTTCTGTAACTGAACTCACTTGAATCAAGAGGATGGTCTGACTACTGTAGATGGCATCAGGAACCGCGAATTCAACTGCGCATCCCAGTCCAATTGCCTTTTAAGAGCCAGAGAGACCTGAATTTGCGAGAAGTTCTGGGAGCCTGCCCAACAGCACTTGCAGACATATTCCTTCTCATTTCTTGGGCTTTCATTTTTGGATTTGTCAGTATTTCATCCCATATATATGTTGACTTCTTGTTTTCCAGATTCATCAGTTGGAAAAAAAATACTCAAGTCCATAACGAAAATAAATTTGGTCCAATAACTGTACCCTATCTAATCTTCAATAGAAAAGTTCAAAAAATTATTGATGAAAAGACTATAATGTATCAGGAAGTGAGTGCAGGCACTACAACAAATATGTAGTTACTTGCAGACACATCAGGATAATGAACTTATGTCTTCTACAAAAGGAGTTGCCTAAAAATAGTTTAGTACTTATAAGTTTGTGAAAATAGCATAAACTACACACTTATATCATTCCTCACAGTTGTTAATAAAGTTACACACCATTAAATTTATGAGGTGTGTAGGATAATTAGTACCACACAAATCTAAACGACATGCTGCTCTAATTAACTGGGAGGATATATTACATACTGTAGTTGAACTCAGAGGCCACTTTGATTAGTCTCTTTTCATATCAGCACCATAAAGTTACCCGTTCCAACCCATTCCTTTTACGGCTGTCGCTTCCTGAGAACAGAAGCATATATAGTGTCACAAAATGTTGAAAATATAGAGAGTGAGACAAGCTACACATACAGTCAAAGTTTTGCCCTGCCACAATGCTTCCACGTCTATAAAAATGCAAATCATGTTTACCATAAGCTATAAACTTTTGAAGATACTGATATGGTCATATTGCATTTTTTTTAAATAAAACCTTAAGCAATTCGGTGTCTGCTGTAGATTGCAGTGAACTCTTTATTTGGGTCGTACTGCAATAATGCGAATTTTAACTAATATACCTGAGGATAAGAGCTGGCATGCTAGAAATGAGAATTTTAAACATACATGTACAACATGGTATTTGTAGCTGAGTTGAGCCGTAGCCACCATGGTTGAAGATGCATTTCCATGATTTCCGTTCTAAGTGAAATTCTATACGTCCACCGAGCATTTTTTACGATGTACCAACAGGGAAAATTATATTAAATTCTAGCAAGCATCTTACTGGTTAAATAACAACCCCCTTATTAGATTCCGCTGAGTATCTCTTTACATTAATCCCAAACACTCATTAGTTAAGCTATTGAAAGCAGTTCCAAACACCCCTTAAATCAGCTATAAGACGGTTCCAAACACCCATTAACTCGGCTATTAGAAACAGTCCCAAACACCCTGTCTACATATAAAAGTATTTGAGATATGCTCAAATTGAAATATGTCCAAACTGATGTATGTCCCAATTTGTCTAACTATAGAAGTATTTGAGATATGCTCCCAATTGAAATATGTACCTTAATGAGTTCAAAAAAAAAAAAAAAAAAAAAAAAAAAAAGAGAGCATATAATGTAATTCAGATTTGATGCAATAGAAGTGTTTGGCACTAACCTTTGTACCTTTTTTTAGCCTTCTCTTTAGCCCACTCCATTTTACCTTGAATCCCCACTTTAGAAATTTCAGATTAGCCTCCCTCTTGCTGCAACCAATTCAACTCAAATTAGATAAGGCTGGTAGTTAATGTTTTATCTAAAAATAAGCTTATAAATTCACAAATCAAATAGCTTGAAATGACAATAAGTAATTCAATAAAGTAGACTATCGTCGGACTTGTGGATATGAGACCTGCTGATAAAAACAACTTCCCATAAAAATTACTTATGCTCAATTCTTAAAGTCCGAAAAGGAAAAAGGGGACTGAGATATACATATATTGATTAAGGATGCATACAAAAATACATAAAGTGGAACATTATAGTATAGTAATTGTGTGAATACATGATCTATATTTTGTTCCCATTTCTCATGGCAAAATCCAGTAGATTTCTTTCATGCTTTACAAAGGAAAAGCTTATGGGTTTTGCATTGGATCTCTAAAAGTCACAAAGCAAGCTTTTTCTCTATATATTTAGTTCATAATGCTCAAGGTACATTCTTTTCTCAGAATATAGTAACATACCTCCAATGACTGCTCTCAAAAGTCCGAAAGAACATCGACCCAAGAAGCCCAAATGTTTAAGGCTGTGGTATAAGCATCCATGATTGACATCCAAGTTTTAGTCTTCCACCGACCTTAAAATAACAACCACTGTCAAAAAACCAATTCAAAAACTTGGTGCATAAAAACATCTACACAAAAGGGGTAAAATGGGTCGGTTTACGGGCAATAACAAATTCCACTAAAAACTTGATGACCAAACCACTGTTTATTGGTATATAAAAATTAGAATATGTAAAGTGTGAGAAAAGATATGTTGATATGAATATCTGACATAAGTAAATTAAATTTCCTTCTATACAGAGGGACAATTTCAGCCCCATGTACTTATGAAGTTATAAATGTCTCGACCCGGGTCGTGTTTTTACTCTACAGGTCAAATCAAAAGAATTAGCTAAACGGGCTGAAGGTCGATCAAAGTAAACACAGCCTCCCAAACTGTTTAACAACGTGCTTGTAAAGTAATGGTACCAAGGTAGTCAGTCCATCAACCAAGAGGAAGAGGTTGCGCGATCAGGTCTCAAGAAAATGTGTACCAAGTCTACAACTTTGCCATTAAAAAAATGATAATAAATATCGCATTAACTATTTTCTGAAAATTCAAAAAAGGACAATAATTGCTTGGTGGTCAACTTGAGCAGGTGTTTTCCTACGTACTAAAATGACGCATTTTGACCCATTACCCAGTGCAATTGTTAACGTGTGCTACTGTGTCAAACTTATTCAATTCTGGGAATGCATATTAAAATGAAAATATAGCTCCCTTAAATTTGATCATGAAGACATCCTAAAGTGCAATGGTCACTAATAAATAAGATTGTCAAATAATATTACTTGAGGCCATGTATTCAGGAGCTGCATAGCCATGGGTACCCATAACGCGTGTAGATACATGGCTTTGACCATCAGCTGGCCCATCCTTTGCCAACCCAAAATCAGATAGTTTGGCATTGTAGCTCTGAAAGCAAGTAATGGTTAAATTTGGTATATAAAAATTAGAATATGTAAAGTGTGAGAAAAGATATGTTGATATGAATATGTGACATAAGTAAATTAAATTTCCTTCTATACAGAGGGACAATTTCAGCCCCATGTACTTATGAAGTTATAAATGTCTCGACCCGGATCGTGTTTTTACTCTACAGGTCAAATCAAAAGAATTAGCTAAACGGGCTGAAGGTCGATCAAAGTAAACACAGCCTCCCAAACTGTTTTACAACGTGCTTGTTAAGTAATGGTACCAAGGTAGTCAGTCCATCAACCAAGAGGTTGCGCGATCAGGTCTCAACAAAATGTGTACCAAGTCTACGTCTTTGCCATTAAAAAGAATAATAATAAATATCGCATTAACTATTTTCTGAAAATACAAAAAAGGACAATAATTGCTTGGTGGTCAACTTGAGCAGGTGTTTTCCTACATACTAAAATGACGCGTTTTGACCCATTGCCCAGTGCAATTGTTAACGTGTGCTACTGTGTCAAACTTATACTTAAGTATGCAAGTACTGAATCAGCTTGTCAAACTTATACTTAAGTATGCAAGTACAAAATCAGCTTGTTGAGTCTGTTATGCACAATGATATAGAAATCTTAGTTTATTTGTTTTCTAATGCCTAAATTATTAGGTCTATTCTTTGGAGGATTGAATACGTCTGAAAGCATAATTCTTATTGGTTATCACTTATCATAGTAATCACATCACATATAGAGCTACTTATTCAAAAGCAGGCAATAACAACTCATTATCTCTTAATTCATTCATACTCTAACCTAACGGGTGTGAGAGTATTTAAGCTATTGGATTGTCTTTATTTGATTCCATAATCCAAAAAGAAGTGTTGTTCAATATCGATAGAGTCAACAAATAAAAATTAAAATATTTTCTCAAATAATTTCCAAATATCTATAAATATACAATTTGTGACAATCAGCAGAAACATGCTGCATCAAGGAGCATGGTGTCACATTATGCAAAGATTATATTACAGATACCTGTCAAACTCGTTAAAAATTTGCGACAAAGGCTCTTGATGTCCAACAATCTTCATATTATCTCTACCCATAGACCCAAATTTCCTTTGTGGTCTCCTCCTACAGTCAAATCCTGTTTAAGCTGTAATTACCAGAAACACAGAACCTATTAGTATGTTTAAGCTGTAATCAAACCTCTAATTATGAACAAAAACTTATGTACACATGTTTATCAAGTATGATATTGGAAGGTTGTTCAATCTCCCTAAAAGCAGTAACTCTAACAACTAATTCCAAACAGTTCTTCTCACTGCCAAAATCAAGAATACTAAACCACAATCTGCATAGACAGAAATAATTGTAGTTTGCAACTAATAATTCCAATTCCATAAAAATTATAAATTATAATTAAAAAGCCTAAATAAGAAATACTTACCAATTTTGTTGAACCAAAACAATACCATTTGAAGCAAATATGATGTTTCATTCTGTTTGAAATTCTGATCTCCCTACGAATCTTTGGTTGAATTGATCTGAAACAAACAGCACCAATTGAAACCCATAAATCTTCCAAAATAAAAAACTGAAATGGAAAACCTATAACTAATGATTTGGGCAGCTTTGTCCTCTAACAATAGCTACCCATAACTAATGATTTTGGCAGCTTTGTCCTCTAACAATAGCTACCCATAACAAACGATTTGTACAAAAAAAAAGTATCATAAGAAAAAATAACAAAATTAAGGAGAAGATTGAGAACCTATTAGAAAGGGAAAAAAAACCTCATTGAGTTGGCTGACTTAGGGTTCCTTGAATCAAACATATATAGACCAATTGGTAGGTTATTTTTGGATGTTTTTTTAATGCATTGAATTTGGTTGGTGAATTGAAACTGAAAATTAAGCGTATGGAAGAAGCCATGGGGATTTTGAATTGTTGAGATGAAACTGACTATTGATTTGAAATTTTTTGAATGATTCTTCTTGTGATATGAAACTGAAGATTGAAGAGGAGGAGCGTTTTCAGTTAATGGGATTGAAAACTTTACTAAAATACCCAAAAGCCTTAAACATACCCGCTCCTCATTAAACACCTTACAAAAATAACACAAAAAAGGTCCTTGAATGAGACTTATTTGACTTTTAGAGCTGTAATTAATTTTATTTTTTAATGCTCCTGCTTTAGGGAGCTTGTACATTTGGTCTAATTATGGAATTTTATAGGTGTAATTAATTTTATTTTTCAATGCTCCTGCTTTAGGACGCTTGTACAAAACCTTATTTTATTAGTTAAAATAGATATTTTCCAAGATTATAATGAGTGAATAGTTTCCGCTAATAGGTACATAATTAAGTTTCCAACGGTGTATTAGTTTGTTTCCTTAAATAAATTCAGTTTTCACTTTTCACTTTAAAGAAAAGTTGATTTTTTCCATTATAAAAAAAATAGATATTATATAAGAAATATCGGAATGTACATGCGTAAATCTCGTTAACATCTCTTTTATATTGACTTCCTCTATTTTTATAATGACTTACTCTTTCAATTATACTATCAGAGATAGTTTTTATCAAGCCAAAGCCACAAATAGTTTACCTTGAATTATTGTATTATAACCACGGGGTAAAGCTAAGAATACGCTACATATTTGTTCAAATAAACACATATACGTAATGTACTTTCTTAAGTGTCAAAGTAACGCAACATAAATTCAAATTTTGTTCAATCTACGCAATATTACCGGGTATTAGCAGGTTTACCGGTTACCATTACACACTTGGCTTTTTTTTTTTTTTTTTTTTTTTTTTTTTTTTTTTTTTTTTTTTTTTTTTTTTTCAAAATACATGTGGATATATTACACACTTATAGGGCTTATTTGTAAAGTATTACTAGAACATATACATTATCAATCGCTGTCTATATATAATAACACTACACCTGCAAAACACACACATTATCCCCAATATATGAACCCTAATCGTATGATTGACAGTGATAAGTAAAGGTATGATCTATAAACCCTAATTTATAAACCCTTTATTACTCTTTATATTTTCTTTCAAAATGATTTATAAAAACCCCTAATTATGATACCCCCAATTTTGGAACCCTAATTTTGATATCCTCAATTTTGGAACCCTAATAATCTGAATTATGTAATTAATGAATTGTGGAACTCTAATTTCTTACTTTCAATTGCAGGTTGTTAACTAATGGGTGATTTAACAGTTAAACTCCATCACGATGGGGTTTTTGTCCCCAACCCTCTGAAATACATGAATGGTGAGTGCCAGATAATTAGTGACATTCAGTTTGAAAAGATGGAAGTTCAAGATCTGTTTCAGATAGTTGAAAGGTTAGTGCTTAATACGGTTACAGGATTGTATTATTGTATTCCTGGAACAGCATTGTCTATTGGGATTAGGGCTCTTAAATCAAAGGATGACATGGAAGAGTTTATGGTTTTAGGATATCAGAATGGAAATATAATGGAGTTGTACCATGATTTTCTTGATGATGATGTTTTACATTACATTCATAATGATAATTTGCATGACTATAGTGCTGATGTTAGGGAAGTAGATGAGGAATTGTGTGAGGATGATGACATTGATGATGTTGAGTTTCATATAGAAGGTGAGAAAAATGTAGTCTTTGAGAAGCTGACATTAGATGATCCTTTTTTAACCAAGCTTGTAGGTAAGGGTAACTTCATAGGTAAAAGAGCTGACCTTATACCACCTTTAAGTGGTACATATGCTGTTGAAGAAGACCCTGAGGATGATGTCATAGATGATAAGTTTAAGGTAAAAAAAGGTGTGAAGTATCCTTCATACAACCCAGATACACCTTGGGATGAATTTATGCCAATCCTAGGAATGAAATTTGAGAACCCTGAACAACTAAAACTAGCACTTGCTGATTATGGTGTCAAACATGGATACCAGTTGTGGTATTATAGGAATGACTACAAGTCTCTGCTTGTTCACTGTGCTAGAGATATATCATTGGGTAGGTGTGCTGGTAGAAAGAAAAAAAATAAGAAAAAAAATGCAGAGGTAGAAGGTGAGAAAGATTAAAAAAAAAAAAAAAAAAAAAAAAAAAAAAAAAAAAAAAAAAAAAAAAAATCTGAAAATGTTACCAAAACACCAGTGAAGGATAAGGATCCACAAAATGTTAAGTGGACAAGAGTTAGAGTGGCAGAAGCCAAGGGTCAGCATTGTCCATTTAGGTTATGGGCTTCTTGGACGGGTGGTGGTGAAAAATCTTTCCAAATCAAGTCCTTATATTCAGACCATAAATGTACAAGAAAATACCACATGGGTTCACTTGTTACATTTAGGTGGATAGCTAGGCATTATGCTAATGTGGTTATCCAGAATCCATCAATAACTTATAGGTCTATAAAAGATGGTATAAGAGACAAGTACATGATTGATGTTAGTGTTGGTCAATGCAAAAGAGCAAAGCAATGTGCTTTGTATGAACATGAAGGGGGTCTCATTGAGCATTATGGTAAGCTTTGGGAATACAGACAAGCAATTCTTGAGTCAAATCCTGGTTCTACTTACCATATAGATGTTATGCCGGCTGACAATGGACGGACACGCTTTCAAAGATTGTATGTCTGTTTCAAGGGTGTCAAGGATGGGTGGATTGCTGGTTGTACAAAGGTGATAGGTATAGATGGATGTTTCATTACGCATGTGTGTAAAGGTCAACTGTTGACTGCAATTGGAAGAGACGCCAATAATCAAATGTTCCCAATAGCTTGGGCAGTAGTGGATGTCGAAAATAAGAATAATTGGTGCTGGTTCTTGTCACTTTTAGTTGATGATCTTAATCTAGACACTGGTCTTGGATTGACAGCCATATCGGATGCTCACAAGGTACTATCAATATTTTATCTATCAGATGCTTTGAAAATTATTTAATATATTAATACTGACTACACTATGTTCTATATGCAGGGTTTGATTGAGGCAGTCAAGACTTGGCTACCACAAGCTGAGCATAGACATTGCACAAGACACTTGTATGCTAACTTCAAGAGAAAATGGAATGGATTAGAGTACAGAAGACTGTTTTGGGGTGCTGCATGCTCAACCATTGAGCAAAATTTCAACAAAAAAATGAATGAGATCAAAGAGCTGGATGAGGAAGCCCATAAATATCTCATGGATAGGGATCAAAGTTCATGGTCCAAGGCATTCTTTCAGACTGATACATGTTGTGCATCCTTTGAGAATGGGATTTCAGAGAGCTTCAATGGGCAAATTCTTGGTGCTAGAGGTAAGCCTATTATCACTATGCTAGAGGATATTAGAATTTATATAATGCAAAGAACCTGGAACATGAGTGAAAAAACTGCTAAGTTAGATGACACAATTACACCATCAGTTAGGAAACTTTTAGAGCGTTTAAAAAGAGATTCAAGGAAATGGCAGGTTGTGCCTAGTGTTTATCAGGTAGTGGAAGTTAGGAAGAGGGATCAGGCCTATGGTGTGAATTTGATGAGCAGAACTTGTCAATGTGAGTTATGGGACCTTAGTGGAGTGCCCTGTATACATGCAGTAGCTACATTTATGCATTTTAAGATGGATCCAGAAGTTGGAGTTAGCGAATGGTACTCACAATCAAAGTGGTATGACACTTACCAATACTCCATCAAACCAGTGTTTGGATCAAAATTTTGGAAGCCAACATCTAATGCTCCTCCACTTCCCCCAATTGTGAAAAAAATGCCTGGTAGGCCACGGAAAAACAGAATCCCACACCCTACAGAGGAATTGAATGAACATGCAGTAAGTAGGGTTGGTAGAGTGATAACATGCCAAAATTGCCAAGGAACTGGTCACAATAAAACCACATGCACTCAACCTAAGAAACCGAAACCCCAAAAGCAATGCAAACCAGCAAAGAAACCAAAGGTGGTGGTTCCTACTAAGAAGAGAAAAAGAGTTGGGATAAAGATTCAAGGGACTAAAACAAAGGGTGAAACTAGTAAGGCTGGTGGTTTAAGAAACAAACAAGCTGATGAACCTAGAACTAGTAAGGCTGGTGGTTTAGGAAACCAAAAAAATGATGAACCTGGAACTAGTAAGGCTGGTCTTGGTGGATCTGCATCAATGAACACACAGGTAATAAATGACTCTCATTATCTGTTTGATTATTCACTTGATATTATACACTCTTTAAACCATTAACTGTGTTTTATTTTTTGTTATTATCTGGTGCCTTAGGACAAAAATGCAATGCATGAGGTTATGCAAGATGTTTTGGATGCAGAGGAAAGGGAAAGAGAGGAAAGGGAAAGGTCAGACATGGAGCACAATGCAAGAACTTATCAAACTTGGTCAGATATTGAATTGGAACAAGCTCAGTGTCCAGTAGATGGATTGGCAAAACCAACTTCAGTAAGTATCCTTGAAGCTGTTGATGAAGCTCATGACCTGCTCAATGCTGAACTACCTAGCATATCAGAAACTCATGTTAGTTTGGAGGTCATCCAATCTGATCAACAAGGATTTCATTGAAACAAAAGATTTTACATTCATGTAAACCATACAACAAGGATTTCATTGAAACAAAAGATTTTACATTCATAACCATCCTTACAGGCATTAATTTACATCCATTTCCAAAAGACATTTTCCTGCCTACATTAACCTTAATACTAGTGAAAATACATTCATAGAGCAACCATCAACATGGCAAAGCAGATGATTAACAGAACCATCATGAAATTTGCCATCCTCCTCCACTTGCACAACTTTGCTTGTGTGTTTTCCAATTCAGCCTCCATTTGTGCCTTGTAAATCTCCATCTCATGTCTGTTAACTCCTTCTTCAAACACTAATCTTTCTTCATTGTTCATTGTCACGTACATATCATACATGGTGTGTTTATACCAGTAAGAGTTCAACTCACCATCAATCCAAAAGAAGCAATCACATCTGTCTTGGACAAACTACATAAGAAAATTAAAATTAAAATATACAAATCAAACTTAAAAAGAATAACTTTAAAGAAATGATTGTAAGCTTTCTTACAGATGGTTTGGGGCACACAAGAAAACGACGGCCTGGGTTTCTCTCTGTCCATGAAACCCTTCTAGCTAAACGAAGCTTACATTTGCAATGAGTAGGGAAAGAACGATTACGAACACTTGATGATGAAGATGAAGCCATTTTGTTGCAATTAGGGTTTAATTGATTTAGGGGTTTTTATTTGGGGTGTTAGAAATTAGGGTTTGATTATATAATACGGTATATAAAGAGGGGTGTTAGAAATTAGGAAGTGGATCGGGTTGATTTGTTTCTTTTTGGGTCAAATAAAATGCAAACGGGTCAAAAGTGCCAGGTAGATAACATAAAGAAAAATAAAAAAGCCAAGTAGGAAAAAACCTGCTAATACCCGGTAATATTGCGTAGATTGAACAAAATTTGAATTTATGTTGCGTTACTTTGACACTTAAGAAAGTACATTACGTATATGTGTTTATTTGAACAAATATGTAGCGTATCCTTAGCTTTACCCCTTATAACCACTCATTTTTCATGGTTTTGTAGTTTCAGTGATTTAGTTGAAGTGTGTTGATCGTAATTGGAGATTAGGCTAGAAACAAAAATCCGTCAAAGATGCAAATTTCCTTTAACAAGTTTGATCGTCACGACATTTTAGCAACACAATAATCAATTTGTGAATTGCCTATATAAAAGTAACTAGTTAACCACTTAGGGGCGACATAGCGACAAAAGACTTGTAACTATTACATTAAAATGTATGAGTCTCGATTTCAATTTTTGCTAGTTGCAAACAACTCTAAAGTGGTTACGCTAACCTTCTAAAAAAAGGAGAGCTTTATCTGGTTTGGTCACGCTAACCTCATAAATTAGTCGGCCAAAAGATCGAAAACTATGGTTATCTAAAAGAAAAAATAAATAATTATAATTGATTTGTGAGTAAAATGGTAAATGGATAGAGATTTATGTAGATTTTTTACCCAACAAACTTTAAACCGAGTTAAAAAAAAAAAAAAAAAAAAAAAAGTCACCATTTTACCATCAAGTCACCTATAGTCTTCTTACATAGCCCCTTACCTTTAGACCAGGGGTCTTCATGGGTCGGGTAATAAACCGAAAAAAAATCGAACCGAACATATAACCGAATCGAACTTGTTAAAACCGAACCGAACCGAATTAAAAATTCGGTATTCGGTTTGGATATGGGTTTAGCTATCTGAACCGAAAACCGAATTTATATAAATATATATATATTTTTTATATATTTTTTATATAAAAAATATCCATTAAAATTTAATACTAATATAAAAAACACTTTTTTATGCTTAAAATATTTTTTTTTTGCCAAAAATATATATAATTAAATTAAAAAAAAATATTAATAGTGTAATTCAAGTATAAATTTCGGTTTTCGGTTTTGACCCATAACCGAACTGAACTTCGGTTCGGTTCTCGGTTCGGTTCGGTTTTATATATTTTCGGTTCGGTTCGGTTTTCGGTTATGACCCAAAAAATTTTTTTAACCGAACAACCCGAACCGAATAAACCGATTAACCGAGAACCGAACCGATAAACACCCCTACTTTAGACATAGACTTGGCCCAATATTTGATATGTGATATAAGCATTCTATTGGGCTTACACTTGAAATGGGCTTTATACAAATATGAATTAACTTACAGAGTTACAGTAGTTACTAGTTACTACTAACTAGTTAGGTAGGGCATACTGATTTTCCACTACTTTTTCTGCTTCAAGCACTGAATTCTCTCAGCAACAAAAACTTATTATTAAGGTATTATTTATGTTGTTTTACATTGTGTGTTTTAGGCCTAATTATGCAGTTTCTAGTTTTGTTTAGAATTGTTTTCTTGTTTAGTTTAAGGTTGTTACTGTCTCACTCTTAGAGTGTGTCTGTGTAATGTACTTGTGTAGTATTGATATAAAACTAGCACTTCTAATGGGGTGCTTGGGATTTGCTTTATAAAATTGCTTATTTTATTTTCGAATAAAAGGGTGTTTTTGTTAGCTTATTTTAAGGGCTTATTAGCTTTTTGGAAATTTGATAACTTATAAGCTCATTTTTTGGGGCTTAGAAGCTTTTTTATTTAAGCTTATGAAGTTTATAAGCTCATAAGCCCATAAAAATGAGCTTTTGAGCTTATCAAATTTTCAATAAGCTCATAAGTCCCTCAAATAAGCTAACAAACAACCCCTTGTTTTAGGCTTATGAGTTTTTTTTTTTTACCTGGCTTATATTTATTTTGTTACTTTGCGCTTACTTTTATAACTTAAGTATGGAAAATAAGCCTGAAAAATGGACTTATATATAAGCGGAGTCAAATAAGCTCATAAGCCCAAAAATAAGGTTGTTCGAGAAAACTCATTTTCACTCGCAAATGCATTGTTAAGCAAATTAGTCAATTGGATAAACAATCCCAAACGCCTTCCTTATTATTGCTTGTTTGGACCTGTAACCCAAACCTGCCCGACCCGCCCGTTTTGACATCTCTAGTTGCTGGTTACGCTTGTGAAATCATATTGTATTCGCCTCTCGTACAGATATATATGTTTTCTATGCTTAATCAGTCACTTTTTCTGTTTATAATTGTTTTTTTGTTTAGTTTAAGGTTGTCACTATTGTTGGTCAATGTTTATTAAGGGCTTATCTGCTTATTGTGTTTTGAACTTTTTATATATGAACAGTATCGGATATGTGTAAATTGTACTGTGTATGATTGATATAAAATTAGCGGTATTAAGGGGTGTTTGGGATTGCTTAATTAAACTCTTAGTCTTATTGAATGTTGAAATAAAGGGTTGTTTTGTTAGCTTATTTGAAGGGCTTATGAGTATATGTAAAGTTTGAAAAGCTCATAAGCCCATTATTTTTGGCTTTTGAGCTTATGAAGCTTAGCTTATGGCTTATCTAAGGTCATAAGCTTGACTTGATAAGCCGGGAAAAAAGGGCTTAACCTCTAAAGCCTAGAAAATAAGCTAACACAAACACCCCCTAAGCTGTTTTCCAATAAACAGATTTAAACGAGTACTTTGAAGGAACTTATTTTCACTCACAAATACTTTGATAAAAAATTATAAGCACCTTCAAAACTTATATAAACGTGAAATACAAATTTGCCTGTTTGGACCCGTTGCCCATACCCACCCGTTTCCTCATCTCTAGTTGTTGCTCCTGCTTGTGAAATTATATCATATCCGCTTCTCATACACTTTTCTTGAACTTTCTTTGTTGCTGATCCTAAATTGATTTTTTTGGTGAATTGTGTGTGTACTCAACAATGATATAAATAGATTTTCACGTTAACAAATTTTGCAGCCAACTATAATATGCGGGGAATGGATAGGCTCAGCAACCTTCCGTCAAGCATAATAGAAATGATCTTGTGTCTTATACCGATTCAAGAGGCAGGAAGGACAAGTATCTTGTCCAAGGAATGGAGGTACCGTTGGACTAAAATTCCTAAACTCGTGTTTGAGGAAAATACTTTTCAAGTATCAACTGTTGATGGGGCTGAGTCGTCTATTCTGGAACAAAAACATTTGGAACCAGAGGAAAGGCAAAAGAAGGACAAGAAGAGTAAACTTATATGCGCTGTAGGCCAAGTTTTATTGATGCATGATGGTCCAATACATGAGTTCACCCTTTCTTTGGTCAGATCTAACCAATGTGTTAAAATTGACCATATATTAACTCATTTGTCGAGGAAAACTAGCATCAAGAAATTAAAACTTGACTTTGGTCTTGCGCAGTATACGTTACCCTCATCCATCTGCTCATTTCGTCAGTTAACAGACCTGTGTCTCATTAGTTGTTGGTTTGACTATCAACCAACATTTAATGGATTTGGTAGTCTTACAAGCTTATATCTACAAGACGTATTTATCTCTACAAGAACACTTCAACATCTCCTATCTAGCTGTCCATTGCCTAAGACCGTGATTCTGGTAATAATTGTATCTTTTTAAGATAAAATACCGAGCATACCTCGGCTTTCATAACTAATCTGACTATTGTAAGTTGCTGCAGAATATACGCTGTCCATATATCTCTAGGAGCAATGACGGTCCCACCTTTATGGAGCTATTTGAATGTTTACCGGTGATTGAAACCTTGTCCCTATCGTTTGACCTCGTTAATGTAAAATATTTCTCATGATATATAATTAATTATTTCTAGATTGGGGAATTGGTTTGCTTATTTCTAACATTTGTTTTAGGTGTTCAAGGATTGTGTTGATGGCCGAGTTCCACGAGAGCTTCCTACCCCATTATTCCACCTCAAATACTTATCTATAAAGCATGTATGCTTCACCAAAGATGAGTTAATTCTTGCCCTTCTTATCAGAAGCTCCCCGAACTTGGAGAAACTTAAGGTAGGGGTAATAAAATAAATATATTTTGTTGTTTTCTTTTATTATGCTTATTATGTCAAATTACACTTACACAAGACCCTTGATGTAGATTTTAGACGATGCAGCGTGGTCTGATAATATTTCGTCAAGAGTTGAAAGTTATTCGGGTATTATGTTGGATCATCTTAACGAACTAGAGATTAAGGATTTTATACACCACAAGATTCGGTTTGATTTCGTGAAGCTTATCTTGGCTAGGTCACCTGTGCTGAAGAAGGTGAGGATACTGCCACGATATCACCATCAAAAGTTGCAGATTTCAGGAATTCTCTTAGGCTCCTCACGCCCGGAGGTACAAATCATTGTTGAGGACTGATGCAACTGGTGCAATTTTGGTAGCGCCAAAACAAACAAACCTATGTGACTGCTGATTGTATCTACTGCTTTGTGACTTCTAATTAGTGTTTTAGGCATATTGTATATTGCCTTATCTTTGCATTTATATATTTTGTCTGAGAACTTTGATGTGCACCTATGAGTTCCGGAGTTCGGATTGGCTTATTAAGTATGTTCAGTGGTCAATATTTGTTCAATATTGGAACCGTAACGATAACTTAAATTAGGTTTTTGAATCTTGATTTTGTTCTGGTTTGGTTAAGGTTGGCATATGATAACTTAAATTAGGTTTTGGAATCTTGATTTTGTTAATTCATTGTATAAGATTGTGCGATAAATCTTTGTTAATGACCGTTTACATTTCGAAGTCTAGCTGCATGAGTTTAATCAGCTACATCATATTGAATATTTACTATTGCCATGGTACTTGTAGAGTATTCTTGTACAACAAATAAAGTATAAAGAAGGTATGGTGTATAGAGTGATCCTTCTAGCAGATGGTAAAGAGATTGCTTTGAGAACAACTTTGGCAAAAGTATGTGCAGGTATATATGTGAGCAAAATCTATGAAAGTGTTCTTATCAAGCCAAAAATCCCAAAATTATTGTTTGCCAGCCCTTCTCATTTCATTTGATCCGTAGTGTTTAGTTTCAACTTTCAATGATTTGGTCTAACTGTTAATTGTAATTTCGTGGACGTTAGGGCGTTAGGCTAAAAAAATAAGGGAAAATTGTTCAAAAATACATCCAACTTGCCACCTTTTACTATTGTATGCTATGAACTTTTTTTTTTCCTGTTATATACACGAACTTTCTTAATCTTCCTATTGTATACACGAATCTGACATGCCATAGACTTAATTACATAAATTTACATGAATCGTCCCTGTGGCTCAAAACAATTACACCATTCGTCCTTAAAACAATTACATAAAAGGTCCCTGTAACTCAAGAGTTAAAATATTTGCATCGTTAGTCCTCATTGACTATTGAGTTAAAATATTTGCATCGTTAGTCCTTACTGCCACCCACCGCCGCCACCACCACCACAGCCCACCACCGCCACCCACCATCACCGCCGCCTACTACCGCCACCCACCGCCTACCACCGCCACCTACCATCACCGCCGCCCACTACCGCCATCACCACCACCACCCACCACCTACCGCCACCACCACCCACCACCTCCACCCACCACCACCACCGCCACCTACCAACACCCACCGCCACCACCCACCACCACCACCCACCACCTACCGCCCCAACCACCACCCACCGCCACCCACCACCACCACCACCACCACCCACCACCTACCGCCACCACCACCCACCACCTCCACCCACCACCACCACCGCCACCTACCAACACCCACCGCCACCACCCACCACCTCCACCCACCACAGCCACTTTCATGCCATTTCAGGTGGTGGCGATGGTAAATGGACTAACGTTGCCTTTTGATGATTCAGACCAGAAAGGGGTGGTAGCGGTGGTGGGTGGAGGTGGTGGGTGGTGTCGGTGGGTGTTGGTAGGTGGCGGTGGTGGTGGGGGGTGGTGGTGGTGGCCGGTGATGGTGGCGGTGGTGGGTGGAGGTGGTGGGTGGTGGTGGGTGGGGGTGTCGGTGGGTGGTGGTGGCGGTAGGTGGTGGGTGGTGGTGGTGGGCGGTGGGTGGCGGTGGTGGGTGGAGGTGGTGGGTCGTGGCGGTGGGTGTTGGTAGGTGGCGGTGGTGGGCGGTGGTAGTGGTGGGTGGTGGTGGCGGTGTTGGGTGGAGGTGGTGGGTGGTGGCGGTGGGTGTTGGTAGGTGGCGGTGGTGGGCGGTGGTGGTGGTGGGTGGAGGTGGTGGTGGTGGTGGGTGGCGGTAGTGGGTGACGGTAGTGGGCGGCGGTGATGGTAGGTGGCGGTGGTGGGCGGTGGTGGTGGTGGGTGGCGGTAGTAGGCGGCGGTGATGGTGGGTGGCGGTGGTGGGCTGTGGTGGTGGTGGTGGTGGCGGTGGGTGGCAGTGAGGACTAACGATGCAAATATTTTAACTCAATGTGGACTAACGATGCAAATATTTTAACTCTTGAGTTACAGGGATTTTTTATGTAATTGTTTGAAGGACGAATGGTGTAATTGTTTTGAGCCACAGGGACGATTCATGTAAATTTATGTAATTAACTTCATGCCACGTCAGATTCATGTATAAAATAAGAAGATTAAGAAAGTTCATGTATATAATAGGAAAGATTAAGAAAGATCGTGTATATAATAGGAAAAAAAAGTTCATAGCATACAATAGTAAAAAGTGGCAAGTTGGATGTATTTTTGAACAATTTTCCTAAAAAATAATAATCCATCAAACATCATAGCGAAGTTCAAAAAGAAAAAAAATCAAACATCATTGCGAAGCACAGGAAAATTATTAAGAAACCAAAATTGTGGTTGTACGTATACAAAGAAGGTGTGCTGTCGCACATGGCATCCAAATTATAGGGACCTCAAAATTTTTATATGATATGTATATATATTTTATATAAAAGTGACTACAAATATTTGATTTAAGAACTTGCATTGAAAATGCTAGCCGAAGCACTTTGAAAACGATTATTTCTCATTTTATCATTTTGAAAAATTATTTACTTTATATTTTAGGCCCTTTTTTGTTATTAAACTTTGCAAAAGGCCTTCGTAAACTCCGAGACGGCACAGGTTGTAACGACCTTTTAGCAAAACAATAACCAATTTATGAATCATCTTTCAACAAAAGTAAAAGAATAACCGGTTTATGATAAATGAAGAGAAAATTTCATTAAGGTTAGCCGGGATAAATTGAGCTTTTTTTCTCCAATGTATACTTACCCAATCAGTATTTTTATGATCATTTTTGAACTTTATATTTTACTGTCCCAAGACTTTCATCTCGAGATTATAACTCAAAGCCTGTTATTAAGAAACCAAATTTGCGGTTGTAACTAGAGGTGCACATTATTATTATTATTATTTTTTTTAACCGAACCGATTCAAAAACCGGTTTCAGTTTTAGTCAAAAAGTCAAAAACTTGTTTTACGTAAAACCGGTTAGGTTTGAAACCAGTTTTGGGAGAGAAAATGTTTGGTTTAAACCAAGAACCGGTTCGGTTTAAACCGGCTTTTAACCGGTTTTACCCATAACCGGTTCGGTTTAAACCGGTTCTCAAACCAGTTAACACCCAATAATGCAAATCGGTTTCTAAACTGGCGGTTCGGTTTTCTCTAAACCGGTTTTTTGGAAAAACCAGTTTCGGTTTTTTTCTGGTTCGGTTCATGAACCGGGTTTTTTGTGCATCTCTAATTGTAACGACCTTGTTTACTAATATGACTTTATGACGACTAATTAACATAGGCCCGCTCTAGACATAAAATTAGTCAATATTTATTCAGAATTGGAGTTCTGGGTTTAAAATATTGATCCGTTGCCGAAGTTTGATGTGAATTTATTGAATTCTGTACATTAATATGGCAGTGAAATGCAAACCCAAATGGAGCAGGATATAAGATCGATTCAGTATATGCTAACATCCAAAGAGCTGGTTTTATTCTTTTTGTTACTGTAGAATCTGATTTTGATTCCAGGCCTCCACGAGATAGAATCGAATTATATACTCCGTGATACTTATCTGACATTTTTTACCCATTTATGAATGGGTCGATATGGGTTACGCTTTATCTCAAATGGGTCAAATTCAACAAAATGTATATAAAGAAGAAACGGGTCGATCCAGGAACGCTTTATCTCAAACGGGTCCAAGGTAAATAAATCTTGATTTCTGTCAGAGAGATGATTTTAGTCCATACAGAAGACAAGATCACCACCATCAGTGACTCGCCTAGCTTTTGACCATTATAGAGATGCAACCCGTGGCTCGACTCACAATGTTGAGGCAACGTGTTGACGTATGTACCCTCCGGATACATGCCGTACAAGGGTATACCCTCCGGACCCGCATCAGGTAAAATGCACTCAGATGTGTTCAAACAATACGGAAGCATATCCGAAGGGTTACGAATGTCCGCATGTCCTTAGCCGTCCGGATATAACAAACCCTTCGGATAAGCCAACAAGTACCTAGACCAAAGTACAAACAAGTACACCAAAGTATATGATAATGGAGTCTAATCTAGCTAACATTAAGGGTTAAGTACGAACCAGCCTGGCACTTCCTATAGAGAGTCTATAAATAGAGAGGAAATCTTTATTTAAAGTTAACTAATTCTCCCCTACTCTAGTTTTTATTCACACTTTCTCTCACTAAGAACATATACTCACTCTCACGCCGGAGGTTGGTCCTAGGATACATTCCCGGGGCGAGTCTAACGGACGTATTTGTTTTGCAGATATCCGAAGGAACACACCGTGATTGAGAGTCACCTCGAATCCGAAGGACCTACTCCCGTCCGAAGGATTCTTCTCGCTTGTTCGAAGTAGAAACAAACCTTTACTTCAACAAATTGGCGCCATCCGTGGGACCCGTCATTCACTCTACCGAAGCTCAGAAATGACAGGTCCTTCCCCAGCAACACCCGAAGGATCCGGAAGTCGTCCGGATAATAATACCAATCCTGTCAACCTTGAACAAATCCAAAGCCACTTTGCTACTCTAAAATCTCTCATCCAACAATACAATGTCTCAGGAGAAACACCGATTGACCCCATCCAACTCGACTTTGAGGTTGCCGGATCTCATGATGTCGAAGCCCAAAAGGCCGAAGAAGATGGGACAGACGACTTATCCAAACCTTTCAAGGCGGCGTCCAAGAGTCCTTTTACCCGAAGGATCATTGATTTTTCCGGACCGAAGGGTTCAAAGTATCTGATGCCTTCTCACTTGAAGTTGTACAACGGATCTACAGATCCTGACGATCATATCACCAGATTCGAAGGACCGGCCAATCAAGGTGCGTGGCCCATGCCAATTTGGTGCATGATGTTCCAGCAGACCCTAGATGATGCTGCTAGAGCATGGTTTGATCGTCTTCCGCGAGGTAGTATTGATAATTGGGATGAGTTAAGTGAGCAGTTCATTCAGAGGTTCGCCCTTCGTAGAAAGTGCATCAGAGATCCGATGGAAATTACCAAGATCATCCGTAGAGCTAATGAGGCCCTCTCGGAATTCAAGGAACGATGGACAGATGAGGCTAGTCGCATTTCGGGAGTACCAGAGCTGATGCAGATATCCTCTTTTATTGATGGTTGTAAAAATCCGGAGTTAGCAAAGAGATTCTCCGAAAAGGTTCCCCAGAGCGTAACCGAAATGATGATACGGGTTGATGATTTCATCCGTTCTGAAAGAGTGTATCGACTGACAGATGTACCGAAGGGAGAGAGGATGGATAATTCTCGTAGAGATTATCAACCTAATCTATACAGCCGAAATGACCAGAACACACAACGGTCCTCCTTTAGAGGAAACCACAGGAAAGATGTTCAAGACTTTAAACCCAGACGAAATGATAATTTCGCACCATACGTGCCCAAACGAAATGACAATAATACCTACCGGACAGACTACCGGAGAGATTATCGGCGTGACGACGGGAACAGAAGAGATACCAGACCACTAGACTTGAACATGCTCACAAAGGCTCCTAAAGAGATCCTATCAACGGAGCATCAGCTCAGGCTACCGGCACCCCCGCCGCTAAGAGGAAGACCGTCAAGAGAAAACATGGATAAATACTGTGATTATCATGGAGAGAAAGGCCATCTCACCAATGACTGTCACAATCTGAAGGAGCAACTCAAGATAGCCCTGGATACCGGTAAGCTTGACCACCTGATCAGGGACGTCCGACAAAGAGACAGGGCACCACCCAGAAATAACCATCAAAACAACCAAGGTCGAATCATCAATATGGTCCGGTACCAAGAAAGAAATCCGAAGCGAAAGACGATAGATCAGGAAGAGGAGTGGATGAGGGCCCCCATAAGCTTTCCTCCGATCCTTCCGGGGGACGTTTCCGATGAGCCACTTATAGTAAAGGCAGAGATTGAGGGATATACTGTACGGATAATATATGTCGACCAAGGCGCATCGGTGGAAGTAATGTACGAGCACTGCTTCCTAAATCTGGACTCTTCCATCCGGTCGCGTCTATCCAAGACAAACACACCATTGGTGGGATTCTCAGGAGAGAGCATAAATCCATTGGGGAAAATAGAACTATAAGTATGCTTCGGGAGCGAAGGGCTATACCGCCGAACTATCATGAAGTTCGCGGTGGTTCGGTCTCCCTCTCCGTACAATGTGATACTTGGTCGGTCCGGAATCAAAAAACTAAGAGCCATCCCATCAACTATACACTCCATGATGAAATTCCCTACGCCGAGAGGCATTGCCACCCTAGTAACCCGATCGATCATCATCTCAGAGTGCAGAAAGCTGGAAGAAAAATTCTTAATGGAAAAGGAGACCCAAACAGAGACCTCCTCGGAAACACCCATTGAAGAAACTACTGGAACCGAGGATGTGCTGGTTCATCCTGCATATCCGAAACAACTAGTGACAATAGGAAGGAATTTCTCAAAAGAAGGGCGAAGGCAATTGATAACTTTACTAAAAAATAGCCGAGACATTTTCGCATGGGAACCCTCTGATATGACTGGCATCCCCCGATGGGTAGCTGAACATAAGCTCAACGTAAACGTCCAGGACAAACCGGTAGCACAGAAAAAGAGATTCTTCTCGGAAGAAAAGAACCGAGCCATAAATCAAGACGTAGAAGAGTGGCTAATGGCCGGAATAATCAGACCTGTCCGGTATCCGACCTGGATCGCTAATCCAGTACTGGTGAAGAATCCGGATGGCACCTGGAGGATGTGCATTGATTTTAAAAACCTAAACTCATCGTGTCGCAAGGACTACTATCCGTTGCCTGAAATAGACTGGAAGATCGAGTCGGTGATAGGATTCCGGTATAAGTGTTTCTTGGACGCTTACAAGGGATATCATCAAGTACAAATGGCAAGGGAAGACGAAGAGAAAACGGCCTTCTATACGGATCGGGGAACATACTGTTATGTAAAAATGCCGTTTGGTTTAAAGAATGCCGGGGCAACCTATCAGAAGTTGGTAGACTCTGTCTGCCAGAAGCAGATCGGCCGGAACTTGGAAGTATATGTAGACGATATGGTGATAAAGAGTCAAACGGAAAAAGAGCTATTGGCCGATATTGCTGAAACGTTCGACAATCTCCGAGGAGTAAACATGAAGTTAAACCCTAAAAAATGCTCTTTCGGAGTGGAAGAAGGAAAGTTCCTCGGATATATGGTGACATCCGAAGGGATTAGGGCTAACCCCAAGAAAACCAGAGCAATCGCCGATATGCAATCACCAAAATCACTTAAGGAAATGCAAAGCTTAAGTGGCAAACTCGCAGCACTCAATCGTTTCTTATCAAAATCGGCCGAAAGGTCTCTCCCTTTCTTTGAAACTTTAAAAAATATCACTAAGGACAACAAGGAAAGATATCAATGGACGGAAGCGGCTGAGAAAGCCTTCCAAGATATGAAGAAAATGATCCTGGAGTTCCCCTGCCTAACGACTCCGAAATCTAAAGAAGATTTATATATATACCTGTCAGCCGCAGCAGAAGCAATAAGTGGAGTATTGATGGTCGAAAGAGAGGGGCGGCAGATCCCAATCCATTATGTAAGTCGAACCTTGCACGAGGCCGAAAAGAGATACGCTCCGGTTGAAAAGTTGGCTCTAGCCCTCCTGCATTTATCAAGAAGACTGAGGCGGTATTTCGAAGCCCACCCCATCAAGGTCATAATGGACCATCCCATCAAACAAGTGTTGAACCGGGCAGAATCGTCCGGACGATTAGCCAAATACACAGTAGAATTGGGGGCCTACAACATTACCTACATACCCAGAAATGCTGTCAAAGGGCAAGTGCTTGCTGACTTTATTAATGAAATACCCATCGGCACAACCTCCCCGGATCCAAAGAAGAGAAGCAAAGAGATATGCAACGTTTCTCAACCAGAAGAATGGATCCTATATACTGATGGGGCCTCCAGCAGAAAAGGTGCCGGAGCAGGATTAGTGTTAATTAGTCTGGAAAAGGAAGAATACACGTATGCTCTCCGGTTAAATTTCGAAACTACCAATAACGGAGCAGAATACGAAGCACTCCTGGCCGGATTGAGAATTGCAAAGGAGATGCATATAGAGGTGTTGGACGTACGAGTGGATTCTAACTTAGTGGCAAGCCAAATCAATGGAGAGTTTACTGCATACAAGGAGAGCATGGCAAAATACCTCGCGAAAGCCAAAGAGTACATCACTTGTTTCAAACGCTTTAGAATAAAGAACATCCCAAGAGCTCAGAACCAAAAAGCAGATGTGCTCAGCAAGCTAGCATCCGTAGCATTCGACCACCTAACGAAAGAGGTCCTGGTAGAAGTATTGGAGAATCCGTCCACCGAAGAAGAAACAGTTAACACAATAGTGGAAGAAGAGGAGGAAAATTGGATGTCCCCCATATTCCGATGTTTAAACGAAGGAGTATGGCCGGAAGATCAAAATGAAGCTCGAAACCTCCGTATGAAAATAAGCCACTACACACTAATTGACAACGTGCTATTCAAAAAATCCTACCTAGGACCGATGTTACGATGCGTCGGACCTCTCCAAGCCAATTACATAATCCGAGAGGTGCATGAAGGAGCATGTGGCATGCACTCCGGACCCCGGACTGTGGTAGCTAAACTCATGCGGCAAGGCTACTACTGGCCAACCATGCACCGGGACGCTAGGGAAGTCATCCAAAAATGCGATGCCTGTCAGATACATGCTCCGGTCCCCAAGTTGCCAAAAACGGTATTAACCTCCGTCATGGCACCATGGCCCTTCTTCCAATGGGCAATTGACATTTTGGGGCCTTTGCCCGAAGCTCCAGGAAAGGTTAAGTATGTTATCGTGGCAATAGACTATTTCACAAAGTGGATGGAAGCAAAACCGTTGGCCAAGACAACCGGAAAAGAGGTCAAAAAGTTCGTATGGGACAACATCGTCTGCAGGTTCGGACTACCCAAGATAATTGTCACGGACAATGGAAGCAAATTTGTGGGAGATCCGTTCAAAAGTTGGTGTGAAAGGTTAAATATCACACAAATCAACACGGCCGTGGCTCACCCGCAAGCCAACGGATTGGTCGAAAGAGCCAACAAAAGCCTAATGAAGGGATTTAAGTCTCGGCTAGGAAGAGAAAGAGCCGGATGGGTAGACGAGTTACCAAACGTACTATGGGCTTTCCGAACCACCCTGAAAACTAGCAACGGAGAAACTCCTTTCAGTCTCACTTATGGAAGTGAGGCAGTCATTCCGGCAGAAATCGGTATGCCTACCTTCCGGACCATGATGGCAAACGCCGAAAATAATGACGATGAGATAAATCTAAATCTAAACTTATTGGAAGAACGAAGGGAAATGGCAGCCATAAGGGAGGCGAAGTACAAAAAGAAAGTGGAGCAGTATTACAACCGAAGGGTTAGATTCGAAGCCTTCAAAGTGGGAGATTTCGTGTATCGGAAAAATGAAGCCAGCAGAGTGGAGGATCAGGGAAAATTGGGACCCAATTGGGAAGGCCCCTACCGGATAACGGAGGCTTATCAGCACGGCACATACAAGCTCCAAACCATGGAAGACGTGGAAGTACCTCGAACTTGGCATGCAATTAACTTAAAGAAATGTTTTATGTAACCTATTATGTACTTTGATTTTTCAGGATCTATTGTAAGGCATGAGCCATTTTCGCATCAATAAAAAATCCGATGCATTTTGACGTTATAAAGTTATTTTCCGCAAAACAAAAATTGTCCAGTGAATAAAACCCCAAGTGGTATTACTAAGGCCAAGAGCCGAAGGGTACAGGTTACCCCGTTAAAGAAAACCCCAGGTGGGTATTATTAAGGCCAAGAGCCGAAGGGTACAGGTTACCCCGTTAAAGAAAACCCCAAGTGGGTATTATTAAGGCCAAAAGCCGAAGGGTACAGGTTACCCCGTCAAAGAAAACCCCAAGTGGGTATTACTAAGGCCAAGTGCCGAAGGGTACAGGTTACCCCGTCAAAGAAAACCCCAAGTGGGTATTACTAAGGCCAAGAGCCGAAGGGTACAGGTTACCCCGTTAAAGAAAACCCCAAGTGGGTATTATTAAGGCCAAGAGCCGAAGGGTACAGGTTACCCCGTCAAAGAAAACCCCAAGTGGGTATTACTAAGGCCAAGTGCCGAAGGGTACAGGTTACCCCGTCAAAGAAAACCCCAAGTGGGTATTACTAAGGACAAGTGCCGAAAGGTATAGGTTCTCCCCGTCAAATAAAACTAGGAGGAATAAGCCATGGCCAAGATCCGTAAGGCATATATTGTCCGGTAAAACGGAACCCCATGAGTATATAATTAAAAGCCAAGTTCCATAAATTACATACTACTCGGAAAAACACACATGTAGGTTAAAGACAATACAGATAACAAAAGAAAGTGATATATTCATATGATCAAAAATCGGTTACATCAAACATTCCGAAACAACGTTCGGTTACATCAAACATTCCGAAATAACGGAATAACAAAAAATGAACTTCAAACCTATTCTATTACATCAATTGATAAGCTTCACAAGGAATCCGGGATACCTGAATCCATAGTCAAAATGGAGGTATCCGGACCCCAACATACATCTCTTAAACACAGATAAACAGCTTCAAGCAAAAACAGAGGCATTCTGGGTATCGGAAGGATTCTCGATGTGAGATTCAACCTCCGGACCCTCAGTAGTTGGTTCTTCAGCCGGAGCAGGGTCAGGAACTAAGGCGCTCAGTTCATCAAATTTCCGGTAAACGGTTTCCCGGATCTTCTGAATATAAGGATAATCCTGAGATAGAGCCTTGTCATACAACGGACCATATTTAGCCCCGGCCTCCATATCCATTCCTTCGACCTCTCCCAACAACTTAGCCGCTTTCTCCGGCTCTTCGAACAAACCTGCCCCGTCAATCAGCCCCGAAAGATAAAACAAGTTGAATGGCTCTACCAAGGCTGTTCGGAATTCGTGGCTCCCGAGAAAACGGTGGATAGCTTCCGGGATAAACTCGTTGACAATGCGGTTCCTCTCCACCTCGGCATTACCAGCAGCCACAGCAATATCCACCTTCTCTTGACAAAGCTCCCTGTAAGCCTTCTCTTCATCGTTTAGCTTCTGCTTGGCCTCAGACAACTGCCCTCCAGCGATCTGATCTTCTCGGCCTGCTCGCCGGAAACTTTCCTCCACTCATTCTTCTCCAACTCAAGATTTCCAACCCTCTCCTCCAGACTCGCATTCTCTGCGCGAAGCTTTCTCAACCCCTCCGGATTCACCTCGGAACACTCTGCATGAACCTTCTTCAGCTCATGAAGCTCTCCGGACATCTGCTGGAACATCTTCCAGTTGTCATCAAGGGTCTTGTCACAGATCTTGTGGGTATCAAACAACTTTTTGTGCTCCTTCGAAAGAGACTCGAAACAGAAAATCATATCCGTTTGAGCCGTGACACATTTACCCAACAATAGCCACGACCTGCGGACAGCCTCTTCATCATCCTGCTCGTCCAGATATTTCTCCTCCTTGGGAGTTGCAAAATTTATCAACATATCTCGACAAGCAGTGGCCGTGTTCAGACGAGTTCCTTTTGTCACAGTCCACGCAGGTACATGAAGGGCATCATCCTCACCATCCCCCTCTATATCAACCTCCGTATCATCCTCATCCACAAGTGTTTCTTTCCCCGGACGCCGGGATGCACCTTCTGAACCCCCTGACAATGAAAGAACCTCCGTCAATAAAAAAAAAAAAAAAAAAAAAAAAAAAAAAAAAAAAAAAAAAAAAAAAAACGAAGGTGTAACTATAAAAGATCATCCGAACATACCAGATGACAAAACATTCGGATGCACAGAACGAATAGGCTCCGGCCTCTCCACGGCCTCTCCGGTGTCCAAATCAATAACCGTGTCACCAGCGGAAATCTTGCTTCTCTTGTGAAGGCGGGAAGAGACACTCCCGGCTCCAGTTCTCTTCAATGGAGGCTTCTTCAAACCAGTCTTCGCAGCTTGCTCCTTCTTTCTATCCTTAGCAGCTATCACCTTATCATCAGCAACTTTAACACTCTTCAACTCCTCCGTCTTTTCCGGTACCTCAGTATTGGAGGCCAAGGGAGGAGTAACATGCACCTCACGAACATGCCCTTCCGGAAACGGGGTGCCTTGAACAATCTGTGCAGTCTTTCGTAGCAGAGGCTTCTTTAGATAACTTGACATGGTTATACCTGCGGACAAACAAAACCCAGCGTTAAAAACGAAAAGAGATGCACAATATAAAAACACGCATTATAACAAAGGCTATACCCCTCCCCTGCTCATCCCTCAACGCCGGACGATAACCAGGAAACTCCCAGTGATCCGATAAACCCAGGGCATACAAGAACGCTTGCGGAATTTGACAGGGTTCAATGATCGTCTCGGAAAGCCTTTCGGCATGAGTAACATCATACTCACTTACCTTTGGAAACGGATCCGATACGTCCGAATCCGAATGCCTCCACGGCATGGCAAACGGAATAGCTCGCCTATCGATAAAGAAAAAATTATACTTCCAACCCTTCAGACAGGAGGGAAATTCCCCAAAGCAAACCTTCCTATTCCTATGAATGCGTTTCTCGAAGGAAAACCAATCACCCTGCTTGCTAAGCTTATAGAAGACACGGAATAGAGGAGTGGTAGGAGGAATGTGCATGCTACGGCAATACACCTCAAAAAGGGTAGCACGGTGCATACCCAACGGAACTAGCTGAGAAATGTGAACTTTAAAATACCTAATAACATCTAAAAGAAAAGTGGAAAAAGGGACAACGAGACCGCCCTCAAAGAAGTACTCCGCGTACAAACCGATGGCATCCTCAGGTAACTGATTCATCGTCATACCCGTTGGAGGTACCCTTGGATGTAAGTCCTCCGGCAATCCGAACGCTTTCACCACAGCAATTACGTCAGACTCGTCCATCGCGGACGCTCTTAAATGCATGTCTTTCTTAACATGTGAACCCTCCGGATGGGACACATCTTCATACTCAAACGATGCGGTAGATTCTGACATAATGGGCAAGAAGGAGAAGAGAATAGCCAAGCAACAAAAAACTAAACGGGCTGGGACGTACCTCAAAGACGACGAGAATAATCGTTCGGAATACGGAGAAGATGAGATGTGTCAGAAGTATGTGTGTGAAATAAAATTACGGTGCTGTAAATAAAAAGAAATGGGACTATTTATAGGCGGTCAAAATTGGGCGGGAAAGGGACACGTCACCCGTATGACTAACGTGTCAACCATCCACACCATGTCTTTCAGAAAGCGCATACGTGTTCCAATCCAAACGACGCGGTAAAAAACGACGGCGCACCTTAAACGACACCTTAATTACTTTTGGCATTTTGCGTGACTAGCGAAAGAACAAAGCTATGACTTAGCCTCCGGAAAATCGAACAAAGCTATGACTTAGCCTCCGGAAAATCGCAAAAAATAAACTTAGTATCACACCATTGGCACAACCAATACTATGATACTGGGGGGACATGTTGACGTATGTACCCTCCGGATACATGCCGTACAAGGGTATACCCTCCGGACCCGCATCAGGTAAAATGCACTCAGATGTGTTCAAACAATACGGAAGCATATCCGAAGGGTTACGAATGTCCGCATGTCCTTAGCCGTCCGGATATAACAAACCCTTCGGATAAGCCAACAAGTACCTAGACCAAAGTACAAACAAGTACACCAAAGTATATGATAATGGAGTCTAATCTAGCTAACATTAAGGGTTAAGTACGAACCAGCCTGGCACTTCCTATAGAGAGTCTATAAATAGAGAGGAAATCTTCATTTAAGGTTAACTAATTCTCCCCTACTCTAGTTTTTATTCACACTTTCTCTCACTAAGAACATATACTTACTCTCACGCCGGAGGTTGGTCCTGTGATACATTCCCGAGGCGAGTCTAACGGACGTATTTGTTTTGCAGATATCCGAAGGAACACACCGTGATTGAGAGTCACCTCGAATCCGAAGGACCTACTCCCGTCCGAAGGATTCTTCTCGCTTGTTCGAAGTAGAAACAAACCTTTACTTCAACACAACAGATAACATACATGGAGACTAATAAGCTTTTTGGGTTGAACCGACACAAAAGCTTCACTGTGTTGCTTGCTTAAAAAATGTGCTACTTTGCGAACTTAAAAAACAAGTCTTGATGAAGTTATAATGCTTAGTTGGCAAATATATATAGATCAGTTGCAATTTGCAAAACAATTACAGTACCTCATAGCTTTAAACATGTAGGAATCCATCCTTTAACCATTCAAGTAAAAACAACATAAATATAAGCAAGTAGATATCTACTTCTAAGTTATGCTCGACACTCTACATGGACCAAAGTAACGAATAACCTGAATAGAACAATTTCAGTTAAGTACTCGATTCAACATATTCCCAGAATATGTGTTTGTTTGGGCCGGTTAGGTCGGGCTCAAAATGAGTAATATAACTTGCAAAGAAGATGGTGACTAGCGTACGTAATTAACTTCCAAAATGCTAGCTAGTGTAAAACTGAGTAATATTATCTTCCAAATAGTATGTTTCAAGAGACGGTTGTCTTTTGGTGATAATCTTAAACTTGAATAGAACATGAAGAGGTAGCAACACGGATAGTCTATCATGCATTTGTTTGTGTAAAACCGAGAATTATTATAGATATTGGATGTTGTTATCTAGTAGTAGTCTAGTAGATCAAACTGTATTGGTAAATCTTAATCATTTTTCACATTGCAGTCTTGTTTGATTATAGGCATGTATACACATATGTTTCTCGAAGAAAAAGTATTTAAATGAGAAAATATTTTAAATGAGTAATATGTTAAACGTTTATATAACTAATTGTATTATATCTTTATAAACAGTGACACTATATATATAATATTCTTTTTCGAAAGGCCTCATTACGTAATTTCATTCAGAGCCTTCAAAAGTTTCAAAAATTCAAAGACGGCCTGATAACATGAAATATGTAAACTTATACGCAAACACGATTTCCGTGATCCACCAAATTGCTTATAGCCCAACGGTACCACGAGATGCATATTGTGAGTTACCGTACGGTCCCGTCTGGAACATGCATGGATTGTCTATAATGAGTTTAGTGAGATTGTAATACGTTATTTTTCGGGAAAACAAAATTGGCGTGATGTGTTTGAACCCCAATTCACGTATCTTTCACCCAAAAACAAACGTAACAATAGTTCTATTTGCCCTATTTGGTGATGGTAATTATGAAATACGAGTACTAATGATGTAAGTGAGTTCTGTTTGGAATAATTTGTAAGTAACAAAATTTCGTATCAATCTATATTTGCGATTAGACATCACATTATTTAGTTAAATGGGACAATATCATACGGTTTGGACTTTGGACGCCCCATTAAAATGTTATTCAGTAGATGTATACAAGCAAAACTCAAAGGGTATGTTTCGCGAAATGAGCTGGTGTTGGAGCTGGGGCTGGGGCTAGGGCTGAGACTTATATTATAAGCCGAAATTAAAATTTGTATTTTTATAAACTTGTCTGGCAAATGGGCTGGGCTGGGGCTTATTATTGCAAAATTACTAAAAAAGACATAATTAAATGAGTTTTTGTATATGTTAGATATTTTTGTGGGTAAATAAGTAATTTATTATTCAAAAGCCCCAGGATAAAGTTTTAAAAGGCTAAATTAGCTGGCTTATTTTATGATTTCTCGGTTTATTGTTTGGTTTTTCATTACTTTTAAACATTTCTGAAGGTGGGTTTTGTTATTTTCTTTAGGGGGTGTTTGGGTTAGTTTATTCACCTTCCTCATGAGCGTGTTTGCTTCAACAAGGGATTACAGTGCATTTTTACCAAAAGATGAAGCGATGTTGACGCCGTTTCCACGTACCCACGGTACTATTTCTTATATCGTTATGATTTTATTTTATAAAAGACTTCAATAATTAAAAAACTCATTAAAGTTTGATACAACAAAATTTAATACTTTAATATAGGAGTTTTAAGGTTGTTGGTGAAGGATATACCGATAAATTTCGTCCCTTTTAAACTGCCTTTTAAATATCCCTTTGATCCACTATGAAGTGACTACTTATTAATATATGTAATATTATTTTCTTTCGGTCAATTTGCAGGCAAGTAAATAAGCTTTAATCAGCTTCGACGAGGATTTGTTTATTGTACCATCAGTTTGACGCACTCATTCGTGAAATGTTATGACAAAAAATTAATCTTTTTTTCTTTTGTCAATATAGATACATTAGTTTGTAAGCTGTGGATTTCTTCAGTATTGGAATTTAATTGGGTGGTTAGCTTTCAAGTTTTTCTTCGTTGTTTTAGCATTTGTGTGAGCACAAATTCATGATATATTTATGTAGTATATAAATTGGTGGCTATTTAAGGGACTGAAATTAAGATATGTAGTAAATTGAATCAACAAAAAGCTTTTGAGGGGGAGTTTGTTTCGGCTTATCTATAGACTTATTAGTTTATATTAGTTTGGCTTATATAGACGCAAAACCATCCATTTTGGTTCTATATTTGTTCGAATAAAATGCTGTTGACGGTAAATTTTTTAACATGTTACTGTTAATGTTCTTGGCTTGACTGGTATCTGGGGTATAAAGATCAGTTTCTATGTTGGCTTTAATCTGACGGAAGTTATTTTGGTTGGTGGCGTTATTGTTGTTTATCTTGTACGTAAGTAACATCCGACTATTTTACACATATAACCCTGTTCTATTTAAATATGTATATATCATTTTATGTCATTTTACTCATTTATAATTACAGTTACATGTGTTACCAAACATTTTTATTTAAACAAAACAGTTATTGCTTACGGCTACTGCTCACAGCTAATAATCACTGCTACTACTCACTACTACTTTTAACAAATACATACTTAACGCCATAATCCAATTTTGACTTTAACTGATCAATAGAGTGACAATCTTTTACACATAAACAAATGGGTTTTCCTGTTTAATTAATCTCTCACCATTTCAAAATAAATTTCCATTTTAGAGTTTTATAAAGTTTTAAGTTGTCACTAACTAATCATACTCTGAACTAATCAAATACTCCATAACATGGATACCACTAAAAATTCTTTTGGTTAGTTGAAACACTTCAACTAATTATACATTTATTTTATGACAACCAAAGCAGAAAAGCCGAACATTTATTTTAGAATCGATGGAGCAATTTGTAAATTTGGTCACATGCAACGTGATTGTAACCAGATCCTAGTTTTACGCCACTAAAAAATGGTTCATGGTCAAGTTGTCATTTTTTACTATCATTATTCTACTAATCGAGATAACTAAACCTTTAAGATATCACATGTGAACATTAATCACGTTGTTACTTCACGTGCTAATGCAACTATCAAGTGGATCTACACGCTAACATATATATGGTCAATAAATCAATGTTTATTTATATAACTAGAGAACTTAGAGCATTAAAATAAAAATTATAAGGATTCTTAGTACATATGAGCATGGTTCTAAACGGCGCGAAAAAACTTAAGAAATGCCTCACAAAGACGTGAGGCTTGGTCATGCCGCAACGCCACGTATTATGCCGCTTTATGGCACGTGTTTTTGTAAACTCGATATATATGAAATATAATATAAATATATAATATTTTCATAGTTTGTGCCTCCTTATGTCACGCCTTATAAACGCAAAAGCTTCGTCTTAGCCGCTAAGGCGTGAGGCTTGGCCATGTCACCACGCCACGCCTCGCGCTATTTATAACCTTGCGTATGAGCACCAAAAAAATATCATGAACTGTAGCTACTGGCCCATGATGAGTGTGTCTCTGGGTGAATTTTGAGTTGTGGGTTCGGCTGGTTCGGGTGAAAAGTAAGGGTGAGTATCGGTCTGAGACCGGATCGGACCGACAAGACCGAACACCGAATTAAGGTAAAAACCGGGACCAAGACTGAGACCGAATGTGGTCGGTCCGGTCCGGTTCGGTCCGGTCCAGTTCGGTCCGGTCCGGTCTTTGATCCAAATAAGCAAGATTTGGCAAGTTTTTTCGGCTTTTTGGTCGGTCCGGACCGGACCGACCGAAAGGAAGACCGAATTAACCAAAAAGCCTAGACCGAGGACCGGACCACATGTGGTCGGTCCGGTCGGGTCCGGTCGGTTTTGTCGGTCGGTCCGGTCCGTTTGCTCACCCCTAGTGAAAAGTCACGATTCTTCGTTGATTTCGGGTATTTCATATGTCAAACAAAACCATTCATATATTTATATCTTAATGTTAACTAAATATAATGAGTATATGGTCAAAGTGGAATTGTTGAATGTTTAAAATTGGTCAAAAGTGAAATAAATGTATAGTGTGATTAATATTTTTATTAAAATACTTATTACTTAAAAGTACAATTCACATTATACAACAATTAAATGTATATTAAACAACAATTAAAACACCCCTAACTAAAAAGTAAAATAAAATTTTCACAATGTATAATTTAAACAAGTTACAATATAATCCAAAATACAAAACAATTAAACACACTAATTAATGTTATTTTTAAAATATCCTCTAAAATAAAAAGTATAAGTTATTATACACATTAATACATAGAGCTTCATATAAGCTAACAAGTTGATGGTATATATAGTTTTGAAAACTGGACCGGACCAACGAGTTCAATCGGACTTTTTAAGCTTCTTAAAATACTCCAAACACTTGAACATCCGCACCGAGGGACACACAAGTTCCATTTCATGTATGTACGTATTCCTTTGATTAACAATATCAAGCAACACTTCATATGCCTTTGTCAGATCTTTCACATACTTCATATTTAGCTGTGACTTCCTATCAAAATAAACAGTCATTCCGAATGGTAACTCGGTTGATTTAGTAGCCGCCGCTAGTTCCTCAAGAAGCACAAAACGAGACATTCTTATACCTTTTGCTACAACTTCTGTTTGTGTGTTTTTGTTAATGGATGAATGAGGAAGTTACTTGGGTTATATCATATAAATAGGCGGGGTAATTACATATGCAATGTGTTTTAGGCGTGTTTGAGTAATAAATGCTAAACGGTTGGGTACCAACATACACATCCCAAAATTGCCTAGTTTTTTTTTTTGCTTCCATAGGTTAGATAAAAGGTTATGCAACCATTGTCCCTAGTAAATTATTACATAACCGGTAGATAAACTTTAGAACAAGTACATACTGTTATAATCTTCCACTACAACACCATAGCAGAAGTATAACAGATTAGACCTAAACATAAAAGCATAACCATTATTAGCATCATCCTTGGGTGTCTTGTCAGTCATGAGTCTTCTCCTCTTGATTGACCTTCCTTGATCTTCAACCTTTTCCTCTACAAGCACTCCATCTTGCCCAATTCCATTTTTTTCAAGCACTTCATCTGGTATCACAGCCCCATCTGGCTTATCTCCTTGTTTAGCAACCACTTTAGCCTAAATCACATTTCCATCAACAACTGATATACATCCCTCATATCCAACGACTACAACACACTGATCATCTGGTATCACAGTCCCATCACAAACTCTTTGTTCACCATCTCCAACTACTTTAGCACACTGATCATCTGAAATGACAGCCCCATCACAAACTCTTTGTTCACCATCAACACCATCAGAAACTACTTGTTCACCATCAAACTCAGCAACTTCCAAAATTGCAAACGTTTCTTCACCAACTAGCACAAGTGGAAGCAAACTGAAACTAATTGGTTGTGCAAAAATAACATACATATGTGTTCCTTCTTTAGTTGCAACTACATCATCAAGTTCATCCAATGCATGATCAATTTCAGCAAACATGTCACTAATCTCTTAAGGCTTTTCAGGTTCAGGAGGTTCTTGAGGCTCCTCAGGCTCTTCAGGTTCAGGAACGTCAACTAAATGGTATGGATCATCAGTCCATTCAACATCTATTCCTTGATCCACATCTTCATCACTAATCCAAGTGTGAAGATCTCATTCCGTTTCACTAATAGTAACACCATCACTTGTGTCATCATAATACGCATCATCAAAATCAAGATCATCAAAATCGAGCATATCTGTAGACTCTTGGGAATTCTCACTTGAATCCTCCACCATAAACTCTTGGTCAATCTCTTCTAATAATCTCCTGAATTGAAACTCATCACTCAGCCTATTTTATGATTTGCAATCATTTTTTCAGCACAAAATGTTGGTGAGAATTCATTGTCAGAATCAACATCATAAACAGGTCCAGCCTTCTCAGGTTGGCTTGTCTTATGTCACTTTTTATGCCACTCTAACAATAGTAATTTCCTACTGTTTTTAGTCTCACCATCAACATCCTTTCCAACAGCATCATTCACATCATCATCCACAATTTCTTATATCACCACACCCGTGCCCTTAGTCATCATTCGCTCCATCATCTCAAACTCTACCAATGAAACACCGGTTTCAATATACAACTCCAATTCTGTAAATATAGGAACATACTCTATAAGTCTCCTCACATCATCGTCAGACTTTAGTGGTACCAAACATCATCCAGTGACTCCCCATGTATCCTAAAGTGAGTAAACATAAGGGTACTATCCGAGTAACCTTAATCCTCTAACATCTCTCCAAATAAGTCCATGGATAAAACGTCAGAGTGAATTCCGTTAAATAAATCTTTATCTTCAAAGAGATTCCTTCTTCCTGGCTTTGAGGTACATTCACCATTGTGATGAATTTGCAAAGAAAACACCTTTTCAGTCAAATATGTGCAACACATAAAACATCAATAACTTCCAACAACAGTAACAAGTTTAAATGGAAAACATTAAAATGGAACAGAGTATTCTTACTATAAAGGATTCCTAAATCAGGGATCGGGGTAGTGCGTGCGCGATTTTGCCAAAGCTTAACCATTCTCAAGATATTTACTTGTGAAATTAATGTTCATGGAAGAAATTGAGATACGTATATAAACTATTGCTTTAAAAGACTAAATTTGAAAAACAAACACTGGCAATTAAGGTGAATGGCATGAAAGGGAGTAAAAAGACGATACTACCCTCAATGACTTGGCACTTAACGAGGAAACTAACGGGATTTGGCTCTCGGTGGCTTTTTTGCACTTTTACGTAACGTTAGTGGCTTTTTTGCACGTCTTTATAACTCGATGTCTTTTTTTGCATTTTCGCTATACGTTAGTGACCATTTTTGCAGTTTACCCTAAACTTTTATATCTTGTTTCATAAAATGGGAAGTGATTTGCCCACTTTTAAATTTTATTGAGACACTCTAATGTACAAACGGTTAAAGCGAATTATATACAAAGTACAACTACTTATTGCATCAATTGGAGTGTGCCAATAAAATTAAAGAGTGTGCAAATCATTTTCCTCGCAAAATAACAAAAGACTTGGAACTCTTCACATTTGTTCAAATCTTTTTTCCTTTTAGGGCATGTTTGGTACAAAGAGTTGAGGATGGGAAATAGAAATCAATTCATTTATTATGTTTGGTAACTCAAAGAAAAATAAAAATGTGGAGAATTGTAACTCTTAGAATTTGGTTCCTTTATATTTTGTGGAGTGTTGGTTTCCCATCATTTTGGTAAGAAATGAATTCTTTCCACAACTAAATAATAATAATAATAATAATAATAATAATAATAATAATAATAATAATAATAATGGTTTCTTGAGTCAATTCTCTGATGTTACCAAACACTGGAATTTATATTGAATTTCAATGATAATTCATTTATGTGATTTGATTTTTGCACTTCATTTTATTTTCTGAATTTCACTCTACCAAACGTGCCCTTAGTTTTAAAGCCCGTACGTAGCAAGATGAAGACAATTAAAACCACGTTGTAATCAATGATGAAAGATTGCTTACCTAAGCAAATGCATCATTGCATACGTAGCCTAAACTACAACTTCCATGTCGGTAGCATTTAATGATAAGTGTACAATTAACTAATTACTCCGTAAGTGATTAACCATATAATTTACTAATAATAGTCTTTAATGATAACACTATATAATGAACCACATGATACAACCAAACTTGCAATGACAAAACTTCTTTAACCTTAATCCATTCATAGTACTAGAAATAAGTCAGTGAAGATGGGGCAATCATTAAGTGGCTCTGCATCAAAAGAAGAGTTGGAATACTTGTACGTGTCAAATGTTAATGTCTCCAACTTTGTTTCAGTGAAGCTTTCCGGTCAAAGCAACTACCATATATGGAAGGCTCAGATGGTATCACTCTTGGATAAATTAATGATCCGTGACATTGTCGAAAACCGTGATGATTGGTTGAAGTCTAAGAGCGAAGATTTCGCTAAAAAATACGATATCCTTCTCAAAGGCTGGATTTTGGGTTCGCTAAACGAACAAGTACTCAGACATTTTGATTACGCAGCTGACGCACAATCTATTTGGGCCACACTAGCAGCTGAATATTCTTATTTCGATCCAACAGGTACAACTCCATTACACATCACATATTTATTTTTCAATGCCGTTGTTGTTTTTAATGGCGTAATTTTATTAAAAATATTTATTACAAAGACATGTTAAAAGCATTATTATTATTATTATTGTTATTATTGTTGTTATTATTATTATTATTAACGGCTAATTTGATTTCAATTCCAGTCATTCCAAAATGGACGAATTAACTGACCTCTATGTTTGTGTTAAAAAAAGGAAGATATTTGCACACTCAAAAATGATTGTTGACATTTATACTCTCACATTATTTGGACTTATTCTTATCCTGTAAAGGTATAAATGTCAACACACTCACATTTTAAGTGTGTCAATCATTTTTAGGAGTGTGCAAATCTCCCCTTAAAAAAAATGACCTCTATGAAAATCTCTATGAGATAAGACTTTGATATCATTGTTTAATAATAGAAATGTTTTTGTAACAATTTTAATTCTTTTATTAAAGAATAAGAGTGCTTCATTTCTAAATTGAACCTTCATTTAAAGTCAAAACTTGCTTTCATCCGGTCAAACTAATCTAAATTTTTCTACGTAGTAGAATAATTTGCTAAAAAAAAAAGCCAAACACGTGGTTGCTTTTCAAATGACCATATTTGAAGGCTATATTGTCAACTCTTTATGTAAATTTGATTATTTAAATTGGATTTTTCTTTTAAAAACCCATCTAAACCTTTTAATAATATCAAAAAGTTTTAGTAGGCATTCAGTTTTAAGAGAAAAATTAGAAAATATAAAGTAATATGGAAAAGGCTGTGGACGTCTTCAATAAGGTTGAATGTATTGCATGTTTCACTTCACCATGCAGAAAGGGTACGTATAAAGGTACCAGCCGAAGACAACGACAATGATGCACCACTAGGTAAGTTACGCGATGCTACTCGCGAGGGAAATTGGTGGAGAGCACAATCCATTCTAAGAAAACATAGGTTTGAAGTCACAATAAAGATAAACAACGTTGATGAAACAATGCTTCACTTGGCGGTTGGAGAAGGCAAGAATTATTTCGTTCAAAAGTTGCTCAACTCTATACAAAATGAAGAAGAACTGATAGAAGCGAAAAATAATAAGGGTCAGACAGCGCTTCATATTGCGGCACTCGTTGGCAACGAATATGCTGCAGAACTCTTGGTTAAGAAGAGAGATAATCTGCTGTATGTTAAGGATAATTTAGGAAAAGTACCATTGCTCATTGCTTATAGAACTAATCACATCAGCACATTTGCGTATTTGTTTGAAGCCACTAAGACCGCGTGCGAGTTACTTCCTGCATACGATGATTGCAATTCATTTGAAGAGTTCATAATTCGTCTCATTTACCGGAAAGAATATGGTGAGTCCGTACGTGAGATGTTAGTATATACTATATCCTAAAAAAGAATTTAGTATGTACGAAAATAATCTAAATTACGAGATTCATATAATTAGTCGATCTCTTGCAGGTTTAGCATTAAAGTTGTACAAATTGCATTTGAAGAGTACAGAAAAACCGACGGATAAGGTATTGATGGCAATAACAAGAAACTTTCCAAGTGAATTTAGCTTTTGGGAAGCATTGATTTATCCATGTGAGTCTCTATCCTTTCAGATTTTAAACATTGATCCTTATTTAAATATAGTGAAACTCCATTCATAGAGCATGAAGATACATTTATTCACATGTATTAATTCCTCTAGAGATGCTGATATTACCATATATATCTTTGCAGCTTGGGAGAATGTCGGTCAAAAAATAGTAAAGAGAAGTTCTTTGCTATTCTATTCATTCGAATATATGTATGCAAGGGCCGAACGTACCTTATGGAGGATGAAAAGATTTAAAAACAACTATTACAGCTGGTTGTTGCCAGAAATTGTTATGCTATTACTTGGTGAGCTGTTGATATATATATAGCCATTGATAAAACTTGTAGATAAGTGATGAGTCTATACATTTGAAAGCGAAAATTAACTACAAAAGATAGAAAACAGCTATCGTCTTATGGCAAACCAACTTGCATTTCTACCAAATTTACGAACCACCTTAACATTTGATTGCTGATGGTAGCTATTGCTGATCACTTTTCTTATCTAGTAATAATTGTGATTTGGTTGCTAGGTTTAGAATAATATGAAAGTTGATTTATATTATTTGTGCCATTTTCTCTAATTAACTTTCTTCATCTTGTGAATGCAGTCCCAATAGCTGTACTTTATCCACTATATCAGTTGATTCTTCTCTTCATTTCGGTGCTTCTTTTACCCTTCCATATGTTGTATTCCCTCTTGTGGAAGGTTTTAGCAACTGTAGGTAAGTGATCATAGAGTTTATCCAGGACACCGGCCTGCACAATCAGTTTTGAAATGGAAACTCAAGAAATTTCGATCAAATGATTAACTCTTAATTTGATTTTATAAATTTCAGAGGTGCATATGAAGGATATAGAGAAGAGAAAGAAGGAATACGAAGAAGCTAAGTTTTTTTTACATAATACAGTCCGCCAGATGGACTCGTGCAATTTAGACAACAGTCTCTTTTACAAGTTTGTAGTTTTGGAGGCTGTACGTCTGGATGTGTACGAGGTTCTGCGTCTAATTATAAGTCATTTTAAAGAAACAATAGAGTACACTAATGAAAAGCATAACATTATTCAGTTAGCAATATTACACCGTTCAGAAAAAGTATACAACCATATATTCTATCCGTTAATCAAACAAAAAGAATCTCACAGAGTATTGAAGGATTATTCTGGTAACAATCTCTTGCACTTGGTCGGAAGATTGGCACCTTTATATGAACTTAGTTGTACAACAGGCGCAGCACTTCAACTACAACGAGAGTTGCAATGGCGTGAGGTACTTCACATATAAGTTAATATATATAATCATAGCTAGTGTTCTATGCTATCTAGCTAGTTGCATAAAGGATAACTAATTGAATTGTACAGGAAGTGGAGAAGTTTATGGAACCTATGCAACTTACCGAGAGGAATATTGATGACGAGACACCAGATATGGTGTTTACAAGGGAACACGCAGAATTGGTGAAGGATGGCGAAAAGTGGATGAAAGCAACGGCCGAATCATGCAGCATCACTGCTGCACTAATTGTCACGATCGTATTTGCAGCAGCAATTACGGTTCCAGGTGGAAGCAACCAAGAAACAGGCATACCGTTGTTTAAAAAGCAAATCGCCTTCACAGTCTTTGCAATCTCCGACGCGGTCTCGCTATTTTCAGCTTCTACTTCGCTGTTAGTGTTTTTATCAATCCTTACTACACGGTTTGCGGAGAGAGATTTTTTGCTCAGTTTACCAAGACGATTGCTTATTGCTCTTTTCCTGTTATTCCTCTCTACAAGTGCAATGATGTTGGCCTTTAGCGCAATCTTGTTCTTAGTTTTCTGTGATCAAAGACCATGGATGCTGGCACCAATAGGAGTGTTTACATGCATGCCGATCGCAGCTATTGTTTCTCTACAACTTCCCCTCGTGGTGGATTTGTACCGATCAACATATTCCTCCATGTTTGCTACGCAAAAGTTACGTTATTCACTATTGTAAATGTAACTCAACGAGAAATAAAATTTCCGCGCGTTGCGGCGGGTGTATTGTTTGATCACTAGGATCGTTTAATAACTTTACTTTCTTTGCACTAGAAACATTCTATACGTCTATATAATTTGACGTGTTTTCATACAACTAAATTGTTATACAATGCAATTCATATTCTAAAATATTACCATCTATATCATTAAAATATTTGTAATTATTGTAACACTCGGTAATTTTCCAAAACTTATTTTGTAACACCCCCAAAATTTGATACAGCGGAAGACTCAACAAGCTTTCGGGGTGTTACGGGGATTGGTATCCATTCAAAGTCATGAAAGAACGAGATAATGTAAACATAAGAAAAACACAACCAAAACGGGTTTTAAAGTTTACATTTATCCCTAGAATTATCCAAAGTAAGGCCCAAAAGAAATAAACGTAGGTCCACAATAATTTATCAGAGTTTTAGAAAATAGATCCATAACCGGGTGCCATTGCCAAGCCTCCAATCCAAGCATCCAAGGGCATCACTTAATTACCTGAGAAAACATGCTAAAAGTCAGCTTTCGCTGGTGAGATCATAGGTTTAAATTCATAATTCAATATAGTGGACATATACGCAAAACGCTTGCTAGCTAGACTAGGCCTCAATCATCCAACCAAATCAAATCAACCCTATAGGTGCATACTATAGCTCAAATCAATCCAATCAATAGTTTACCTGGCTCAAGTCTAGGCCTCGCTCTATAATCAATCCAATAGCTTACCTAGTTCGGGACTAGGCCTCGCTCAACAACCAATCAATAGCTTACCTAGTTCGGTACTAGGCCTCGCTCTATAACCAAATCAATAGCTTACCTAGCTCATGTCTAGGCCTCGCTTAATAACCAAATCAATAGCTTACCTAGTTCGGGACTAGGCCTCGCTTAATCCTACCTGGTTCTATAAGCATAGCAAGTTTTAAATAAACAAAGCGATAATAATCCACATAAAACATTTCCACGTTTCTCACCCCAAGTATTGAAAACAAAGTTCAAGAGTAAAAGTGGGGCTATGACTCACCTCAAGTCCAGCAAATCCTCAAAAGAAATCGATAGAAGAAAGACGTAACAAACTCAAGCAACTCACGTAACGGCAACTACAGACTCGGCACTTCCTAACAATATCAAGCTCGTTCAGAAATCATTTCTTCAAAATCAAATATTCCCATTCCCGAACGTATTCCATTTTTACTTTCCAAAAATATCCATTTCTCGAATTATCTTCATATTAATTTGAAATTCGACGTTTGGTATCCATATGGGTGGAGGGTCGACACAACTCAAACCAAGAAGTCACAACGAAAAGAAATAATAAACCATCTATAGGTCTAATATTAACCCAATATATTATTTAAATAAATCATCGAAGCTTATCAAATCCGTCGATTTGGTAATCCCCCATATTTATTTACGTAATTTATCGTTCCAAAATTATACCCAACCTAAAGCACATAGCACAAATTATACTATTTGGTATATATCGTAGTCCAATAAATTCCCTATATATATCGTCAAACCGGCCAAATTCCACGAGATACGTAGTAATTTATTATTCTAATACATATACCCCAACCTATGGGCGTCGTGGGATACGATGCCCATTAATATACTCATTTTATATAGCCAAATAACTCGATCTAATCCGTCGATTAAATAAGTCACTAGTTATAGAAAACGTTTATATTAATCGTCATATATCCGTGACAACACAAAAGTCACACAATAAAGCCCACTTGAACTTTAAATAACCACAACTCGTATAACTCGATAAGTTTTTCTAAATTTATAAAAAAAAGTCATGTTTTTAATTATTACTTACCCGACGTATTATTTCTCGATATCATTTATAGTTATTATCTATAATAATACTTCGACATTTATTGCACTATTTGCATAGTAAAATAATTATCGTTATATTATTATAACGTTTACTCGTGATTGTTTTATTACTAATATACGCATTTATATATATATGTACGTTTATCACATCTATATACGTATATAAACGATTATATTATCAATAATATTATTACGAGTATTATTTTTAAATATTTATCGAGTCATAAGAATTTGGTCACATGTCCGAGTCATCACTCTCGGCTCATAGTCCAAGTCCAAAATAATAATCAAGTCAAAATAAATAATTCAACTCCGTCCAAAACAATCCCATATCCACGTGCTACAACATGAGGGTCCGACTACGGCACCCAACTAACCTATCTCCGTCATCTAATTGACCGTCTCACAATCGGTCCCCAAATCCACATTCGTCAACAACTCCAACAATAATATCATGAGTCTGAAACCTCAATGTCAAACTCAATAATAATAAACCAACAACCAATATAATCCATCAATTATACACTACAACCAAAAATCAAATATTACACATACAGGTCGACCTACCAAGTCACACCCGGGTCAATACTTCACCACAAGACTTGTGGGTCCCACCCGAGACCTCTAGGGTCTCGGCTAGCTCATGTGAGCCTCGAACCAAAACCAAACCGACCCTTTGGGTCGTCGGCCTCAAAACCAAACAACAATATGGATGTCTCAATCATCCAAGAATCATTCAAACACAAAAATAAAAATCCAAACACCCTCAAATCGATCACCAAGGACCAAATATTCATCAAATGGCCATAATAACTCAAAAAATGATCCAAGCCGAGAGCAATAGCTCTCGGTTATGTCTCGACCCATCAAGAAATACAAGAACCCGGATACCAAACTCTTCATTTAATCCATTTTATTAAAAACCCACTTGAGTCTTGCGTTTTTATCCATAAAACCCGAAAAGAAAATCAAATTCGTGACCCTTGGTCACGTCTTTCACCACAATACGAGTTAAAACTCGTCTTACCTTCGATTCCCAAGACCAAAATGTAAGGAACTTAAAAAACAAGAAAGATGGTGACGAATTTATTATGATATCGAAATGAAAATGTAAGTTTTAGGGCGCGTGTTTATGTAGATCGGTAGAGAATGAAATGGGGAGTCGATTGGTGGTGTTGGTGTTGATGGTGGAGCGGCGGTGGTGGCTGTGGTGGTCGGAAAAGTGAGCGGTGGCTAGGGTTTGTGAGGTGGGAGGGATATATTGAGAGAGAGAGAGATGAGAGTGGGTGTGGTTGTGTTTGTGTTGGTGCCAGGCGACAAGACCACAAGGACCAATACGTAGTCTACTCTTATTATTAAAAAAAAATTATTTTTATAATAATAATAATAATAATATGTTAATATTATTAATATTATTAAGGTTAGGGTGGTAAAGTAACACGGTGTAAAATACACGGACCAATCCCGAAACCTTAAATAACAAAACAACTCTCTCGAACCGAAATCGTTCCAAGTAATCAAAAATCTCGCGGTACGTTCCAAAAATATATATATATTCGAACCAATATTAAAATAATTAAAATTGTTAGGTTATCCCGTGATAGAATCGAGAGCTTTGTCCCGTGATAGAATCGGCACTACCTAGAAACTCGAAACGAATCGTATTTGCCAAATAAATTGACTACGAGAAAATATTGCAAGTTTATACTTGATTTTATTGGAAAAATAATTTCATGAACAATGGCGCAAGTTTCATAATTTTTTGAGTCCGTTTGGTATGTCGAATAAGTCCCGAACCATTTTTACGAAAAGTATTGCAAGATAACCCTTTTAGTCCCTCTTGTATATTTATAATTTTAACCTTGCACTTCCATTTGTCCACAATTGATCCCTCCTGAAAATATAAAAGACCCAAAAATCTTATTTTATTCATTAACACACACTAGCAATCTCTCTCTCCCACCCTTTTATCTCTTCTCCCTCGCCGGCGACACCACACCTCCGGCCACTGGAGAAATTTCCGGCGAAACACTTTCATCTTCCAAACGATAGTTTGGGTCTAGACAACCGCGACTTAGGCCAAGCCGTGAGTCACGACGAGGCGAGGTGATGTTTAGGAGTAGATAGTTTAAGATTTGACGAACAATACGGTCGATAAAACTAAACAACGAATATATACGCGAATAATATATTCAATTATATATTATAACTTATAAAAAGTTGACGATAAGATATATTATTCAAGAGTGGATAAGACTCGGAAATGTTTATTAAATGGGCACATCATGCCGAAATTTCGTTAAACCTTTTATAAACTTAGATCGTCCATGATAATTTATGGGTTCCTTCTCCGTGTTTTAATCATTTTAACAATTAATTAAAAAAAGTTGATAGGCCAATTATTGTTTAGTTTATAAATTAAATTGACCTATTTGGAGTCCAGTCCAAATAATTAACCCATCATGAATTTCCTAACGGGACCAGTTTAACTTTTGGATAAAAACGTTTTTTTAAAAGGCGAGCATACATGTATAGGTGCAGTCGTGTTCGTGTAGATGTCAGCAAAATCTATAAAATTGTTCTTTTATCAAGAAAAAAATCCTAATAATGTGCGTTAAATTAGTGTTAACCAACCTTCTCTTCCTTCCTTTTTTTTTTTTTTTTTTTTTTTTAATCCTTGATTTCAGTGTTTGGTTTCAATGATCTTGTCTAATTGTTAATCGCAATTTCGTGAAGGTTAGACCATCAGTAATGGATGGTCGCATGCTCGGTCACCCCACTAATGAAACGTGTCCTCCTCATTACAACAGTCTCCATTGAACGTGTCCAACCATGGTTTTTGCAAGGGCTCGGTTGTATACTCAACCGAGTCGCGTGAGTATGTTTGTGTGTGTGGGGGTTCCTATTAAATGATTTTTGTGGGTATATTTGTGTTTAAGTGAGATATATTTTTGGTGGTGTCACGATCGCCTAATTATACTAAGTTGGCCATGAAGAAAGTTGTAGTGAGTTGACGCTATGTGTGCTTACAATTATGCCCAGTTTTAGGCTAAAAAACCATGATCCATTAAACATCATAGCGAAGTAAAAGAAAAAAAAAATCAAAGATCATAACGATGCACATAAAAATTATAAAGAAGCAAAATTTCTATTGAGACTAGCCGGGACAAATTGAGCTCTTTTTGCTCCAATGTATGTTGCCTGATCAGTATTTTTATGATCGTTTTCGAACCTTTTATTTTACTGTCCCAATACATCATCGGGAGATTATAACCCAAAGTCTATTATTAAGAAACCAAATTTGTGGTTGTAAGTTGTAACGACCTTGTTTACTAATCTTACTTTGTGACTAATTTACAAATTTACATAGGCCAGCTCTAGACAATAAAGATTAGTCATTTGGGCTAATGAAGACCGGCCCTATATCTGGTGTAACAAATGCCTTCTATTGGGCTTACTCTTTTAATGGGCTTTATGCAAATATGAATCAACTTACATTTTTCAATAGTTGTTAGGTAGGGCAGTATACTCATTTTCAAAATTTCAAGTACTTTTGTGCTTTAAGCTTTGAATTGACAGTTAACTTATTAACAAGGTATCATTTACATTGTTTATAATTGTTTTCTTGTTTAGTTTTAATTTGTTACTGTCTCACTCTTAGAGTGTGTCTGTGTAATGTACTTGTGTAGGATTGATATAAAACTAGCACTTTTAATGGGCTGTTTGGGATTTGCTTTATAAAATTGCTTATTTGATTTTGAAATAAAGGGGTACTTTTGTTAGCTTTTTTTAAGGGCTTATTAGCTTTTTGAAAATTTGATAAGCTTATTAGCTCATTTTTCTGGGCTTAGAAGCTTTTTTATTCTAGCTTATATATGAACTTTATAAGCTCAAGGGGATAAGCCCACAAAAATGAGCTAATAAGCTTATCAAAATTTCAATAAGCTTACAAGTCCCTCAAATAAGCTAACAAACATCCTCTTGTTTTTTGGCTTATGAGTTTTTTTGACTTGGCTTATATTTTTTATGACTTAAATATCACAAATAAGCCAGAAAAATGGGCTTATAATAAGCCGTGTCAAATAAGCTCATAAGCCAAAAAAAAGGTTAAACAGATGTTCCCTAAGAATAAGCTGATCTAAAAGGGTTATTCATGGAAACTCATTCTGCATTTATAATATATGAGCACTTTTGAGTTTGTGTACTGTGTAGGATTGATATAAAACTAGCTGTTTTTACGGGTGTTAGGGCTTATTAGCTTTTTGGAAATTTGGTAACTTATAAGCTCATTTTTTGGGCCTTTGAAGCTTTTTATTCAAGCTTATGAAGTTTATAAGCTCATAAGGTCAAGTGGATAAGCTCATAAGCCCACAAAAATGAGTTTTTGAGCTTATCAAAATTTCAATTAGCTCATAAGTCCCTCAAATAAGTTTTACACAAACATCCCCTTGTTTTTGTGCTTATGAGCTTTTTTGACTTGGCTTAAAAGGGTTACTCGAGGAAACTCATTTTGCACTTCTAATATATGACCAGTTTTGAGTTTGTGTAGGATTGATATAAAACTAGCTGTTTTTAGGAGTGTTTGGCCATTTGCGATTGCTTAATATGACTCTTATTGAATGTTGAAACAAGGGGGTGTTTTTGTTAGCTTATTTGAAGGGCTTATGCGTCTATGTAATGTTTGAAAAGTTCATAAGCCCAATTTTTTTTGGCTTTTGAGCTTATGAAGCTGAGTTTATAGCTTATCTAAGGTCATAAGCTTGACTTGATAAGCCAGAAAAAAAGTGCTTATAAGCTTTTCAAGATTTACATAATCTTGTAAGCCTAACAAATAAACCAACACAAACACTCATTAAGTTTATTTCGAATACAAAGATTTAAACGTGTTATCTGAAGAAACTTATATTCACTCGCAAATACTTTGCTAAACAAATCGGATAAACAATTATAAACACCTTCAAAACTTATATAAAATGTGAAATACAAATTTGCCCGTTTGGAACTGTTACCAAAACCCACCCGTTTTGCCATATCTGGTTGCTGCTCCTGCTTGTGAAATCGTATCACATTCGCTTCTCATACACTTTTCTTATCCTTTTTTAATGGTTGATCCTAAATTGAGTTTTTTTGGTGAATTGTGTGTGTACTCAGCAATGATATAAATAGATTTTCACGTTAATAAATTTTGCAGCCAAGTATAATATCTGGGGTATGGATAGGCTCAGTGACCTTCCGTCAAGCATAATAGAAACGATCTTGTGTCTTATACCGATTCAAGAGGCAGGAAGGACAAGTATATTGTCCAAGGAATGGAGATACCGTTGGACTAAAATTCCTAAACTCGTGTTTGAGGAAAATACTTTTCACGTATCAACTGTTGATGGGGCTGAGTCGTCTATTCTGGAACAAAAACATTTGGAACCAGACGAAAGGCAAAAGATGGACAAGAAGAGTAAACTTATATACGCTGTAGGCCAAGTTTTATTAATGCATGACGGTCCGATACATGAGTTCACCCTTTCTTTGGTCAGATCTAACCAACGTGTTAAAATTGACCATATATTAACTCATTTGTCGAGGAAAACTAGCATTAAGAAATTAAAACTTAACTTTGCTTTTGCGGGGTACAGGCTACCCTCATCTATCTTCTCATTCCGTCAATTAACAGACCTCTGTCTCATTGGTTGTTCTTTTGACCATCACCCGACATTTGATGGATTTGGTAGTCTAACAAGCTTATAGCTGCAAGGCGTATTTATCTCTACAAAAACGCTTTTGCATCTCCTATCTAGTTGTCCGTTGCTTAAGACCGTGATTGTGGTAATAATTACTCTCTTACTAAGATAAAATACCGAGCATACCTCGGCTTTCATAACTTATCTGATTATTGTACGTTGCTGCAGAAGATACGCAGTTCATATATCTCCATGAGCAATGACGGTCCCACCTTTGTGGAGCTGTATGAGTGTTTATTTGAGTGTTTACCGCCGGTGATTGAAACCTTGTCTCTATCATTTAACCTCATTGATGTAAAAAAATTCGCATGCTATATAATTTAATTATTTCTAATTTAGGGAAAAGAGTTCGCTTATTTCTAACATTTGTTTTAGGTGTTCAAGGAGAGTTTTAGGAATATTCCTCTTGGCAGAGTTCCACGAGAGCTTCCAACCCCATTGTTCCACCTCAAATATGTATCTTTAAATTCTGTATGCTTCACCCGCAATGAAGAGTTAATTATTGCCCTTCTTATCAAAAGCTCCCCGAGCATGGAGAAACTTACGGTATGGGTGATGACATAAATCTATCCTGCTGTTTTTTTTGTTATTCTTATTTATTATGTCAAAATACACTTACACGAGACACTTGATGTAGATTTTAGACGAGGCAGCATCTCACACATCTTGGGAAAGTTCCCCAAGAGTCGAATGTTATCCGGGTATTATGTTGGAGCATCTTAACGAACTAGAGATTAGAGATTTTGTCACCCACAACGAGACTCGGTTTGATTTCGTGAAGCTTATCTTGGCAAGGTCACCTGTGCTGAAGAAGGTAACGATATTCCCTCACTACAACTATAGGGATGAAAAGTTTCAGATTTCAGAAATTTTCTTGGGCTCCTCACGTGCATCACCAGAGGTACAAATCATTGTTGAGGACCCCCGCAACTGGTACTGCTGCTCTAGTAGCGCCATAAGAAAAATGCCTACGTGACTGTTGATTTTATCTACATCTATGTGACTTCTAATTATTGTCTTATCTTTGCTTTTTTATATTTTGGTTTCACAACTTTGATGTTCACTTATGAGTTCAGATTGGCTTGTTATGTATGTTCAGTTTAATATTTATCTATTACCGAAGTTTTATCTGATGTGAATTTATTGAATTTTGTACATTAAAATAGCTGTTCACATGCCATATAAGTGCACATATTAGCCAAAACTGTGACACCCAGATCACCAGGTTAGACACAGTGGCAGTGAAACGCAAAACCATCGGGAGCATGATATAAGACCGATTAACTATATGCTAGCATCCAAAGAGCTGGCTTTATTTTCTTATTCCTACCGGAGAATCTGATTTTGATTCCGAGCCTCCACAAGATGGACTCAAATATTATATAGTACTTATATGGCATTTTTGACCCATTTATGAATGGGTTGATATGGATTTAACTTTATCTTAAAAGGGTCAAATTCAACAATTTGGATAAAGAAGAAACGGGTTGATCCAGGAACGCTTTTTATCTCAAATGGATCAAGTTAAATGAATCTTGGTTTCTGTCAGAGAGATGATGGAAATCATGAACTGATGATGGCATCATTTAACTCTTGATTTCAGTCAAACAGAAGACAAGATCACTACCATGAGTGACTGGCCTAGCTTGTGAACCATTTTAGAGATGCAACTCGTGGCCAGAGTCACAATGCTGTGGCAATGGGTAGACCAATAAGCTCTATGGGTTAAAAGGACACAAAGGCTTCATTATTTGCATGCTTAGAAAATGTGCTACCTTGCGAGCTAAAAAAAAGTCTTGATGGAGTTATAATGCTTAGTAGGCAAATAAATTTTGTGATATCTCACTTTATATACCCATGCATTGTATCTTATTATTGAGGGATAATTTCATATTTAACCAATTTAAATATCAAAATTTCAAATTTACTCAAAACACAAGTTTTTAGTGCACATGTACAATGCTTTTAAAGCATGTATTGGAGAAATATGGAATTATAAAGTTTAAGTTGGGTATATATGGAATTGTCCCTATTATTAAATAGAATTATATACAAATTTTAATAGTAAGATACAATGCATGTTTATTTTGCTAAATGAAATTCAATTTTTATATAAAAATTGACACATACTTTTTTTGCATGTTTATTTTGGTAAATGAAATTTAATTGAGTTTGACAAAATTGAAGCTGAGTTTTGACTTTTATTTGTTAATATGAATGCTCTTTTTCGCCTACATGACAAAATCGGGCTCTCCTATTGGTACAATTGAAAACTTTTCAGAGATTTGATTGTCCATTTTGTATGTTCTCTTATTATATACTCCGTAAGAGATATCGAACTGTCCATGCGTAAATCTCGTTAACATCTATTTTGTATCGACTTCCTTTTTTTTATATTGACTTACTCTAGCAATGTAGTTCTTAACTTCTTATCGAGCCAAAGTCACAAATAGTTTACGTTGAATTATTTTATTCGAACCAATCTCATTTCCATGGTTTTGTAATTTCAGTGTGTTTTGAGTGATTTAGTTGAACTGTTGATTGTAACAAGGTTTAAAAAGCCTACACATTGTGGCGGAAAGAAATTCTTAATCACGCTATGTCGACTTTCTATATTTGCTTTTATCCCTATGCGTTTTCTTCGAACAAAAGTGTATAAGTTATGCTCATTAGTGCATAAGTTTGTGTGTGATGTTGTTTACCAAATGAAGTTACCAATCTAATAAGGCTATGTTCATCTTATATGGACTTGTTTTGTTTGGATTCAAGTGTTTAATCTTGCCATGATACTAAAACCGAATTAAACTTTTGAATACAATTGTTCTTTTTCTTCTTCTTCTTCTTCTTCTTCTTATAAAATAAGAAGAAATGATAACCGAATTAAACTTTTGAATACAATTTTTTTTCCTTCTTCTGAAACGATGACTTGTCTAAAAAAGTGAGAAGAACTCATCCCATATTTAGGTGTTAAAGTTGGAAGTAATATGAGTAGAATTAGCTCATAGGATGATGTTGTCTCTAAGGTGTCCTCGCGTCTTTCGAAATGGAAGCTTAAATCTCTTTCCATAGGCGCATGCCTTACCCTTTTAAATCGGTTCTCACCTCGATTCCGCTTTAGCATATGTCCATCTACAAGGTTCCAATGGGTGTTTTAAAAAAATTGGAATCCATTGGAAGGAATTTCTTCAATGGTACTGATGGCTCGGTTAGGAAATCTACTTGGATTAACTGGAGCACGACTCTTGATCCTAAGAAGAATGGTGGTCTTGGGGTGTCTAGTTTTTTCGCCCATAATCGTGCTCTCCTTTTCAAATGGGTGTGGCCATTTTTTACGGATGATTCTTCTTTGTGGTCTTCTTTTATTAAAGCGTTGTTTGGCAACACGGGGCTCTTGGAAAACCTTTGCGGATGTATAGAGGATCTACTTGGATTGATATCATTCATGCTATTCAGTCGCTCAATGACAAAGGTATTAATCTTTTTCACTTTATTCGGAAGAAAATTGGAAATGGGGAGAATACCTTTTTTGGAATGATATCTGGTTAGGCGACATAGCTTTTAAAGAGCAATTTAAGAGACTATATGCTTTAGAGGTTCTAAAGTTTATTAGTGTTGCTGATAAACTGGGGCATCCTTCTATATACCATTCTTTTCGTCGTCTTCCAAGAGGGGGTATTGAACAGGAGCTTCTCAATCTGCTATGTTCGAAAGTTGACGCTTTTTTGCTTCCAAATATGGCTCATCGATGGAGTTGGAGTTTAGAAGGCTCAGGTGTGTTCTCGATTAAATCTTTTCGTAATCTCATTGATGGCAAATTTCTGCCTAAAGCTGATGTCCCCATGCGGTGGATTAATGTTCTCCCTATCAAAATAAATGTGTTCGCTTGGAAGGTTTTTTTTGATAAATTGCCTACTAGATCAAACCTTTCGCTTCGAGGAATCGACATTGCCTCGATCAATTGCCCCATTTGCAACTTGGCTGTGGAATCTTCTTCCCATATTTTTTTTTCTCTTGTCATGTGACTCGTAAAGTATAGAGAAATTTTTTACTTTGGTAGGAGCTTGATGATGCAGTCTTTCATTCATACAACGAGTGGCTTCTTTGGCTCGTCAACATTCGTTTGCCTAAACATTTGAAGGAGTTTCTTGAAGGTATTTGCTACGTGATCTGTGGCTCATTTGGAGGTACAGAAACCAATTATTTTTAGTCATTCTCGTCCAAAACAAGAGAATCTTTTTGATGATGTAGTCCAAATGTCCTATTTGGAGGTACAGAAACCAATTATTATTTAGTCATTCTCGTCCAAAACAGGAGACTCTTTTTGATGACTCGGAAAGTATGGAGAAAATTTATACTTTGGTGGGAGCTTGATGATGCAGTCTTTCATTCATACAACGAGTGGCTTCTTTGGCTCGTCAACATTCATTTACCTAAACATTTGAAGGAGTTTCTTGAAAGTATTTACTACGTGATGTGGTGGCTCATTTGGAGGTACAGAAAACAATTATTATTTAGTCATTCTCGTCCAAAACAGGAGACTTTTTTTGATGATGTGTCCAAATGTCCTATTTGTGGATGAATAGTCGGATTAAGTCAAAGATCAATTGGGGTGTCTTGGTTAAAAAACTCTAATTGTATTAGTTTGTAATCTTTTCTAGAATTTTGCTAGTGTTCTTAATAAAATTTTCGTCGTTCAAAAAAAAAACTCGTCCCATATTAAGTCGCATTAAGTAACAAGTTAGGCGTAGAGCTCACTCCAAAAAGCTAGCGCAAATGAAGAGGAGACACCTACACTTTATAAGCTACCAACCAATCTCATATTTGGCTAATGCGAGATCGTAGTAATACCCCACACTTTCAATAACCATCATGACAATGGCTATGTACCCCACACTTTCAATAACCATCTTGACCATGGCTATGTTGGTCACGGTTGTCACCCCTCTTTTTCGGGTCCAAGCCGCCACTCCATAGGCCACCAGTCCGAGCTCATTGGTCACGACTATGTTTGTTACAGTTGGGACCCTTCTTTTTTCGGGTCCAATCCACCACTCCATAGGCTACCACTTCAAGTATTGGAACCTCGAAAGGTAACGTTAGCTCTCATACCAATTAATAAGAACACATGCTATACTAGATCGCATCAAACCACAAGCTAGATGTGAAACTCACACCAAAAAGTTAGATTTTCCAAGCCACCAATCATTCTTATACTTGACTGTCTGACTGATGTAGGATCGTAACAAGTTGTTATAATGATAATGGAAAAGGTTAACAAATAAATAATTCTATGCAAAAATATGTAATTAAAAGATCAAATACAAAAATTATGTACTAGTGTAGATTCGATCGCATGATCTTTTTAAAAGAAACCATAACATTTTGCAAATTGGCAGTAAGGGAAGATTGGAGATTAAGCTAAAAACAAAAATCCATCAAACATCAAAGCTATATAAATTTCTTTTTAAAAGAAACCAAACATGTGATCGTCATGACAGTTTAGCAAAAAAATAATTGGTTTGTGAATTGCTGCTCTATCTCAAAATTATTGTCCTTTCACAAAAAACACACAGTTAAAGAAAAATGGACTACCAAACACTTTTCAACCAATCAAATATCATCCCATCCACTAAACTCTTTTTTTATTGGTTAACAAGGGATATGTTATTTTAAGACATTTCAAAATAGAAATGAAGACAATAATTAAGGAGTAATGATTTGCACACTCCATTAATTTATTTGCACACTTCAATTTATGTTGTCTTGGCATTTATACCCTTACAAAGATGAAAATGATCAAAAATGATGCGAGGGTATAAATGTTGAAACATCCATAAATTGGAGTTCGCAAATAAATTTATGCAGTATGCAAATCATCACTCATAATTAAGAACGGAGTGAGTAATAACTAGTTTGTAAACGAAAAGAGATCTGTGCCGAACAAACCAAATCTATTTCTGACATATGCGGCTTAATCGATATTTCCGTCAACTTATCCCATGTAAAATTTAAACCGTGTCTTTTCTAACGGTGTGTTTGTTTTATGAGAATGGGAATAGGGAATAGGTTTCATTCTTTAAAAAGTGTTTTTTTTGAAGGTTTGGAATTTAGAATTGGTAATCAAACAATCAAACCCATGAAATTGGGCATATCTCATACCCACCATGATGGTTGGGTATTCTCTCTCTTGAATCATAGCCATACTTATACACATACCCCAACTATAAACCAAACGCCCCCTAAGATTTTCAGGTCACTTTACCACTAAGTTATTATATAGTAGTAGGGCTGAGCAAACGACCCGAACGGACCGGACCGGACCGACCACATTCGATCCGGTCCTCGGTCTTGGCTTTTTGGCTAATTCGGTCCTTGGTCCGGTCCGGACCACAAACCGATTATTTGGTCTTGTTGGACCAGACCGATCGACTGAGACCGGACTGGATTGGCTTTTTGGCTAATTCGGTGGACCGATCGACTGAGACCGGACTGGATTGGCTTTTTGGCTAATTCGGTCCTTAGTCTTGTCGGTCGGGTCACCCCTATTAGTAGTTACAGCCTCATTTAGCGTTTGGGCTAATGTAGACCGGCCCTATATTTGATGTAACAAAAACATTCTATTGGGCTTACTCATGTAACGGGCTTTGTACAAATATGCAAATAATCAAATATGCAATAACTTACCTTTTTACAATAGTTAGGTAGGGCAGCATACTCATTTTCCAGTACTCTTGAAGTTAACTTATTAATAAGGTATTATTTATTGTATGTTTGTGTTGTTTGTTTATGGTTAATCATTCAGTTTTAAGGGGGGTCTTTGGGATTTGCTTAATAAAGTTGCTTATTTACTGTTGAAATAAAGGGGTACTTTTGTTAGCTTATTTTAAGGGCTTATGCTTTTTGAAAATTTTATAAGCTTATAAGCTCATCTTTTTGGGCTTAGAAGCTTTTTATTCAAGCTTATGAGTTATGACCTTTATAAGCTCATTAGCTCAAGTGAATAAGCTCATAAGCCCACAAAAATGAGCTTTTGAGCTTATCAAATTTTCAATAAGCTCATAAGTCCCTCAAATAAGCTAACAAACAACCCCTTGTTTTTGGGCTTATGTGATTATTTTTATAAGTTAAGTATGGAAAATAAGCCTGAAAATGAACTTATATATAAGCGAGTCAAATAAGCTCATAAGCCCAAAAATAAGGTTTAACAAATCTTCCCTAAGAATAAGCACAGATTTAATAGGGTTATTCAAGAAAACTCATTTTCACTCGCAAATACATTGTTAAGCAAATTAGTCAATTGGATAAACAATCCCAAATGCCTTCCTTATTATTGCTTGTTTGGACCTGTAACCCAAACCTGCCCGACCCGCCCGTTTTGACACCTCTAGTTGCTGGTTACGCTGATGAAATCATATCGTATTCGCCTCTCATACAGATATATGTGTTTTCTATGCTTAATCAGTCACTTTTTCTGTTTATAATTGTTTTTTTGTTTAGTTTAAGGTTGTTTATTGTTGGTTAATGCTTATTAAGGGCTTATCTGCTTATTGTGTTTTGAACTTTTTTATATATGAACAGTTTTGAATTTGTGTAATGTGTGCTGTGTAGGATTGATATAAACTAGTTTTGGGGGTGTTTGGGATTTGCTTAATATAACTGTTATTGAATGTTGAAATAAGGGGTTGTTTTGTTAACTTATTTGAAGGGCTTATGAGTCTATGTAGAGTTTGAAAAGCTCACAAGCCCAATTTTTTTGGCTTTTGAGCTTATGAAGCTGAGCTTATGGCTTATCTAAGGTCATAAGCTTAAATTGATAAGCCGGAAAAAAAGGGCTTATAAGCTTTTCAATATTTACATAACCTCTAAAGCCTAGAAAATAAGCTAACACAAACACCCCCTAAGCTGTTTTCCAATAAACAGATTTAAACAAGTTATTTGAAGGAACTTATTTTCACTCACAAATACGTTGACAAACAATTATAAACACCTTCAAAACATATAAACGTGAAATACGAATTTGTCATCTCTAGTTGCTGCTCCCGCTTGTGAAGTTATATCACATTGACTTCTCATACATTTTTCTTAAACTTGCTTTATTGCTGATCCTAAATTGATTTTTTTGGTGAATTGTATGTGTACTCAACAATGTTATAAATAGATTTTCACATTAACAAATTTTGCAGCCAACTATAATATGCGGGGTATGGATAGGCTCAGTGACCTTCCGTCAAGCATAATAGAAACGATCTTGTGTCTTATACCGATTCAAGAGGCAGGAAGGACAAGTATCTTGTCCAAGGAATGGAGGTACCGTTGGACTAAAATTCCTAAACTCGTGTTTGAGGAAAATACTTTTCAAGTATCAACTGTTGATGGGGCTGAGTCGTCTATTCTGGAACAAAAACATTTGGAACCAGATGAAAGGCAAAAGATGGACAAGAAGAGTAAACTTATATACGCTGTAGGCCAAGTTTTATTGATGCATGATGGTCCGATACATGAGTTCATCCTTTCTTTGGTCAGATCTGACCAATGTGTTAAAATTGACCATATTTTAACTCATTTGTCGAGGAAAAATAGCATCAAGAAATTAAAACTTGACTTTGCTTATGCGTGGTCCAAGCTACCCTCATCTATCTTCTCATTCCGTCAGTTAACAGACCTCTGTCTCATTGGTTGTGATTTTGACCATCACCCGACATTTGGTGGATTTGGTAGTCTAACAAGCTTATATCTACAAGGCGTATTTATCTCTACAAAAACGCTTTTGCATCTCCTATCTAGTTGTCCATTGCTTAAGACCGTGATTCTGGTAATAATTATATCATACTAAGTTAAAATACCGAGCATACCTCGGCTTTCATAACTTCTCTGACTATTGTACGTTGCTGCAGATGATGAGTGGTTCATATATTACTAGGAGCAATGACGGTCTCACCTTTATGGAGCTATATGAGTGTTTATTTGAGTGTTTACCGGCAGTGATTGAAACCTTGACTCTATCGTTTAACCTCATTGATGTAAAATTCTTCTCATGATTGTAATTAATTATTTCTAGATTGGGGAAAAGAGTTTTTCTTATTTCTAACATTTGTTTTAGGTGTTCGAGGATAGTGTTGATGGCACAGTTCCACGAGAGCTTCCAAGCCCATTATTCCACCTCAAAAACGTTACTCTAAATTCTGTATGCTTCACCCGCAATGAAGAGTTAATTCTTGCTCTTCTTATCAAAAGTTCCCCGAACATGGAGAAACTTAAGGTAGGGGAAATAACATAAATCTAGCTTGTTTTTTTTTTTTTTTTTTTTTTTTTTTTTTTATATGTCAACATACACTTACACGAGACACTTGATGTAGATTTTAGATGCGGCAGCATCTGAGACATCTTGGGAAAGTTCCCCAAGAGTCGAATTTTATCCGGGTATTATGTTGGAGCATCTGAACGAACTAGAGATTAAAGATTTTGTCACCCACGAGACTCGGTTTGATTTCGTGAATCTTATCTTGGCCAGGTCTCCTGTGCTGAAGAAGGTAACGATATTCCCACACTACAACTATTGGGATGAAAAGTTTCAGATTTCAGAAATTCTCTTGGGCTACTCACATGCATCACCAGAGGTGCAAATCATTGTTAAGGATCCCTGCAACTGGTACTGCTGATCCAGTAGCGTCATAAGAAAAACGCCTATGTGACTGTTGAATTTATCTACATCTATGTGAATTCTAATTAGTGTTTTAGATATAAATAGCGCCTTATCTTTGCTTATTTATATTTGGGTTTGACAACTTTGATGTGCACTTATGAGTTCGGATTGGCTTGTTATGTATGTTCAGTTTGTCAATATTTATTCAGTATTGGAGTTCTGGTTTAATATTGATCCGTTGCCGAAGTTTGATGTGAATTTATTGAATTCTGTACATTAATATGGCAGTTAAATACAAAACCAAATGGAGCAGGATATAAGACCGATTCAGTATATGCTTTTTTACATCCAAAGAGCTGGTTTTATTCTTTTTGTTACTGTAGAATCTGATTTTGATTCCAGACCTCCACGAGATGGAATCGAATTATATACTCCTTAATACTTATCTGGCATTTTTGACCCATTTATGAATGGGTCGATATGGGTTACACTTTATCTCAAATGGTTCAAATTAAACAAAATGTAGATAAAGAAGAAACGGGTCAATCCAGGAACGCTTTATCTCAAACTGGTCCAAGGTAAATAAATCTTGATTTCTGTCAGAGAGATGATTTTAGTCAAACAGAAGACAAGATCACCACCATCAGTGATGCCTAGCTTGTGACCTGCTGAGGCAACGGATAACATACATGGAGACTAATAAGCTCTTTGGGTTGAACCGACACTAAAGCTTCACTGTGTTGCTTGCTTAGAAAATGTGCTATTTTGCGAGCTTAAAAAACCAACTACAGTACCTCATAGCTTTAAACATGAAGGAATCCATTCATTAACCATTCAAGTCAAAACAACATAAATATAAGCAAGTAGATATCTAGTTTTAAGTTATGCACAAAACTTGACATGGACCAAAGTCACGAATAACCTGAATAGAACAATTTCGGTTAAGTACTCGATTCAACATATTCCCAGAATCTGTGTATTTGTTTGGCCCGGTTAGGTCAGGTTCTAAACAGGCTCGAGTATGTACTTTGTGTGTCTTCTACGTTTTCGAACCAACCCTTTCACGTCGGTTTTATCTTATACATCATTTCTTTTCTTCAGTTATTTCCGATCATGTTCGAGTTAGATACTCACTCATGATAAGTGGTTACTCTTTCGGCTGTACGCCTTGTTTATGTTTGATTTGTTTTGTGTTATCTCACTTTATATACGCTAAGACCTTCTAATTACTGACTCGTTTGCTTGAAAGATTATAAAAACTTGTTAATTAGTTGATTAAGCTTAATATTTTTTTGTTTAGTATATATATTAGTATGATGTAGTCAATCTGCTGATTAGTTTCATAGATTCTTCTTACGACTCTTTTACTCTTCTAGGCTTTGATTTAAGATTTTGCACATGACTTCTTTTAGACAAACTGAAATATTTAGAAAAGCATAACAAAAATAGAAGAAACAATAGGGTGAGCATCGGTCCGGGACCGATCCAAAAAGGCAAGATTTTCGGTTTTTTTGTCGGACCGGACCGGACCGACGACCGAATTAGCCAAAACGTCTAGACCGAGGACCGGACCGAATATGGTCAGTCCGGTCCGGTCTCGGTCGGTCCATTGGTCGGTCCAGTCCATTCGGGTCGTTTGCTCACTCCTAGTTGACTTTGAAGAAATATGAAATTATGTGCATGCTATGTGGTAACACTTAACCTTTAACTTATACTCACACCGTCTCACAATAAGTGTCAACAATATATGACACACACGGTTTTAAAAGCTCACTGTAAACAAATAAGATGTTTGTTATAGTTTGTTTTATAAATATTCATGATTGACTCAAACTTAAAATAGTAAGATTGATGGATTAGGGCATTAGGCGAGTACAAGCTATCAAATTCAATGATTGTTGCACTTGGTTATATGTTCATAATTGAGCTGCGACAGTTACACTGTGTTTTCGAGTGTGTTTTGAAGAATGAAAGTGAGTGAAACTAAAAGATGTTTTTGTTAATGAAAGGAGCGAAAACAAAGAAAAAAGAAAAGTAAATATGAAATTATCTTGTTTCTTTGAGTTAATCACATAAATCTTCCTTGTTGTTTGCTCAAATTTGTAAGTTTCGTCTTTAATTCTCAAAAAGTACACCAATCGTCCCTGTGTGATTGTCCTTTTTGAGTTGACAAGACGGTATGGTTACTGGTATATCTTTGGTTGGCCGGTTCATTGTAAACCACCACCACCACCAATCAACCCCTTAAATTATAGGGGTTCGCGTTATATCCACTAGCCAAGCCATAACAATTTACTTATTATTTATTTATTTATTTATGGTTATTTAGTGTTGTATTTGTGTTTTATTGGGTTATGTGTAAAAAGTGTGTCCTATAACTTGAGTGATGGAAGGAGAGTATTTTTGGATTAAGTTATAGGGGTTGAGTTATAGAGGAAAAATACGTGGCAATCCTCCTCCGAGTTGGAACGCGATACTCTAAAGTAACTTCAGTGAAGTCGGAGAAGCGTGAACCATATACTAAATGTTTCTTCAACTTTAGAGAGGCCTATAGCATGTTGACACCTTGTGCTCGAAACCTTGAGCAACAACAAAAATTACAAAAGTTTTTTTTGTTGGGTGGGGCCTACCCATTTTCCATTACTTTTTTTTCTGATTGAAGCTTTGAAATCTTGAGCAAAAAACAAATGAAAATGAGTTACACTTAACTTATTAATAAGGTATCATATCTGTTAATTCACCCTTTTTTTTTTTTTTTTTTTTTTTTTTTTTTTTTTTTTTTATGCTTAATCATTTACTAGTTTTTAGTGTTTTTAGTTTAGTTTAAGGTTGTTACTATTGTTGGTTAATGATTGTTTGATTGGATATTTTGTTGTATAGATTGCTTATCTGCTTATTGTGTTTTCATATATAAGCACTTTTGAGTTTGTGTTATGTGTACTGTGTGGGATTCATACTCCATAAAAACAAGCAGTTTTTGGGTGTTTTATTGAAAATTTGATAAGCTCAAGTGGATAATCCCACAAAAATGAACTTATCAAAATTTCAATAAGCTCATAAGCCCGTCAAATGAGCTTTGAGAAATATATTTTTGGGCTTATGATCTTATTTTACTCGGCTTATATTTCCTAAGCTCTTTTATATACTTATGAGCTTATATATAAGCCGACTCAAATAAGCTCATAAGCCCAAAAAATAAGGTTATTCAGATGTTCCCTAAGAATAAGCAGAATTAAGAGGGTTATTTGAAGGAACAAGCAAATTGGTCAGTTGGATAAACAATCCAGACACCTTTATTATTGTCCGCTTGGACCCGTTACCTACACCTGCCTACCCCCGCCCGTTTTGACACCTCTAGTTGCTGCTTACGCCGTGTGAAATCATATCATATTCGCTTCTCATGCAGATATATGTGTTTTTATGCTTAATCAGTCATTTTTTCTGTTTATAATTGTTTTTTGTTTAGTTTATGGTTGTTACTGTTGTTGGTTAATGCTTATTTAGGGCTTATCTGCTTATTGTGTTTTGAACTTTTTATATATGAACAGTTTTGAATTTGTGTAAATTGTACTGTGTAGGAATGATATAAAACTAGCGGTGTTAAGGGGTGTTTGGGATTGCTTAATTAAACTCTTATCGAATGTTGAATTAAGGGGGGGGGGGGGGGGGGGGGGGGGGTTTCGTACCTTATTTGAACGGCTTATGAGTCTGTAAAGTTTGAAAAGCTCATAAGGCCAATTTTTTTTGGTTTTTGAGCTTATGGCTTATCTACGGTCATAAGCTTGACTTGATAAGCCACAACAAAAGGCTTATAAGCTTTTCAAAATTTATATAAGCTCGTAAGCCCAGTAAATAAGCTAACACAAACACTCTCGAAGTTGTTTTTTAATAAGCAAATTAAGGAAGGAACTTATTTTCACTAACAAATACTTTGATAAACATATTGGATAAACAATCCTAAACACCTTCAAAACTATATATAAATGTGAAATGTGAAATGTGAAACGCAAATTTGCCCATTTGGAAGCGTTACCCAAACCCGCCCGTTTTGCCACCTCTAGTTGCTTCTCCTATAATTTTCCTATACATTGTTAATTGTGAATTTCATTTTATTTTTCTTTAAAAATTGTTTGCAACTATAGTAACTTAGGAAAACCTTTTGCGACCGTTGATGTAAATAAGTAGTTACTTAGGAAGTTTAGCTTGAGACAGTTATACATTGTTCTTAGTAACTCAGGAAGTTTCCGTAATGTTTGTGTTATTTTAGTAAATTTGGAGGGTGTTTGGGATTGCTTATCTTTTTCTGCTTTAAAGAAGCTCTTTAGGGAATAGTGATTGGATTTGCTTATATTGTGAAAAATAAATAATGCTTACCCAATTGTAAAAGGTTTATGGTCAATAAAAAAATAATTTTATTTTTATCTCAAATAAGCAGCACTCGTCCACTAATCATAAACTGCTTATTAGACAAGCAGAAGCAGTTTGAATGAGACACAAACAAAGCAAACTGCTTATCTGCTAAATAATAAGCAATTCTAAGCACCCTCTTATTTTGTAAGTTGTTTCATTATCCTATCATAAAATTCCTAAACTCGTGTTTGAGGAAAATACTCCGTATGTTACTTGTGTTCTAATAAGAAGTTTGTATCAATGCTTCTGTTACGTTCGATTAGAATTTGTTAAGATGTTTGTTACTCTGTATGTTTTAGCCTTTTAGGCTTATTGTGTGTGTACCCAAACTTGTTATAAAATGATTTTCACATTAACAAATTTTGCAGCCAACTATAAATATCCGGGGTATGGATAGGCTCAGCGACCTTCCGTTAAGCATAATAGAAACGATCCTATGTCTTATACCGATTCAAGAGGCTGGAAGGAAAAGTATCTTGTCCAGGGAATGGAGGTACCGTTGGACTAAAATTCCTAAACTCGTGTTTAAGGAAAATACTTTTCAAGTCTCTACTGTTGGTGTTGATGCGGTTGAGTTGTTCATTCTGGAACAAAAGTATTTGGAACCACACAAAAGGCATAACATGTATAGGAAGAATAAACTTATATTCGCTGCAAGCCAAGTTTTATTAATGCATGATGGTCCGATACACGAGTTCACCCTTTCTTTGCTCAGATGTGACGAACGTGTTAAAATTGACCCTATATTGATTCATTTGTCGAGGAAAACTAGTGTCAAGAAATTAAAACTTGACTTTGGTCGTTCGGAGTATACGTTACCCTCATCTATCTGCTCATTTCGTCAGTTAACAGACCTGTGTCTCATGGGTTGTTATTTTGACCATCCACCAACATTTAACGGATTCGGTAATCTTACAAACTTATATCTACAAGGCGTATTTCTCTCAACAAAAACGCTTCTACATCTGTTATCTAGTTGTCCATTGCTTAAGACCGTGATTCTGGTAATAATTCTATCTTACTAAGATAAAATACCGAGCATACCTCGGCTTTCATAACTTATCTGACTATTGTACGTGCTGCAGAAAATACGTGGTATACATATCTCTTGGAGCAATGATAGTCCAACCTTTACGGAGCTATATGAGAGTTTATTTGAGTGTTTACCGGCAGTGATTGAAACCTTGACTCTATCGTTTGACCTCATTGATGTAAAATTCTTCTCATGATATGTAATTAATTATTTCTTGATTGGGGAAAGACTTTGCTTATTTCTAACCTTTGTTTTAGGCATTCGAGGATTATGTTGATGGCAGAGTTCCACGAGAGCTTCCAACCCCATTATTCCACCTCAAATACTTATCTATAAATCATATATGCTTCCACCGTAAAGAAGCGTTAATTCTTGCCCTTCTTATCAAAAGCTGCCCAAACTTGGAGAAACTTAAGGTAGGGCTAATAACATAAATATATTTTGCTTTTTTTATTTTTATTTTTATTATTATTATTTTTTTAATTATTTGTATTATGTCTAAATGCGCTTACACAAGACACTTGATGTAGATTTTAGACGATTCAGTGTCTCCATGTAAGGGATGGTCCTCAATAGTCGAATGTTATCCGGGCATTATGTTGGAGCATCTGAACGAACTAGAGATTAGAGATTTTGTCACCCACAAGACTCACTTTGATTTCGTGAAATCAATCTTGGCCAGGTCTCCTGTGCTGAAGAAGGTAAGGATATTCCTACACTGCAAGTATTGGGATGAAAAGTTTCAGATTTCAGAAATTCTCTCGGGCTACTCACGTGCATCACCAGAGGTACAAATCAGTGTTATCCGGGCTGATCACGTGCATCACCAGAGGTACAAATCATTGTCGAGGTCCATCGCACTATGTGACTCTTGATTTTATCTACATCTATGTGACTTCTAAATAGCGTTTTAGGCACATATATATATAGTGTCTTATCTTTGCTTATTTATATTTTGGTTTGACAACTTTGATGTGCACTTATGAGTTTCGATTGGCTTTTATGTATGTTTGGTTTAATATTGATACCGAAGTTTTATCTGATATGAATTTATTGAATTCTGTACATTATAATAGCTGTTCACACTACATACAAAGTGCACATTTTAGCCAAAATTGTGACACCTAGATCACCAGCTTAGACACCATGGCAGCTTAGGCACATTTTAGCTTGTGAACCATTTTAGAGATGCAACTCGCGGCTCGAGTTACAATGCTGAGGCAGCGGATAACATACACGGAGACCAATAAGCTCTTTGGTTTGAACCAACACAAAAGCTTCACTTTGTTGCTTGCTTAGAAAATGTGCTACCTTGCGAGCTAAAGAAACATGTCTTGATGAAGTTATAATGCTTAGTAGGCAAATATATTGGTGTTGCAATTTGCAAACTGATGACGTATAGCCTATATTTGGGCCACAAGCCCAAATGATAGACTTTACTCACACTTAAGCCCATCACGAATGGGCTACCATGACAAATGGTATGGGCCGCGGTATTACTGCTTGGGCTCACAAAGCCCAAAGGCCCAATTTAACTAAACCACATACCCGATAAGGATTATCTATTCAAGGAATAGATATCCTTACCTCAGATAAGCACTACGCGTGCGAAGAGTGAGGAGCAAGAAACCTACACGGTTTCTATGCCCTATATATAGAATAATACATCCTCATTCAAAGGTACGATTCACAGAATCCCTAAACTCTTCAACCATAACCTAAATTCGATTACTTACTCTCACGCCGGAGTCTAATCGGGGGAGACAATCCCTCGATAAGCCTAACGGTGTTATTCTCTTTTCTTAGTACGCAGGTAACAAGTGCTAAGAATCCGATTGATATAAGAGCAAAAGCCCAACAACCAGGTACGCCCAACTTTTGTATCAACAAGTGGCGCCATCCGTGGGACCCTACAACGAACTAGAATGACAAAACACAAGAATTCGACCCAGCGGACTCCGCAGTCAGAAAAACGTGACCACCAAAAGAAGAATCGACAAGATTCAACTCCTAAGCAGGTCGCTGGGACAACCAGCACACCTGATCATCAGGGGGCGGGGACAACCCAGCCTATTCCAACAATGGAATTACCCATAATCTCGACAGTGGTCCCAAGCGCTGAGGAACTCCAGCGCACTCTCTTTACCACCCCTCATCAGGCTACACCCATAGTGAACAACACTATACCGCCAGGCGCGCCTGAACGAAACAGGACGTCCCATACTGAGGCAGAGATCCTTGCGACGACTGAGGATATACCTGACCTAACTTTGGGTAATTTTGTATCTCAAAATTACGAAACCCTAGCCGCCCTCATGCAGGAAGAAGCGGCAAGAAGGGCAGGTACGGATCTGCAAACCCGACTCAACTTTGGTCCAGAACGTGAACCATCCCCACTGCGTCACCCACGAGGAAGACGTACAGAACGCACCAATGTCCACGACAGGTTGGGTACGGTGTCTGGGTCACAACATTCTGGAGATAGTGGTAGACGCACCAATGTTCATTCCAGACTTGGTAGTCGGGGAATACACGATCGACTAGGCCCTCAGCATTCGCCGAGCCAAGGATCCTCCAACCCCAGAAGTAGGCGGGTCCAAGATAGATTGGGAAGAAGACGATCTCCAAGCAGAGATCCTTCAGGCTCCTCTTCCGAAGGGAGCAGGCGCAAACGCCGACGAAGAAATTATCCTTCCTCCAGCGACTCCTCGGACAACGGGGATGAGGAAACAGGTCACTGGAAATCAAAAGGACGACGTCGCGAGGAAGAAAACGAGGATATGTCTCTCCCATGGCGACGTCATAAAATTGATGCGTTCACACGTCGCATAAGTGACTACTCAGACGACAGACGCAGACGCATGCCTGCTAATGTGAAGACATATGACGGAACAGGTGACCCTGACGACCACCTCAAAATTTTCGAATCAGCCGCAACTATCGAAAACTGGCCGCAGCCTGTGTGGTGTCACATGTTTAATTCCACATTAGTAGGAAACGCGCGCACATGGTTTAGCAAACTCCCACGTAGGAGTATTGGCGGCTTTGAGGAATTGCGAAAAGCATTCCGCCACAACTTCACCCAGCGAAAAAAGTGCGCCAAAAATCCTGTGGAATTGGCAAGGGTGAAGCAACGCCAAGGGGAATCAACCAGCGCCTTCATGGAGCGCTTCAAGGATGAGTGCATACAAGTCAAAGCATGTCCCGAGATACTAAAATTTCAGGGTTCATGAATGGAATTAATAATCCAGAACTCATCCGAAAGCTCAACGATAAAGTTCCCCAGTCTTTTGATGAACTAACCAAACGTACCAGATCCTTTATACAAGGAGAAGCAGCTGCTGCGGATAGCAAGAAAGGGTATTCAAATTACCGGCAACAAGAACAGCCGCGGAAACAATCCAATGATCCACATAACCGCAGCAGGAATTACCGCAGTGGAAGAGACAACGACAAGTATACTCCTCTAACAAAAACTCCAAGAGAAATATTCGCAACGGAAGGTGCGAACTTCCCAAGACCACCACCAATGCGCACGGCGGAAGAAAAGCGCCTAGGTGGTGGATACTGCGAGTACCATGGCCAAAAAGGCCATACAACCAACGAGTGCGTCCAGCTGAAACAACTGATCGAGAAACTAGTCAGGGAAGGAAGGATGGACCACCTCGTAAAGAATATAAAAGAGGGGAAAGATAGATCTAAAAATGGTGGCAAGAAAGAACCTCCAAAGGAGAAGGCTGAGACTATATACATGATACAATCATGGCAGCGCAAGATAAAGCAGAAAGTCAGCCAGAAATTCTCTCCAGAAAAAGAGATATCCTTCCCTACAATCGCTGCGGACAACGCAGTCGTGGAACCTCTGACCATTGAAATACATGCAGGAGGACACGATATCCACCACATGTATATTGATGGAGGAGCATCCGCAGACATCATGTATGATCACTGCTTCAAAAGGCTGCGACCTGAAATCCAAAGTCAATTGATACCAGCCACAATGTCACTAACAGGATTCACAGGAGAAAAGATTTGGCCCATGGGGCAATTACGCTTATTGGTGGTCGTAGGAGATGAGCAACACTCAACCGCGGCGTGGATAAACTTCATGGTGATCAAGTCTCCTTCACCATACAATGGTATAATTGGAAGACCAGGAATATCATCCATGCGCGCAGTACCATCTACAGCACACGGAATGCTCAAATTCCCAGTTGAAGGAGGAGTGGTTACTCTCTATAACACAACGGTACCACCAAGAGAGTGTATCGCAGTGACAACTGAAGCAGATACTATTCCGGAACAGCGCACGGAAAAATTGCCAAATTTAAAGGTCGCTATTCATCCAGATTATCCGGAACAACAAGTTTCGATTGGAGGGTCTTTATCTGACAAAGGTAAAGCAGCCGTATGCGCACTCTTGCAAAAGAACCTAGACATCTTTGCATGGGAACCAAAGCATATGACAGGAGTACCTCGCTCTATCACAGAGCACAAACTACAAATCCGACAAGGATACCCTCCAGTACGACAAAAGAAGCGCGGCCAGGCTCCAGATCGTGCAAAAGCTATCTTGGAAGAAGTACACAAGTTAGTAGATGCGGGCATCATGCGAGAAGTATATTACCACGACTGGCTCTCTAACCCAGTCATGGTAAAGAAGAGCGATGGTAGCTGGAGGATGTGCGTGGACTTCACGGACCTCAATAAAGCATGCCCGCAGGACTGCTATCCATTGCCAGAAATAGATTGGAAGGTCGAATCCTTATGTGGATACCCCTTCAAGTGCTTCCTAGACGCATATAAAGGGTACCATCAGATCCAAATGGCAGTGGACGACGAAGAAAAAACAGCTTTCCACACCAGTCAAGGGGTATACTGCTACACAAAAATGCCTTTTGGCCTGAAGAACGCGGGCGCGACATACCAACGACTAGTGGATACAGCTTTCGAAAAACAAGTGGGCCGCAACTTGGAAGTCTACGTTGACGACCTTGTTATAAAAAGCCATACAGAGGACGAGTTAGTGCGCGACATCGAGGAAACATTCCGAACGTTGGGGCGGATAAACATGAAACTGAATCCAAAAAAGTGCACTTTTGGCGCAACGGAAGGCATGTTCCTCGGATACTTAATAGAACCCGATGGAATCAAACCGTGCCCAGAGAAAACTAAGGCTGTTATTGATCTCCCCTCCCCGCGCACACTCAAAGAAGTCCAATCACTGAATGGAAAGCTGGCAGGGCTGAATCGCTTCTTATCTAAGTCAGCAGACAAGTCCCTTCCTCTCTTTAAAACACTCACGAAGTGTACAAAAAAGGGAGACTTTCGTTGGACCAATGAGGCGGAGGAAGCTTTCCAACAACTCAAACATCATCTGGCATCTCTTCCCAAACTAGTCGCACCGCGACAAGGGGAAGAATTAATCATGTACTTATCAGCAACCCATGGAGCAGTTAGCGCAGTACTATTGACAGATAGAGACTCCATCCAGACACCCATATACTTCGTAAGCAAAGCCTTAAAGAAAACAGAGGTTAACTACAGCGCCATGGAAAAACTGGTCTTGGCTTTAGTGTTCGCCGCGAAAAGGCTACGCAGGTACTTCCAAGCGCATCCAATTGCGGTAATCACTGATCAGCCAATTAAACAAGTTATCTCCAAACCAGACGCATCGGGACGCTTACAAAAATGGAGTGTAATGCTAAGTGAGTACAACATCTCATACAGACCGCGCACTGCTATCAAAGGACAAGTCTTAGCTGATTTCATCGTGGAGAAGCCAGAGGGCGACAGCCCAACATCTGCAGCAAAAACGGATCTACAAGAACCATGGACACTGTTCACTGATGGATCCTCATGCGCAGATGGATCAGGCGCAGGGCTTATTCTTACAAATCCAGAAGGTATGGAATTCACCTATGCGCTACGCTTCGAGTTCACAGCCACAAACAATGAGGCAGAATATGAAGCCCTTCTAGCCGGACTACGCATCGCAATTCAAATGGGTGTACGCAACCTAGAGGCAAACGTAGATGCCCGGCTAGTCGCTAATCACGTGTTAGGGGAATACGAGGCCAAGGATGACCATATGCTCCAATACCTAGAAAAGACAAAGTCTTTGATAAAAAACTTCGATAGGTTCACAATAAAACAAATACCTAGAGGGGAAAACAGAAAGGCGGACGCACTCAGCAAGATCGCATCCACAAGCTTCGCACATCTTTCAAAACAGGTATTGGTGGAAACCTTAAAGAATAAGTCAATCCTTGATATGGAGATATCCACAGTGATAGAAGAACAAGATCCTACGTGGATGTCACCTATCATTGAATTTATCACCAAGGGAACTCTACCCCAGGATAATAAAGACGCCCGAAGAATACGGCGCACAGCGCAACGATTCGAATTCCGCGACAACGTACTCTATCGGCGATCTTTCTTACAACCATGGCTCAGATGTGTCGGACCCCTTCAAGCAGACTATGTACTCCGCGAACTTCACGCTGGATCATGTAGTATGCACTCAGGACCGCGATCAGTGGTGGCAAGCGCTTTAAGGGCAGGATACTATTGGCCAACAATGCACCGCGATGCACGCAACCTAATAAGAAAGTGCAGCAACTGCCAAGTACATAGACCTATCCCACGCCGGCCACAGCACGAGCTAACACCGATCACCTCACCATGGCCATTTTACAAATGGGGTATTGACATCGCTGGACCTTTTCCCGTCGCAGCGGGAGGAGTTAAGTTCCTCATCGTAGCCATTGATTATTTTACAAAGTGGATCGAAGCAAAAGCTGTGGTGAACATCACGGGAAACCAAGTCAAGCGCTTTGTCTGGGACAATATTGTCTGTCGCTTCGGCCTACCAGGCGAGATCGTATCAGACAACGGAAAACAATTCTGTGACAACCCTTTCAAAGACTGGTGCACCAATTTGAACATAACACAACACTTTGCTTCCGTCAAACACCCACAAACCAATGGCCTAGTCGAGCGCGCCAACCGCAGTCTGGGCGAAGGAATAAAATCGCGCTTAGACAAACACAAAGGAAGGTGGATAGATGAACTCTCGCATGTCTTGTGGGCGCATCGCACAACGATCAAAACCAGTACTGGCGACACGCCATTTTCCTTAGTCTATGGAACAGAAGCCGTCATACCAGCTGAGATAGGAATGCCTACTATACGCACAGCAGAAGTTAACGTCATGACAAATGACGAGGAGCGGCGCATAGACTTAGATATACTGGAGGAGAGACGCGAACGCGCAGCTATACGAGAAGCAAAGGCCAAGGCAAAAATGAAAAAGTATTATGATGCAAAAGTCAAGAACACTTCATTTAGACCAGGGGACTTTGTTTATCGCGCTAATGACGCAAGCCATGCAGAAGACACAGGAAAACTTGGACCCAAATGGGAAGGACCCTACGAGGTCACAGACGCGCTCGGCAACGGCGCATACAGGTTGCGCGATATGGAAGGTCAAGACCTGGCGCGCACTTGGAACATCTGCAATCTCAAAAGATGTTACTTTTAGGCTACGGCCCTTACTCAAACACACAAACACCCTACGAGGTGCCCAATAAGTGTTTGTTTTTATCTTATTTTGTAGGAATTCTATTTTCTATCTTTTCAAAAACTTGCAAGTATTAATAAAATGTTATGGTTTCTAGCTAACTCCATAGCGTACTTTTACTTTATTGCATATCTGTCAATATTGTCTATCATATATTTTTGCCTACATGGCGTGCATGCACCACTTAAAGACCCACGACGGCACAAAGGATAAGTTAACCTACTAATTAACTTGTTGAGTAAGAGGGTTGCAAACCCATCAACGTTGGATCACGAATCCTTGCTAAGCGCCTTACTCTCGAGACGTCGAGGTAAGATTCGCATGCGCATCCCACGACGGACGCACATATAATAAGTACACTGTACCAGCTTAGCAATATAACGAGTCAAGATACTTGGCCACAAAATAAACTTCGCAAACAATGCAAGTATTTTTAAGCTACGCACTTAAAAGACTTAGTCAACAAAAAATAACACTTTGCAAACAATGCAAGTATTTAAAAGACTTAGTGAAACAATCAATAAGCAAACATATTTAAGTTACGAACTTACAAAATTGTATCTTATTCCATAATTATTACTATTACAAGGGAAATGCATACAAAACATCTATATACTATGGCGAAGATCATGGCTCTCTTCTGGTGCGGCGGTACTCGCCGCCTCCTTCATTTTCCTCAAGGTTATAGCATCCTTAAGGGAAACTGTGGGAACACTGACAGCCACACCATCGGATCGAGGAAGGTGCGCAGCACCGATGCCGCACATCACAGCCTTCCCCTTGATACCCTTCTTTACAGCGACCCTTTGCTCGTGACACTCCAACACTTCCTTCAGAGGAACTTCCTTCTCCAAAGCAAAAGGATTGAGAATATCACGAGGTCGCGCAAAAACTGGAACTTGCAGCTGCGATGGGTCAGGCTTTAGATAATAATCTAACTCCTCGGCGGCATTCTCTTCAAGGTGACGCTGCAATGTCAGACCCGCCATAAGCACATCAATGGGCTCGTCCTGGTCACGCTCCAATTTCCCAATATGGGGCAACTCCAGAACCTTCAGCCCCGCCATCGCCTGCACCAGCTCATCGTACGCCGTTGCGCTATAGCCAGGAATCTCCGTCAGATCTTTCTCCAGAAGCTTGGCTTCGCGGAGTTCCTCCAGAGCCTGCGAACGGCCACGCACCATCGCACAGTGGACGACTTTCCCGAAAGCCTCCACTACCTCCGCCGACTCTAAAGTACTTAGAGCGGCCAAACGCAGCCCGTGGCTGATCAACCACCTGCATTCACAAGTTATTAACAAGATAAGATAACAATATAGTGAAGAAAGGAAAATTTCTTAGATAAGGAGTAAGAATACCTGCGCTCTGCTATCACAGACATGAGGTGAGGATACAGCTCCTCATCGTACTCAATGCTAAGGGCACGCAGCTTCTCCTCGTACGCCACAAGCGTCTTCTCCATGTTCTCCTTGAACTCTTGAAGCTTGGCGTAGTACTCAGATTTCTGCTCTTCAAGGAAGGACACAGACCACTTCGCCTTGGCCTTTACCAGCTCGAACTTCTTCCTCGCATACAGAAGATCAGCTAGGATGCTCATCTTATCCTGAGCGATCCTTTCCCCATAAGCTTTGGACTCCCCAAGCTCAGCCTGCACGCCTGCCAGTTGCGCACGAAGCCCCTCTAACTCCTCCTCCTTCTGGGCCAGAGCACGACTCTCCCCAGCGCGCTTTCCCTTCAGCTGCGCCACCAGCTCAGCCTGACGGGCAGTCGTCGCAGCCAGCTCATCCAGCAGACGCTGCGCCTCATCACCATCAGCAGCCAAGGTATCCTCCTCCTTGTTTTCATTCTGCGGAAAGGATATTTCATCATCCTTGGTGCCATCATCACTGCGCAAACAAAAACAAAGGGTTACGACAAGTAACAACAATATAAATGGAAAAAGAGAAAGGACGACAGCGCTACACTTACAAAAATGGGGAAGCTTCAGCGGCCTTCGCCCGAGCACCAGAAGTCGAGGTCTCCTCCGCGTTAGACTCCGCGTCTCCTATAACGTGGCGGCGCCTCTTCCTCTTCTCGCTACCACCAGCCTGAGCCTTGCGCTTTGAGCTCTGCGCAACCTCTTCCCTCAACACCTCCTCAGGTTTCAAAATCTGAATACTATCTGACGACTGCGCCTCTTCATGCGCCACCTCCAAGGCAGGCACTACCCTCTCAGTTGGCTCCGCCACTACCTCGGGAGCCACAGTCTGTACGGGCTCCACCACGAGCGGAGGCGTACTCTCAGGGGTAGCTACGGGCAGCGTAGTCAAGTGCCCCGCAGTCGCATCAAGTAGGGGCGTCTCCCCATCCTTCAACGGACGCACCCCTATCGTAACCTGTTTTGGCTTGTCAAGCTTCACGACCGCGAACAAGTCCATCTCTGCATAACAAAACAAACAGACAAACATATCAGTTGGCAAATGCGCAGAGATAAATGAGAGAAATACTTACAACCAAATTACAAAGGATGAACACCCACCCTGGCCATCCTCACTTAGGAAAGTGGGAACCTCATCTGCTGCGCCAAAGTACGCGCGACTCAATCCTACATGAACCAAAAACTCCTCCGGATAAGGGTTAATGGCCAATCGATTGGCATCTAACGTCTGCGCGTCAGCGATCCTATAGGAACCGGGTGAGGGGCGCCCATCCTTTGGTAAGGACGCCTGAGTATAAAACTCAAAGTCGAAGGGAAAGACTACGTCGTCTACCCAAAAGAAATACTCTCTCCAATGTTTGAGCGCGTCCACTTTCTCCGTATAACACTGCAACGCCCCCGGGCGCTTCGCAAAGGAGACCCAACCGTTTGACCACGTTGAGTGGTAAAAGGAGCGGAACAAGTCCACTGTGGGTTCTATCGCCAATAAACGACAGTTTATTTCAAAATTTGACACCTTCGCCGCACCTATACAGTGCAGCTGCGAGATGTGCAGGCGATAATGATTGAGCAAGTCGCTCAGGAATATAGAAATAGGTATGCGGTAATTGGCGTACTCAAAAAATTTCGTATACAAACCTATCTTCCCTTCGGGGAAGTCAGATATACACGCATCGACATCTGGCGCCTCTGGATGTACATCCAAAGGCACGAAAAAGTCGGAAGAGAAGTGCAGGACATCCTCGACGGACATCGCAGAGCGAAAGTCATCTAATTGGGCGACAGTTTTCATCTTAACCTAAGCAGACGCAACAGTTACCTAAAAGGGATAAAAGGTTTTTCTGCAAAAATACGCTATAGAAATGAAGAAGGAGATGAATAGTTGCTTTGTGTGTTTTTTAACTGTGTGTAAAAATATGGGGGGCGGTGACCTTTATATAGGGGTAGTAAAAACCCTAATTCTTGCACACGTGGAACCCACTCACAATGAAATGTGTGGCTAGAAGGTGAAAGGTACATGCACTTTTTCCCGAATCCCAAGGGAAACGTGGACACCACCCCCGATTACCGAGGTAACTATTTGAACTGTGTTAGGTGCATTGCACCTCCAAAAAGGCGGTAACATTTTGTTTATTATCCCGCCACGCTTACCGCTGCTAACATTAAGTCTAGTACCCGCGACTACGAGCCGCGCATACTAGACTGGGGGGACATGATGACGTATAGCCTATATTTGGGCCACAAGCCCAAATGATAGACTTTACTCACACTTAAGCCCATCACGAATGGGCTACCATGACAAATGGTATGGGCCGCGGTATTACTGCTTGGGCTCACAAAGCCCAAAGGCCCAATTTAACTAAACCACATACCCGATAAGGATTATCTATTCAAGGAATAGATATCCTTACCTCAGATAAGCACTACGCGTGCGAAGAGTGAGGAGCAAGAAACCTACACGGTTTCTATGCCCTATATATAGAATAATACATCCTCATTCAAAGGTACGATTCAGAGAATCCCTAAACTCTTCAACCATAACCTAAATTCGATTACTTACTCTCACGCCGGAGTCTAATCGGGGGAGACAATCCCTCGATAAGCCTAACGGTGTTATTCTCTTTTCTTAGTACGCAGGTAACAAGTGCTAAGAATCCGATTGATATAAGAGCAAAAGCCCAACAACCAGGTACGCCCAACTTTTGTATCAACACAAACCAATTACAGTATAAGCTTTAAAAGTTCATGAAGGAATCCATCCTTTAACCATTTAAGTCAAAACAACATAAATATAGTTTTAAGTTATGCACAAAACTCGACATGGACCAAAGTAACGAATAACATTAATAGAACAATTTCGGCTAAGTACCCGGTTCAACATATTCCCAGAATATGTGTATTTGTTTGGCCCGGTTAGGTCGGGTTCAAAACTAGAAACGATATGTTACAATGTTTTATTTCAAACACACTCGAGTATGTACTTCATGTGTCTTACACGTTTTGGGACCAACTCTTTAACGTCGGTTTTATCTAATACATCATTTCTATTCTTCAGTTATTTTCGATCATGTTCGAGTTAAAGACACACTCATGATAAGTGGTTAGTCTTTTGGTTATGCGCCTTGTTTATGTTTGATTTGTTTTGTGTTAATCTCACTTTATATACGCTAGCTCTTACTGTCTTTTGGGGTTACATATGAAATAGTCTTTAACTAATTGAGTTTTTATTTCTGTTCATATGGCTTCTTATTTGTTAAACCTTTCTAATTACGGACTCGTTTGCTTGAAGGATTATAAAAACTTGTTAATTAGTTGATTAAGCTTAATAGTTGTTTGTTTAGTATCTATATTACATTATTATGATGTAGTCAATCTGCTGATTCATGATTGATTTCATAGATTCTTAAGACTCTTCTAGGCTTTGATTTCAAATTTTGCACATGACTTCTTATAGACAAATCTGAGTTTTGGTATAATATATTTAAAAATATATTGATGCGTTGACATGCCAAATTCACAAAGTATTATTGGTTTTTTTGTTGTAGAGGGTGTTTTAGTTATTTGTATCTTATTGGAAGAGTGATAATGTAATACTAAAGTGGCGGACGAATAACATGTTGTTGGTCACTTGGTCACCCCTTCACCTTGCACTCTTACTTTACCTTCTTTTCAAATTTATGTCACCCAAGCCCAATGTTCACCGATAGCCTGGCCCAAACACTTAGTCCTTTTTTTTTTTTTTTTTTTTTTTTTTTGTTGGTTTCTCCTGTTCCAAATGTTGGCCCAATTCTTTTTTTTCTTAGGACTATATATATATATATAGATCTAAGTATCTAACTATTCTTTTTCAAATATATATTGTACAAACAAGATATATATGAAAAATACATGTTTATGAGTTTTGATGTTCTTAGCAATTTTTCTGTATATATATTTTTTATATATGTATATCGAGTGCTATTTCGACGAACCTTGTAGCGAACAACCGACCTACTTTCTACTTAAAAAAAATACCATGCAATAATCAACGACATGAAACAACGCCCTGCCACAACGCGACGGTTTGTTGACCACCTTGTTATATCAATTTTAAGGTATTAGACTAGGCGTATACAATTTGGATGAAAATTATATATTGAAAATTATACTAATATTCTTTGAATATATTAACAGCTTGCCTTTCCCACGTGCCCACATGGAACTGATTGATGATTGATCAGTTGCTTTTCCCCAACTTGTGACACTTTTTCATTCTACTTTAGTTGACCTTTTACAAAATAGATAAGCTTGTTGTATTTTCCCAATGGCCCCTCAATGGTTTAGCCAATAATTCAATCAATTTTTTAAAGACTTACTCCATCCGTTTCAAAATTATTGTCTTTTGACAAAAAAACATACATTTTAAGAAAAACATAATTAATACAGCTTTCTCTCTCTTATTTTTTTCTCAAATGACAGATTTACCCTTAACCAATTAATTAACACTTCTTTAAAGTTTGTAATATTAATTTCAACTAAGGGTAATATAGTAAACTTGACCAAACTCCCCTATCCATTTTTAATATTGGACAATTAATTTGAGACATAAAAAAAGTAAAGATTGACAATTAAATTAGGACGGAGGGAGTAATATTTTTAATGCATTTAATGCTAATCTTATTTAATGATTAGGGTTTTTACAAAGACTTCATGTTTTCAAAAAGTTTTTGTTGAAATGTAAAAATGCTTATCAAAAACCTTTTTAAAATAGTGAAAAGTTTTTAGCAACTTTACTCATTGCGGAGGCTCAAGGGCCTAGGCTATACAATAGTAATAATACTTTCGACTCTCACATTGCTATCACATTATCATTTATCATACCACCACTCTTCTCATTTCTTAGGTGATGTATGTTTTTTAAGAGGCTCGCACATTTGAATCTGAATCTGAGTCGTAAATGTCTGAATCTGACCGCATTTAAATGAGAAAAAAAAACTCATGTTTAAACCGCACATTTGCTTGCTCGTACTATTTATTTATTTATTTATTTATTTTTGTGTCAACAAGATGCATTAAAACATCCCTCACAAGTATAGACTATTAAAATCTTATTGGCTCTGACCGCGTTTGAACGAGAAAAAAAAAACGATCTGAGCGACCAAAATGTCTGACCGCGTCTGAACGATTCAGATTCAGTGGCTGTTAAGAGCATTAAAAAAAAGAAAAGAAAAGAAAAAAACGCGACCTTAGATACAATAGTCACCACTATTATTAGCATAAAAATTGCTCACTTTATATAATAATACAAAAAAAAAAAAAAAAAAAAAAAAAAAAAAATTACTTCACGCACTCACGCAAAGGGGATCGGTGTTTCTATAACTTTCACTTGATGCCGACGCTAAGCTCACAATAACGGTAAGGTCGAGCAACGTCGATCATGAGCATGCCCAGTTGGAGCCTAACATGAACAATTGTAGATGCTTTTTTGTGATTGTGAAAATGTTTCCCTTTAAATGTCAAATTGATTGAATGATATCTAGCCTGCATATATCTTTATACATAAAATCATATATGATATTAGAATGCTTACACTTTTTTAAGGTAATAAACTTTCGGTGCTATTATCGTTATGTCTAATGAGCCCAAAGCCCACAACCAGGCTTTGGTCATCTAATCTACTGTCTAATAATATTCGCTAGCTAGTCACTAATTAAGTTATAAAGTTGATAACGCCTTTTTTATTCAAACAAATAACAAGTTTTGAGAATGACATTATTCCAAACTCAGCGGGATAAGGTATGTGCTAAAAGAGGGTCATGGCCTTGCATGTACACATTGGCGTCATAGGAGTGTCATATGGAGGTCTTTATCGTGATCTCAAAAAAATATTTGTTTGCATTTCGACATATATCTTTTTGTTATCACGGGTCTAAGTTATAAATCAACAACAAATTTCTCAAATGTGTGTTTTGGTACGTAAATTACACAAAATATGAGTAAATACAACAAACTTTCATAAAATGCTATAATATACAAACCTGACTCGTGTCACCACTTTTAACGGACAACATATCCAAACGTACATATTGGAGCAATTTGTTAAATTTTGTTACATTTTTTACTCAATATTTCTTCCAGTACATACAAATATGATTTTTGAAAAAAATTTGTTGCTGTTATGACCCAAAGATTTTATTAAATAATAAGGCAATAATCCAATAACAAGACAAGCATGAAGCAACTACAAGAACAAGGGCTTTCCTAACTTTTGCTTTAGGGGTACGACTTAGGATCAAATGAGAAGAAAACTTAAAATGAGAAGAATAAGAAATAACTATAACCACACATTTGAGATGTATCGACTTAAATTATATGCATCCCTAATCTTTTAGATGCACCATAATATATTTTCTAGCAAAAAATTATATGCTTATACATATATTAGATGCATTTCATCAAGTTAGATAAATCCTATTCATTTTTCGTCATCTGCGGGTCAAATTTGTTATTAGTACTACTTTGCATCATTTTCACTTCAAATCACTTTTCGGAACTAATTGAGATGCATCTAAATGAATAGAGATGCATTTAAATCAAGTCGATGCATCTCAAATGTGTGATTATAGTTATTTCTCATCTTTCTCATTTTAAGTTTTCTTCTCACTTGATCCTTACCCTTAGGGTCACAAGTTAAGCACATTAAAAGTACATAAGGGCTCATGAAAAAGTACATAGGGATACATATAAAAGTACACACATGCGTATTTTTATATGGGTACATGTGTACTTTTAATGTACTTTTGTTGTGTTTAACTTGTGGCCTAGGATGAAAATTAAGAAAACAACAATACTACGTATTAAACATATATATTCCTTAATCAAGATTACTAGCATCCAGAAAAACCTGATTCAATAATGGAAGTGCTCTTGTCATGCTTCTCAACTGTCAACAATATGAAATCACAAAATAAATGATTATTAAATACTCAAAAAGACAAGAAAAGAAAACAATACTTGGAGATTATTTCAACCAATCATACAAAATAATAATTATTTTATTGATTAAAAGGCCCTCCACTCAATAAAAAAAAATGCCCCTCCACCAGCTTATTGCCAGCCCATTTAAATGTTTACAATGAAACATCAGACAAATGCTTTAAAATGACATATGTTTTCAAGAGTACGGGTATGTTCCGCAAAATTAGCTGTGAACAGTAGCAGTGAGCAGTAGCTACAGCTCACTGCTCATTGCTCACCGCTCACAACTTCATAAAGAAGCATTGAAAAAATGAGTTTTCCTAAAAAAATAGCAAAACTCACAACTCTCATACCAAACAAACACTAAAATAAAAAAACCCATTGCTCACCGCTAATCGTCTCAAAAAACTCCAAAAAGCTTTGCGCCAAACATAGCATATATTGTTACAAAAGGAATGAATAAATATAGTTTTGTTATGAGACCATCTTCAATTTGATGTCATGTCCTCATATTTGTAAACATATATACTTGTTCATCTTTACAAGTATTTTTTTTCCCTTTCTTTCTTTCTTCAAGTGTTAAACCATCTTCAATCATGGTCTTCGAACCACTATTTTTTCGTATTTGAAGAATGAAAAACATAAAAACATCTCCAAACATACTCCATATTTAAAGATTTTTTGAAGCATTATTGAGAATACTTCATATTTGAATCATAAGTTAATAACTATTCATCCTTCAAATCATAAAATAATGCACTAAGTAAGTACTAGTTACATATGTTATTGGTTGATCCAAGGAGCATAAATTTAGTATAAATTGATTAAAAATAATATATGGAGTACATGATCATGTTTTTAGAAGAAAAACGTTAATAAAAGATGTTTTTTTTTTAAAAAGATTGTGATATATAAATCCTTCCTATATTGTCACATGAGTGGTTTGATCAAATCGTACAACTCACAATGTGTATTGTATAAACCGACGATATGTGTAATGATTGAAACCTTCGTATGAGGGTACAAATAACTTGCCCCTTTTAAAAAATATAGTAAAGTGTAGTTGAAGATAGGGCTGCAATCAAGTCAAACTTTTATCAAGCAACTCGAGCTCGATCTCGAGCTTGACTCGATCAAGTCAAGCTTTTATCAAGCTCAAGCCTAAAAAATAGCTCGAAACATATAACGAGCCAAGCTCAAGCTTTTGATAGCTCGGCTCGAGCTCGAATCAAGCTTTTTCGAGCTTTAATATAAATATATTTCCATTATAAATTTATATAACTAACTAGGGATAATTTGAGCATTAACATAATTATAACAACTTACTTTGTAAATAATTAAACATGTATCTAGAAGGTCATTTAAACCTAATTAATCCAAACGTTTTGTATCCTACTTTATGTATCTTCACACTTCTTATTATAATGTTATCATTTGTGTAACACAATAGTGAGTTTGGCTATTATGGTTTAAGTTTGTTTTACTTTATACATAGATCTATTGATGGGTTTGACTATTAGATACAATATTTTTATATACATTCAAGCTTTTCAAGGCGAGCTCAAGCTTTTATCGAATTTTTCAAGCCAAGCTCAAGCCTGGATGATTAAAGCTCGTCAAGCTATCAAGCCAAGCTCAAACCTAACTTATATATTTCAAACCAAGCTCAAGCCCTGTTAAGCTCGAGCTTGACTCGACTCGATTACACCCTAGTTGAAGATGACTTTACTTTTAAAATAGTGCAATAGCATATGCTATGTTTATTTTCCAATAATTATTGGAATTAAAAAGACGGCGAAAAAAAGATTCGAATATTGGAAATAGCATCTATCAATATTCATGTGCCACGTCAGCCACCAAAAACCCAAGCTCACACGTTTCGACCAACCTACCAATGTTGCTTCACATTGGATTTGATGATGTTTTTCGTTTGAATATTCTTGGTTCCATGTAATTGTTTAATATATTTAAAAACTTAAGTTTTAGAATTTTGCCAACATAGGAAATGATATTAAGAAAGTCAAATTAATGTCTAAAAAATATAATTACATTTTATATTATCTGTGTAAAACTTGTATGTGTAGGGGTTTTAAAACTAGTTTTAAACTACACAAAAAGTGTAAATGTTTTCACTGTTTTATTTAAGTAAAAAGTTAAGAGAGTTGGGTGTAGTAGCACAAAGGAAGCGCGGCAACGCCAATCTAACACGACAAGGTTTTTGGCTTGAGCCAAGGCCAAGACACGTTACGCGGCCCCACCTCGCGTATGCGACATTGTGCAAGTGAAACCACTTCCTTGCACTCGAGAGAGTATCTTTGTTTTGTTATTCTTTTAATTGTTTTCATTAGGTATGAAGAGACCCAAAAGTAAGGTTTTGGCTTGAGTAATTAATAAAAGTGTTTATTTATTTATTTATTATTATTCTTTTTATTTATTATTATTCTTTTGTATTTCTTCGATCTTCGAACTATCCACTCGTAGCTTTTTAGTTGAATATCTTGCACGATTTTGTTAGTACTTGCCACTTTTTTTCCGAACACACGAGCATTTCTCTCTTTCCAAATGTAGTAACCGGATGTCCAAATAACGGCTTGCCAAACACGGGATAAATTATTAGGGACATTAACATTTCCATTGGATGAAAAAAATTCATCTAACGAAAAAGCATTTACGCACCCCATCTTCCACCAACTAAAGATCTTGATCCACACACTCATTGCAAGGTCACAAGTGACCAAACAATGAGCACATGATTCCACCGCATTATTACAACTTGGGCAAAGCACCGAATCCAAATCGATACCTCTTTTGTCTAGCTCCTCACGAACCGGAAGTCTTCCTTTCAAAGCTCTCCACACGAAGATGTTAACCTTTTTCGGCACCAATTTGTTCCAAAGAGTTTCTTGTCTACCACTTTCAACATGTAGAATCTTGTCCTCGACCAAACTTGATAATTCTTTGACCTTGAACTCACCATCATCGAAAAGCGTCCACCTCCATCTATCCCTACAGTAATTAGATACAACAACACTTTGCAGTAAGGAAATTAAATCATCTAGCTCGTTGCACACTCTACCCCTAATATTTCTCCCCCAATCCCAATTCTAACACCATTCCCCATTCACCCATGACCCCTTATCAAACACACTACCCTCTTTAGTCCTATCTAAGTGGAATAACCTAGAGAATCTATCACACAATCTTTGATCACCAACCCATCTATCCGTCCAAAACATAATATCCCTCCCGTCACCTACCACACCTCTACATGAAGATGCAAACTCTATACCCAACCTCTACATGAAGATACAATGCATGTTTATTTTGCTAAATGAAATTCAATTTTTATATAAAAATTGACACATACTTTTTTTGCATGTTTATTTCGGTAAATGAACTTTAATTGAGTTTGACAAAATTGAAGCTGAGTTTTGACTTTTATTTGTTAATATGAATGCTACCTTTCGCCTACATGACAAAATCGGGCTCTCCTATTGGTACAACTGAAAAATTTTCAGAGATTCGATTGTCCATTTTGTATGTTCTCTTATTTATATAAGAGATATCGAACTGTCCATGCGTAAATCTCGTTAACATCTCTTTTGTATCGACTTCCTTTTTTTTATATTGACTTACTCTAGCCATGTAGTTCTTAACTTCTTATTGAGCCAAAGTGACAAATAGTTTACGTTGAATTATTGTATTCGAACCAATCTCATTTTTCAGGGTTTTGTAATTTCAGTGTGTTTTGAGTGATTTAGTTGAATTGTTGATCGTAACAAGGTTTAAAAAGCCTGCACATTGTGGCGGAAAGAAATTCTTAATCATGCTATATATGTCGACTTTCTATATTTGCTTTTATCCATATGTGTTTTCTTCGAACAAAAGTCATTAGTGCATAAGTTTGTGTGTGATTTTGTTTACCAAATGAAGTTACCAATCCAATAAGGCTATGTTCATCTTATATTGACTTGTTTTGTTTGGAGTCAAGTGTTTAATCTTGCCATGATAATAAAACCGAATTAAACTTTTGAATAAAATTGCTTTTTTTTTTTTTTTTTTTTTTTTTTTTTTTTTTTTTTTTTTTTTAATAATCCAAACATGTGATCGTTACGACAGTTTAGCAAAACAATAATCAGTTTGTGAATTGCCGCTCAGTCCTAAAATATTGTCCTTTCATAAAAAACACACGGTTCACGAAAAGTGGACTACTAAACACTTTTCAACCAATCAAATATCATCTCATCCACTAAACTCTCTTTTATTGGTTAACACAAGTAGGTAGGGATATGTTATTTTAAGACATTTCAAAATAGAAATGAAGCCAACAATTAAAAACGGATTGAGTAATAACTAGTTTGTAAACGAAAAGAGATTTCTGTGCCGAACAAACTAAATATGTTTCTAACATATGCGTCTTAATCGATATTTCCGTCAACTTATCCCGCGCAAACTTTAAACCGAGTATTTTCTAAGATTTTCAGGTAACTTTACCACTAAGTTATTACAGTAGTTACTACTCCCTCCATTTAAAATATAAATTCAATTTGACTTTTAGAATCGAACTTTAACCTTAAATATTTTTGTTAGTATTATATAACACTTGATGAAAATTATACAAAATGAAAATACATTTAAAACACAAATATTTTAAATCAAGTATTATATAATACAAATAAAAATATTTGAAGTATGGACTTAAATTTTGGAATGGAGTAATTAAGATAGCCCCGTTTAGACATAAAGACTTGGCGTTTGGGCTAAATTGTAGATCGGCCATATATTTGATGTAACAAAAACATTCTATTGGGCTTATTCTAGTAATGGGCTAATGTTGACAGGCCCTATATTTTATGCAACAAAAACAATACTTGTTAGTTGTTAGGTAGCGCATATTCATTTTCCAGTACTTTTTCTCTCAAATCTTGAAGTTAACTTATTAATAAGGTATTATTATTTATTATATGTTTGTGTTGTTTTTAATCATTCTCAGTTTTTAGTGTTTAGAATTGGTTTCTTGTTTAGTTTAAGGTTGTTACTGTCTCACTCTTAGAGTCTATAGCTATGTTTGGCAAAAGTAGCTTGAGCAGTAGCAGTGAGCTGTGAGCAGTAGCCAAAAAAGCTCACAGCTTCATAAAGAAGCATTGGCAAAATGAGCTTTCCTAAAAAATAGCAAAGCCCACAGCTCTCATGCCAAACGAACACTAAAAATTAAAAAGCTCATTGTTCACCGCTCATTGCCCAAAAAAGCTCCAAAAAGCTTGGTGCCAAACATAGCCTATGTGTAATGTATTTGTGTAGGATTGATATAAAACTAGCACTTTTAAGGGGCTGTTTGGAATTTGCTTTGCTTATTTGTTATTGAAATAAAGGGGTGTTTTTGTTAGCTTATTTTAAGGGCTTATGAGCTTTTTGAAAATTTTATAAGCTTATAAGCTCATTTTTTGGGCTTAGAAGCTTTTTTATTTAAGCTTATGAACTTTGTAAGCTCATTAGCTCAAGTGGATAAGCTCATAAGCCCATAAAAATGAGCTTTTGAGCTTACCAAAATTTCAATAAGCTCATAAATCCCTCAAATAAGCTTACACACACATCCTCTTGTTTTTGGGCTTATGAGCTTTTTTACTTGGCTTATATTTTTTTAAACTCATTTTTTTTACTTATGAGCTTATTATATGACTTAAATATGAAAAATAAGCCGGAAAAATGGGCTTATAATAAGCCGAATCAAATAAGCTCGTAACTTCGTAAGTCATAAGCTCAAGAAATAAGGTTAAACAAATCTTTCCTAAGAATAAGCAGATATACAAAGGTTATTTGAGGAAACAAGCAAATTAGCCAGTTGGATAAACAATCCCAGACACCTTCTTTATTATTGCCCGTTTGGACCCGTTACCCACACCTGCCCGCCCCACCCGTTTTGATACCTCTAGTTGCTGCTTACGCTTGTGAAATCATATCGTATTCGCCTCTCATACAGATGTATGTGTTTGACTGTTTTCTATGCTTAATCAGTCACTTTTTCTGTTTATCATTGTTTTTTTTGTTTAGTTTAAGGTTGTTACTATTGTTGGTCAATGCTTATTAAGGGCTTATCTGCTTATTGTGTTTTGAACTTTTTATATATGAACAGTTTTGGATATGTGTAAATTGTACTGTGTAGGATTGATATAAAGCTAGCGGTGTTAAGGGGTGTTTGGGATTGCTTAATTAAACTCTTATTGAATGTTGAAATAAGGGGGTGTTTTGTTTGCTTATTTGAAGGGCTTATGAGTCTATGTAAAGTTTGAAAAGCTCATAAGCCCATTATTTTTGGCTTTTGAGCTTATGGCTTATCTAAGGTCATAAGCTTGACTTGATAAGCCGGGAAAAAAGGGCTTATAAGCTTTTCAATATTTACTTAACCTCTAAAGCCTAGTAAATAAGCTAACACAAACACCCCTAAGCTGCTTTCCAATAAACATATTTAAACAAGTACTTTGAAGGAACTTATTTTCACTCACAAATACTTTGATAAACAATTATAAACACCTTCAAAACTTATATAAACGTGAAATACAAATTTGCCTGTTTGGACCCGTTGCCCATACCCACCCGTTTTGTCATCTCTAGTTGCTGCTCCTGCTTGTGAAATCGTATCATATTCGCTTCTCATACACTTTTCTTAAACTTTCTTTATTGTTGATCCTAAATTGATTTTTTTGGTGAATTGTATATGTACTCAACAATGTTATAAATAGATTTTCACATTAACAAATTTTGCAGCCAACTATAATATGCGGGGTGTGGATAGGCTCAGTGACCTTCCGTCAAGCATAATAGAAACGATCTTGTGTCTTATACCGATTCAAGAGGCAGGAAGGACAAGTATCTTGTCCAAGGAATGGAGGTACCGTTGGACTAAAATTCCTAAGCTCGTGTTTGAGGAAAATACTTTTCAAGTATCAACTGTTGATGGGGCTGAGTCGTCTATTCTGGAACAAAAACATTTGGAACCAGAGGAAAGGCAAAAGATGGACAAGAAGAGTAAACTTATATACGCTGTAGGCCAAGTTTTATTGATGCATGATGGTCCGATACATGAGTTCACCCTTTCTTTGGTCAGATCTGACCAATGTGTTAAAATTGACCATATTTTAACTCATTTGTCGAGGAAAAATAGCATCAAGAAATTAAAACTTGACTTTGCTTATGCGTGGTACAAGCCACCCTCATCTATCTTCTCATTCCGTCAGTTAACAGACCTCTGTCTCATTGGTTGTGATTTTGACCATCACCCGACATTTGGTGGATTTGGTAGTCTAACAAGCTTATATCTACAAGGCGTATTTATCTCTACAAAAACGCTTTTGCATCTCCTATCTAGTTGTCCATTGCTTAAGACCGTGATTCTGGTAATAATTATATCATACTAAGTTAAAATACCGAGCATACCTCGGCTTTCATAACTTCTCTGACTATTGTACGTTGCTGCAGATGATGAGTGGTGCATATATTACTAGGAGCAATGACGGTCTCACCTTTATGGAGCTATATGAGTGTTTATTTGAGTGTTTACCGGCAGTGATTGAAACCTTGTCTCTATCGTTTGACCTCATTGATGTAAAATTCTTCTCATGATTGTAATTTATTATTTCTAGATTGGGGAAAGGAGTTTTGCTTATTTCTAACATTTGTTTTAGGTGTTCGAGGATAGTGTTGATGGCAGAGTTCCACGAGAGCTTCCAACCCCATTATTCCACCTCAAATACGTTACTCTAAATTATGTATGCTTCACCCGCAATGAAGAGTTAATTCTTGGTCTTCTTATCAAAAGCTCCCCGAACATGGAGAAACTTAAGGTAGGGGTAATAACATAAATCTAGCTTGCTGTTTTTTTATTATTCTTATTATGTCAAAATACACTTACACGAGACACTTGATGTAGATTTTAGACGGGGCAGCGTCTGAGACATCTTGGGAAAGTTCCCCAAGAGTCGAATGTTATCCGGGTATTATGTTGGAGCATCTTAACGAACTAGAGATTGAAAATTTTTTCACCCACGAGACTCGGTTTGATTTCGTGAAGCTTATTTTGGCTAGGTCTCCTGTGCTGAAGAAGGTAACGATATTCCAACACTACAGCTATGGGGATGAAAAGTTTCAGATTTCAGAAATTCTCTTGGGCTACTCACGTGCATCACCAGAGGTACAAATCATTGTTGAGGACCCCCTGCGACTGGTACTGCTGATCTAGTATCGCTGTAAGAAAAACGCCTATGTGACTTGATTTTACCTACATCTATGTGACTTCTAATTAGTGTTTTAGGCACATATATAGTGTCTTATCTTTGCTTATTTATATTTTGGTTTGACAACTTTGATGTGCACTTATGAGTTCGGATTGGCTTTTATGTATGTTCGGTTTAATGTTGATCTATTACCGAAGTTTTGTCTGAAATGAATTTATTGGATTTTGTACATTATAATAGCTGTTCACACGACATACAAGTGCACATTTTAGCCAAAATTGTGACACCTAGATCACCAGCTTAGGCACATTTTAGATTGTGAACCATTTTAGAGATGCAACTCGTGGCTCGAGTTACAATGCTGAGGCAACGGATAACATACATGGACTCATGGAGACTAATAAGCTCTTTGGGTTGAACCGACACTAAAGCTTCACTGTGTTGCTTGCTTAAAAAATGTGCTACTTTGCGAGCTTAAAAACAAGTCTTGATGAAGTTATAATGCTTAGTAGGCAAATATATATTGATCAGTTGCAATTTGCAAACCAATTACAGCATCTCATAGCTTTAAACATGAAGGAATCCATCCTTTAACCATTCAAGTAAAAACAACATAAATATAAGCAAGTAGATATCTAGTTTTAAGTTATGCAGATAACTCGACATGGACCAAAGTCACCAATAAACTGAATAGAACAATTTCGGTTAAGTACTCGATTCAATATATTCCCAGAATATGTGTATTTGTTTGGCCCGGTTAGGTCAGGTTCTAAACAGGCTCGAGTATGTACTTTGTGTGTCTTCTACGTTTTCGAACCAACCCTTTCACGTCGGTTTTATCTTATACATCATTTCTTTTCTTCAGTTATTTCCCATTATGTTCGAGTTAGATACTCACTCATGATAAGTGGTTACTCTTTCGGTTGTACGCCTTGTTTATGTTTGATTTGTTTTGTGTTATCTCACTTTATATACGCTAAGACCTTTCTAATTACTCACTCGTTTGCTTGAAAGATTATAAAAACTTGTTAATTAGTTGATTAAGCTTAATATTTTTTTGCTTAGTAAATATAATTAGTATGATGTAGTCAATCTGCTGATTCACGATTAGTTTCATAGATTCTTCTTACGACTCTTTTACTCTTCTAGGCTTTGATTTAAGATTTTGCACATGACTTCTTTTAGACAACTGAAATATTTAGAAAAGCTTAACAAAAATAGAAGAAACAATAGAGTTGACTTTGAAGAAATATGAAATTATGTCCCTATGTGGTAACACTTAACCTTTAACTTATACTCACACCGATATATATAACACGGCTTTAAAAAGTCACTGTAAATAAATAAAAGTTATTATTTTTTTTTTTAAATTTAAATATTCGTGATTGACTCAAACTTTAAAATAGTAAGATTGATGGATTGAGTACAAGTTATCAAATTCAATGATTGCTGCACTTGGTTATATGTTTATACTTTAATTATGACAGTTAAGTTACACTGTTTTTCAAATGTGTTTTGGACAATGAAAGTGAGTGAAACTAAATGAATACGTGGCGATCCTCCTCCGAGTCGGAACACGATCCCCTAAAGTAATTTTCTAAAGTAACTTTAGTGAAGTTGGGGAAGATACCCATTTTCCATTACTTTTTCTGATTGAAGCTTTGAAACCTTGAGCAAAAAACAAATGAAAATGAGTCACACTTAACTTATTAATAAGGTATCATTTCTGTTAATTTACCTTTTTTTTAATATGCTTAATCATTCAGTTTTTAGTGTTTTTAGTTTAGTTCAAGGTTGTTACTATTGTTGGTTAATGATTGTTTGATGGGATATTTTGTTGTTGTATAGATTGGTTAATAAGGGCTTATCTACTTATTGCGTTTTCATATATAAGCACTTTTGAGTTTGTGTAACACTGTGTGGGATTCATACTCCATAAAAACAAGCAGTTTTTGGGTGTTTTATTGAAAATTTGATAATCCCACAAAAATGAACTTATCAAAATTTCAATAAGCTCGTCAAATGAGCTTACAGAAACATATTTTTGGGCTTATGATCTTATTTTACTCGGCCTATATTTTCTAAGCTCTTTTATATACTTATGAGCTTATATATAAGCCGACTCAAATAAGCTCATAAGCCCAAAAAATAAGGTTATTCAGATGTTCCCTAAGAATAAGCAGATTTAAGAGGGTTATTTGAAGGAACAAGCAAATTGGTCAGTTGGATAAACAATCCAGACACCTTTATTATTGCCCGTTTGGACCTGTAACCTAAACCTGCCCAACCCGCCCGTTTTGACACCTCTAGTTGCTGGTGACGCTTGTGAAATCATATCGTATTCGCCTCTCATACAGATACATGTGTTTTCTATGCTTAATCAGTCACTTTTTCTATTTATAATTGTTTTTTTGTTTAGTTTAAGGTTGTTACTATTGTTGGTCAATGCTTATTAAGTGCTTATCTGCTTATTGTGTTTTGAACTTTTAATATATGAACAGTTTTGAGTTTGTGATTGCTTAATAAAACTATTATTGAATGTTGAAATAGCGGGGGGGGGGGGGGGGGGGGGGGGGGGGTTCTTACCTTATTTGAAGGGCTTATGAGTCTGTAAAGTTTGAAAAGCTCATAAGGCCTTTTTTTTTTTGTGTTTGAGCTTATGGCTTATCTACGGTCATAAGCTTGACTTGATAAGCCAGAACAAAAGGCTTATAAGCTTTTCAAAATTTATATAAGCTCGTAAGCCCAGTAAATAAGCTAACACAAACACTCTCGAAGTTGTTTTTTAATAAGCAAATTAAGGAAGGAACTTATTTTCACACACAAATACTTTGATAAACATATTGGATAAACAATCCTAAACACCTTCAAAACTATATACAAGTGTGAAATGTGAAACGCAAATTTGCCCATTTGGAAGCGTTACCCAAACCCGCCCGTTTTGCCACCTCTAGTTGCTTCTCCTATAATTTTCCTATACATTGTTAATTGTGAATTTCATTTTATTTTTCTCTTATTTTTCTTTAAAAATTGTTTGCAACTATAGTAACTTAGGAAAACTTTTTGCGACCGTTGATGTAAATAAGTAGTTACTTAGGGCCGTTCAAAAAAAAAAAAAAAAAAAAAAAAAAAAAAAAGTTGTTACTTAGGAAGTTTAGCTTGAGACAGTTATACATTGTTCTTAGTAACTCAGGAAGTTTCCGTAATGTTTGTGTTATTTAGTAAATTTGGAGGGTGTTTGGGATTGCTTATCTTTTTCTGCTTTAAAGAAGCTCTTTAGGGAATAGTGATTGGATTTGCTTATATTGTGAAATATAAATAATGCTTACCCAATTGTAAAAGGTTTATGGTCAATAAAAAAATAATTTTATTTTTATCTCAAATAAGCAGCACTCGTCCACTAATCATAAACTGCTTATTAGACAAGCAGAAGCAGTTTGAATGAGACACAAACAAAGCAAACTGCTTATCTGCTAAAATTTAAGCAATTCTAAGCACCCTCTTATTCTGTAAGTTGTTTCATTCTCTATCATAAAATTCCTAAACTCGTGTTTGAGGAAAATACTCCGTATGTTACTAGTGTTCTAATAAGAAGTTTATATAATTATATCTATGCTTCTGTTACGTTCGATTAGAATTTGTTAAGATGTTTGTTAGTACTCAACAATGTTATAAAATGATTTTTACATTAACAAATTTTGCAGCCAACTATAATATCCGGGGTATGGGTAGGCTCAGTGACCTTCCGTTAAGCATAATAGAAACGATCCTATGTCTTATACCGATTCAAGAGGCAGGAAGGACAAGTATCTTGTCCAGAGAATGGAGGTACCGTTGGACTAAAATTCCTAAACTCGTGTTTGAGGAAAATACTTTTCAAGTATCAACTGTTGATGGGGCTGAGTCGTCTATTCTGGATCAAAAATATTTGAAACCAAAAGAAAGGCAAAAGATGGACAAGAAGAGTAAACTTATATACGCTGTAGGCCAAGTTTTATTGATGCATGATGGTCCGATACATGAGTTCACCCTTTCTTTGGTCAGATCTAACCAACGTGTTAAAATTGACCATATATTAACTCATTTGTCGAGGAAAACTAGTATTAAGAAATTAAAACTTGACTTTGCTTTTGAGGGGTACAGGCTACCCTCATCTATCTTCTCATTCCATCAGTTAACAGACCTCTGTCTCATTGGTTGTTATTTTGACCATCACCCGACATTTGATGGATTTGGTAGTCTAACAAGCTTATATCTACAAGGCGTATTTATCTCTACAACAACGCTTCAACATCTCCTTTCTAGCTGTCCATTGCTTAAGACCGTGATTCTGGTAATAATTCTATTTGACTATGTTAAAATACCGAGCATACCTCGGCTTTCATAACTTATCTGACTATTGTAAATTGCTGCAGGATATGCACAATTCATATATCTCTAGGAGCAATGACGGTCCCACCTTTATGGAGCTATATGAGTGTTCATTTGAGTGTTTACCGGCGGTGATTGAAACCTTGACTCTATCGTTTGACGTCATTGATGTAAAAAATTTCTCGTGATATATAATCAATTATTTCTAGATTGGGGAAAAAAGTTTTGCTTATTTTCCAACATTTGTTTTAGGTGTTCAAGGATAGTTTTGGACAATATCTCATGATAGAGTTTCACGAGAGCTTCCAACCCCATTATTCCACCTCAAATACGTAACTATAAATTCTGTATGCTTCTCCCACAATGAAGAGTTAATTCTTGCCCTTCTTATCAAAAGCTCCCCGAACATGGAGAAACTTACGGTAGGGGTGATAACATAAATCTATCTTGCTGTTCTTTTTTTATTATTATTATTTTTTTTTTATTCTTATTTATTATGTCAAAATACACTTACACGAGACACTTGATGTAGATTTTAGACAAGGCACCAAGTGTGACATATTGTGAAGGTTTCCCAAGAGTCGAATGTTATCCGGGTATTATGTTGGAGCATCTTAATGAACTAGTGATTAGAGAGTTTCTCGACGACAAGACTCGGTTTGATTTCGTGAAGCTTATCTTGGCAAGGTCACCTGTGCTGAAGAAGGTAACGATATTCCCACACTACAACTTTCGGGATGAAAAGTTTCAGATTTTAGAAATTCTCTTGGGCTGCTCACATGCATCACCAAAGGTACAAATCATTGTTGAGGACCCCCGCAACTGGTACTGCTGATCTAGTAGCGCCGTAAGAAAAACGCCTATGTGACTGTTGATTTTATCTACATATGTGACTTCTAATTAGTGTTTTAGGCACATATATATAGTGTCTTATCTTTGCTTATTTATATTTTTGTTTCACAACTTTGACGTTCGCTTTTGAGTTCAGATTGGCTTGTTATGTATGTTCAGTTTAATATTTATCTATTACCCAAAGTTTTATCTGATGTGAATGTATTGAATTCTGTACATTAAAATAGCTGTTCACACGCCGTACAAGTGCACATTTTAGCCAAAACTGTGACACAAGGTTAGACACAGAGGCGGTGAACCGCAAAACCAACCGGAGCATGATATAAGACCGATTCAGTTTATGCTATAGCATCCAATGAGCTGGCTTTATTTTCTTATTGTAACCGGAGAATCTGATTTTGATTCCGAGCCTCCACAAGATGGACTCGAATATTATATAGTACTTATATGGCATTTTGACCCATTTATGAATGGGTTGATATTGATTTAACTTTATCTCAAATGGGTCAAATTCAACAAAATTTAGATAAAGAAGAAACGGGTCAATCCAGGATCTCAAATGGGTCAAGTTAAATGAATCTTGGTTTCTGTCAGAGAGATGATGGATATCATGAACTGATGTCATCGTTTCGATTCAAGAAACTCTTTGATTTCAGTCAAACAGAAGACAAGATCACCACCATCAGTGACTCGCCTAGCTTGTGAACCATTTTAGAGATGCAACTCGTGGCTCGAATCACAATGTTGAGGCAACCGATAACATACATGAAGACCAAAAAGCTCTTTGGGTTGAACTGACACAAAAGCTTCATTTTTTCGCTTGCTTAGAAAATGTGCTAACTGAGTTATGATATTTAGGCCTACATAATAGACCTACAAATAGGCCTACACCATTCACATTTTGACAAGTTTCAAACACTTTTTCTCTCTATTCATATTAACCAATCAAATTTTAAATTCCACCAATCATAATTGTAGGTCTATTTTTAGGCAAGCAATTTAGGTCTACAAATCATTTTTCTATAAAATATATGGGACATTTACTAAATTGACACATATCTTTTTATGAATGTTTATTTTGTTAGATGAAATTTAATAGAGTTTGATCAAATTAAAGCGAATTATGACTTTTATTGGCCATTATGAATGCTCTATTTCGCCTACCTAGCAAAATCGGGCTTTTCTAATAATACAATTAAAAACTCGTCAGAAATTTGATTATTCATTTTGTACGTTCTTTTATATATTATATATAAGAAAATATCGGAATGTACATTCGTAATCTCGTTAACATCTTTTTTATATTGACTTCCTCTATTTTTATAAGGGTTTTTCTAACATGTTCCCTAGGGCACATGTTAAGCACATCAAAAAGTACATAAAAGTACTTATGGACCCATGCAAAAGTACAGACAATTGTACTTTTGTAAGTCCTTTTTTGTGGGTCCCATAGTACTTTTTGTGTGCTTAACATGTGCCCTAGGGCACATGTTAAAAAAACCCTTTTTATAATGACTTACTCTTTCCATTATATTATTAGAGATAGTTCTTAATTTCTTATCAAGCCAAAGTCACAAATAGTTTACCTCGTATTCTAGCTAACCTATCTCATTTTTCATGGTTTTTTAGTTTTAGTGATTTAGTTGAACTTTGATCGTGATTGGATATTAGGCTAGTAACAAAAATCCGTCAAACATCATAGCAATGCAAATTTCTTTTTAAACATGTGATCGGCATTTTAGCAAAACAATAATCAATTTTGTAAATTGTCTATAAAAAATAATATTAGTAAGGGGCGGCTTAGTGGCAAAAAGACTTGTAACTATCACATTAAAATGTATGAGGTCTTAAGTTCAATTTTCGCTAGTTGCAAACAACTCTAGAGTGGTCACGCTAACGTTTTGAATAAGGAAGGTTTTAACTGGTTTAAGTCTGTATGGCGATGACTTCAAACTCTGTGAATTAGTCGGCCAAAAAATTAAAAACTATTGTTATCTAAAAGAAAAAATTAAATAATTTTAATTAGTTTGTGAGTAAAATGGTAAATGGATGGAGATTTATATATATTTTTACCCAACAAACTTTAAACCAAGTTTTTTTTTTTTTTTTTTTTTTTTTTTTTATAAATTTCAGGTCACCATTTTACCATTAAGTCACGTCTCTTATGGGGTGTTCTTTTTTCTCTACACTAAGAGGCATGTGGGGTTCACATCTATATAAGCCACTTATTGGGGAGGATAACATAATTTTTGCCTTATGGATATAAACCAAATAATGGAAATAGTGAGTCTCATTTGAAGAAAAAAAAAAAAATACTATTAAATTACTAGGTCTCATTATCCCTTCTCAAACACACCCATAGCCCCATTACATTTAGACATAAAGACTTGGCCCAATATTTGATATAAGCATTCTATTGGGCTTACACTTGAAATGGGCTTTATACAAATATGAATTAACTTACAGAGTTACAGTAGTTACTAGTTACTACTACTAGTTAGGTAGGGCATACTGATTTTCCACTACTTTTTCTGCTTCAAGCATTGAATTCTCTCAGCAACAAAAACTTATTATTAAGGTATTATTTATGTTGTTTTACATTGTGTTTTTTAGGCTTAATCATGCAGTTTTTAGTTTAGTTTAGAATTGGTTTCTTGTTTAGTATAAGGTTGTTACTGTCTCACTCTTAGAGAGTGTCTGTGTAATGTACTTGTGTAGGATTGATATAAAACTAGCACTTTTAATGGGGTGCTTGGGATTTGCTTAATAAAATTGTCTATTTACTGTTGAAATAAAGGGGTGTTTTTGTTAGCTTATTTTAAGGGCTTATTAGCTTTTTGAAAATTTTATAAGCTTATAAGCTCATTTTTCTGGGCTTAGAAGCTTTTTTATTTAAGCTTATAAACTTTATAAGCTCATAAGCTCAAGTGGGTAAGCTCATAATCCCATAAAAATTAGCTTTTGTGCTTATCAAAATTTCAATAAGCTCATAAGTCCCTCAAATAAGCTAACAAACATCCTCTTGTTTTGGGCTTATGAGGTTTTTCTTTTTTTTTTTTTTTTTTGTACTTGGCTTATATTTATTTTGTTACTTATGTGATTATTTTTATAAGTTAAGTATGGAAAATAAGCCTGAAAATGAACTTATATATAAGCGGGTCAAATAAGCTCATAAGCCCAAAAATAAGGTTTAACAAATCTTCCCTAAGAATAAGCAGATTTAATAGGGTTATTCGAGAATCCTGGGGTAGGGGTAGGGGTAGGATCTGTCTACATTTTACCTCACTCATACCCTGCCCCGGCGGGATTGGGTTTGTTGTTGTTGTAATAGGGTTATTCAAGAAAACTCATTTTCACTCGCAAATACGTTGTTAAGCAAATTAGTCAATTGGATAAACAATCCCAAACGCCTTCCTTATTATTGCTTGTTTGGACCTGTAACCCAAACCTGCCCGACCCACCTGTTTTGACACCTCTAGTTGCTGGTTACGCACGCTTGTGAAATCATATCGTATTCGCCTCTCATACAGATATACGGTTTTCTATGCTTAATCAGTCACTATTGTTGGTCAATGCTTATTAAGGGCTTATCTGCTTATTGTGTTTTGAACTTTTTATATATGAACAGTTTTGAATTTGTGTAAATTGTACTGTGTAGGAATGATATAAAACTAGCGGTGTTAAGGGGTGTTTGGGATTGCTTAATTAAACTCTTATTGAATGTTGAAATAAAGGGGTGTTTTGTTAGCTTATTTGAATCTAAGGTCATAAGCTTGACTTGATAAGCCGGGAAAAAAAGGGCTTTTAAGCTTTTCAATATTTACATAACCTCTAGAGCCTAGTAAATAAGCTAACACATACCCCCCTTAAGCTATTTTCCAATAAACAGATTTAAGCAAGTTATTTGAAGGAACTTATTTTCACTCACAAATACTTTGATAAACAATTATAAACACCTTCAAAACTTATATAAACGTGAAATACAAATTTGCCTGTTTGGACCCGCTGCCCATACCCACCCGTTTTGCCATCTCTGGACTCTAGTTGCTGCTCCTGCCACTTTTCTTATCCTTTTTTAATGGCTGATCCTAAATTGATTTTTTTGGTGAATTGTGTCATTGTGTGTGTACTCAACAGTGTTATAAATAGATTTTCACATTAACAAATTTTGCAGCCAACTATAATATGCGGGGTGTGGATAGGCTCAGTGACCTTCCGTCAAGCATAATAGAAACGATCTTGTGTCTTATACCGATTCAAGAGGCAGGAAGGACAAGTATCTTGTCCAAGGAATGGAGGTACCGTTGGACTAAAATTCCTAAACTCGTGTTTGAGGAAAATACTTTTCAAGTATCAGCTGTTGATGGAGCTGAGTCATCTATTCTGGAACAAAAACATTTGGAACCAGACGAAAGGCAAAAGATGGACAAGAAGAGTAAACTTATATACGCTATAGGCCAAGTTTTATTGATGCATGATGGTCCGATACATGAGTTCACCCTTTCTTTGGTCAGATCTGACCAATGTGTTAAAATTGACCATATTTTAACTCATTTGTCGAGGAAAAATAGCATCAAGAAATTAAAACTTGACTTTGCTTATGCGTGGTACAAGCTACCCTCATCTATCTTCTCATTCCGTCAGTTAACAGACCTCTGTCTCATTGGTTGTGATTTTGACCATCACCCGACATTTGGTGGATTTGGTAGTCTAACAAGCTTATATCTACAAGGCGTATTTATCTCTACAAAAACGCTTTTGCATCTCCTATCTAGTTGTCCATTGCTTAAGACCGTGATTCTGGTAATAATTATATCATACTAAGTTAAAATACCGAGCATACCTCGGCTTTCATAACTTCTCTGACTATTGTACGTTGCTGCAGATGATGAGTGGTTCATATATTACTAGGAGCAATGACGGTCTGACCTTTATGGAGCTATATGAGTGTTTATTTGAGTGTTTAACGGCAGTGATTGAAACCTTGACTCTATCGTTTAACCTCATTGATGTAAAATTCTTCTCATGATTGTAATTAATTATTTCTAGATTGGGGAAACGAGTTTTTCTTATTTCTAACATTTGTTTTAGGTGTTCGAGGATAGTGTTGATGGCACAGTTCCACGAGAGCTTCCAAGCCCATTATTCCACCTCAAAAACGTTACTCTAAATTCTGTATGCTTCACCCGCAATGAAGAGTTAATTCTTGCTCTTCTTATCAAAAGTTCCCCGAACATGGAGAAACTTAAGGTAGGGGAAATAACATAAATCTAGCTTGCTGTTTTTTTTTTTATTATTCTTATTATGTCAACATACACTTACACGAGACACTTGATGTAGATTTTAGATGCCGCAGCGTCTGAGACATCTTGGGAAAGTTCCTCAAGAGTCGAATTTTATCCGGGTATTATGTTGGAGCATCTGAACGAACTAGAGATTAAAGATTTTGTCACCCACGAGACTCGGTTTGATTTCGTGAAGCTTATCTTGGCCAGGTCTCCTGTGCTGAAGAAGGTAACGATATTCCCACACTACAACTATTGGGATGAAAAGTTTCACATTTCAGAAATTCTCTTGGGCTACTCACGTGCATCACCAGAGGTGCAAATCATTGTTAAGGATCCCTGCAACTGGTACTGCTGATCTAGTAGCGTCATAAGAAAAACGCCTATGTGAATTCTAATTAGTGTTTTAGGCATATATAAATAGCGTATTATCTTTGCTTATTTATATTTTGGTTTGACAACTTTGATGTGCACTTATGAGTTCGGATTGGCTTGTTATGTATGTTCAGTTTGTCAATATTTATTCAGTATTGGAGTTCTGGTTTAATATTGATCCGTTGCTGAAGTTTGATGTGAATTTATTGAATTCTGTACATTAATATGGCAGTTAAATACAAAACCAAATGGAGCAGGATATAAGACCGATTCAGAATATGCTTTTTTACATCCAAAGAGCTGGTTTTATTCTTTTTGTTACTGTAGAATCTGATTTTGATTCCAGACCTCCACGAGATGGAATCGAATTATATACTCCGTAATATTTATCTGGCATTTTTGACCCATTTATGAATGGGTCGATATGGGTTACACTTTATCTCAAATGGGTCAAATTCAACAAAATTTAGATAAAGAAGAAACGGGTCAATCTGGGAATGCTTTATCTCAAACGGGTCCAAGGTAAATAAATCTTGATATCTGTCAGAGAGATGATTTAGTCAAACAGAAGACAAGATCACCACCATCAATGACTCGTCTTGTGACCCATTTTAGAGATGCAACTCGTGGCTCGTCTCACAATGCTGAGGCAACGGATAACATACATGGGGACTAATAAGCTCTTTGGGTTGAACCGACACTAAAGCTTCATTGTGTTGCTTGCTTAGAAAATGTGCTACTTTGCGAGCTTAAAAACAAGTCTTGATGAAGTTATAATGCTTAGTTGGCAAATATATATAGATCAGTTGCAATTTGCAAACCAATTACAGTACCTTATAGCTTTAAACATGAAGTACTCGATTCAACATATTCCCAGAATATGTGTGTGTTTGGCCCGGTTAGGTCAGGTTCAAAATGAGTAATATAACTTGCAAAGAAGATGGTGACTAGCGTACGTAATTAACTTCCAAAATGCTAGCTAGTGTAAAACTGAGTAATATTATCTTCCAAATAGTATGTTTCAAGAGACAGTTGTCTTTTGGTGATAATCTTAAACTTGAATAGAACATGAAGTGGTAGCAACACGGATAGTCTATCATGCATTTGTTTGTGTAAAACCGAGAATTATTATAGATATTGGATGTTGTTATCTAGTAGTCTAGTAGATCAAATTGTATTGGTAAATCTTAATCATTTTTCACATTGCAGTCTTGTTTGATTATAGGCATGTATACACATATGTTTCACGAAGAAAAAGTATTTAAATGAGAAAATATTTTAAATGAGTAATATGTTAAACGTTTGAGGGGAGTTTGTTTCGGCTTATATATGGACTTATTAGTTTATATGAGTTTGGCTTATATAACTGTTGACGGTAAATTTTTTAACATTTTTTAACATATTACTGTTACTATAAAGATCAGTTTCTATGTTGGCTTTAATCTGACGGAAGCTATTTTGGTTGGTGGCGTTATTGTTGTTTATCTTGTACGTAAGTAACATCCGACTATTTTACACATATAATCATGTTCTATTTAAATATGTATATATCATTTTATGTCATTTTACTCATTTATAATTACAGTTACATGTGTTACCAAACATTTTTATTTAAACAAAACAGTTATTGCTTACGACTATAACTCACAGCTAATAATCACTGCTACTAATCGCAGCTACTACTCACTAGTATTTTTAACAAATACACCCTTAACGCCATAATTCAAATTTGACTTTAACTGGTCAATAGAATGACAATTTTTTTTTTTTTGGTAAAAGGTTTTCTTACCCTGGTAAAATATATTACTCAAAAAACTAAGAGTTAATGTCATTTTTCGTCCCTGTGATTTGCCGTTTCAATCACGTTTAGTCCCTGCCGTTAAATTTCTTTGGATTTGGTCCCCGTGGTTTACAAACCCATACGTGTTTGGTCCCTTGACCGTTAGTTGACCATTAAATATATGCAAAAAGACAAAAACACCCTTAGTTACATATATATGCAAACCACAGGGACCAATCATGATTAAAAAAAATTAATAAAAAAATTCAAAAAAAAATTTCTTAAAAAATTTTCAAAAAAAAATTTTAATAAAAATTTTTCTAAAAATTTCGAAAAACATTCTTAAAAAAAATTTTTTTTGACGAAAAATTTTTATTCCAAAAAAAAAATTTTGAAAAAAAAAAATATCTAATAAATTTTTTCTTAAAAAATTCGAAAAAATTTCTAAAAAAATTTTCTTTAAAAATTTTCAAATTTTTAATAAAAAAAAAATTCTAAAAAAATTTAATAAAAAATTTTCTTAAAAAAAATTTAAAAAACATTCCAATTTTTTTTTAAATTACACTAGAAAAATGAAAATAATATTTGGAAAAATCTAAAACAACTTAAAACTAATTTTAAAATTAAATTTGTATTTTTTTGACTTTTTAAATATTTATTATTAATTAAAAACTAATTATTAATTAATAAAAACTAAATTAAATTATGAAAAGTATTAAATGAAAAGAGAAAAAACTGGAAAAATTACTAAAAATATTACAAGATATCAGGAACCTAAGAAAAATATAAAAATGAAAATTGCTTTTACAAAAAGCTGAGAATAAGCTAAATAGCTTAAATAGAACATATCACTTCTATTATTTTGGTCTTTTTTGAATTTTTCTTTTTCAAATCTGTTTATATACTATTTATAAGCAACTTTAATAAAGGAAGTTTGGCTGAGTATCAAGAATAAGCAAATGGTGAGCTTATGAATAAGACAGAATAAGCCAATGGCTTATTAGGATTTGGAATTGCTTGAATAAGCTACACTATTGAGCCACAGCCCAAAATTAACCAACAACTAACAATAATATGAAGATATAAGCACAAAAGATTCAAATGAGCACTCACAATAAGCCAGGAAGGGCAAATAAGCACTTGGCTCATGCTTTTGTTTCATCAGAATCTCAGTTTTTGTGATAATTTTCTAGAATTTTGTGTTGGGAATTGGAACCTGAAATTTTTTGTGGTAAAAATACACCACCTAAACTACAAGAATCAGTGGACAAATTATTTTTAAGATTTTCTTTTGGGACTGTGCAAGGGTCTGTTTGAGGGTGCAGGGTGCAAACACTCCCCTGCACAAGGGCCATTGGCTCATTTTCCTTGGTCAATTGTGACCTCTCCTGTGGACCCCACACCTGGCCCTTTAGCTTTTTGAGGAGCTTATCAGCTAAGCTTCTCAGGCCTTGGCTTATTTTGGTCTCTAGTTTATTGGACTTAGCTTATTGGACCCCTTGTTGTGACTTGTCCTAAGTACACATACTAAGCCCTCAGTATTTGCATCATATTTCAATAGCCCACCAAGTGTTCACAAATAAGCCATAAGCCCAGCTTATTGGCTTATTTGGAAGTTGACTAGGTCAACTTTGAGGGTCAGGGTTCATTCTAGACCCCCATTCACCTCTGTGGACCCCACAGAGGTCTCAAAGTTCCCTATTAGGCCTGTTTGGTCTGAGTGGCTTTTGGATTTGCTTATTTCAACTTTTTGGCTTATTACATGTTCCTTTCTCTTTTCTTTAGCTTAATTTAAATCTGCTTAACTTGTTTTTAGTTTATTTCAACTTTAGTTTTCTTCAAGTAGCTTATTTGTAGCTTATTAGTGATAAAAATCCATTTTTGGCTCATATAGCCTTCTGTTGAGCTTATTTGCTCATTTTTAGCTTATTTTCAAGATCTAAAAAAATATCCTTTGTAAAAGTTTCATGTTTTCATCAGTTGAGTAGTGTTGTAACAGAAAATAGCAAAAAGAAAAATAAAAGAAAAAAGTGGGGTTTATGGGAATCGAACCTAGGACCTCACCTTCACAACAGACACACAACACAACCCCCTTCCAACTGCTCTGGGGCACCAGTTCCATTATCCCTTGCATAATCTATTTACTTATAGTAGTATTAGCCTATTTTGCTTATTCCAATTGTTTTGCTTATTCCAGCTTATCTGTATAAGCTGTTGCCTCCATTTTATTTTTCCCAGCTTCTTTATCACTTAAAACACTTACCATAAAATTTTCATATTTTTCCAAAATCGTTTAGTATTTTTAGTAATTAATTTAGTATAATTAGTTTTTAATTAATAATAATTAAATAAAAAGTCTAAAAAATAATTTTCTTTTTTCTAAAATTTTAATAATTTTTTTTATTAAAAAAAATTAATTAAAACTTTTTTTAGAATTTTTTTTCGAATTTTTCAAGAATTTTGTAATATTTTTCGAATGTTTCAATAATTTTTTCGATTTTTTTAATTAAAAATTTAGTTAATTTTTTTTTGAATTTTTTTTTTAAAAAATTTTATTAAAAAATTTTTTTAGAATTTTTTTTCCAATTTTTTTTTTCGAATTTTTTTTCGTCAAATGACAAAAATACATTTTTTTGATTTTTTTTTGTCAAATGACAAAAATACCCCTCAGAGGGACCAAACCCGTATGGGTTTGTAAACCACGGGGACCAAATCCGAAGAAATTTAACGGCAGAGACTAAACATGATTGAAACGGCAAACCACAGGAACGCAAAATGACATTAACTCAAAAACTAAAAAGGATCAGGAAATAAGGCTGAGTGCCACATTTACTTTTACAAGACAAACACACCTTTACACTGCGTTCTCGAGTTTTTCTAGGTGGGAATAGAAATGATGTGAAAAGAAGAGAAAAGAAATAAAAAGGAAAGGAAAGAAAGTTGATTTTATATTTCGTGTTCTTGAGTTGAAATGAAAGGAAAGGAAATGAAATAATGTTGTGTTCTCGAGTTGGGAAGAAAAGAAAGAAAAAGAGACATAATTACATTTATGCACTTTTAGATATGTTCATTTTATCATAAGAGTCGAATATGAGTAAATATTGAAAGTTATATTGGTCATTATATACTAAATAGTGCGAGTGTAAAATAATTTCCGTCCAAATCCGCCCATATTTGGGCGGAAAATTCTTATAGGAAAATCACTAGAATTTTCCTATCATTTCCTTCCTGTTTCCTTTCCTTTCTGTCCAAAAAAAACTCGAGAACACAATAAAATTTCAATTTCCTATCATTTCCTTTCCTTTCCTTTTAAAAAATAACTCGAGAACGGAGCGTTAATGCTTCAAACCAACCTCTAACAAGAAGACATTCCAAACTCAACATAACAAACCTCCTAAACGAAACATAGAATGACAAATTTTGACACAAACGAATGGGTTTTCTTGTTCAATTAATCTCTCACCGTTTCAAAATAAATTTCCATTTTAGAGTTTCATAAAGTTTTAAGTTGTCACTAACTAACTATACTCTGAACTAATCAAATACTCCATAACATGGATACCACTAAAAAAAATTTGGTTAGTTGAAACACTAATTATACATTTATTTTAAGACAACCAAAGCAGAAAAGCCGAACATTTATTTTAGAATCGATGGAGCAATTTGTAAATTTTGTCACATGCAACGTGATTGTAACCAGATCCTAGTTTTACGCCACTAAAAAATGGTTCATGGTCAAATTGTCATTTTTTACTATCATTATTCTACTAATTGAGATGACTAAATCTTTAAGATATCACATGTGAACATTAATCACGTTGTTACTTCACGTGCTAATGCAACTATCAAGTGGATCTACACGCTAACATATATATGGTCAATAAATCAATGTTTATTTATATAACTAGAGAACTTAGAGCATTAAAATAAAAATTATAAGGATTCTTAGTACATATGAGCATGGTTCTAAACGGCGCGAAAAAACTTAAGAAATGCCTCACAAAGACATGAGACTTGGTCATGCCGCAACGCCACGTATTATGCTGCTTTATGGCACGTGTTTTTTAAACTCGATATATATGAAATATAATATAAATATATAATATTTTCATAGTTTGTGCCTCCTTATGCCACGCCTTATAAACGCAAAAGCTTCGTCTTAGCCGTTAAGGCGTGAGGCTTGGCCATGCCGCCACGCCACGCCTCGCGCTATTTATAACCTTGCGTATGAGCACCAAAAAAATATCATGAACTGTAGCTACTGGCCCATGATGAGTGGGTCTCTGGGTGAATTTTGAGTTGTGGGTTTGGCTGGTTCGGGTGAAAAGTAAGGGTGAGTATCGGTCTCGGACCAGATCGGACCGACAAGACCGAACACCGAATTAAGGTAAAAACCGGGACCAAGACTGAGACCGAATGTGGTCGGTCCGGTTCGGTCCGGTCCAGTTCGGTCCGGTCCGGTCTTTGATCCAAATAAGCAAGATTTAGCAAGTTTTTTCGGTTTTTTTGTCGGTTCGGACCGGACCGACCGAACGGAAGACCGAATTAACCAAAAAGCCTAGACCGAGGACCGGACCAAATGTGGTCAGTCCGGTCGGGTCCGGTCGGTTTTGTCGGTCGGTCCGGTCCGTTTGCTCACCCCTAGTGAAAAGTCACGATTCTTCGTTGATTTCGGGTATTTCATATGTCAAACAAAACCATTCATATATTTATATCTTAATGTTAACTAAATATAAAGAGTATATGGTCAAAGTGGAATTGTTGAATGTTTAAAATTGGTCAAAAGTGAAATAAATGTATAGTGTAATTAATACTTTTATTAAAATACTTATTACTTAAAAGTACAATGATTTATTCACATTATACAACAATTAAAAGTATATTAAACAACCAATTAAAACGCCTCTAACTAAAAAGTAAAATAAAATTTTCACAATGTACAATTTAAACAAGCTACAATATAGTTCAAAATACAAAACAATTAAACACACTAATTAATGTTATTTTTAAAATATCCTCTAAAGTAAAAAGTACAAGTTATTATACACATTAATACATAGAGCTTCATATAAGCTAACAAGTTGATGGTGTATATAGTTTTGAAAACCGGACCGGACCAACGAGTTCAATCGGACTTTTTAAGCTTCTTAAAATACTCCAAACACTTGAACATCCGCACCGAGGGACACACAAGTTCCATTTCATGTATGTACGTATTCCTTTGATTAACAATATCAAGCAACTCTTCATATGCCTTTGTCAGATCTTTCGCATACTTCATATTTAGCTGTGACTTCCTATTAAAATAAACAGTCATTCCGAATGGTAACTCGGTTGATTTAGTAGCCGCCGCTAGTTCCTCAAGAAGCACAAAACGAGACATTCTTATACCTTTTGCTACAACTTCTGTTTGTGTGTTTTTGTTAATGGATGAATAAGGAAGCTACTTGGGTTATATCATATAAATTGGCGGGGTAATTACATATGCAATGTGTTTTAGGCGTGTTTGAGTAATAAATGCTAAACGGTTGGGTTACCAACATACACATCCCAAAATTGCCTAGTTTTTTTTTTTGCTTCCATAGGTTAGATAAAAGGTTATGCAACCATTGTCCCTAGTAAATTATTACATAACCCGTAGATAAACTTTAGAACAAGTACATACTATTATAATCTTCCACTACAACACCATAGCAGAAGTATAACAGGTTAGACCTAAACATAAAAGCATAACCATTATTAGCATCATCCTTGGGTGTCTTGTCAGTCACGAGTCTTCTCCTCTTGATTGACCTTCCTTGATCTTCAACCTTTTCCTCTACAAGCACTCCATCTTGCCCAATTCCATTTTTTTCAAGCACTTCATCTGGTATCACAGCCCCATCTGGCTTATCTCCTTGTTTAGCAACCACTTTAGCCTTAATCACATTTCCATCAACAACTGATATACATAGCTCATATCCAACGACTACAGCAAACTGATCATCTGGTATCACAGTCCCATCACAAACTCTTTGTCCACCATCTCCAACTACTTCAGCACACTGATCATCTGGAATGTCAGCCCCATCACAAACTCTTTGTTCACCATCAACACCATCAGAAACTACTTGTTCACTATCATCACCATCAAACTCAGCAACTTCCAAAATTGCAAACGTTTCTTCACCAACTAGCACAAGTGGAAGCAAACTGAAACTAATTGGTTGAGCAAAAATAACATACATATGTGTTCCTTCTTTAGCTTCAACTACATCATCAAGTTCATCCAATGCATAATCAATTTCAGCAAACATGTCACTAATCTCTTAAGGCTCTTCAGGTTCAGGAGGTTCTTGAGGCTCCTTAGGCTCTTCAGGTTCAGGAACGTCAACTAAATGGTATGGATCATCAGTCCATTCCGCATCTATTCCTTGATCCACCTCTTCATCACTAATCCAAGTGTGAAGATCTCCTTCCGCTTCACTAATAGTAACACCATCACTTGTGTCATCATAATACGCATCATCAAAATCGAGCATATCTATAGACTCTTGGGAATTCTCACTTGAATCCTCCACCATAAACTCTTGGTCAATCTCTTCCAATAACCTCCTGAATTGAAACTCATCACTCAGCCTATTTTATGATTTGCAATCATTTTTTCAGCACAAAATGTTGGTGAGAATTCATTGTCAGAATCAACATCATAAACAGGTCCAGCCTTCTCAGGTTGGCTTGTCTTATGTCACTTTTTATGCCACTCTAACAATAGTAATTTCTTACTGTTTTCAGTCTCACCATCAACATCCTTTCCAACAACATCATTCACATCATCATCCACAATTTCTTCTATCACCACACCCGTGCCCTTAGTCATCATTCGCTCCATCATCTCAAACTCTACCAATGAAACACCGGTTTCAATATACAACTCCAATTCTGTAAATATAGGAACATACTCTATAAGTCTCCTCACATCTTCGTCAGACTTTAGTGGTACCAAACATCATCCAGTGACTCCCCAGGTATCCTAAAGTGAGTAAACATAAGGGTACTATTGTAACACCCCCAAAATACCTGAATGGCAGCGGAATGGAATACCTGAGGGTGTAACGGATCATAGCACACAAGCAAGGATATATTGAACGACCTAAAGTGTCGTTTAGAAAATACATCGTTTGATTCATTCAAAATATTCAGAGTTATAAAACATAGGTCCCAAAAGTTGGAAAAGGTTTAAGGAAACAAGTTTAGTACAATCAAACGATAGTTCAAAGTGCATGAAATCCAAAAGTGACGCGTCATCCTTGATGTACAAAGTGACTCCATGCAATGCCATGAGAATATGCCTTAGTTACCTGAGAAATACATTGCGAAAAACGGTCAACATAAAGTTGGTGAATAATCATAGGTTTGTAAGTAAATCGTAAGTACATAAACCACAAGTAATAAGTAAACCGACACGAATGTCAAAAATGCTACATTGGCTCTTAAGCTCATGACCCCGAAGCTAGACTTTGTAATGCCCCACCAGAGTGTTTACCAGACACTCAATTCGTTAAGACATGAAATGCATTCGTCCCATTTGGAGCAACCCAAACACGAATGGAGGCGTCACCCTCGATAGATCTATCCACTCACTCTCGCTTAGCTAAAATTAACGGTCCATGATATATATAAGGGGACTTAACTTGGTAGTAGGCAACTTAAGCAATGTATGGAATTTGATATACTTGGGCATGTACAAAAATAATTGTGCAATGTATTCTCCCCCGTGGGATTTAAATCAAATAAGTAATTAAAACGGGGCTATGAGAACTCACCTCGAAGTGTTGATACAAAGATGGTGCAATGAGGTAAAAGTAGTCGGGACAATGAGGCGCGAGTACTAGCCGCAACCTAAATGAATAATCATGATCTAACTTAGATCAAGCCGAAATGAAATAAATGCACATGCACATGATACTCATACCACTCGTAATTTGGAAATACTAGTTAGCGTCATAGTAAAATTGTTTCCATACTTAGGAAAAATATGTCCATATATAGGAGTATATAACTTGTCATATTAACTCGTACGAAAAAGTTAGCGTTATGTTCCAAGTATCAAAACCTTAGAATGACGTCGTCAGGTCGTATAAATATTCCCTCGGGTCGTACGTATTCATTTGTTAAGAAAATAGTCATTAGTAACGTTGTTAGAAAATATACCATTTAGTACGTACGTTATTATTTTTATTTGTGACTATATATATATATAAAGTTTTGACGATGTTAAAACGGGTGTAACTTGGTCGTTTTAGGCTCGTTTTCCTTGTTCTTTATGTCCACGGATTCGTTTTTGTGTATACTAGTATATTTTTGATAACTCGGCTCCTCTAGGTTACGTTTAATACCTCTTTTTACCCATTGAAATCTGCCAAACAGCAAGTAGTTTCTACAAAAATAGTTTTCGTCGTTAAATTTGCAAAAATCATATCTCCTTCGTTATAAACTCGTTTTAATCCGTTCTTTCGCCTAAAGTTTCGTTTTTGAAAGTATTTTCTAAATATTTGGTCAAAACTTAGCCATCATCTACTGATTTTCCCACGAAATTAAAATAGGGACAGTAGGTATATCAAAAGTTTCAAAAACCATTTTCAAGTCTCCAAACTAGTTCCATCATCCATCAAACCACTTTCAAACACCACAAAACTAATCTAATCCTACCATACATCTTCTTAGGGTGTCATGGGTTCCTAATCACCAAAACCAAGTAGATCTAACAAGGATCTAACCAAAAATCACTTCTAGGGCTTGTATGATCAAAAGTTTACAAAAATAAAGTGGTATAAGTTAATGCATGTATAAGATCTTGCAAGAAAAATATATAAACATGGTAATAACTTTGTAAAAATTATGAAATGAGTTTAGTAAACTTACTTGTAAGATTAGTGAAGTTAAGATGATTAAAACCTAATAATCCTTGAGTTTTTATCTCAAAACTCTAACAAGGATGCTATAAGAACAAGATTAACACTTAGATCTTTGAAAAACTTTTGGTCTTGCTTCCTTTCTCCTTGTGGCCGTGGGTTGAGTAGAGAAAAAGAGAGAATATGAGTTTTTTTACTAGTTGAAAATGAGGTAAGAAGTCTTGTATAAGTTTATATGTATTATTGGTTATTATTATTATTATATAACAAGTTAGTGTAAGCATTAATTGAGAAAGAGTGATTTAGTGAATCATGTAAGAAAAATAGCATGGGGGGGGGGGGGGGGGGGGCGGCAAAGTCAAGGGGGGGGGGAATGGGGGTAAGACTTTGGTGTAAAAATACATTATTAAGTGTTTTGTGTAGTTTTAAAAATGTACCGGGTACCGGGTTAACTAAAAATAAATTTTAACGGAGTTAACCGGGTCATAATAAAGTTATAAAAATTATAAAAATAGGTTGGATAAAATTATTGGGTGTTTAGATAATTATAGTTTAATTTCTACGAAAACCGTCGAAGTTTTAGTAAACTTAAGTTAATAATTAAAATAAATATCCAAAATACCGGGTAAATTAATATTATAATTTTTATATTATAAAAATGAATATAAAAATATATTGGGATCATAATCGGGAGTGTCGGACATGTTAGACACATTTATAGTTCGCGTATTAGCGTTTATTCAAAATAAACATACGTAAATCGTTAATTGTACCAAAAGTATAAATTTAGTTATCCTACGAGTGGAATAGTATGCAAGTATCCTAATGATGATATGTCGACTATTTCTATTCCGTATGAAATGTCCCTGATAATAATGCATGAATTCGCTCCTGAACCAATACGGTTACGCGAATTTGAACACTCGTAAACTAAATTTACGATGACATGAATAATGCACGTGAATAGTGGTTTTCTCTCGGAAATGAATAGTGTCAAGTGAATAGTAAAATTTCTGAATGTGTCTCGGAATGTCAAATTGACCTCAAAAACGATGAATAGTAAACGATGAATAGTGATCAATGAATAGTAATTTGTGAATAGTAGAATGTCGAAGTTTGGAAAAATGACCTGAAATTGTGGGTTGTGACAGTCGCCCATCCAAAAAGGAATTCAGTCCCTGAATTCAGTTAGTGTTTGTCTCGGTAATAGGCTCGGTGAAAAGTTGTGGATACTTGCGTCGCATTTGGTCTTCTCGTTCCCAAGTAAACTAGGGTCCTCTTCGAGAATTCCAGCGAACCTTCACGATCGGAATTCGACTTTGTTTCAACTGTTTGATCTCGCGGTCCATTATTTCAACTGGTTCTTCCACAAAGTTAAGCTTGTCATCGAGTTGTATTTCTTCTAATGGTATAATGGCAGACTTGTCCGAAAGACATTTCTTGAGGTTCGAAACATGAAACGTGTTGTGTACGTTGCTAAGTTCTGATGGAAGTTCAAGCTTGTAAGCAACCGAACCAATCCTCTCCAGGATCTTGAATGGTCCAATGTATCTCGGGTTCAATTTCCCGCGTTTTCCAAATCGTATCACGCCTTTCCAAGGCGAGACTTTCAACATAACTTTGTCCCCGACCTGAAATTCCAATGGTTTGCGTCGAACATCTGCGTAGCTTTTCTGTCGACTTCTTGCAGTTTCGAGTCTCTCTCGAATCTGAATTATCTTTTCTGTTGTTTCTTGCACCATTTCCGGGCCAGTACATTGTACTTCACCGACTTCGGCCCAACAAACTGGAGATCTACACTTACGACCATAAAGTGCCTCGAATGGTGCAGCCTTAATGCTTGAATGGTAACTGTTGTTATAGGAAAACTCGATCAACGGCAAATGGTTAGCCCAACCATTTCCAAAGTCAATCACACATGCTCTAAGCATGTCCTCAAGGGTTTGAATAGTCCTCTCGCTCTGACCATCGGTCTGAGGATGGTAAGCAGTGCTCATGTCTAACTTGGATCCAAAAGAATCTTGTAATGATCGCCAAAAGTTTGAAGTAAAACGACTAACTCTGTCGGAAAATGATGGAGACTGGTGCACCGTGTCTTGAGACTATTTCCTTGACATAAAGTCTAGCAAGTTGTTCCATTGTATAAGTCTCTCTAATGGGTATGAAATGAGCTGATTTGGTAAGTCGATCAATGATTACCCAAATAGCATCGAAACCTCCTGATGTCTTTGGAAGTTTAGTCACAAAGTCCATAGCAATACGTTCCCACTTCCATTGTGGAATCTCTGGTTGTTGAAGTAACCCTGACGGTTTCTGGTATTCGGCTTTCACTTTAGCACAAGTAAGACATTTACTGACGTATGTAGCAATTTCTGCTTTCATGTTCGGCCACCAATAAAGCTTTTTGAGATCCTGATACATCTTATCAGAACCGGGATGAATAGAGTACTTCGACTTGTGTGATTCATGCATAATCAATTCTCGCACTCCACCATAGAGTGGTATCCAGCTTCGGTCCTTGAAGCATAACACTCCATCCGATCTCTTTACAAAGCCATTTTCGTTTTCTGGCATACCATAAAGTTTCTCATGTGGTCGATTTTCTTCTTTGAGAGCCTCAATTTGAGCTTCTAAAATTTTTGATGGTAGTGGCGAAATGATAGTCATTCCCAATGACCTAACTCTCAAAGGTTTGAGTCGTCCTTTTCGGCTAAGTGCATCTGCTACAACATTCGCTTTCCCTGGGTGATATCGGATCACAATCGTAATCACTCAACAACTCTAGCCAACGACGTTGTCTCATATTAAGTTCCTTCTGATCGAGTATATGCTGTAAGCTCTTGTGGTCGGTAAAAATTACACACTTTGTACCATAAAGGTAGTGTCTCCAAATCTTGAGTGCAAAAACTACCGCACCCAACTCCAAGTCGTGCGTAGTGTAATTCTTCTCGTGTATCTTAAGCTGTCTAGATGCATAAGCTATCACCTTCTCGTTTTGCATTAGCACCGCTCCAAGTCCTTGATGCGAAGCATCGCAATATACCACAAAGTTCTCAATACCTTCAGGTAGTGACAAAATCGGTGCGCTACAAAGCTTTTGTTTCAATAATTGAAATGCGGACTCTTGTTTTTCTCCCCACTCGTACTTCTCATTCTTTTGTGTCAGCTTCGTCAACGGCTTTGCTATCTTAGAAAACCCTTCGATAAACCTTCTGTAATATCCGGCAAGTCCTAGGAATTGACGAATTTCCGTAGGAGACTTGGGCGTAGCCCAATCCTTAACTGCCTCGATCTTTGCCGGGTCGACTTGTAAACCTTGGCTATCAATAACATGGCCAAGAAATTGAACTCTTCGTATCCAAAAATCACACTTTGAAAATTTGGCATACAATTGCTCCTTCTTGAGTACTTCCAGGATTGTTCTGAGGTGTTCTTCGTGATCTTCCTTACTCTTGGAATAAATCAAGATATCGTCAATGAATATGATCACAAACTTATCAAGATACGGTTTGCACACCCTATTCATGAGATCCATAAATACCGCAGGTGCGTTGGTTAATCCGAAAGGCATCACTTGAAACTCATAATGACCATAACATGTTCTAAATGCCGTCTTCGGGATATCCTCTTCCCGAACTTTAAGTTGATGATAACCGGATCTTAAATCAATCTTGGAATAAAAACTAGAACCTTGTAACTGGTCGAACAAGTCGTCAATTCTGGGGAGTGGATAACGGTTCTTCACCGTTACCTTGTTCAGCTCACGATAGTCGATGCACATTCTGAAAGTTCCGTCCTTCTTCTTCACAAACAAAACCGGTGCTCCCCAAGGCGAGGAACTCGGTCTAATGAATCCTTTGTCCAAAAGTTCTTGCAATTGATTCGACAATTCTTGCATCTCCGAAGGTGCAAGTCTATACGGTGCTCGCGCAATTGGTGCAGCTCCTGGCACTAATTCGATTTGAAACTCAACTTGGCGTGTAGGCGGAAGTCCTGGCAATTCTTCCGGAAAAACCTCTTGAAATTCCTTAACAATTGGCACATCTTCAAGTCGTTTCTCATCCGACTTCTTCTCCGTGATGTGAGCCAAGAATGCATAACAACCCTTCTTTATGTACTTCTCGGTTTTAATGCTTGATATAATACTGAGTCTAGTTCCACTTCGCTCTCCACGAACAACCAAAGTTTCACCGTTATAAGGAAGGTGAACAACTTTCTCATCACAAATAATTCTCGCTCGATGCCGAGATAACCAATCCATACCGATAACAACGTCGAAACTTCCAAGTTCTACGGGCATAAGGTCTATGTTGAATGGATGGTTTAGGAAATTTATAGTGCAACCACGGATAATGGTGTTGGTGTTAACTAAAGACCCATCGGCTAATTCAACGATATAGGAAATGTCTAATGGGATTGGTTCTATGTTAAGCAAAGGTGCAAATGCAATAGAAACAAAACTTCTATCCGCTCCTGAATCAAATAAAATGGATGCATAACGATTATTAACGAGGAACGTACCCGCAACAACATTCGGGTCTTCTTTGATATCTTCTCCTCCCATGACATAAGCTCTTCCTCGAGCCATTCCATTTTGGTTTCCTGTTCCTTGATTCTTCTTCTTCGGGCACTCATTCCTAAAGTGTCCAAGTTCTCCACAGCCAAAACATGTTACCGGTGGTTTCTGATTGCCACCAAGACATAGCTTCATCAAGAAGCATACCTGTAGCAAATTTTACCTTGCTGACGTCCGGGCATTCACACATGAGAAATACATTCTCAGTCTTTTCAAACCAGCGGATTAAAGCAACCGCTCCTTCAGTGCCCTTAAATTTGATAGGATCACTAATCTTGAAATCTTTCCATGTACATTCACGCCTAGCAGTGGGTGGTTCAACGACCTCTGTATTAGAAGCAGCCTCAGCAGCCCTTGCAGCAACCTCAGCTCTCTCAATCTCTAGAGCTTCTGCAATACTATCCCTGACCAACTTGCGGATAGCGGCTTGAGTCATGGCGGATGTTTCTGGTGCATTCTTACCCTTCCTTGGTGCCATACTTCTGATAAATCACAATGGAAATAACCATGAGAAAAATCATAATAGAAATAGTCATCGTACCAAAGATATATACCACAACATGTATATATATACAACCACAACAAAAATAAATACAACCATGACATGTACGAGTACAATCACAATCCGTACGAGTACAACCACAATCTGTCTAAATATAACCACGACACGTATATATACAACCACAACCTGTATAAATACAACCACGACATGTATATATACAACCACAACCTGTATAAATACAACCACGCCATGTATATATACAACCACAACCTGTATAAATACAACCACGACATGTATATATACAACCACAACCTGTATAAATACGATAATAATAAAGAGCAACCACGAAACATCATAAATATAATCACAACACATGAATATAATACATGAAAATTTCGGCCTACATGGACCGATATAATATATAGCACAACATTTCCAACATAGTAGAGTCGCACTTGATATATTTGTTTGTACAACAACCAAAAGACTACAAGTTCTTGAACTATGTCTCACACCTCGGGACTAGGAAAATAATAAAAGCTAATATAATACCAGTCTATGCCTAGGCTCCTCCAGGTGCTCTAGATGGTCCAGGCTCTCCCCTCAAGCGGCGAATCTCACGATCCATCGCAACCACGATCTCCTCAAGATGCTCAAGTCGTAACTGAGAAGAAGCATCCCTACGCTCCAAAATAACTACCCTCTCTCGAAGCAATGTCAACTGGTCTACCTGCTCCCACTGAGTCTCCTGTGTCGCCTGAGCTCTATCTCGAATCTCAGGTAACTCATCCCTAAGTAGCTCAATCTCCTCCTGACGCCTCAACTGTCGTGCCTCGAGCCCATGGTATGACATATCAATACCAACCCTGCCCTGAACCAAATCCTCAATCTGCTCCTCGACAGTCTCAAGTCGAGTAGTAATGATCTCATCAACTCTATACCCCAACCTATCAACTTGCTCCTGCTGAGCACCCATCTGATCCTCTAATGTGACGGCTGTAGGGCTCCTAGCCGCAGCCGCTCTAGAACTCTCACCTATGTGGTATACTGGTGGTGGGGAAAAGTCATCAGTCTCAGTGGTAGGTGAATCTGGAGTGGTAAACCTTGCGCGCTTCCTGAGCGGCAAGAGTGAGGTGGATATAGGGGTAGCAGTGGGTATGGCTGGTGGTGGTGGTGTAGGCACAGTAGGACTAGGGAGGGTCCTATAAGTAGATGTAGCATAACGAACTCTCTTCCTAGCAACCTGGATAGTCTTCTCCCTAGGAAACATAAGTCTCGGCTCTGAATGGATAGTAGTAGTAGGAGATGGTGTGTCTGTGGGTACACGGGTGACGTCAAGTGGTACAGTAGGATGGACATGAGGAGTAGGAGCCGTCTCCTCCTCCTCGAAAGGCTCGGTGTCATCATCTGATGCCAAAAGTGGCAACTCAGGTGTAGGAGAAACAAGTGGTGAAAAAGCAGTGGAGGACATAGAGCCCTCATCATCAGAGTCTGATATGGTGTAAAGTACAACAGTGTTTGGATTTGAAGACATGTCTCTGTGATAATCAAGGTGAAATAAAAAAAAAAAATAACTCGTATAATGGCATCACTTAAGGAAATAAGTAAATATGCACTTATGATGAAATGATGATATGCTATGATGGTGTGGTTATAGTCTAGTGTCCATGATGCAACCTAGTTCGCTATAACCTTAGCTCTGGTACCAATCTGTAACACCCCCAAAATACCTAAATGGCAGCGGAATGGAATACCTGAGGGTGTAACGGATCATAGCACACAAGCAAGGATATATTGAACGACCTAAAGTGTCGTTTAGAAAATACATCGTTTGATTCATTCAAAATATTCAGAGTTATAAAACATAGGTCCCAAAAGTTGGAAAAGGTTTAAGGAAACAAGTTTAGTACAATCAAACGATAGTTCAAAGTGCATGAAATCCAAAAGTGACGCGTCATCCTTGATGTACAAAGTGACTCCATGCAATGCCATGAGAATATGCCTTAGTTACCTGAGAAATACATTGCGAAAAACGGTCAACATAAAGTTGGTGAATAATCATAGGTTTGTAAGTAAATCGTAAGTACATAAACCACAAGTAATAAGTAAACCGACACGAATGTCAAAAATGCTACATTGGCTCTTAAGCTCATGACCCCGAAGCTAGACTTTGTAATGCCCCACCAGAGTGTTTACCAGACACTCAATTCGTTAAGACATGAAATGCATTCGTCCCATTTGGAGCAACCCAAACACGAATGGAGGCGTCACCCTCGATAGATCTATCCACTCACTCTCGCTTAGCTAAAATTAACGGTCCATGATATATATAAGGGGACTTAACTTGGTAGTAGGCAACTTAAGCAATGTATGGAATTTGATATACTTGGGCATGTACAAAAATAATTGTGCAATGTATTCTCCCCCGTGGGATTTAAATCAAATAAGTAATTAAAACGGGGCTATGAGAACTCACCTCGAAGTGTTGATACAAAGATGGTGCAATGAGGTAAAAGTAGTCGGGACAATGAGGCGCGAGTACTAGCCGCAACCTAAATGAATAATCATGATCTAACTTAGATCAAGCCGAAATGAAATAAATGCACATGCACATGATACTCATACCACTCGTAATTTGGAAATACTAGTTAGCGTCATAGTAAAATTGTTTCCATACTTAGGAAAAATATGTCCATATATAGGAGTATATAACTTGTCATATTAACTCGTACGAAAAAGTTAGCGTTATGTTCCAAGTATCAAAACCTTAGAATGACGTCGTCAGGTCGTATAAATATTCCCTCGGGTCGTACGTATTCATTTGTTAAGAAAATAGTCATTAGTAACGTTGTTAGAAAATATACCATTTAGTACGTACGTTATTATTTTTATTTGTGACTATATATATATATAAAGTTTTGACGATGTTAAAACGGGTGTAACTTGGTCGTTTTAGGCTCGTTTTCCTTGTTCTTTATGTCCACGGATTCGTTTTTGTGTATACTAGTATATTTTTGATAACTCGGCTCCTCTAGGTTACGTTTAATACCTCTTTTTACCCATTGAAATCTGCCAAACAGCAAGTAGTTTCTACAAAAATAGTTTTCGTCGTTAAATTTGCAAAAATCATATCTCCTTCGTTATAAACTCGTTTTAATCCGTTCTTTCGCCTAAAGTTTCGTTTTTGAAAGTATTTTCTAAATATTTGGTCAAAACTTAGCCATCATCTACTGATTTTCCCACGAAATTAAAATAGGGACAGTAGGTATATCAAAAGTTTCAAAAACCATTTTCAAGTCTCCAAACTAGTTCCATCATCCATCAAACCACTTTCAAACACCACAAAACAAATCTAATCCTACCATACACCTTCTTAGGGTGTCATGGGTTCCTAATCACCAAAACCAAGTAGATCTAACAAGGATCTAACCAAAAATCACTTCTAGGGCTTGTATGATCAAAAGTTTACAAAAATAAAGTGGTATAAGTTAATGCATGTATAAGATCTTGCAAGAAAAATATATAAACATGGTTTGAAAAACTTTTGGTCTTGCTTCCTTTCTCCTTGTGGCCGTGGGTTGAGTAGAGAAAAAGAGAGAATATGAGTTTTTTTACTAGTTGAAAATGAGGTAAGAAGTCTTGTATAAGTTTATATGTATTATTGGTTATTATTATTATTATATAACAAGTTAGTGTAAGCATTAATTGAGAAAGAGTGATTTAGTGAATCATGTAAGAAAAATAGCATGGGGGGGGGGGGGCGGCAAATTCAAGGGGGGGGGGGGAATGGGGGTAAGACTTTGGTGTAAAAATACATTATTAAGTGTTTTGTGTAGTTTTAAAAATGTACCGGGTACCGGGTTAACTAAAAATAAATTTTAACGGAGTTAACCGGGTCATAATAAAGTTATAAAAATTATAAAAATAGGTTGGATAAAATTATTGGGTGTTTAGATAATTATAGTTTAATTTCTACGAAAACCGTCGAAGTTTTAGTAAACTTAAGTTAATAATTAAAATAAATATCCAAAATACCGGGTAAATTAATATTATAATTTTTATATTATAAAAATGAATATAAAAATATATTGGGATCATAGTCGGGAGTGTCGGACATGTTAGACACATTTATAGTTCGCGTATTAGCGTTTATTCAAAATAAACATACGTAAATCGTTAATTGTACCAAAAGTATAAATTTAGTTATCCTACGAGTGGAATAGTATGCAAGTATCCTAATGATGATATTTCGACTATTTCTATTCCGTATGAAATGTCCCTGATAATAATGCATGAATTCGCTCCTGAACCAGTACGGTTACGCGAATTTGAACACTCGTAAACTAAATTTACGATGACATGAATAATGCACGTGAATAGTGGTTTTCTCTCGGAAATGAATAGTGTCAAGTGAATAGTAAAATTTCTGAATGTGTCTCGGAATGTCAAATTGACCTAAAAAACGATGAATAGTAAAACGATGAATAGTGATCAATGAATAGTAATTTATGAATAGTAGAATGTCGAAGTTTGGAAAAATGACCTGAAATTGTGGGTTGTGACAACTATCCGAGTAACCTTAATCCTCTAACATTTCTCCAAATAAGTCCATGGAGAAAACGTCAGAGTGAATTCCGTTAAATAAATCTTTATCTTCAAAGAGATTCCTTCTTCCTGGCTTTGAGGTACATTCACCATTGTGATGAATTTGCAAAGAAAACACCTTTTCATTCAAATATGTGCAACACATAAAACATCAATAACTTCCAACAACAGTAACAAGTTTAAATGGAAAACATTAAAATGGAACAGAGTATTCTTACTATAAAGGATTCCTAAATCAGGGATCGGGGTAGTGCGTGCGCGATTTTGCCAAAGCTTAACTATTCTCAAGATATTTACTTGTGAAATTAATGTTCATGGAAGAAATTGAGATACGTATATAAACTATTGCTTTAAAAGACTAAATTTGAAAAACAAACACTGGCAATTAAGGTGAATGGCATGAAAGGGAGTAAAAAGACGATACTACCCTCAATGACTTGGCACTTAACGAGGAAACTAACGGGATTTGGCTCTCGGTGGCTTTTTTGCACTTTTACGTAACGTTAGTGGCTTTTTTGCACGTCTTTATGACTCGGTGTCTTTTTTTGCATTTTCGCTATACGTTAGTGACCATATTTGCAGTTTACCCTAAACTTCTATATCTTGTTTCATAAAATGGGAAGTGATTTGCCCACTTTTAAATTTTATTGAGACACTCCAATGTACAAACGGTTAAAGCGAATTATATACAAAGTACAACTACTTATTGCATCAATTGGAGTGTGCCAATAAAATTAAAGAGTGTGCAAATCATTTTCCTCGCAAAATAACCAAAGACTTTGAACTCTTCACATTTGTTCAAATCTTTTTTCCTTTTAGGGCATGTTTGGTACAAAGAGTTGAGGATGGGAAATGGAAATCAATTAATTTATTATGTTTGGTACCTCAAAGAAATAAAAATGTGAAGAATTATAACTCTTAGAATTTGGTTCCTTTGTATTTTGTGGAGTGTTGGTTTCCCATCATTTTGGTAAGAAATGAATTCTTTCCACAACTAAATAATAATAATAATAATAATAATAATAATAATAATAATAATAGTTTCTTGAGTCAATTCTCTGATGTTACCAAACACTGGAATTTATATTGAATTTCAATGATAATTCATTTCTATGATTTGATTTTTGCACTTTATTTTATTTCTCTGAATTTCACTCTACCAAACGTGCCCTTAGTTTTAAAGCCCGTACGTAGCAAGATGAAGACAATTAAAACCACGTTGTAATCAATGATGAAAGATTGCTTACCTAAGCAAATGCATCATTACAAACGTAGCCTAAACTACAACTTCCATGTCGGTAGCATTTAATGATAAGTGTACAATTAACTAATTACTCCGTAAGTGATTAACCATATAATTTACTAATAATAGTCTTTAATGATAACACTATATAATGAACCAAATGATACAACCTAACTTGCAATGACAAAACTTCTTTAACCTTAATCCATTCATAGTAGTAGAAATAAGTCAGTGAAGATGGGGCAATCATTGAGTGATTCTGCATCAAAAGAAGAGTTGGAATACTTGTACGTGTCAAATGTTAATGTCTCCAACTTTGTTTCAGTGAAGCTTTCCGGTCAAAGCAACTACCATATATGGAAGGCTCAGATGGTATCACTCCTGGATAAATTAATGATCCGTGACATTGTCGAAAACCGTGATGATTGGTTAAAGTCTAAGAGCGAAGATTTCGCTAAAAAATACGATATCCTTCTCAAAGGCTGGATTTTGGGTTCGCTAAACGAGCAAGTACTCAGACATTTTGATTACGCAGCTGACGCACAATCTATTTGGGCCACACTAGCAGCTGAATATTCTTATTTCGATCCAACAGGTACAACTCATTACATATCACATATTTATTTTTCAATACCGTTGTTGTTTTTAATAGCGATATTTTATTAAAAATATTACTGTAATTACAAAGACATGTTGTTACTATTATTATTATTATTATTATTATTATTAACCGCTAATTTGATTTCAATTCCAGTCATTCCAAAATGGACGAATTAACTGACCTCTATGTTTGTGTTAAAAAAAAGGAAGATATTTGCACACTCCAAAAATGATTGTTGACATTTATACTCTCATATTATTTGGACTTATTCTTATCCTGTAAGGGTATAAATGTCAACACACTCATATTTTAAGTGTGTCAATCATTTTTAGGAGTGTGCAAATCTCCCCTTAAAAAAAATGACCTCTATGAAAATCTCTATGAGATAAGACTTTGATATCATCGTTTAATAATAGAAATGTTTTTGTAACAATTTTAATTCTTTTATTAAAGAATAAGAGTGATTCATTTCTAAATTGAACCTTCATTTAAGGGTGGTGATTTGCACACTCCCAAATTTGATTGACACACTCAAAATGTGCGTGTGTTGACATTTATACCCTTACAGGATATGAATAAGTCCAAATAATGAGTGGGTATAAATGTCAACACACTCATAATTTGAGTGTGACAATCACTTTTGGGAGTGTGCAAATCACTTCCCTTCATTTAAAGTCAAAACTTGCTTTCATCCGGTCAAACTAATCTAAATTTTTCTAGTAGAATAAATATGAATAAAAAAACAAATACATCGAGTTTGCTAAAAAAAATAATAAAAAAAGCCAAACACGTGGTTGCTTTTCAAATGACCATATTTGAAGGCTATATAACTCTTTATGTAAATTTGATTATTTAAATTGGATTATTTAATAATATCCATGTATTGAAAACCGGGCACCGGTTCGACCGCCGGGTCAACCCGGTTTTTAATTTATTATTTATTTTTTATTTTTTTAACCGGTTCGACCGTCGGGTCAACCGGGTCAACCCGGGTTTTTATTAAAATTTTTTGAGAAAATGAAACCCGACCGGGTTTCGAGAACCAGGTTGACCCGGGTCACTCAAAACCCGGCGGGTCAAATCGGTTAACCCGGTTTTAGAAACCCGGGTTGATTTGACCCGTTTTTTCGGCCGAAACCGGTTGAACCGGTTAACCCGGCCGGGTCGACCCGGGTTTCAAAACCTTGATGTTAATATCAAAAAGTTTTAGTAGGCATTCAGTTTTAAGAGAAAAAGAAAATACATAAAGTAATATGGAAAAGGCTGTGGACCTCTTCAATAAGGTTGAATACTTGAATGTATTTGCATGTTTCACTTCACCATGCAGAAAGGGTACGTATAAAGGTACCAGCCGAAGACAACGACAATGATGCACCACTAGGTAAGTTACGCGATGCTACTCGCGAGGGAAATTGGTGGAGAGCACAATCCATTCTAAGAAAACATAGGTTTGAAGTCACAATAAAGATAAACAACGTTGATGAAACAATGCTTCACTTGGCGGTTGGAGAAGGCAAGAATTATTTCGTTCAAAAGCTGCTCAACTCTATACAAAATGAAGAAGAACTGATAGAAGCGAAAAATAATAAGGGTCAGACAGCGCTTCATATTGCAGCACTCGTTGGCAACGAATACGCTGCAGAACTCTTAGTTAAGAAGAGAGATAATCTGCTGTATGTTAAGGATAATTTAGGAAAAGTACCATTGCTCATTGCTTATAGAACTAATCACATCAGCACATTTGCGTATTTGTTTGAAGCCACTAAGACCGCGTGCGAGTTACTTCCTGCATACGATGATTGCAATTCATTTGAAGAGTTCATAATTCGTCTCATTTACCGGAAAGAATATGGTGAGTCCGTGAGATGTTAGTATATATATCCTAAAAAAGAATTTAGTATTTACGAAAATAATCTAAATTCCGAGATTCATATAATTAGTCGATCTCTTGCAGGTTTAGCATTCGAGTTGTACAAATTGCATTTGAAGAGTACAAAAAAACCGACGGATAAGGTATTGATGGCAATAACAAGAAACTTTCCAAATGAATTTAGCTTTTGGGAAGCATTGATTTATCCATGTGAGTCTCTATCCTTTCAGATTTTAAACATTGATCCTTATTTAAATATAGTGAAACTCCATTCATAGAGCAAAAAGATACATTTATTCACATGTATTCCTCTAGATAGAGATGCTGATATTACCATATATATCTTTGCAGCTTGGGAGAATGTCGGTAAAAAAATAGTCAAGAGAAGTTCTTTGCTATTCTATTCATTCGAATATATGTATGCAAGGGCCGAACGTACCTTATGGAGGATGAAAAGATTTAAAAACAACTATTACAGCTGGTTGTTGCCAGAAATTGTTATGCTATTACTTGGTGAGCTGTTGATATATAGCCATTGATAAAACTTGTAGATAAGTGATGAGTCTATGCATTTGAAAGCGAAAATTAACTACAAAAGATAGAAAACAGCTATCGTCTTATGGCAAACCAACTTGCATTTCTACCAAATTTACGAACCACCTTAACATTTGATTGCTGATGGTAGCTATTGCTGATCACTTTTCTTATCTAGTAATAATTGTGATTTGGTTGCTAGGTTTAGAATAATATGAAAGTTGATTTATATTATTTGTGCCATTTTCTCTAATTAACTTTCTTCATCTTGTGAATGCAGTCCCAATAGCTATACTTTATCCACTATATCAGTTGATTCTTCTCTTCATTTCGGTGCTTCTTTTACCCTTCCATATGTTGTATTCCCTCCTGTGGAAGGTTTTAGCAACTGTAGGTAAGTGATCATACAGTTTATCCAGGACACCGGCCTGCACAATCAGTTTTGAAATGGAAACTTTTAATTTGATTTTATAAATTTCAGAGGTGCATATGAAGGATATAGAGAAGAGAAAGAAGGAATACGAAGAAGCTAAATTTTTCTTACATAATACAGTCCGCCAGATGGACTCCTGCAATTTAGACAACAGTCTCTTTTACAAGTTTGTAGTTTTGGAGGCTGTACGTCTGGATGTGTACGAGGTTCTGCGTCTAATTATAAGTCATTTTAAAGAAACAATAGAGTACACTAATGAAAAGCATAACATTATTCAGTTAGCAATATTACACCGTTCAGAAAAAGTATACAACCATATATTCTATCCGTTAATCAAACAAAAAGAATCTCACAGAGTATTGAAGGATTATTCTGGTAACAATCTCTTGCACTTGGTCGGAAGATTGGCACCTTTATATGAACTTAGTTGTACAACAGGCGCAGCACTTCAACTACAACGAGAGTTGCAATGGCGTGAGGTACTTCACATATAAGTTAATATATATAATCATAGTGTTCTATGCTATCTAGTTGCATAAAGGATAACTAATTGAATTGTACAGGAAGTGGAGAAGTTTATGGAACCTATGCAACTTACCGAGAGGAATATTGATGACGAGACACCAGATATGGTGTTTACAAGGGAACACACGGAATTGGTGAAGGATGGCGAAAAGTGGATGAAAGCAACGGCCGAATCATGCAGCATCACTGCTGCACTAATTGTCACGATCGTATTTGCAGCAGCAATTACGGTTCCAGGTGGAAGCAACCAAGAAACAGGCATACCGTTGTTTAAAAAGCAAATCGCCTTCACAGTCTTTGCAATATCCGACGCGGTCTCGCTATTTTCAGCTTCTACTTCGCTGTTAGTGTTTTTATCAATCCTTACTACACGGTTTGCGGAGAGAGATTTTTTGCTCAGTTTACCAAGACGATTGCTTATTGCTCTTTTCCTGTTATTCCTGTCTACAAGTGCAATGATGTTGGCCTTTAGCGCAATCTTGTTCTTAGTTTTCTGTGATCAAAGACCATGGATGCTGGCACCAATAGGAGTGTTTACATGCATGCCGATCGCAGCTATTGTTTCTCTACAACTTCCCCTCGTGGTAGATTTGTACCGATCAACATATTCCTCCATGTTTGCTACGCAAAAGTTACGTTATTCACTATTGTAAATGTAATTCAACAAGAAATAAAATGCCCGCGCGTTGCGGCAGTGTATTGTTTGATCACTAGGATCGTTTAATAACTTTACTTTCTTTGCACTAGAAACATTCTATACGTTTATATAATTTGACGTGTTTTCATACAACTAAATTGTTATATAATGCGATTCATGTTTTAAGCTATTACCATCTATATCATTAAAATATTTGTAATTATTGTAACACTCGGTAATTTTCCAAAACCTATTTACTAGCCAAATATTTTATTTTACGTTACTTGAGAACTTAAACTTTTTCTTGCATTTAAATTGGGCTTTAAAAATGTGAGATGTGTTGAGAAACGAGAGCTTTGTCCTGTGATAGAATCGGCACTACTTAGAAACTCGAAACGAATCGTATTTGCCAAATAAATTGACTACGAGAAAATATTGCAAGTTTATACTTGATTTTATTGAAAAAATAATTTCGTGAACAATAGTGCAAGTTTCGTAATTTTTTGAGTCCGTTTGGTATATCGAATAAGTCCCGAACCATTTTTACGAAAAGTATTGCAAGATAACCCTTTTAGTCCCTCTTGTATATTTATATTTTTAACCTTGCACTTCCATTTGTCCAAAATTGATCCCTCCTGAAAATATAAAAGACCCAAAAATCTTATTTTATTCATTAACACACACACACACTAACAATCTCTCTTTCCCTCCCTCTTCTCTCTTCTCCCTCGCCGGCGACACCACACCTCCGGCCACCGGAGAAATTTCCGGCGAAACACTTTCTTCTTCCAAACGATAGTTTGGGTCTCGACAGTCGCGGCTTAGGCCAAGCCGTGAGTCACGACGAGGCGAGGTGATGTTTAGGAGTAGATAGTTTAGGATTTGACGAACAATACAAAATGGTCGATAAAACTAAACAACGAATATAGACGCGAATAATATATTCAGTTATATATTATAACTTATAAAAATTTGACAATAAGATATATTATTCAAGAGTGGATAAGACTCGGAAATGTTTATTAAATGGGCACATCATGCCGAAAATTCGTTAAACCTTTTATGAACTTAGATCGTTTATGATAATCTATGGGTTCCTTCTTCTTGTTTTAATCATTTTGGTTTAACAATTTATTAAAAAAAGTTGATAGGTCCATTATTGTTTAGTTTAGATTAAATTACATGGTTCGTCTCTGTGGTTTGGCCAAAATCCCTAATTGAGTCCTTATCATTTCAATTGCGCCAATTGAGTCCTTATTTTGAAACTATGTAACACTATTAGTCCTTATCGCTAACTGTCGTTATCTCAATTGACAAAGTTAGTCCATTAACCAAACGATCATTTGCAACGTTAGTCCTTTTACTAACGATCGTTAGTCAAAAAAAATTTCCTCTTACAAGCTTATATCTACAAGACGTATTTATCTCTACAAGAACACTTCAACATCTCCTATCTAGCTGTCCATTGCTTAAGACCGTGATTCTGGTAATAATTATATCTTACTAAGATAAAATACCAAGCATACCTCGGCTTTCATAACTTATCTGCTTATCGTAAGTTGCTGCAGAATTTGCTCAGATCATCTTTATGAGCAATTACGGTCCCACCTTTACGGAGCTATTTGAGTGTTTACCGGTGATTGAAACCTTGTCTCTATCGTTTTCCCTCTTTAATGTAAAGAATTTCTCATGATGTACAATTAATTATTTCTAGATTGGGGAAAAGAGTTTATTTATTTCTAACATTTGTTTTAGGAGTTCGAGGATTCTGTTGATGACAGAGTTCCAGGAGAGCTTCCAACCACATTATTACATCTCAAATACTTATCTATAAATCATGTATGCTTCACCCGCAAAGAAGAGTTAATTCTTGCCCTTCTTATCAAAAGCTCCCCGAACTTGGAGCAACTTAAGGTAGGGGTATTAACATAAATCTATCTTCTTGTAGTTGTTTTTTTTTTTTTTTTTTTTTTTTTTTTTTTTTTTTTTTTTTTTAATGTCAAAATACACTTACGTAAGACACTTGATGTAGATAGTAGACGAATATGATACAGTGTATGAGACTTTTTTGGAAAGTTCCCCAAGATTTGAATGTTATTCGGGTATTATGCTGGAGCATCTGAACGAACTAGAGATTAAAAATTTTGTCAACCACAATACTCGGTTGGATTTCGTGAAGCTTATCTTGGCTAGGTCACCTGTGCTGAATAAGGTGAGGATATCCCTACATTGTAACTATCACCATGAAAAGTTGCATATATATTTCATAAATTCTCTTGGGCTCCTCACATGCATCACCGGAGGTACAAATCATTGTCGAGGACTCATGCAACTACTGCAGTTTTAGTAGCGCCAAAACAAACAAGCCTATGTGACTGTGTATCTGCAGCTTTGTGACTCCTAATTAGTGTTTTAGGCGTATTATATATTGCCTTGTCTTTGCATTTATATATTTTGTCTTGAGACCTTTGATATGCACCTTGGAGTTCGGATTGGCTTGTTAAGTATGTTAAGTTGTCAATCTTTGTTAATGATCGTGTACATTTCGAAGTTTAGCTACATGAATTTAGTCAGGTATATCATATTGAATATTTACTATTGCCATAGTACTTGTAGAGTGTTCTTGCACAACAACAATACTCAATTCCCCGGAATGAAGTATAAAAGAAGGTATGATATATACAGTCATGCCTTTACCAAACGGTAAAGAGATTGTTTCTAGAAAAACTTTGGCAAGAGTGTATAGGTGTATATGTGAGCAAAATCTATAGAAGTGTTCTTATCAAGCAAAAATTCCCTAATAATTTACTTTAAATTAGTGTTTACCGACCTCATTTTTTATTGATCCGTGGTTTCAGTGTTTGGTTTCAATGATCTTGTCTAATTGTTAATCACAATTTCGTGGAGGTTACACCATCCGTAATGGATGGTCGTATGCTCGGTCAACCACAAATGAAACGCGTCATCCACATTACAGCAGTCTCCAATGAATGCTTTCAACCATGGTTTTTGCAAGGACTCGATTGTATACGCGACTGAGTCATGTGAGTATGTTTGTGCGGGTATGTGTTCCTATTAAATGATTATTGTGTGTATATTTGTGTTTAAGTTGGATTTATTTTTGGTGGTGATCGTTGTCGCCTTATTACACTAAGTTGACCATGAAGAAGGTTTTAGTGAGTTGGCACTGATATAGCAATAGTAACCGCAGTCGTTAGTCATAATTACGCCCAGTCTTAGGCTAAAAAAACTATGATCCATTAAACATCATAGTGAAGTTAAAGAAAACAAAAATCAAAGATCATAACGATGCACATAAAAATTATAAAGAAGCAAAATTTCTCTTGAGACTAGCCGGGACAAATTGAACTTTTTTTTGCTCCAATGTATGTTGCAAGATCAGTATTTTTATGATTGTTTTCGAACATTTTCTTTTACTGTCCCAAGACTTTTATTGCGAGACTATAACCCAAACTCTATTATTAAGAAACCAAATTTGTGGTTGTAACGACCTTGTTTACTAATCTTACTTTGTGACTAATTTACAAGTTTATATAGAGCTCTCTAGACATAAAGATTTTTAATTTGGGCTAATGTAGATCGGACCTATATTTGATGTAACAAAAACATTGTATTGGGCTTACTATTTTAATGGGCTTTATGCAAATATGCATCAACTTACATTCTTTAGTTACAAAATTAAGTAGGGCAGCATACTGATTTTCCAGTATTTTTCTGCTCGAAGCTTTGAATTCTCTCAAATCATTTAGTTAACTTATCAAGGTATCATTTATGAGTGATATAAAACTAGCACTTTTAAGGGGGGTGTTTGGCATCTGCTGTATAAAATGGCTTATTCAATGTTGAATAAAGTGGTGTTTTTGTTAGCTTATTTGAAGGGCTTATGAGCTTTTCAAGATTTACATAATCCTGTAACCCTAACAAATAAACCAACACAAACACTCATTAAGTTTATTTCGAATACAAAGATTTAAACACGTTATCTGAAGAAACTTATATTCACTCACAAATACTTTGCTAAACAAATCGGATAAACAATTATAAACACCTTCAAAACTTATATAAACGTGAAATACAAATCGAATACAAAGATTTAAACATGCTCCTGCCACTTTTCTTATCCTTTTTTAATGGTTGATCCTAAATTCAGTTTTTTTTTTTTTTTTTTTTTTTTTTTTTTTTTTTTTTTTTTGGTGAATTGTGTGTGTACTCAACAATGCTATAAATAGATTTTCACATTAACAAATTTTGCAGCCAACTACAACATGCGGGGAATGGATAGGCTCAGCGACCTTCCGTCAAGCACAATAGAAATGATCTTGTGTCTTATACCGATTCAAGAGGCAGGAAGGACAAGTATCTTGTCCAGGGAATGGAGGTACCATTGGACTAAAATTCCTAAACTCGTGTTTGAGGAAAATACTTTTCACGTATCAACTGTTGATGGGGCTGAGTCGTCTATTCTGGAACAAAAACATTTGGAACCAGACGAAAGGCAAAAGATGGACAAGAAGAGTAAACTTATACACGTTGTGGGACAAGTTTTATTGATGCATGATGGTCCGATACATGAGTTCACCCTTTCTTTGGTCAGATCTAACCAACGTGTTAAAATTGACCGTATATTAACTCATTTGTCGAGGAAAACTGGCATTAAGAAATTAAAACTTGGCTTTGCTTTTGCGGGGTACAGGCTACCCTCATCTATCTTCTCATTCCGTCAGTTAACAGACCTCTGTCTCATTGGTTGTTATTTTGACCATCACCCGACATTTGATGGATTTGGTAGTCTAACAAGCTTATATCTGCAAGGTGTATTTATCTCTACAAGAACGCTTCAACATCTCCTATCTAGTTGTCCATTGCTTAAGACCGTGATTCTGGTAATAGTTCTATCTTACTAAGATGAAATGCCAAGCATACCTCGGCTTTCATAACTTATCTGACTATTGTAAGTTGCTGCAGGACATACGCTATACATGTATCGCTAGCAAATACGGTCCCACCTTTACCGAGCTATTTGAGTGCTTACCGCCGGTGATTGAAACCTTGTCTCTATCGTTTGACCTCATTGAGGTAATTTTTTCTCATGATATATAATTAATCAATTCTAGATTGGGGAAAAGAGTTTGCTTATTTCTAACCTTTGTTTTAGGTGTTCGAGGATAGTGTTGATGGCAAAGTTCCACGAGAGCTTCCAACCCCATTATTCCACCTCAAATACTTATCTATAAATCATGTATTGTTCACCCATAAAGAAGAGTTAATTCTTGCCCTTCTTATCAAAAGCTCCCCGAACTTGGAGAAACTTAAGGTAGGGGTAATAACATAAATCTAGCTTGCTGTTTTTTTAAGTATTCTTATTATGTCAAAATACACTTACACGAGATACTTGATGTAGATTTTAGACGAGGCAGCGTATGTGATATCTTGGGAAAGTTCCCCAAGAGTCGAATGTTATCTTGGTATTATGTTGGAGCATCTGAACGAACTAGAGATTAGAGATTTTGTCACCTACGAGACTCGGTTTGATTTCGTGAAGCTTATCTTGGCCAGGTCTCCTGTGCTGAAGAAGGTAACGATATTCCCAGACAACCGCTATGGGGATGAAAAAAAGTTTCAGATTTCAGAAATTCTCTTGGGCTACTCATGTGCATCACCAGATGTACAAATCATTGTTGAGGACCCCCGCGACTGGTACTGCTGATCTAGTATCGCTGTAAGAAAAACGCCTATGTGACTTGATTTTACCTACATCTATGTGACTTCTAATTAGTGTTTTAGGCACATATATATATATATAGTCTCTTATCTTTGCTTATTTATACTTTGGTTTGACAACTTTGATGTGCACTTATGAGTTTGGATTGGCTTTTATGTATGTTCGGTTTAATGTTGATACCGAAGTTTTATCTGATATGAATTTATTGAATTCTGTACATTATAATAGCTGTTCACACGACATACAAATGCACATTTTAGCCAAAATTGTGACACCTAGGTCACCAGCTTAGACACATTTTAGCTTGTGAACCATTTTAGAGATGCAACTCGTGGCTCGAGTCACAATGCTGAGGCAGCGGATAACATACACGGAGACCAATAAGCTCTTTGGTTTGAACCAACACAAAAGCTTCACTTTGTTGCTTGCTTAGAAAATGTGCTACCTTGCGAGCTAAAGAAACATGTCTTTGTGAAGTTATAATGCTTAGTAGGCAAATATATTGGTGTTGCAATTTGCAAACCAATTACAGTATAAGCTTTAAAAGTTCATGAAGGAATCCATCCTTTAACCATTTAAGTCAAAACAACATAAATATAGTTTTAAGTTATGCACAAAACTCGACATGGACCAAAGTAACGAATAACATTAATAGAACAATTTCGGCTAAGTACCCGGTTCAACATATTCCCAGAATATGTGCATTTGTTTGGCCCGGTTAGGTCGGGTTCAAAACTAGAAACGATATGTTACAATGTTTCATTTCAAACACACTCGAGTATCTACTTCATGTGTCTTACACGTTTTGGGACCAACTCTTTAACGTCGGTTTTATCTAATACATCATTTCTATTCTTCAGTTATTTTCGATCATGATAAGTGGTTAGTCTTTCGGTTACACGCCTTGTTTATGTTTTTATTTCTGTTCATATAACTTGTTATTTGTTAAGACCTTTCTAATTACGGACTCGTTTGCTTGAAGGATTATAAAAACTTGTTAATTAGTTGATTAAGCTTAATAGTTGTTTGTTTAGTATCTATATTACATTATCATGATGTAGTCAATCTGCTGATTCATGATTTATTTCATAGATTCTTAAGACTCTTCTAGGCTTTGATTTCAAATTTTGCACATGACTTCTTATAGACAAATCTGAGTTTTGGTATAATATATTTAAAAATATATTGATGCGTTGACATGCCAAATTCACAAAGTATTATTGTTTTTTTTGTTGTAGAGGGTGTTTTAGTTATTTGTATCTTATTGGAAGAGTGATAATGTAATACTAAAGTGGCGGACGAATAACATGTTGTTGGTCACTTGGTCACCCCTTCACCTTGCACTCTTACTTTACCTTCTTTTCAAATTTATGTCACCCAAGCCCAATGTTCACCGATAGCCTGGCCCAAACACTTAGTCCTTTTTTTTTTTTTTTTTTTTTTTTTTTTTTTTTTTTTTTTTTTTGGTTTCTGCTGTTCCAAATGTTGGCCCAATTCTTTTTTTTCTTAGGACTATATATATATATAGATCTAAGTATCTAACTATTCTTTTTCAAATATATATTGTACAAACAAGATATATATGAAAAATACATGTTTATGAGTTTTGATGTTCTTAGCAATTTTTCTGTATATTTTTTTTTATATATGTATATCGAGTGCTATTCCGACGAACCTTGTAGCGAACAACCGACCTACTTTCTACTTAAAAAAAATACCATGCAATAATCAACGACATGAAACAACGCCCTGCCACAACGCGACGGTTTGTTGACCACCTTGTTATATCAATTTTAAGGTATTAGGGTGCGTTTGGTACCCATTCCTGGGAATCAACTATCACTATGAAAGTGATAGTTGGTGTTTGTTTAGGGTACCTGGGCCCACAACTATGACTATGAAAGTCCATTATTTTCCATACTCCATATATGGCTAGAGAGTGGGGAATAGAACTTTCATAGTTGAGTACTATCAAACTCATACCCATTGTCATTCCTCCCAGCATACCAAACGCACCCTTAGACTAGGCGTATACAATTTGGATGAAAATTATATATTGAAAATTATACTAATATTCTTTGAATATATTAACAGCTTGCCTTTCCCACGTGCCCACATGGAACTGATTGATGATTGATCAGTTGCTTTTCCCCAACTTGTGACACTTTTTCATTCTACTTTAGTTGACCTTTTACAAAATAGATAAGCTTGTTGTATTTTCCCAATGGCCCCTCAATGGTTTATCCAATAATTCAATCAATTTTTTAAAGACTTACTCCATCCGTTCCAAAATTATTGTCTTTTGACAAAAAAACATACATTTTAAGAAAAACATAATTAATACAGCTTTCTCTCTCTTATTTTTTTCTCAAATGACAGATTTACTCTTAACCAATTAATTAACACTTCTTTAAAGTTTGTAATATTAATTTCAACTAAGGGTAATATAGTAAACTTGACCAAACTCTCCTATCCATTTTTAATATTGGACAATTAATTTGAGACATAAAAAAAGTAAAGATTGACAATTAAATTAAGACGGAGGGAGTAATATTTTTAATGCATTTAATGCTAATCTTATTTAATGATTAGGGTTTTTACAAAGACTTCATGTTTTCAAAAAGTTTTTGTTGAAATGTAAAAATGCTTATCAAAAACCTTTTTAAAATAGTGAAAAGTTTTTAGCAACTTTACTCATTGCGGAGGCTCAAGGCCCTAGGCTATACAATAGTAATAATACTTTCGACTCTCACATTGCTATCACATTATCATTTATCATACCACCACTCTTCTCATTTCTTAGGTGATGTATGTTTTTTAAGAGGCTCGCACATTTGAATCTGAATCTGAGTCGTAAATGTCTGAATCTGACCGCATTTAAATGAGAAAAAAAAACTCATGTTTAAACCGCACATTTGCTTGCTCGTACTATTTATTTATTTATTTATTTATTTATTTTTGTGTCAACAAGATGCATTAAAACATCCCTCACAAGTATAGACTATTAAAATCTTATTGGCTCTGACCGCGTTTGAACGAGAAAAAAAAACGATCTGAGCGACCAAAATGTCTGACCGCGTCTGAACGATTCAGATTCAGTGGCTGTTAAGAGCATTAAAAAAAAGAAAAGAAAAGAAAAAAACGCGACCTTAGATACAATAGTCACCACTATTATTAGCATAAAAATTGCTCACTTTATATAATAATACAAAAGAAAAAAAAAATTACTTCACGCACTCACGCAAAGGGGATCGGTGTTTCTATAACTTTCACTTGATGCCGACGCTAAGCTCACAATAACGGTAAGGTCGAGCAACGTCGATCATGAGCATGCCCAGTTGGAGCCTAACATGAACAATTGTAGATGCTTTTTTGTGATTGTGAAAATGTTTCCCTTTAAATGTCAAATTGATTGAATGATATCTAGCCTGCATATATCTTTATACATAAAATCATATATGATATTAGAATTCTTACACTTTTTTAAGGTAATAAACTTTCGGTGCTATTATCGTTATGTCTAATGAGCCCAAAGCCCACAACCAGGCTTTGGTCATCTAATCTACTGTCTAATAATATTCGCTAGCTAGTCACTAATTAAGTTATAAAGTTGATAACGCCTTTTTTTATTCAAACAAATAACAAGTTTTGAGAACGACATTATTCCAAACTCAGCGGGATAAGGTATGTGCTAAAAGAGGGTCATGGCCTTGCATGTACACATTGGCGTCATAGGAGTGTCATATGGAGGTCTTTATCGTGATCTCAAAAAAATATTTGTTTGCATTTCGACATATATCTTTTTGTTATCACGGGTCTAAGTTATAAATCAACAACAAATTTCTCAAATGTGTGTTTTGGTACGTAAATTACACAAAATATGAGTAAATACAACAAACTTTCATAAAATGCTATAATATACAAACCTGACTCGTGTCACCACTTTTAACGGACAACATATCCAAACGTACATATTGGAGCAATTTGTTAAATTTTGTTACATTTTTTACTCAATATTTCTTCCGGTACATACTATATGATTTTTGAAAAAAATTTGTTGCTGTTATGACCCAAAGATTTTATTAAATAATAAGGCAATAATCCAATAACAAGACAAGCATGAAGCAACTACAAGAACAAGAGTTTTCCTAACTTTTGCTTTAGGGGCACGACTTAGGATCAAATGAGAAGAAAACTTAAAATGAGAAGAATAAGAAATAACTATAACCACACATTTGAGATGTATCGACTTAAATTATATGCATCCCTAATCTTTTAGATGCACCATAATATATTTTCTAGCAAAAAATTAGATGCTTATACATATATTAGATGCATTTCATCAAGTTAGATAAATCCTATTCATTTTTCGTCCTCTGCGTGTCAAATTTGTTATTAGTACTACTTTGCATCATTTTCACTTCAAATCACTTTTCGGAACTAATTGAGATGCATCTAAATGAATAGAGATGCATTTAAATCAAGTCGATGCATCTCAAATGTGTGATTATAGTTATTTCTCATCTTTCTCATTTTAAGTTTTCTTCTCACTTGATCCTTACCCTTAGGGTCACAAGTTAAGCACATTAAAAGTACACAAGGGCTCATGAAAAAGTACATAGGGATACACATAAAAGTACACACATGCGTACTTTTATATGGGTACATGTGTACTTTAATGTACTTTTGTTGTGTTTAACTTGTGGCCTAGGATGAAAATTAAGAAAACAACAATACTACGTATTAAACATATATATTCCTTAATCAAGATTACTAGCATCCAGAAAAACCTGATTCAATAATGAAAGTGCTCTTGTCATGCTTCTCAACTGTCAACAATATGAAATCACAAAATAAATGATTATTAAATACTCAAAAAGACAAGAAAAGAAAACAATACTTGGAGATTATTTCAACCAATCATACAAAATAATAATTATTTTATTGATTAAAAGGCCCTCCACTCAATAAAAAAAAATGCCCCTCCACCAGCTTATTGCCAGCCCATTTAAATGTTTACAATGAAACAACAGACAAATGCTTTAAAATGACATATGTTTTCAAGAGTACGGGTATGTTCGGCAAAATTAGCTGTGAACAGTAGCAGTGAGCAGTAGCTACAGCTCACTGCTCACCGCTCACAACTTCATAAAGAAGCATTGAAAAAATGAGTTTTCTTAAAAAAATAGCAAAACTCACAACTCTCATGCCAAACAAACACTAAAATAAAAAAACCCATTGCTCACCGCTAATTGTCTCAAAAAACTCCAAAAAGCTTTGCGCCAAACATAGCATATATTGTTACAAAAGGAATGAATAAATATAGTTTTGTTATGAGACCATCTTCAATTTGATGTCATGTCCTCATATTTGTAAACATATATACTTGTTCATCTTTACAAGTATTTTTTTTCCCTTTCTTTCTTTCTTCAAGTGTTAAACCATCTTCAATCATGGTCTTCGAACCACTATTTTTTCGTATTTGAAGAATGAAAAACATAAAAGCATCTCCAAACATACTCCATATTTAAAGATTTTTTGAAGCATTATTGAGAATACTTCATATTTGAATCATAAGTTAATAACTATTCATCCTTCAAATCATAAAATAATGCACTAAGTAAGTACTAGTTACATATGTTATTGGTTGATCCAAGGAGCATAAATTTAGTATAAATTGATTAAAAATAATATATGGAGTACATGATCATGTTTTTAGAAGAAAAACGTTAATAAAAGATGTTTTTTTTAAAAGGTTGTGATATATAAATCCTTCCTATATTGTTACATGGATGGTTTGATCAAACCGTACAACTCGTGATGCATATTGTATAAATCGATGATGCATGTAATGATTGGAACCTTCGTATGAGGGTTCAATTAACTTGCCCCTTTTAAAAAATATATTAAGAGTGGAAGGTATGGATCATTTTTTCCTCTCGCCAGTCATATGTGGCTACCCAAGTGAGTAAGTCACAACTCTTCACCACACCATCCCAACCTCCTCATCCCTCATTACTTTGGTCTTGCTCATCTGCATGACGAAGCTTTCGTCTGACATGAAGCATACTTTTTTTTCTTCTTTTTTCTTTTTGTGAGTGATAAATAAAATAAAGGTGTAAGTGGTGAGTCTCAAGTGAGTAAGTTGAGGTTAATTGTGAGTGAGAAGATATTTAATTGTGAAAAAGTGTTAAGATGATGTGACACCCGTAAGTCTCAAACGAGTAATTTGTTCCTCTTAAGTGTAGTTGAAGATGACTTTACTTTTAAAATAGTGCAATAGCATATGCTATGTTTATGTTCCAATAATTATTGGAATTAAAAAGACGGCGAAAAAAAGATTCGAATATTGGAAATAGCATCTTCATCAATCCTCATGTGCCACCTCAGCCACCAAAAACCCAAGCTCGCACGTTTCGACTTGCTTCACATTGGATTTGATGATGTTTTTCGTTTGAATATTCTTGGTTCCATGTAATTGTTTAATACATTTAAAAACTTAAGTTTTAGAATTTTGCCAACATAGGAAATGATATTAAGAAAGTCAAATTAATGTCTAAAAAATATAATTACATTTTATATTATCTGTGTAAAACTTGTATGTGTAGGGGTTTTAAAACTAGTTTTAAACTACACAAAAAGTGTAAATGTTTTCACTGTTTTATTTAAGTAAAAAGTTAAGAGAGTTGGGTGTAGTGGCACAAAGGAAGCGCGGCAACGCCAATCTAACACGATAAAGTTTTTGGCTTGAGCCAAGGCCAAGACACGTTACGCGGCCCCTCCTCTCGTATGCGACATTGTGCAAGTGAAACCACTTACTTGCACTAGAGAGAGTATCTTTGTTTTGTTATTCTTTTAATTGTTTTCATTGGGTATGAAGAGACCCAAAAGTGAGGTTTTGACTTGAGTAATTAATAGAAGTGTTTATTTATTTATTTATTATTATTCTTTTTAATGATATGAGAAGTGAAATGGTGAAAGGTCATGTGACATGGCGTGACATTACTTTTTGTGTTTAACTTGAGCCACCACACCTAACCCTCTAAGACCATTCATAATGGTTGGTCGCATGCTCAGTCAACCAACCACATGGATGCAACCTCCCCATTACAAGATCCGGTCATGGTTGTTGTCATGGATCAAACAATGCTTAACTCGGTTGTTCAGACGACTGAGTCCATCGCTTTGTTGTATGCGAGTGTGTGTTTATAAATTATTTTTGTGGAGTATATTATGTTTAAGTGAAGTATATTTGAGTTTGTGTTTAGACGACCAAGCCCATCGCTTTGTTATGAGTTATAAACAAAAATAATAACAAAAGTTTATGATTTTCATATGAAGTTTTTTCAATTTTTCACTTTCAATAATATGATTTTTTCATTATATATACTATAAATTAACATCTTATTTTAATTTAGGGCTGAGCACCGAAAGTTCAAAACCGAACCGGACCGACGAAAAGACGAACCGACGAAAACCGAACCGAATCGACGGCCCGTCGGTTCGGTTTCGGTTTCATGTTTTACATGATTTCGGTTTCGGGTCGGGTCGGTTCGGCCCAAAACCGACAAAAACATACAAAAATACACTTAGACCGACGAAAACCGACCCGAACCGACGAAAACTGAGCCGAACCGACGGCCCATCGGTTCGGTTTCGGTTTTTCATGAAATTCGGTTCTCGATTTTTTCGGTTCGAGACGGTTCCGAACTTATGCTCAGCCCTATTTTAATTACTTGTATATGAAGGTATGTAAATAAAAAATTAAAAAGTCTAAATCAAAATCCTAAACCAAATCAAACTATTTATATATCTTTTTTATAAAAAAAGAAAGTGGGACCACAAGACACAAAAATGGATATTGGTGCTGGCTGATCCTCTCTCCGTGTCTGTCTTTGAAATTGAAATTTTTATAAATTACGCGGTCACCACTCTTCTATCCCCTTTTCCTTCCTCCTTCTCTCTCACATGTTGAGAGTTAATTTATTTAAACCCTAATATTTTATTATTTTTTTCACATTCATTCATTGATTTAAAAAAAAATAGTTAGGGATGGAGATTAACCAGACGACGATGATGACGTCATCGGTAGTAGATTCAATGCTGTTTGGAGCTAGCAGAGCTTTGTGTTCTCCGTTTGCAGTCTTCATTCAGATCCAGGTTCTGTTTGTTTATGGATCTGATTATAATTTTTATGTTGAGATTTTTGTATAATGTTAGTTGATTTGAGTTTAATATTATTAGTTGTTATGTTAGTTAATGTGTATCAATTATTATAGGTTTTAATTGTTATTTAATGTGACAGTGATGTGTAATAGTGAAAACGATATGTTTAAGGTTTAACGCAATTGCTCATGTTTTCTAGAGGTTTAGGTTATAAATCTAGGTGTGAAAAGTTAGTTTATGAGACGGCAAAGTGAGACAATTTAGCTATATGTCTCTGCTTTTTACTAATGGGGTGTTTGTTTCGGCTTATATAGCCGGCTTATGGCTTATTTGGTTTTGGGCTTATGTTTCATAAGCTCACTTTTTTTGGCTTGTTTTGAAACTTTTTTGTTTATATAAGTTTATCATGTCATGATAAGTTTATGTAAGTTAAAAAGTTTCAAAATAAGCCACAAAAAGCGAGGTTATGAAACATAAGCTCAAAACCAAATAAGCCATAAGCAGGCTATATAAGCCGAAACAAACACCCCCCTAAACGATGTAAGTTTTTTATTTATTCGAAAGACAAGACTAACTATATACTCAGATGTCCTAGACATGACTTGAACCCACAACCATTTGATTGAGAAACATTCTCACACTTTAGACCATCCGTAATAATGAAAATTGCACGCGCCCTTTGTTCATCTGGCACCTCACGACCGAGTCTTGCTTACCACGGTCACCCCATAAGCACGCGTTAGGTCGTCTGGACGAACGAGTCTTGGAGTTGTGTTTGTGTGTGTGATTTTGGTTTTTGTGGGGTGTATTTAGGTGGTGAAGTTGGTTGTCTTATTACACTAAGTTGGTGGTGAAGTTGGTTGTAGATAGGTTGATGTGGCGGTGATGAACGCGGTTTTGGGGTCTCCTTATTACACATTTACACCCAGTCTTATGGGGTACTGCTGGCCGCTGGGCTACAATGCCTTTGGTCTAAGGGTGTAAGTTTGATGCTGTGTTTGTTGCTTTCTTTGATTTGAAAAGTTACATATTATAGTTTAGGATATATCAGTAATTCGAGGTTTTGTCTAGACTCTAGACTGGATTTGATTTGTTTTAGTGGATAGGTGTAATACGGGGGACATGCAACATAAAACGGAGGTCACTTATTTAAATCCCACCCCCACGCCCCTTTAATCATATTGGCCGTCCCTTTTTTTGTTCAGTGGTTGGCTGCACCAATGAAAAATCCATTTTGGTTTTTTCCTGAGTTCTAGTTTGAATTCATACCCTATATTGTTAAAGAATAGTGCAGTATGAACATATAAACCCATCTGTGTAGCTTATGATTGCTAGGACTGAAGTAGGACTTTCAATTAATTGCTTATCCGGATCAATTCTCATTGCTTTTGTGGAAGTCAACATAAAAGCCATGATAGAAGATGCACTCTTTAGTTGATGATTTGCTTTACTTAGTGGCTAGAGCCCATGTGGATTAGTTGGACTTAATAAAGGTGTCCTTAATGATATAGAATCTGTATTGGGTTGAAGTTGAGCTACTGAATTTGATATTACAGTGAATGCATGTATTAGAAGTAGTACGGAAACAATGTTTTGTTTCCACGTTGTTTAAAACTAGTAGCCATAGGATGACGATGGTGGAGTATCCCTTACTGTTCATAAATTATTACTGCATTATTTTCCCAGGGAACGTTTATTGATATTCGTATATTATATGATGCTAATCTAATTTGCTACTGTATCTATCGTTCATGTGTCAATTTAGCATAAGGTTATTTGACTAGGAATATTCATGGTACAGGGATGCGTAATATGCTTACTTTTGGCTCTTGGATGGGCCGGTGCCGCTTATGTGAGGTATCAATTTGTTGTTAATCTTCCATTTACGAATTTTACATGGCATTTGCTACAAGACACATTCCATTTATCGAATATGATCACTAAAACCTCGTTAAAAGTTTGATCACATTATATTTCATCTCTTTCAGAAACAGAGAAATAAGACAGATGAAGAAAGCGATGAAGGACGGCAATCACTTTGCATTTCTTAGTCATGATCTTGATGATCTAGAGCATTCAAAACAGGTCCAGTTGCCAGGGGTCACAGTTGTAATGCCCTTGAAAGGTTTCGGAGAACACAATCTACACAACTGGAGAACCCAGGTAATATACAAAACGTATACTATGTAATTGTTCTACTTGATTGAATGCAAGTTTTTCATGGATTTAGACATTAGGATTATTGTTTGTCGAATGTATATTTTAATACCTTAGATATCTTAAAATATCGTTATCAAAGGTTATTTTTTATTTACGAGTAGTCGAGTACTAGTTCCTGTCAAGCTATGTGCCTATGTACCAAGTTCATCTTTCCATTGTTTTGGACGAATGAGAATAGGCAGAGAATCTGGCATATGTATACCTTTGATGTAGATCCAGCTATCATGTTTGATTTACACTTACTGATCCTAAATCATTATATCTTTAGTAGTATTTCAATCTCTGTTGGTAACTTGTATTCCCCTTCCAGGCTCGAGGATCAAATTGTACACTTTAAAGTTTAACTTTAGTACTTATCGTGGTTGACAATATGAATTGCCACTTGCAGTTAACTTCCCTTTACGGCGGGCCTTTGGAGTTCCTGTTTGTTGTAGATAGTACTGAAGACCCAGCTTATCATGCTGTATCTCGGTTACTTCTAGATTTTAATGTAAGTAACATACTGTGCACCACTAACCTTTTTCTTTAGTTTCTCTGTACTACTTGCTGTCTATATTCTCTTTGTAACTTAATTTACATTCGTGCAGGATGATGTTGACGCAAGAATTATCATAGCTGGCCCATCTACAACATGCAGTCAGAAAATTCATAATCAGTTGGTATGCTGCTATCTACTTGAGAGTCGTTATATATCTTGTTAACATTTCATTTATTCGAGTTCCTTAAAGGCTAGATGTTATTGTCAATGTTTATTAGTTGCCGCTCAATGACACAATCACCTACAACTTATTTTGTACTGCGTTTTGAATGGCAGATTGGGGTAGAAAATATGCATAAAGGCAGCAAGTATGTATTGTTTTTAGATGATGATGTTAGGCTGCATCCAGGATCAGTTGGAGCCCTCACTGCAGAGATGATAAAGAATCCCGAGGTATAATCATGCTGATGCACATTCGTCCCATCTACTGATAGATGGTACTTAGTTCTTGAATTCTAATACGTTCCTTGTTTATATCGAAACTTTAAATTTCTTACCTCGGTTGTTAACTTATGCAGATATTTATTCAAACTGGCTACCCACTTGATCTACCTTCTGGAAGTTTGGGAAGTTACTGTATTTATGAGTATCACATGGTAAGCACATCGAAGGACTGTGGATTTCCACATGCCTTGTATTTGTGTTTAGAGATGGTTTTGTAATGACTTTAGAGGTGGCAAGATGGACAAATTGGGTAATGGGTCGAAATGGGTCCTGGTTGAAACGAGTCATTTGCTAACGAGTCTATGCGAGCTGAATAGCTGATTAGGGCGAAGTTTTGTTTCTCGTGTATATTGTTTTTATTTAAATAACTAATGCATGAGTTATTTTAAAAAATACAAACATATCACAAAATAATCTAAATCTTTGAATACAACTATTTAGGAGATTGTATGCAATTAAAGTGACTTTTTTCGCTTAAATATTTTGTTGACTTGCTTGAGATATACTACAACCCACATCGCCCATTTTTAAGAAAGTGGGTATGAATTGCCACATGTATTGACATGCATTATATATTTGTTGTTGAGTTGTTAACCTTGAGACTTTTATAAGTTGCTTACGTTTTGTTTATTTGACTTGCGTCATTCTCTTTGCAGCCATGTTCAATGGGATTTGCAACTGGTGGAAGGACATTCTTTCTTTGGGGAGGCTGTATGATGGCAAGCAGTTTTCACCCTTGTTTTGACTTCATTATGTTTGTAATAGAAATTTCACTTTTTTATTAATCTATATTAAATTTTGTTGTGCAGATGCATGCAGATGATTTCAGAACTGACAAACATGGCGTCGTATCAGGACTTCGTGATGGTGGATACTCTGATGATATGACTCTGGCGGCTATATCTGGTAATTATTTTTGTATTGTGCTATGTTGTCACTTTTTGAACGATATACCATAGCAGAATGATCCTATGATATTATTGCAGTTTCACCTGTGATTTGACAACATTATAAATCAAATAGTGACATATTTGAATCATTGGTTTTATTTGAAAGAATTGTTTTATGATTCGTGTCTATTTTTATCTTGCAATTGCTCATATTGTTCTCCTGTTTCTAGGTGCTCATAAGAGGCTAATCACGTCACCTCCTGTTGCAGTGTTTCCTCATCCACTTGCCAGTGATCTTACTTTTTCAAGGTCTAAATATACTAAGCAGAACATATGTAGATACTAGAGGTGGCAAAATGGGTAGTGTTTGGATAAGGGTCAAAAAAGGCCGGATCTCGTTGTCCCGAAACAGTTTGTTAAGAAATTCTTGTCAGACCTGTATCTTAGCTAATTGATTTGATTTCACCTTTTGACTTGTAAGAGATAAAACATAACCCGAATCAACCAATTTATAAGTAAATGGGTTGAAATTGCCACCTCTAAAACTAGATAGAGAATAGTGATATAAAACAAACACCCCAAGTTACTAAAGTTGATTTTTTGCAGGTACTGGAACTATTTGAGAAAACAAACGTTTGTCTTGGAGTCGTACACGTCATATGTAAACTATATAATGAACCGGGCGTTATTTTCTGTGCACTGCTACCTTTCTTGGGGATTTGTCTCACCATATATCATGGCTATAATTCATTTAACGGCAGCACTAAGATTTCATTTCAAAGATAATTTATCTGAAGAACCTCTTCTCAATCCTAATGGTAAGGCATTTTTTTCCTTTATGAACAATGTGACATTCAACCCTAATGCTGATTGTTTTTGCCAGGATTGAGACTCGTTGGCGGCCTGGTCATATGCACCGCCATTGAACTACTATCAATGTGGAATTTAACAAGAATAGAAGTTCGGCTATGTAACATGTTGTCTCCTGAGGCGCCTCCCCTCTCACTTGGTGCTTATAATTGGAGCCTGGCAAGTTTTAATAACTCATCTTTTAAATCAACTTCTCTTTAATTCATTATCTTGCAACTTACTTAAGACCTATAAAGTCAGCAGTCGATTTTATTTGCAACTCTTGTATTTATTATTACGGTGGATTGTTTTGTTGACCCTACGAGGGTGTGTAAGGGTTGAGCACGAGTCTCATTTGTATTGATTGGCTACTTTGAACATGCAGGTGTTTGTTGCAATGGTGGTGGATAACTTTTTATACCCGATTTCAGCAATCCGCTCACATTTTTCTCAGTCTATCAACTGGTCTGGTATCCGATACCATTTGAGGAATGGGAAAATACACAAGGTGAGATTTATTATAATTTATTGTTGGTTTCTTTTGTAAATATCTCCCTGCGTACATAAACAGATGTAACAGTTTCAAATGCCCCGAATTAAACAATGTTTATAGGTCTACTTTTTCTCCAAATTGATATGTTTGCGCTTTGGTGCATGCCTGTTCTTAATACTCCTCCATATAAACAAACGCCGCATTTGACTTGACACATTTTTTAGTGAGTCTTTGACTTAAAATTAAATACCTAAAATGTTTCTTAATAAGACCTGCTTGAATAAAAAATTATGGACCAAAATCAGCATCACAAGCTTCTTTTAGTGATAATGGGCATATAAAGAAAGCTGGATCGAGCTCATACTAAGTTTTGGATGTTCCTCGCATTTGAACTACAAAGTTTAGATGTAACTCAGAATAACATTTACCAATTTAGCATAATGGGCTTTGTATAACATTTCTTTTTATGTTGTTAATGTCAGATTGATCGAACAATGGAGAAGGGTAAGAAATTCTCAGATTTAGCCGCCAAGCGTTTATATGCTAGGAAAGGAGCCCAAAGCAAGATCTCTATCCTTGGTTCTTTTTCAAGAAGTTTGGCTCACTGGCGACAACCAAAGAAGTTTGATGTGTAGAAACGAACAGTTTTTCAGTAAACTTTGTGATTAATCTTATCTGGTTATGGGAGCAAAGTATATGACCAGGTAATGCAATTCATCCCCATTTATGGTTGATTGATCAACACCGTCGTCATCATCCATGAAGTAGGCATTCTTTTGGTCCATTTGGAAAGAAAACAACAAATTTAAAAATTCAATTCAATTGATTGATTCTTCAGCTGTAGCTGTAGTTACATCATGTCTGGCTTTTGGTTTTTGTAACCTGTAAATTCAATTGTTGTGTAATTTAAAGGAACTACTGCTACATCTGAATTCTGATGTAAGACGCATTTTGTGAAAGGAAAGTGCCAGATATTTGCATTATGTTTTCGCCGAATGAAATTTATATTGTGCCATGTTAATCGTTTCTTGCAAGTGCGAAAACGCTTGCTAGTTGTGTGAAAGCCACTTTTTGGATATGTGAAAATAGGTCACTTTGGGTTTAGTTTTTGCTGATATCGGGTCAAATAGTGAGAATTAGCTCAACTTAAAATTGGGTCAAATGGGTCCGACTGGTCAACCTGGTCATAATTCGCGTAATATGTCTGACCTGAGCCGAGTTACAGCGTGAAGGCTTGTTTCGTTTCTAGTTAGAACCGGGCCCTACAACATTGTTATTTTCATCTTGTACAGCTATGCCATACAATCTCATATGGTTTTTAAGATATGGCTTACCTTGCACTTTACATCATTTTCAATATTCTCTTTTGGATTAGAACTTTTAAGGGACTTTTTTTCATGTGGAGTCAAGAATATGATCCCTTTGAAACTCATCCCAACTACTAATCAAAGAGAATAAAATCATTTCAATATCGAATAAATCCTTGTTTAAAGCTTTTCATTCTCTTCCAATTCAGAAATGGGATATTTAACATTACCCACAATGTATTAGCATCTTTTATCTTATTAGTAATCTCTCTTAAAAGTTTAAATCGGCTGGGAAACCTGACCTCGTGCACCTTTTTGGGTGCCGACTGACCCTTCTGCAAGGACCAAGCGCCAAACAAAATCTTATTAATAATCTGTATGACGATTTAAACCTTTTGAGGAAATGTCTATTATGAGTGTAATTACAACATTTAACTTTTGAAGTTATAAGAAAACACAGGTTGGGTTTGTTTAATAAATTATACGTTTTAGCTTGACTTATTTTCCCATTTAATCTTCTCTCCACCGAAAGTTAAATATGCCAAAGTTAAAAAATTATATAAAAAGTTTCATGAAAAAAAGCATCAATCAAAAGCCTTAATTCCCTCCTTTCTTGTCAAGTTACCATTCTATTCCTTCCTATAACTTAAACATCACTATTAGGACCACCAACCAAATGATCCAACACTAAAATTTACGACGAAATGAGTTGTTGCGGAGTCAGGAAACCAAGAACACTCTCCCCTCCAAGAACTGAACCTCCAATGCCCGCAACGACAACCAATAACCACCCACAACCAAAAGCCGCGAAGCATGAAACCATTTTGTCAATTCCAAATTGTAAAGTTTGTCTAATGGACGAAGGAGAAGCTATAGAACTTGCTACGGGTGACTTTACACTTATTCAGTTGACTGATGACGACGTTTCACTAGCAACCATAATCAAAATAAATGATGATCTTCAATGGCCATTGACCAAAGATGAGCCTGTAGTGAAGCTTGATCCTCTTCATTACTTGTTCTCTTTGCGCATTATCAAAGAAGATGACCCTTTAAGCTATGGCGTCACCTTTTCGGAGACTAGTCGTGGGGATTTTAAGTTGTTGGATAAGTTTTTGAAGGAACATTCTTGTTTTTCGACTTCATCATCATCTAGAAAAATGGATCTTGATTGGAAGGAATTTGCTCCTAAAGTTGATGCTTATAATAACTTTCTCGCAAAGGCTATTGCTGGAGGAACTGGCCATATTGTTAGAGGGATCTTTACATGCAGCAATGCTTATACCAACCAGGTTAGTTTTATGTTACGAGTCCATATTCTTGGGTACACGCATGGGTAAAGGTGGCAAAATGGGTAAAAAAAAAGTCATTTTAGTATGGGTTAAACGAGGTCCGTTTCTTGAATTCATCACTGATTTATATATTCATGAATTTGAAACAGGTGCACAAAGGAGGTAATATGATCTTAAACCAAGCAATGGAGGAAAAGAATGGCAGCTCGAGAACTACTACAAATGAAAGCAATAAGATAAATGATACACGAAAGCAGAATGGGATCAATAAAAGCTTAAAAAGGTGTAATAAACCTTCATATTATGCTGTTTGTTCTTGTGAATTATTAGTCTTTTTATTTGCTCATTTAAACATATATGTGTGTTAATTTAGCGTAAGAAAGCTCTCAAAGATGACGGAAAGCATGAGTAAAGCAATGTTGAGCGGTGTTGGAATAGCAACTGGATCAGTCATGGGCCCTGTGGTTCGGTCTCAAGCAGGGAAGACCTTTTTTAGCATGGTTCCCGGGGAGGTCCTTCTAGCGTCTCTTGATGCAGTTAGTAAGTAGTACAGTACCGTTTAAGTTCTCTTTTATGATTTTTGAACTGTCCAACCAATTTCAATGTTAAAAAATCTTATAAATTTTACTGAGAAATTTGCAGATACAGTGATGGATGCAGCTGAAGCTGCTCAAAGACAAACCTTATCTGCTACATCGGGTGCTGCAACCAGGATGGTCAGTGAAAGGTAAAACCGCTTTTTAGCAATTCTCTTATCTTTTGTAGACTAAAAAACAGTGTTGCATAGTAAAACTCATTGTTATCGAGTTACTATGTGGAAAATAGGTTTGGTGAAAGCGCAGGGTCAGCAACGGGCGATGTGCTTGCAACTGCTGGCCATGTTGCTGGGACGGCTTGGAATATTGCCAAGATAAGAAAGGCCATCAATCCGACAGCTTCCGTCTCCAATGGCATTCGCAAGAATGCTACTAAAATTCGATGATTGATATAAGATTGGATCCTTATTGTTAAGTTCATATGGGGAAATATGTATGCTAACTTTGAACAAGTTAATTCAAGGAATTGGATCATTATTGTATTAATTCTATAGTTATGTGATCGTTTTCGAAATTTTATATTTGGGTGGAAAGGAGTCGAGCCGAGCTGAGCCTGAACAAGCCAAAGCTCGAGCTCGGTTCTTTTATTTTTAAAAGGCTTGAGCTAGATCTTGTTTCGAATCTTATGCTTAGCTTAAACTCGGCTCGTGACATATTTTACAAGCTAAGGCTTGACTTATTTTAAAATACACAAGCTATTTCATATAAAAAAAATACACAAGTATACATAGGATTATACGTATATTTGCATATATCAACACATATATTTCTTCTACTTGTCTAACCTCATTTATGCTCGCCAGCATATCAACACAATGCGACTCATTTCCACCCTACTTACATCCCAAATTTAAACAAGAGCAAATTTGAAAATTAAACATTTTTCTCAAAGCGCATTTACTTTGTAGTAAAAAACTTCTCATTTTCAAAAATTGTCGACTACTAAATTATGCGACTCCATCAAAATTTTGACCCATGTCAAGATGGCTAGAGATGTTTTTTGCTAGATCAAAGTGACATTTTGGTAGACTACTTTTGTCTTATTTGTAAAGTGGGATCTACGCTTGGACTTTTGGACATGTGGGTCTCACTTTTCTAATAAGACAAATCTTGTCCTAGCAAAAAACATCATTAACCTTTTAGACACGTGCCAAAATTTTTATGAAGTCAAGCAGTCTAGTTGCCTATCAAAACCGTTTTTGAAAGTGGAATTTTGTATTACTAGAGAAAAGTTTCTAATTTTGAAATCAGCTCTTTAAACAAATACAAAAACATCATGGGCCGAAGCAAAAAAAGCTAATTGTATGAAAATGTATATAACTTGTCACTTTTATAGTTTTGTGTAGGCATATTTTTTTAGATCTATGCAACATACTTTTGAATTTGGTCTTTTGATATACTGCGTTATCAGTTGTATATTATTTAACGATTTTACTCTTAGTTTATACATTCAAATTTAATTAAAAAGGAGCAAATGTCAAATAATACTTAATACACAAACCCAAATAGATCTATAAAAAAATAAGTTAACTACATAAGTGGTCCCATTTTGACATGAAATGACCAAAATACCACACCTAAAAAATAAAGAAAAATGTTGAAGGTATGGGTATTTTTATCATTTCACATACCTTATTAGACAAATTGGACTGAATTCTAGACATTTTAAAACCACAAAGACTGGATCTGATACAAAAATAAAAAATAGACTGAATTTGTAATTTCCAACAAACCACGGTAGTGGTGAGCAAAACCGACCGAAGACCGAAAACCGAAAACCGACCCCGACTGACACAAACCGAGCTATACTTGGGTCAGGACTCGGGTTGAGATTCCAGGAAGTCAGGACTCGGGATATACTCGGGTCAGGATTTGGTTAGGGATGGTTAGGGATTTTCCGGTTGTCAGTTTCGGGATAGATCGGGCTCGGGTCGGGACGGGTCAGTTTCGGCCCGATGCTCACCCCTAAATCACAGGGACCATTTATGTAGTTAACTCAAAACATAACTGCGAAGACAAAAAGTACAAAGTCAAGAAGATACACAGCAGTCATCTTCTTCAACCTGAAACCAAACAAAACCCTAACAAATGTCAAACAAAGACAACCCATCATCAATACTCAACATATACAAAGCATCACGCTCAATAAAACAAACACAAGCCTCACTCTACAACTCACTCCACTCCATCCACGAAGACTCCATCTTCGTTTCAGAAATAGCCCAGTTATGGCCTGATTTACCTTTAGTTGCTAACTTACGTTGTGGGTTATGGTACTCTAGGAGATTTGAGTCCAACTGTTACTTTAAGTCGACTGATGGACATACGAATAACTTGTCGTTTAATACGGGCAGGCTTAACTTTCATTTAGCGCTTTTCGCAGGTTGTTAGATGATGTTTTGATAGTTTTGGACTTGCCATAGGTGTAACTGTAGTAGTTAGCAGTAGCTGTTTGTTTTATTTAAGTGTTTGGTAACATAACTGTAACTAGCTGTACTTATATAAAAAGTACATAACTGGTGTAACTAGAGTAGCTGTACTTATATAATGTGTAAAAGTACATAAAAAGTAGTGTTAGACTAAAACAAAAACTAAACCGAACACAAGCCTCACTCTACAACTCACTACACTCCATCCACGAAGACTCCATCTTCGTTTCAGAAATAGCCCAGTTATGGCCTGATTTACCCTTAGTTGCTAACTTACGTTGTGGGTTATGGTACTCTAGGAGATTTGAGTCGAACTGTTACTTTAAGTCGACTGATGGACATACGAATAACTTGTCGTTTAATACGGGCAGGCTTAACTTTCATTTAGCGCTTTTCGCAGGTTGTTAGATGATGTTTTTATAGTTTTGGACTTGCCGTAGGTGTAACTGTAGTAGTTAGCGGTAGCTGTTTGTTTTATTTAAGTGTTTGGTAACATAACTGTAACTAGCCGTACTTATATAAAAAGTACATAACTGTTGTAACTAGAGTAGCTGTACTTATATAATGTGTAAAAGTACATAAAAAGTAGTGTTAGACTAAAACAAAAACTAAACCGAACAAAACCTTAACATATACAAAGCATCACGCTCAATAAAACAAACACAAGCCTCACTCTACAACTCACTCCACTCCATCCACGAAGACTCCATCTTCGTTTCAGAAATAGCCCAGTTATGGCCTGATTTGCCCTTAGTTGCTAACTTACGTTGTGGTTTATGGTACTCTAGGAGATTTGAGTCCAACTGTTACTTTAAGTCGACTGATGGACATACGAATAACTTGTCGTTTAATACGGGCAGGATTAACATTCATTTAGCGCTTTTCGCAGGTTGTTAGATGATGTTATGATAGTTTTGGACTAGCCGTAGGTGTAACTGTGCAAGTAGTAGTAGTTAGCAGTAGCTGTTTATTTTATTTAAGCGTTTGGTAACATAACTGTAACTAGGGTAGCTGTACTTATATAATGTGTACAAGTACATAAAAGTACATAACTGTAACTATTTAAGTTTTGGACTAGCAGTAGTAGCTGTTTTATTTAAGCGTTTTGTAACATAATTGTAAGTAGGTGTTCTTATATAAAAAGTACATAACTGTAACTAGGAGTAGGCGAGTAGCTGTACTTAGGGTGGTGGCAATGGTCACGGTTTGGGTAGCGGTTTGCCCCAAACCGCCGGTGAACACAAAAACTGAAAGGTTTTTTTAGTAGCATTAGAAAATTAGTAGTGGAGACTAAAACAAAAACTGAAAAAAACTCAACAAACTCATCATCTTCAACTTGACATACGAATAATTTGTCGTTTAATGACTTAACCTTCATTTGGCGATTTTCGCAGGTTGTTGGATGATGTTTTGATAGTTTTGGACTAGCCGTAGGTGTAACTGTAGTTAGTAGTAGCTGTATTTATATAATGTGTAAAAATACATAGAAAGTAGCGCTAGAATTTGAAAGCTTTTTTAGTAGCGTTTGAAAAAGTAGTAGCGGCGTGTTTGACAAAAGTAGCAGTAGCAATGACAATAGCAGTAAGCAATAGCCGTAGATGTGAGCAAAGAGCTGTTTTTTTCTATAAAAACGTTTGGTAACATAGTTGTAAGTGTAATTATATCGTGTAAAACAGCTCCTAAATGCCACTTCATGGAGTGTTGGAAAATAAGCATTGCGAAAAAATAGATAAAGCTACTTGCTGCTTGCCAAACGAGTATAAAATATCACAACGCTCAATGTTCATTGTTCACTCCCTCAATAGCTTATGTATTTGGTTTGAACGCTCCTATGTGAAACGCTAATAAAAGAAGCGGTTTGCTTTTATGTCATTTTACACTCTGTAATTGTAGTTAAAGCTATGTTAGCAAACAATATAACCTACTGCTACTGCTTGGACTCTTGCTAGTTTTACCAAACATAGCCATAGTTTATTAGTAATAATTAGTGCTGCAAACGAGTCGAGTCAAGCTTGAGGAGTTAACGACAGCTCGAGCTCAGTTCGATAGCTGGATTAGCCTTAATGATGCAGCCTCGAGCTCGAGGAAGATTTAAAATCTGTTTGAGCTTGGGATCGAGAAGTTTTATTTTTAATTACCAAAACTTGTTTAAAATATATTTGCTTGCTGTAGCAGGTTGTTAGATCCAGTTTTATTGTTATTGTTAATGTTATGAATGATTCTTAATTGTGATGTTTAAATGCGTATAGTTTTTACAATATTGGTATGAATTTTGCTAGAAACGTGATTTCGGTATATCTAATTGTAGCATTGTTAGTATAGGAATATTGTGTGGATAGCAATTTAATGATGCTAAGCCTGTGGTTTGAATCAGATGTAGTGCTGCATATGTTGAGTCGTTAATTAGTAATGTTAAGTGATGTTTGAAATTGGTTTATAAACTGCTTAGTTTCTTACTGCAGATGTTTTGTTAGATTAAGAGTACAGTTTTGTGTGTTTGGATAGAAGCTTAGGATTGTTGGTGATTTAAGCAGTTTCGGAGTTGTTGATTCGAATTGGTTAGATAAGCATAAACACTCAAACAACTGGCTAAAAAATGCAAACACTAATGTTCTGTTAGAACTAATAAGCTGTTTCTGCTTATTTTAAAGAGCATAGGCCGTTAAATATGCAATCCCAAACACCCCCTAAAACTCGTTCTACTGGGATTTAACTTACACATATGAGTTTTAGCTTGTTTGTTTGTTATGATCTGAGCTGTTGTTTGTTTATATGGAGTTAGGCAGTGCATTCGTTTATGTTGTGCAGTAGCACGTTATGTTTAGATGGATGTTAATGATATTTGGGGTTTCGGTTGTTTTTGTTATGGATAGGACAGAGGGGAGGGTGTATGATCGTGGATTCTACTAGGAAAGGGAAGAGGTTTCCAGACAGTATGTCCAAAACTATACCGATTTGGACATGTGTGTTGAATCGTGCAATTTTGAATTATAGAAACAGAATGGATGGGATCAATAAGCCAATGCAGGGAGTAAGTAGCCGTTTTTTTTTTTTTTTTTTTTTTTTTTTTTTTTTTTTTTTTTTTGGTACCCATGGTTTTCGACCTTTATGTCTATTCACAAAGCTGCGACTGTTTAGCTGCTTGTATCTTGTATGTCTTAGTTTGACGTCTTTAAAACATAGGTATAAATCAATCTGGTGTTTACTTGATTGTAGATGGATCCTTCTGCTCAAAATTCTGATACTACTGCACACGAGGCCCCTAAATGGGACACATCTTTACATCTTCCTCTCTGGGTACCTGATACAGAGAAGGCGCGGATTGAATCCAAATTAGATGGCTGGGTCGAGCAGCTGGAAACTAGCGGAGCCGATATATCTTCCATCTCGTCTGTATTGAAAAAACCTCTTCGACCTCTTTGGATATCCCAAAAAACCGTCATATGGCTAAATGAAGTTCCTGATTATGATTCTTGGGATTTCACACCCATAATACTCATTTCTGCATCTGCTTCAAGTGATATTTATCGACAACAGACTAGCTCTGAGTTTAGTTGGAATTACATAGCAGGAGCCGGGGACGATGAAGAGAGTTGGGCTAGAGGTTTAACACCTAACTTATTTTGGAATAATGTGTATGATTTAATCAATTCAGGACCTGATGTTTGTAACCAAAAGGTAGCTGCTATTGTCGAAAAAGATAGGGTGTATCGTGCTCAACGGGGACAAAATGCTCCTCAGGTATCCGTCAAACCTACCAAGTTAAGGAGCACTTGTTCAACTCATATCCAAGACCAACCCTTAAACACGAGTATGGAGAACAGAACTAGTGAAGAGTTGTTAGATAATGAGAATGGAATCTACTGGTTGGGTTCAACAAACCTTGCGGTCTGTGCAACTGAATGTGGTAAGCTGTTTTGTATAAATAATATCGAAACTAAAGAAGACCATTTTGATCTTTCCACCTGGCAATTAAATCACCTCATATTTTTGCAGATTTCAAGGCTTCGAATGTTGATGCCATATTGAATTGTGATCAAAATCAGGCTCGTTTTACCCTCGAGGATTCTGAAGCTCATTTACACCTACCAATTATGGTGCGCCATCTTGCTATTTCACATATATTCTCATGTTCTTTATTGATATGCGTAGCTTATTTCACGGCCCCTTTACCTCTACAGAATTCAAAGTTTGATCGGTTTTCTCTGCAAAGAAGTCTACCTTCTGCACTGAATTTTGCCAAGCTGCATCTGGAAGGGGGAAAGACGCTTGCAGTCTGCTGCAATAGTGGTAAGAATTATTTCATGTTTTTACCAAAATCCTGCTGCTTATTGATTTTTAAAGCTAGTGTATACAAATTTACCAATTGGGCATTGTCTTTTCCGAACCAGAATAATTGTATCATTGTTCTAATTTTCAGGAGAAGACATTAGTGTTTGTGTTTGCTTGGCAATATTGATGTCGTTATTCAATCTTGAAGGTATGAAGACTTGATCTATTTCTATCTCTCTCTGGACACACAGTCACACACTTGGTATTGCAGTAATAAGAAAAATGTGTCTTGGTTATATGGAAACAAATTGATAATTACTAGAGGTGACAATAGCAACCAGTAAACTTATGAGTGTGTTGAGCTGGATCATGTTTCTGTATCTAACGGGTCAAATGGGTAAATAAAATCTTTTTTAGCTGAAAAACAACGGTTCAAACAGGTTGAAAGGTGATTTTAATGCATACCTATCGTTTCATTCAAAAAGTTTGATCATTATCGAACACTCGAACAGTATATTTTAATCATATTTAGTAATATCATTAAAAAATATGGAAAAAATGTATGCAGGCCGACCCGACTTTTACCAAAGATCACTTGTTTCAAATTTTGCTCCGAACCCATTTCAACCTATAATCTGGATTGTGATATAAGATTTAAATTGTGACCAGGGGTTTACGATGACGGAAAATTCTTCAAGGAGACACAAATAACAAAGCTAGATATGCGACAAAGACTGATATTTATATGCAAATATGCCGTAAATGCCAGGCCATCAAGAGGTAATCTAAAGCAAGTATTTAATTTCCTTGCTGGTGCAAGTCAAAACTAGAGATTTAGGGCATACACACACACACACACACATATACTTGCCGGAGGTCTTTCTGGAAGCAGTCCCTTTACCCTCGGGTATGGGGTGTGACTGTCTCACCTCCCCCATACCTCGCTACGGCGGGATTGGGTCTTGTTGTTATTGTTGTTGTTGCAGTATGTAACATGTTAAGGGGTTTGACCCCAAAAAGGGTCAAGAGTTCGATAGTGTTGAACATGGAGTCTGACTAGACTGTTTTTCCTAGAAGGTGAAAGTGTACCTAACCTTAGCTTTTAAGAGCACTGTTATAATACGTTAGTTAGTAGTCAAGATGAAACTTCACGTTATCTTTTTAGTATATTTTGTTTTAAAAAGATTCAAAGGAGAGCCTTCCTTAGCTCATTGCTTTTATGCAAGCTGTTATAATACGCCTCTAAGAACGTGGGAGTGAGAACCATGTAATGTCATTTGGGTACTGATTCTTAAAAGAATCTTTAAATGGTCATGTCAACGCTTGTAACGATACTGTAATAAGAATTAGCAATTGAGATTTGGGAGCCGTGATTTAATTTCTCACGTTTCATCATCTTCATATCAGTTGAGTTGTGGAAGCATATGAATGCTGCGTAAAATCTTTTCTCTCTTTTATTTGTTACTCTGTGTAATTATCCGTAAGGTTTAGTTCAATCCAGCCTTTCCAAACGCACTTCGTTTATTTAGCCAAGCAACCCATGTGATCTCTTTGCTCAATGTAGGGTTCATTTTGGATGTCAGAGGTGATAATTAGCATATCATGTAGCTTGGCTAAAGTTGAAATAGACCAATTGGATCACATGGGTTAAATGTTTATGAGATGGACATTAGACTTTCAGATCATTCCAAGGGGACCCGACTTGTTTTGACACGAACCACAACTGTCCATTATAGCGTAAATATGCTTATATCCCTCTAATTGTGTGATCTCGAATCAATCTTGAAGGTATCTTTGGACACTATATGCCCTATTATTAGACCCCAAGTAGGCTTAATACGTTTCTGGCTGAAACCAGAAGCCATCCAAAGGCAATATTCGTTGGACATGTATTCGCACAAAACTCATGTCTTCACGTGAAAAATGAAATACACACATTGTTTAACGCCATATCAATTCATCGTGTACTTTTGACAATCGAACACAATCTGATTCGACAACTTTCTTGTTGCATATTCTCATACGCAAGTGCCAAATTGGTGGCGTCCTCTCTTTATAAACTATCAAAACATCATATCCGAAGTAACGCACAAGTGCTAACGCATCAACAATATATGATTCGACAACTTTCTTGTTGCATATTCTCATATGCAAGTGCCAAATTGGTGGCCGCCTCTCTTTCGAAACTATCAAAACATCACATTCGAAGTTCGAAGTGTTAATGCATCATGTACACACATTTGTTTGGAGGGAATGACATTATTAAAGTTGAGATACTAGTCTACTACTATAAAAATCTCAAAAGGTAAACCTTTTTAAATGATGTGTGATGTGATGGTAGGTCAAGAAACCCCACCAATAGACTTGAGCTTTGAAAACATGAAACAAATCTTGGTGTCTTTTTAAAGTGATTGGTTTACGTGAAAGTATTAAAGCAAGATTATATCAACCACTTTGGGATGTCATACCACCACAACAAAGGTATACAGTTTCAGTATAATGTAGTAATCTGTACAACCTCTTAATGCAACATGTATAAAAATGATATGCATTTGTGTTGATGCAAAGGCTCGTGTGCGAAATGAGCCGGTCCCATTGAACTAAAGATCGAGTCGACAAGGAGACCTTTAGCTTGTGGCTGGGTTTTTATCATAAGTACTACTTTCTACTTTCTTTTGTGCCGAAATTATAGTCTATCTTTTGGTCTTAGTTTATATGTCGGAGCTGGCTATATGGGAGGTAAGATGTAGACAGTCTGTACAACCTTTTAATGCAACATGTATAAAAATGATATGCATTTGCGTTGATGCAAAGGCTCGTGAACCGGTCCCATTGAACTAAAGATCGAGTCGTCGACAAGGAGACCTTTAGCTTGTGGCTGGGTTTTATCATAAGTCACTACTTTACTTTCTTTTGCGCCGAAATTATAGTCTATCTTTTGGTCTTAGTTTATATGTCGGAGCTGGCTATATGGAAGGTAAGATGTAGACAGTCATACCTCTATCCGAGGGTAATGAGACTGACTTTAGAAGACCCTCGACAAAGTGTGTCAGTGTATATGTGTGCAACGTTCATCTTATAACCAAACATGTAGATATCGTCGAGTGCTTTTTGGTAACATGGAAACCGAGATAATGCGTCTAAAAGCTGGCCAAAAGATGATGGAATCGGGGAAAATATTTGGTACACAAAGTAGATTGTGAAGGACAATGTTAACATTTGTGTGTGAAGTTATAATTGTGGAAAAAGTATATAGTACGTTGAGATATCCAAAGACCAACGCATAGGTTTATTGTGCTTTAGATTCTTTTTAGCTAAACAAGTTTTAGCTAAACAAGTTTTCTTTAGAAAGTATTGTGTACTTTGGTAAAGTATTTTTAGCCTATGTTTCATGGCTTTATTCATATATACTGTAGATCTTTATTAAAAAAAGGGGCCGTTTGATTCGAAAAATGTTTTTAAAAAAATTATAATTTGTTAAAAGAATTGTAATCTGAATGAATTATAACGTTATAAAATTGTAATTTCAAAAAACTAAACGTACTTGGTTGACTGACAACTGATGTAATTAAAATAAGAATAATCATACAAAGTAATATCAATTAATAATAACCAGAAACAAATAAAATAAATAAATAAATAAATAAGAATAAAAATATTAATAATAATATACTCAAATTTAATAATATAAAATATTAATATTTAACTAATAATAATATATTTAAATTTGATAATAACTTAAACTAACTATATAAAATATAATAATCTATTTAATTTAATAACAATTAATAAATTTATAAAAATAATAAAATTTTATAACTTTAGTATTGTTTAAATATTACAATCAATAATAAATTAATTAAAAACTCAATAAAAAGAATAATAAGTTATAACTAAATTATTTTTATATTATTTACTATATATAAAAGAATAAATATATTTATCTTTAACAATAATTGATTTTATTAAATATAAAATTAATTAATTCATAATTAAATAATAATCTAAGAATAATAGGGATTTAAATTATCAAAATTCTAAATTAAAATGTAAATTAAAACTGTCCATCAAACTAGCTATGTAATATGACCACCTTGATGTAACTGGAGTGAATTGAGTTACAATCACGTGAAAGACCCAACAGCCTACGTTATGTAATCCAAATTACAACATTTCTATTTGAACATCAAACAACCTATGTAATTGAAATCAGATTATAATGACAACAAATTTTATAATTTAATTTTTAATATTCTGTTTGTCTCATTTTAATGTCTACATACAATAATAATAATTTTATGATTTATACAATTCATGCATATTGAAATTCTAATGTAACACTTAAATAAGATAATTAGATATTTAAACTTTGAGTACATCAAAAGTGAAACTGCATCGCCGTTTATAAAATTATTGTTAAATTGATCTTGCAATTAGCAACCTTCGAAGTGAACTATTTAACATTCTTTCTTCATGACCAACACATTGACGAAGATGCACAAAGTAACCAAAACCCGATACGCAACATGGATTCACTCTGAACCGGTTCCTACTTGCCAGGTTGAGCATGACAATTACAATTGTTCCTTTGGCTCCTTGCATTTGAATCAAATGTCCGGTCGAAGCCTAAGCTTGGTTAAGGTGTGGTTCATGTGTATATCGGTTGTTCCTCGATAGGGCAATTATTGCTTTCTTCATGTAAACCAATTGTGTGAACTTATTCTATAAGTTTTTTTTGTTTTTTTGTCCCCCCCCCCCCCCCCCCCCCCCCCCCCCCCTCAGAAAAAAAAATGCCGGTACCATACTACGCTACCATAATACATAAAAAAAATCATCTAGATATCACGTTTATGATATATAATGAAAAGTAATCTCTAAAGGCTTGTTATTTTTAACATGTGGAAGAACCTATGATAGTAATAGATGATGGTATAATTTAAATAATGATTCTTGGTTAGCAGCCATTACTTTTTAAGGAATTTGCAAATGTCCATGAATATATTACTCAAGAGTTTCATTAAACGTGGCCAGCAAATAGAACATGATCATCTTTTGTAGTTTAATGGTTTTGACCATATATTTTGCTTAAATCTTAATCATAAAATGCTCTTACTTTTGACTTGTAGTATGATTCTTCTTAGATGAGTGAGTGTAAAAAGATTCTCTATAATATAGTTGATCATAAAATGCAGAAGGTATTTATATACCCCGTATCATTTTTTTCTAATAGACTGTCAATTAAGTGGACTAATCCATGTCCAAAATTAAATATTAAAATTTTAAAGTGTAATATTTTATAAAATTGAAAATTCTTTAGAAAAAGGTAATTTAAAATGCCCTTCATTCACAAGTCAATATGGATCAAAATTAAAAAAAAATATAAATTACTTATTAAACTTTTATGTTCCATGACGTCTATTCTAACTATAATATTATCAACTTTTTCAGCAGGCTCACGACTTTATTTTTATGGTTTTCATGTGAAGACTTTCCAACAGGCCACCTAAACCAGTATCACTTTTACATGAACACGCTTAACTGCATAGCTATTATCAACTCTGCCCGCAGATTTCCCACAAAACGTGTGATGTCTATATTCTAGTAAGGTCAAGATATTGCCTACTTACATCTCTAGCTAGCATCTCCCTTGTGTGAGACCATATGTGGATAGTTATCCTTGTGATTTACCACTATATATTTTCACTCCTCAACAGTCACTTTTCAATAGAATTCAATGTTCTAATTGAGTGACATCACACTTCTTTCAGGTTGCGTGATGCCACTCAATAAGGACATTGAGTACTGCTATTGAGGGGATGGAAATAGTGGTGTGTCATATTAAACCAATATATAGTTTAGGTATATAGTCGATATTTTTCTTAATAAAGTGAAATCACTAAAAAAATATAATATCAGTGACAGGTATGGAACCAGAACAATAACTCACCACGTGCATTTAAGAAAAAAAATAAACAAGACTGTATATCAATTTTATTGGACCATGTGCATTTAGAAAATATCGAGTATTTTTATACAAATTAACACTATATCGATAAAATAGGTGTTCTGAGACCCACCTTGGTTCCGTCCCTGATGAGCGATTAAAGAACATATTGAACTTATAAGAATATAATACGAAAGTCAATTTAATGGAAAATTTGGCACGTATTCAATAATTTTATTCTTACAAATTTAAAGGTTGGAGATTTTATTCTTTTTTAAATACAAAAAGAATTCTAAGTGTATATTTGAATAAATTCCATATATCCTCCTCATGAAACTCGTGTTATTTTTTGTCACGTACAGATTAATTTATGGATCTCGCTCTCTCGACACACACTCATAAGTCATGAATAAGAATACATGAGGGGGATGTTTGTTACGGTGGAAAGAAAAGATGAGAAAACGAAAGAGAATTAATTCTAGTGTTTATTGCATGCATAGAATGAAAATATGGGACATGGTTTCCATTCTCATTCAATGGTTTTGATTCTTTAAAAATAGTAAGAAAAGCTCCTGAATGGATATTTTAAAATAAGATGATTCTCCATTGCATTCTCAAGTGATGAATCAAGATTTAACGTTAAAAAAAAAAATACGAAGTAGAAAATCAATTGACATTTGCATGGCACATTCTAATCTAAACTAACACATCTTCATAAGCTTTGCAGCATTATGAACGCAAACTTATAATAATAATAATAATAATAATAATAATAATAATAATAATAATAATATGCCAGGTCGTGCGGTTATTGAAGCTGCACAACGTAAACGTGTCAAGTACGAGGCCAAATGTGTGGATATCGGATATGGGTTCCTCCCCTTCTCTTTCTCCTCTTTTGGAGAACTTGAGAAAGATGCAGTAACTCTTCTAAAGCATATTCGACGTTTCTCTACGACTCAAGACATTGGAGCGCGGGCTGCCGTTCATATTTTTAATAGGATTGGTTTCGCTATTGCTAGAGGTGTGGGGGCCCAGTTGGTTTCTCGGCTTCCCACCAATTTCTTGAAAAAATCATATTTATTGTTAATAAAAGTGATGGTTTATTAAAAAAAGAGTAAACTGCAAAATACATCCCTGTGGTTTGCAGTTTTTGAGACCTTACATCCCTGTCAGAAACTATTGGCAACTTACATCCTTCGTTAGGCAAACGTTTACCATTATACATCCCTAAGGATGAACGGCGCAAATATTTTTTCGTTAACTCCTAACGGGAGTCTAATAGAGGGTTGTTTTGGTCTTTTTACCCAAAAGAGGGATGTATTTTGCAGTTTACTCTTTTACTCATAAGAGGGATGTATTTTGCAATTTACTTTTATACTTTATATTATTATTATTATTATTATTATTATTGTTATTATTATTATTATTATTATTATTATTATTATTATTATTATTATTATTATTATTATTATTATTATTATTATTATTTACGCCAATTTTAATTTTTAGGCTTTTATCCGTTTTTGTCCATTTTTTATACGTTTTCGTCCGTTTTTTATCCGTTTTCATAAGTTTTAATACGTTTTCATCCGTATTCATAAGTTTTTATACGGTTTCATCCATTTTTTTCCCGTTTTCGTCCTTTATTTTTAATTTTCGTCCATTTTTATATGTTTTCTTACATTTTTATCCGTTTTCATCAGTTATTATATGTTTAAGTCTATTTTTACACGAACAAAAAAACTTATAAAAATAGACGAAAACGTGTAAAAATAGACGTAAACATATAATAACTGATGAAAACGGATAAAAATGTAAGAAAACATATAAAAACGGACGAAAATTAAAAATAAAGGACGAAAACGGGAAAAAAATGGATGAAACCGTATAAAAACTTATGAATACGGATGAAAACGTATTAAAACTTATGAAAACGGATAAAAACGGACGAAAACGTATAAAAAATGGACAAAAACGGATAAAAGCCTAAAAATTAAAATTGGCGTAAATAATAATAATAATAATAATAATAATAATAATAATAATAATAATAATAATAATAATAATTAAAAAAAAGTAAAGTATAAAAGTAAATTGCAAAATACATCCCTCTTATGAGTAAAAGAGTGAACTGCAAAATACATCCCTTTTATGGGTAAAAAGACCAAAACAGCCCTCTATTAGACTCCCATTAGCAGTTAACGAAAAATTATTTGCGCTGTTCATCCTTAGGGATGTATAATGGTAAACGTTTGTCTAACGAATGGTGTAAGTTGCCAATAGTTTCTGACAGAGATGTAAGATCTCAAAAACTGCAAACCACAGGGATGTATTTTGTAGTTTACTCTTAAAAAAATAAAAAATAAATAATAATAATAATAATAATAATAATAATAATAATAATAATAATAATAATAATAATAATAATAATAACAAGAATAATAATAATAAACCTGTTACTTAAAGTGAAGAATTTAACTAGTTTTTTGTGATTTTGAATTGGATTCCGGGTTCAACCGTATCTTCTATTTGATAAAACCATATGATTTAGCGTTGAATGATTCTAAGCTCTGAATAACACATAAGCTCTGTATGAACTTGGTTTTGAATGAAAACAATATGTTTGATAAGTGTTGTTGATACTGATTCAAATGATATAAAATTACAAATCTATCCTTATGTTGTATATAATGTGTTTTTATTGATTTTATCTTAAAAAACTGAACATAACAAAGAGTGAGTTATTATTAAGACACACGGGCACCTGTTACAAAACTTTGATTAAATTTTAATAGTTGATACCCATATGAATTAGAAAAAAATAAATAACACCCATTAACCATTTTGTTAGTTAAAAACAATAATAAATGAGAAATCGAAAAGAAAAAAAAAAGTTACATTGATTCTTTTTATCAAAAAGACCTAATACCTTTACTTTAATATTGTAAATGAATAAATAATACGGAGTAATATTTTAAGTTGTTGAATGTGACTTGTGGAAAATAAAATAAAAAAGGGTGCATGGGTAAAATGTAGGGTGCATTAGAGACTCCACTCAAGCAAAATGGTCCAGTAGTAAATGTATAATTCAGAGGTGTTAAACATTTTTATCAAACAAGGAAGCCTTTGACCGAATGAGACACAAGTTGGGCTCCCACCCCTTTCTGTATACAAAAACTTATTATATTAAAAATAAAAATACCACTCTTAGCATTATTTGAGTGGCTACTGGCAATAGACTTAATACGGGAAAGTGTGTCCAAAGCCTCCCTGTCAAACTCCCCGAAAGTAGAAAAAGCAAAAGGTACAAACTTGTATCCATTATCCTCACATTTGGACGCATACTTTCTCTTAAACAAAAAATAATACCTAAAATTTTGTGAATGAATACTATTATAAACTAGCCTTGTATTGGCGCAAAGTGACAAATAGTTTTTGTTACTTTCTGATTTTTGGTTATTGGCGTCCGCTATTGGATATTTTAGTGTAATTGGATTAACTTGTATGACCAATTTCGTCATAATAAGGCATCATTTAGGCTTGGACGTGCGGAGTGCACACCTATTTGAATTTATTATGATCTTAGGGGTGAAGCCCCTGTGAGCGGGGTTCCAGGGGCGGCAGCCCCTGGGAGCAGGGTCCAAGGGGTGGCAGCCCCTGGCAGGGTCCAAGGGGCAGCGCCCCTGGCTGGGATCGAGCTGCCCAAAAGGTGGTTATGATGGCCCTAATCCCGTTTTCATAGGCATATATGTTTTTCTCCATTGGTCGTTTTGATCTCTGGTTCATAAAAATCTCAAACAAAATGTTGGAATATATGAATAATATAAAACAATAAACATATAAACATTAAAGAGTACGCAGCGGAATAGATCAAATACAAATAATAAATTAACCGAAATATAAATGGATACGTACCTCTTGATTCAAGCAAGAACAAGAACTTATAAACCCTAGGAGAGGGCTTATATGGATCGACTAGGGCTAGTCACAAGGCAATATCACCGTTAGCAAAAGTATGCTAACACTTCGTTCTTACACACACGTACTATAAGCGTTTCAATGGAAATGCTAGATTCGTAGTACACGAAAAGATTAAACTATTGGTCCTATCAATCAAAGATAGATTAGACACAAAGAAAGAGATTAGAGAAGACTAGGTTGCTATGGAACCAAGGGATGAAAAGAATGAATGAGAGGAGGTCTCATTATATACTAATCAAGAGGCTTGGAGCAAAAGCTATCCCAAACCCTATGGGGAGAGGGGAAGGCCGGCCATGAACACAAAAGCCCAACCAAATGCCATTTGCTCTTTTACAAGTATAGTCCTTCAACTTTCATCTTACGGTCGTAAGTTACCGTTAAGTATATATTTCGTGTATTTAATAATTATTCGTTACTAAACAATAATCATTAATTCATTGAAACTCATACGTAAAGTGTGCAATCCCGAAGTCTCGAGTTCGAGTCCGGTCATGATATATTAATTTATTATCCGTTAAAACTAACAGCTCCCACTCGGATATAGATTAATATAACAATGACAATGGTTAGTCTAGCATAACACGCCAATGCCCCCAGAACGATCTCGAATATGGTTTCCTGGAAAAAACCACCTTTGATGATTCATCATCATACTTATCCTTTTGATTCTAATACTATGTTAATATGGATATGGATTAAAGTCATTCCATAATTAACTAGTGTTTCTCGTTATTTATGATTAAGCAAGATTACCAATTCTTCTGAACGTATTCCAGATAGACCTTGGGCATGGCCATGCAAACATCTTGTTAATCCTACGAGCGGCCAAACAGTATTATACTTCAAAACAAATTTGAAGGAACCAAATCCTGTATTGACTACAAGCATAACCTATGAACTTCGCATCACCTCTGAAAATAATCCTTATAACTACCAGTTACGGATAGCGTTAGATTATCTCACAAAAATGAGCTACATCCACAGTAGTTACCTGGTATCTCAAGTCTGAGGATAAATATTCATGATTTACTATAATGACAACATCCATAAGTACAATCATGCATTTGGGATTTTGTCCTATAATCAATTTTTCAATTATTGAATATCATCTGAATTTGGCATGTCTATGCATTAATATAATTTTAAATATATTATACCAAATCTCAGATTTGTCTTAGTTCAATGATACTCCCATATCATTAATTGACAACGGACTATTTAGAATAACTTAAGTTATTCATGGATTAAACATGCAAATATAGGATACAATATTTATGAACAGAAACAAACATAACACAATACTTCATTTCATTCGAATAATTATTGCTTACAATCCTTTATCCAAATACTAACCACAGATTTACATGAAACTACTAGCTAAACGAAGTCCAATGCCATCAGCAAGTCGAGTAAGCTTTTCCTTAGATAAAGCCTTCGTAAATGGATCAGCTAGATTGTCATCTGTGTGAATTTTGAGTAGATTGATTTCACCTATGTCGACTTGTTCTCGAACATAGTGATATCTTCTTGGAAAATGTCTGGCGCCCTTCATAACTCCAGGTTCATTGGCGAATGTAACTGCGGCAGAGTTGTCACAATACATATTAATAGGTAATTCAATTGACGGCATAATACCAAGCCCCGAAATGAATTTCCTGATCCAAACAGCTTCCATCGCAGCTTCCGATGCAGCAATATACTCAGCTTCTGTAACAGACATCGCAATTGTTGTCTGCTTCTTGCTCTTCCAGTCAACTGCTCCTACATTAATAACAAAGACATAACCCGTCTGAGACTTTTTATCATCTTTATCAGTTTCAAAGGACGCATCACAGTAACCTGTAACATCAAGTTCTGCTTCTGGATTTCCCCCATACACTAGGAACATATCTTTAGTATTCCTTAAATACTTAAGAATGCTTTTAACAGCGTGCCAGTGCTTTCCACCTGGATTCTGTTGATAACGACTGGTCATATTTTGTGCAAACGCCACATCAGGTCTTGTGCATCTAACTGCATACATGATAGATCCTACTGCTGAAGCATACAGAACCTTCTTCATGATTGCAACCTCTTCAGGTGTTGAGGCACATAGTTTGCTACTGATGTGTGGGAATCGCACCTTGCTTTACCTCTCGAGGGATCTCGAGAAGCTTACAACCCCCACCAGGCAGTGTACCTGATCGTTGTAGTATAGTATAGTGACAAGTACCGGGGGATTGATCTTTCAGCTTAGGAATAGTGTCGCTAGGATTAGAAAACCTAATTAATAGTTCTAGAGGTGAGGGATGATTATTTTTGTATTTTTGTATTTTTATAAAAGCAAATAAAATCTCGGGTTTTGGAAGAGTGGGCGGAATTAGTTGCTATTCAACTAACCCAAAGCTAATATATAATTAAAATAAAATACTAAAAATGAAATTTAACTAAATTAAACTAAGGTTGTGAGCAGTGGTTGGAGAAATTGTGTTTACTTAGACTTCACTACTCCCTAGATATCTTTTACACGTTAATTACTTGTTATACTTGTATGGATGACGGATTGTATTCCTTAATACCATTCGTGGGGTGGCATACATAACTCCCCAACTCTATGAGCTCTTATCTCCTCCTACACCATGACCCAACACAACTATAGGGATTGTAAATAGTGGCTCATGCATTAAATACAACCAATAAAGACCTAGTACGCCTCGGTTCATGTTTCTTAAGACGTTCAAGCATGTTACCATTTGGAGATCTGCCATTTTTCTTAAGCCTAACATATAATATCATTCATCCAAAACAAGAATAGACAAGTAATCAACATATAATCAACATCTAGGTTTCATTAGATCTAAGCAAACACAAAAGAGATCTAGCCTAGCATAGTGGAATTGAGACAAGAACAAGATATAAACAACCAACACATAGACATATTGATTGAATTGAAAGAACACTTATCTCAATTACAATGCAAGGTCTCAAGGGTTTGGAACCCTTGAAAAACCTGTAAAAGATGCACCAAAATCGTCTTTAGGGTTTCACCAAAACTTCTCCCTCTTTAATGAAAAAACTAGAAAACTATATATAGGAAAAGTAGGCTGACGGCGTCAAGAGTTACATGTGACGCCGTCACCTCGCCGCCAAATACTTCCTCGGACGGCCTTGATCTACTTATGACGGCCTATGTGACGCCGTCACCGACCACGGTATTTTATTCTTGCCACTTTGACGTCGTCATGAAGGCGTTTGACGCCGTCACCACCTTCGGTATTTTATTCTTCATGGCTGACGCCGTCAAGATATTACTCTTGACGCCGTCACCTTGTATCTTCAGCATGGAAATTTGGTACTTAGCCGTTTTCTTCACTTTTATGCTCCAAAAACGTCCAAAATGGCTTCTTTTCCAGAATTCACTCTCCAAACACCTAAAATCACAAAAGGAACGATTTAGGGCAATATTTGATCAAATAAATTCGGATTCGGGCTTAAATGACCCCCTAAAAACGGATCATTTTTCGCCTCATCAGCTACTTTAGCCATGTTCCACTTGCATTGACAAATATCCTTTCTTGGAATTTTGCATATTAAATCTCTTCAATACTTTATCAATGTAAGTACTTTGAATTAATCCAATCAACCGCTTTGATCTATCTCTGTATATCTTGATTCCAAGGATGAATGTTGCTTCTCCTAAATCCTTCATAGAAAAACATCTACCAAGATAAGCTTTAACTTCGTTTAAACTTGGTATATGATTTCCTAATATTAATATGTCATCGACATATAGGATAAGGAAAGTAACATTACTCCCACTAGCTTTCTGGTATACACATGGCTCATCAAGATTTTGACTAAATCCAAAAATTTTGATTTCTGCGTCAAATCTCTTATTCCATTGACGTGATGCTTGCTTTAATCCATAAATGGATCTTTTAAGTTTGCATACACGGTTTGGAAATTCTGGATTCACAAACCCCTCAGGTTGCGCCATATAGATGTCTTCATCTAGGCGACCATTCAAGAAGGCGGTTTTGACATCCATTTGCCATATCTCATAGTCATAGTAGGCAGCTATGGCTAAGAGAATCCTAATAGCTCTAATGTCAGCTACAGGAGAAAAGGTCTCCTCGTAGTCAACACCAAATGTTTGAGTATAGCCTTTAGCTACCAAACGAGCCTTATAGATGTGTACAATGCCATCCATGTCTGTTTTCATTTTGTAGAGCCATTTACTTCCAACTACCTTAGCATTTGGAGGTAAGTCTACTTCTTCCCAGACTTCATTGTCTTTCATAGACTGCATTTCCCCATTCATAGCGCTCTGCCATTTCTCCTTTTCAGGACCATTAATGGCAGCCTTATAACTAGTAGGTTCATTAAGATCCCCTAGTATCGTTTCCTCACACTCTACGTTAAGACATAGACGTTCGGGTGCTTTCACAGTTCTTGAAGATCTGCGAATGGGTACCACTTCCACTTCAGGTGGAGGACCTAAACTTTCAGGTTCCACAGGAAGTGTGCTAGTGTTTTCAGAAGGTGATGTATCTTCATCCTCTAGTTCATAAACTCTCCCACTGAATTCTTGAGATATGAGATTCTTTTCAAAGAAATCTCCATACCTAGCCACAATGACTTTATTCTTTGGTGGAAAGTAAAAGTAGTAACCCATTGTTTCCTTTGGGTATCCTACGAAGATACACTTAACAGATCTCTGTTGGAGTTTATCTGGTGAATCACGTTTAACAGACGCGTCACAACCCCAGACCTTTAAGTAAGAAAAGCTAGGAGCTTTTCCTGTCCATAATTCATATGGAGTCTTATCAACCTTCTTTGTTGGAACCATATTTAATATGCGAATAGCAGTTTCAAGGGCATAATCCCAAAAGGATAAGGGTAGAGATGTAAGATTAAACATTGATCGTACCATGTCTAGCAAAGTACGATTTCTCCTTTCAGATACACCATTTTGCTGTGGAGTATAAGGAGCCGTGAGATGCTGGACTATACCACACTCAGTTAGATAATCTTTAAACTTTTGGCTTAAATATTCACCGCCTCTATCGGATCGAAGTGCCTTAATCTTCTTACCGAGTTGTAATTCTACTTCACTTTTGAAAACCTTGAAGGTATTAAAGACTTCATGTTTATGTTTAAGTAAATAAACATAACCATAACGACTATAATCATCCGTGAAGGTTATGAAGTAGGTAGCACCACGTCTTGACACATGTCTAAGTGGACCACACACATCAGTGTGTATTAATCCAAGTAGATCTGTTGCCCTTTCCACTTGTGTTGAAAAAGGTTTCCTTGTCATCTTCCCAGATATGCAGGACTCGCATTTATCAAATGATTCATCATTGATCTTTTGTAAAAGCCCATCATGTTGCAGCTTCTGCATGCGATCCTTGCCTATATGAGCAAGACGACAGTGCCAAAGATAAGACGAATCCAAGTTAGACTTGGTTCTCTTATTGTTAATGCTATACACAGAATTATTTCTATTGGACATGGGATCTTCCATATCAATTTCAAACACACCATTTATTGGAATTGCATTAAAGTAAAAAACATTATTTAAAGAAACAGAAATTCCATTATTAATAAATGTATGAACAAAACCATTATCCAATAACAAAGAAACTGAAATGACACCCCTAACAATAGAGGGTGCAAAGTGACAATTATTCAATACTAGTATCATCCCCGAAGGTAAAACTAAATCGAAAGTCCCTATGGCTTCAACTGCTGCACGCACTCCATTTCCTACGTACAAGTATCTTTCTCCATAGGCCAGCTTCCTTGCTCCTCTAAGTCCCTGCGACGTATTACAGATGTGAGTACCACATCCTGTATCATATATCCAGGAATTATTCTTACGAGGAAAAGAAAATAACTCAATCATAAACATACCTGAAGTGCTTGCGACGTTACCAGGCATTTTACTTTTGTTGAGGCGCAACTCCTCTAGAAACAATGGACAGTTTTTCTTCCAATGACCAGGAGTGTTGCAGTGGTGACATTTAGCCAAATCCTTATTGAAATTTTCCTTCTTCTTCTGAAAAGGAGGATTTTGCTTTTTAGGCTTCTGTTGGTGGTTTGCAATCTGCTTGCCTTTACCAGTACCATTGCCTTTACCCTTGAAGTTCGCATTATGCGGTTTGTTGGGTTTCTTGGTGATCCTACCACCCTGTATCGCCATTACAGCAGGTGTAGGTGCCTTCTTATTCAGGCTTTTCTCATAATCTATAAGCATTGCATGAACTTCACTTACTGTCTTCCCCTTGCAATGCATATTATAGTTGCGTACAAACTCACTATACAGATCCTGATTAAGGGATCGCAAAATGAGACCAATGCACACACTTTCCTGATATCCGCAACCAAGTCGCTCCAATTGATCCATATAATATTTCATGGACAAAAAATGGGCACTCACGGATTTTCCTGCTTACAATTGTGCAGAGATTCTATTAGATCATATAATTCTGCAACAGGTGGTTTCTCAAACATTCGTCTGAGTTCATTGATCATATCCATGGGACCAAAGGGCTCAAACCGCTTTTGCAATTGAGTATCCATCCCAGCCAACATGAGGCAAGCCACATCATTGTGCTTCTCATATTCAATGTTGTATGCATCCTTTACGGCTTGTGTTGCATCATCAGCATGTTTCTCAGGTAGAGGTTCACCAAGATAATCATATCTTCTGGCCATCCTTAAGGTGATTCTTAAAGATCGATACCAGTCATTGAAATTTTCACCAGTCAACTTGTCTCGATCAATCATTTGCTTGAACGCAGAACTCATGTTGCTCATATTAGTGTTTTCAGGTGTAGCCATTTCTACAGAAAAATTCAAAAGTTAGTACTTTCGATAATTAAATTTCAATAAAATTAAATACCCTTGGTTCATAAACATATAACCATTTTAATTTTATATTGAAAAACTAGGATCCAAATTGACATAAGTTCATCACATCAGTTGATCTGCTAGTGATGACGTTATTCAATAAGGTACGAGTCGTGTCCCAATTGCCAATATTCAATTGCAATTCCTAGAATCGATGGGATTTACATTATTTGCCAACCGCAGTTGCAATGTAAACATGTGTTATCCCCATCTTCTTATGCCTTGAGTGATCAGTTCCCACTATCAACTCAATTAAGTTAACCAATTTAAGAAACAACAAACTTACATAATGACACCACACCAGTTGATCTGCAAGTGATGGAATCATGTAATTTGTCCTTCCATTGCAATCTAGTCAGGTTACGCCCTGGCGTAGATCCAATTTCAGGTGTTTCCTTTTCATTGGATGGCATATAACTTAAATTTAAGGGTAGTAAATTTGATGTGTGTAATCAAAATATATGTACAAAGATGTCATGCATTCATCTTGTAGCATATGTTTCATGTAAAAAACTTTTACTCATTAGTTTCTTTACGAGCTTAAATCTCCAAACTTTTGATTGAGGCGTTGAGAAACTTACAACTTTACCTTAAGTGCTTCGTAGTTATCATGGATGTTAGGTAAAGACTAAAATATGACTCACAGGCGAGCGGTAAGCCAGAATGGAGGCTCACTAAGGCCACAATTTAATGCGTAGCCATCCTTATACCCACTTTAATAGTTTTTCATAATTAGTTCCACCTTTCAACCACTTAATACAGTCGCGATCAATCAACCAAAAGTCCAAGATTTATAAGTAAGCTCAAAACAAGATTTCACCATTATTAAGTCTGTTTAATATTTTATTTATTGAAATTACCCTTTGTTACTATCATGTTAAAAACATATAAAACAAAAGTAATAAAATCAAATAAACAAACAACAACAATAATGGTCATGCAAATTACAATCAATATAAAACACACTATTGATTTAATATACGATTAATAGGGTCTTCCCTAATATTATAATTAATCAAATTTTAGTAATCTTTAAACATAATATTTACTAAACAATTTATCAATTATAATAAAATTGCATAAATAAGCATGAAATCAAACAAATCATAATCCATAACAACACATGCATAATGTGTCATGAATGCCCATATTGCACAAATTATACAAATAATCATGTCAATCAAGGAACGCAACCAAACGGCATATAACAATATCCATACACATAAATTACATGCAACCTAGGGTTTCTACAAGTTTTTATTACATAATTCATCAAACCCTAATTTCTTTTTAAATTTTTTTTTGACATATATATAAATAATTAAATAAATTCGAAATAAAATAAAAACTAGGGTTTATGAAAAAAATAAAAACATAAGAACACCAAGCATGTTATAATCAAACGATTCAATTTTATGTGTTTCGGTAATTCATTATAATGTATTAACGGCTCTTGATGCCACTGTTGGAATATATGAATAATATAAAACAATAAACATATAAACATCAAAGAGTACGCAGCGGAATAGATCAAATACAAATAATAAATTAACCGAAATATAAATGGATACGTACCTCTTGATTCAAGCAAGAACAAGAACTTATAAACCCTAGGAGAGGGCTTATATGGATCGACTAGGGCTAGTCACAAGGCAAGATCACCGTTAACAAAAGTATGCTAACACTTCGTTCTCACACACACGTACTATAAGCGTTTCAATGGAAATGCTAGATTCGTAGTACACGAAAAGATTAAACTATTGGTCCTATCAATCAAAGATAGATTAGACACAAAGAAAGAGATTAGAGAAGATTAGGTTGCTATGGAACTAAGGGATGAAAAGAATAAATGAGAGGAGGTCTCATTATATACTAATCAAGAGGCTTGGAGCAAAAGCTATCCCAAACCCTATGGGGAGAGGGGAAGGCCGGCCATGAACACAAAAGCCCAACCAAATGCCATTTGCTCTTTTACAAGTATAGTCCTTCAACTTTCATCTTACGGTCGTAAGTTACCGTTAAGTATATATTTCGTGTATTTAATAATTATTCTTCACTAAAACAATAATCATTAATTCATTGAAACTCATACGTAAAGTGTGCAATCCCGAAGTCTCGAGTTCGAGTCCGGTCATGATATATTAATTTATTATCCGTTAAAACTAACACAAAAACCATACAAAACGTTCTCAATTTCTAAATTGTATCCGATTGAATAATTCGGGAGAACCACCGAATTGATTCGATCTGAAAGTGTTTACACACCTTTCAGAGATTCATATATTATCCGGTTGTGTTCGTTGATTCTATATATCCCCTGCATCGGCTTTAATTTTGTATTTTCGAGAAGAAGAATGTATATTAGGTATGTTTAATGTATGAGTAAATAAAAAGAAATTAAATTAAATTATTTTTGAAATTGAAAGATCCTGGAGTGCATTGTTAGAATTTTAAATCGAGGGTTTGACAAGTTGAGTCTTGGTTATATATGAAAGTGAGTGAAAGTGAACCACGAATTACTGTAAACATTATAGTCAAATCTCGTGTTTCACAGGGTTTATAACTAACTAAAATAACATAAAGTAAATCCATTTCTAAAAGTAATTGTAGGATAAATAAATTATAGTTGGTGTGATGCCGACGAAGGTCTCATGTTGATGATTATTATTCTTGCAAAACTCGGAAAGTATTAAAGCTCATGCACGTGCAACATGAATTACAGAGAAATTAATAATCTAATACACAAGTAAAATGGCGGTAACATAATATATATGTAAATGCCAATTTTTGCAAAGCTGCTTTTGCTTTGGCCAAAGCAACTATATACAAGAACTTTAATTAGCACAAACAACTCATTGCAAGTAAATGGTCTACTTTATCACGTATTAAATTATATTCAAACAAAGCCAGCAAATAAAATTACAAATAAAAATAAAATCTGAGAATTTGTTAATATGGTTTAATAGTTGGAGAGTTTGTACAAAAAGAGACCAAAAAGCAATTCTGCCTCCACTTTAATACGATGATGCACGCTCCCGTAAAAAAACAATTTATTAAAGGTAAAGAAAAACGTTCCACAAAACAATTAGTTTGTTTAAATATGAGAGAAAGGCATATGTAGGCTATATATAGAAAAGTATAAAAGTTTCAAATAAATTACTAAAATGGAAAATATTACATGAAAGACACTCTGCATTTCATCATATCAAGGGTCATGTTTAGCACCATATATTATGAAAAATTATGGAGGTTTAAAATAATTTTTCTCGAAAATAATCTTTAATTTGGTCAAAAAAATAATCTTTATTTGGTAAACTAAGATTGTGAATTATTTTAGAAAAATAAGTCCCAAAAAAATTAGTTCTCAAAACCAGATTTTAAAAGATTATGGAGATTATTCTTTCACAATTTACTGATTTTAATCTTTTTCAAAAACAACACCAGCACAACTACAAAAAAAATAAAATAATAATAATAATAAAATAATAATAATAATAATAATTTAATCTTTTTAGCACCAGCACTACAACACTACCATATACTTCAATGATGAACGTGGTATTCTCTTTTATTAAAAATAAATGTTTACTTTTATATTTCATAAAGTTTTAAGCAATTATACTATATCAATCAAATATCATATATACACACTAAAAACTCTTTGAATTTTCATATTATTTCATGAATTAATTTGGATTTTATGTTATAATAATAATAATAATAATAATAATAATAATAATAATAATAATAATAATAATAATAATAATAATAATAATTTGGATTTATATAGAGTTGGAAAATAAACGAATAACATGTTGCGCCACTAGCCTTTTTATTTGGTTGAAACACAAGTAAACCCTTATTTTGACACAAACTATTTTTTTTATTTTTTTTTAATTTTATTTTTTTTAAAAGAAAATTATTTTAAAAGGTTTTAACTAAAAGCTAACTTACCGCTAGCTTATGTGTAATTATATTGTACATGTCTTTGCTATGTCTGCTTTAAAAAAAAAGAAAATTATTTTAAAAGGTTTTAACTAAAAGCTAACTTACCACTAGCTTATGTGTAATTATATTGTACATGTCTTTGCTATGTCATGGCTGATGTCCTACAACATAAAATGGTGTTAGGTCACCAACCTATATAGAAGCTATATTTTTGGCTGTTTATGCTCAAGTATTTTTTTTTTAAATATTTATTTTATTCAGGTTTTTCTATAGTTTTATGTGCATGTGTATTTTGAAGCAATACTTTGTATATATGTCATAAAGATACCATTGAGTATGTATGTGTAATCGAGTGAAAATCACTATTTAGTACGGAGTATTAAAAGTCTGGTATTCAAGTGTACTTGAAGCGTGACCGGTCCCCATACCAACTTGGTATAATCTCACACAAGTAATACAATTACCAAAAGTATCATTGAACTATTGAAGTAATGTAATTAAAGGTGGTCAATTATGTCACTAGATATCACATTAGTGTAATGTTCAAATCTTTTTCTAGGTTTGGTATTGGAACTAAGCCAATACAACTATACAATAAGCACATCCCAAAATGGAAAGAACAAAAAATTAAAAAGTATACGTTCCTAAATCAGAATTCATGTAGTGGAGAAAGATAACTTAAAAGAATTGCAAATGGGTCCATCAACTTTTTTGTAATTTTACTTTCAGTCATTATCTTTTTAAAAGCAATTTGGCACACTAAGCACTAATTATTTGATTGCTTTCTACTTAATAAAGTCTTGTTATTACACACTTAATTAATAAGAACAAGTTAGGTCCATTTTAATAACTAATAGAAGAGTCAAAACTGCAAGCGAACTAATGTGTACAAGTGTTTTATTGATATGAAAAGAGTTATACAAATGATAATACAAGTACTTTTATTAGTTCATGAATCCATACGTAACTATCAAAATACAAATATTTTCTTTCAATATTTTAATATAAAAATAGAAGATGAACATGCCTAATAGAAAAGAAAGCATACTTTGCATATTAATCATCATTATATCAATAGCTGTGATTGGTTGTAAAATGGCTAATAAGTATATTCTTTAAGTAAATATAATACTAAAATTCTAAAAATATATAGTCTTTGTCTCCCAAATGAAGTCTTTTGATTAAACATTGTGTAAATTAATAAAATAGGAAAAATAATTTATTTATCTTCCATAATAATGGAATGAGCATTTCATTTATTTTACCACTAATTTGTTAACTAGTAGGTCAGTTATTTCTGCAACTAGCATGGATGTGTTAAACTCTTTTTGAGTAATAATAATAATAATAATAATAATAATAATAATAATAATAATAATAATAATAATAATAATAATAATAATAATAATAATAATAATGCATAATTTCGTTTGGTCATAGTATATAAAATGTAGGATGTAAACAAACATATTTTTAACTGGAAGTAACTAGACTGCTTTCAGAAAGACTTCTAACGAGATTAAATATACATATACACAATTAAGTTAAAAGAGACCGATATTACAAATTAACAATTAATTTTTAGATACCTTAAAAGTAATACAAGAAGCACAGTCGTTGTCTATAGCATTTGGTGAGATTGCTTACATGGAAGGCTATCATGACCAATATGTTTATGTGAGTGAAAAAAAGGAAAGAAAAAAGAAAAAAAGAAAAAAGAAAAAAAAAAGCAATTTCAAAATTATTGATTTCAATAATTGAACACATGGTTTAGGATTTAATATATCATTGATTTTGTAGTGGTAATAATATACTAGTATTAAAACTAAAGTTGATACAGATGGCTTAGATGGTTTACTTATGCAAATATTTTCTAATCATGAAAAAAACTAATCAATCCTAAAATTATGTTAATCGATTGTTTTGTTTTAAATGCGGTCTAAGAATTTAGGTTTTACCAAATTCGTTTAAGAGGTTTTCCTTGTTCAGGTTACTCGAGGATAACAAGCTTCTTTGACTCAAATGTACACACCTTCACTAGGTTAAATCTGAGAGCGTTTCCGATCCTTTCCTTTTGCCTCAAACGTCTAACAACATACAAGACTCTGGAGAATTTTAAGTTTTTAACTAATATGATAACAAATTGGACCATCATCCGCTAAGTACTATTTAACATGTGTAATTGTGTTCACACGCATAAACAAAGATCAATGATTGCATTTGCTAAAAGTTTAGATATTTCATTAATTAAGAAGGAAGTTGATGATGTATGTGACTCGAAAAACACATGTTCAAAAGTCAACCGTTCGAATGACATCTATGATCGAACGACTATAAGCGATTAGGTGACGTAGCAAGAGCCACGTGTCGAAGGCAAGCGCTCTTTTATCCAATACGTCTTTTACCTAACGGTTCCTTTCAAGGACCGAATCGTCTTACCAGGATATTGCGGGATGTCGTCTCCCGCATGAATATGCCATGTAACACCTAGACTAGGAATTAAACTCACCATTTCCCTACGTTACGTTGTTAGGTATAGTGATTAGGGTGATATAAATACATAAATCTCATTTAGTTTTAGGTAACTCATTTTTTACGCATTTACTTTAACATTTATTATCCAGCTGTTCGGTCTTAACACTTACTTAATCTTACGCTAGAGGTTGGTCTTGGTATAAAACCCAAAGCAAGGCTAAAGTGCATTTTTCCATTGTGTCACGTACATTGAGGACGTCACTCGCCGCGTCCGAAGGAATCTACACACCTCGAATACGGTAAAGCAGTTTATTGCTTCTACAGTAGTGTTAAACAAGTAATTGGTGTTTAATCTACTGATAAAAAAAGTTGATACAGTATCTTCTTCCACTCAATGTTTGTTACTAGTACTTAAAATAAGGAAACATGATGATAGAAAATTTAATTTTGGAAGTCAAGAATGGTGTGTGAGAAGCACAAAAGAAGCCAACAAGAACTTGGTGGGAACTAAAGCAACAATCACCATAACACAACATTAAGCATATACTACCAACCCCACATTATCAAATATCTACTATCTTAATTTTCCTTTTGCAATTTATTGTTGTGAAACATTATACTTTGTTCATATTTTTCACACCACATTTGATATGGCTTGGCCCTATATAGCAAATATTGGGATAAATGGATTAGATTATGTCTTAAGTGATTCTTAATCATGTGAAACTAATATGCTAATTTCACATTGGGGCATGAAGGTGATACTTACACTATGTTCTTGAGTGTAATTTAAGAGATAAAGTGGAAGCAATGTAAAGAAAACTAAATTTAATTTGTGTTCTTGATATTTTTTTAGATAGGAGGGGAAATGAAAGTGGAGGAAAATGGCATGTTTTTAGCCCCACAATTTTCACCTCAAAAATAAGATGAAAGTTAAAGAATACAATAATCTACATTCAAAATTACCAAATAGTCCTTGTTAGTTTTTAATACAATATATAAGTAAGAATAAAACCATGAGGATACTATAGTAATAATGGTGTGAGAGAAGCACAAAAGAAGCCGAACAAGAACTTGGTGAGAATTAAAAGCTACAATCACCATACCAAAACCTTAAGAATATACTACCAACCCCGCATTATCAAATTTCTACTATTTTAATTAGATAAATGCTAGAATCACAATTTTTTTACAAAAAAAACATCCACACACAATGACATATCATCTAATTTATTGCATTTCTATATCTTCTTTTCAAATTCTCTCTTTTATATATCCAATAATATACATGACATGTCATTATATGAATATTTTTGTGTAAAATTTTGAGGTTCTAACATTCCTCTTTCAGTTTTCCTTTTGCAATATATTGTTGTGAGACATTACACTTTGTTCATAGGTTTCACACCACATTTGATATGGCTTGGCCCTTTATGGCAAATATTGGGATAAATGGATTAGATTATCTCTTAAGTGATTCTTAATCATGTGAAACTAATATGCTAATTTCACACTGGGGAATGAGGGTGATACTTAGAGCAAAGGGAGTAATAACACCCCATAACATCAACACCACTGCCACGTCAGCGCCACATCATTTTAACACCAAATAACATAACACCAAAAAACATAACACCAAAAACACCAGAAAATAATAACACCCAATAATATCACTTTTTACAAATTTATAAATTCTACCCTTAACAAATTCATTTATTACACATTAAAACACTATATTATTAAAAGTTGAATTTCAAATATATCCCTCTCATTTTTTAATTTGAATTTCAAAAGTATCCCGCTCATTTTTTGAATTCGAATTTCAAATCTATCCCGCTCATTTTTTGAATTCAAATTTCAAATCTATCCCGCTCCTAGTGTTTCAAATGGCTATAAATAGCATACCAATTTACAATTTTTTTTTTTCAAACTTCAAACATTTGAAATGGCTAATCGTTGGTTAGTCGAAGAAGAAACCTTGCTAGCTCAAGCTTGGGTTGCAGTTCACGAAGATCATGTCATCCACAATGCAATGTCTTTTTGGCACCGAGTTATAGCCATTTTCAATGATCGTACTGACGGTGTCAATCGAAACAGAGATATGGTCATGAGTAAGTGGAGCAGAATCAACTGTGAATGTGTTGTATTCAATGGTATTTACCAACACTTGCGGCGAACAACCTTGGACGATCACAATGTTTGTCTCATGAATGCAATGAGAACTTATAAAGATCGCTATCATGGGAAAAGCTTCAAATATGTTCAGCCATGAGAGGTTTTGAGAACCCACCCCAGATGGGCTGAATAAACCGCTCCTAACGGTGTTGTGTGTCTTGTTTTCGTATTGTGTTTTAATGTTTGTTTAAGGAAATGAATTTATTTTAAAGAAACATGCCAAACAGAAATACTTAAACGTTACATAAATATAATTTAAAAATGATACTAAATTAAAACGTCACCTAACATAAACCTAACTTCAGTTGTAGTCCGGGTGATCCCAGGTTTGAGAGTTGTTTGAGTCGTAACCGTCGTTGTAAGGATCATAGCTCACCAACCTCTCTGCGTCTAACTAAGCTTCCAACCTACTCAACTCCCGCTCCTTGTCAGAGTTCCAACCACCATCATCAGCTGCCGCATTTTCCTCAAAAGTTAGCTGAAAGCTATCCAAATGAGGCATCTGTTGTTGTTGCTCAACAATTGTTGGTGCAGATGAACTTGATGCACCTTGCACAAATTGTTGTTGTTGTTGTTGTTGTTGTTGTTGTTGTTGTTGCTGCTGCTGTTGCTGTTGTTGCTGCTGTTGCTGTTGTTGCTGCTGCTGCTCAACCATAGCAGCTTCAACATTTTCTTCATAACTCCAACGAATCTTGTTCGCTTTCTGGGCATGTATCTGACTCACACACCCCCGTAATTTCTCAACTACGGCATGATCTTTTCGAAATTCATCGTACAAAAACGAATCGATCAAAAATTTTCTGTCGTCAGACATGTGATCACACTCTATGTATCGTGTTCTCATTCGTTGTTTGAGTGCCTTTGCGAGCTCAAACTTGTTAATAACTTCGAGAATAGCTTCTTGACGAGCCGTGTCGGATTTTTCGGCTTGGTTTTTGACCCACTTTTGAAGTTGTTCGATGGTATAAGGGAGTCCGTTACAAGCCATAATTGTGTGTAAATATGTTAACTGTGAGATTGCTAATTGTGTATATTTTAGTAAAGAATGTGTTGTATTTATAAGGTTAAATTTTTTTTTGAATTATAGCCGTTTGTAACTCAAACAGTTATGTTTTTTTTTTTTTTTTTTTTTTTTTTTTTTTTTTTTTTTTTAATTCAAATCCATGGTACAATGTATACGTTAGGGGGTGTAGGTGTAATTTTTTTTAATTGCCGGCACCACTAACGCACATTAGTGTACCAACGTGGGTTAAAACGCTGGACCAACGCACGCTAGTGGAAAATAGGGAAACACTCGACAACGCCGTTGAGGCAATGCCATGTAGATATAACGCATCTTTCACGTTATTACTCCGTGGCCTCTTAAGGAAGTTAATGAATAATGTGGTTTGAAAAAACTTGTTACTCCGTACAACTCAAAACAAATAAACAAGCTAATAATAGTTGTTAGGTAACAACTTTGTTTTCATGATTCACATTATTTGATTGTAACACTTTTGTCTTCAAGTTCGTCGAGAAACACAAGTCATGTTTTAATTTATTTTGCTGGTTCTAGAGTGCAAAAGAATGGAGAAAAATATAATGTCATGTTTTAATACTTTTGTATTCATGAGATATATGACAATATTTCATATATTCTAGTGTAAGACAGGTTTTTCCTTGGCATTTTTAAAGTATATATATGTATAAGTGTATAACATTAGTTTCTCCAATTCACATTACTTGATTATAACACTTTGAGTTCTCCAAACCAAAAAATGTCATGTTTTGATATTTTTGTATTCTAGGATGAAAAGAAAAAATTTTTTTTTTTGACAATTTTTACAATGTTTTTTCTCCAAGTATAAATACAATAGTTTGATAATTAAAAAGTATAGAATATTTACAATGTTTTTTCTCCAAGTATAAATACAACTCATACTATAAAAATAATCACTATAATTAAGCATTAAACAAGAATAGAGGAGCCACAAAACCAATAGAACATAAAGTACTAGGAAAGTTGCATGGGCAAAACCAACATCTTTACCATGCTTATAATTCCAGTCAAGAAATATACTCATTATTCTTATATCCACTTCTCTACACATCTTTTCACATATACTAACCACATGAGCTTTATATCAATATCTATATAAATACACATATGTCATGCACAAATATTAAAACCAACCCAAGAGTGGTCTCATAAACACCTTGTTCACCTTGTTCTAACTTAACAACCTTAAACAAAACCATGAATTCTCCGACGAAATCGCCGGAGAAAACTAGAGACGAGGAGAAGAAGCAGAAAACGTCGATCACAATTATATTTCGATATGCTGATTGGTTTGACAAAGTTCTTATTTTTTTGGGCACACTTGGAGCCATTGGAGATGGAATGTCTACAAATGTTTTGCTAGTTTTTGTTAGTAGGCTTTTTAATAGTTTGGGTTATGGTAGTGGTGCTCAAACCAAACCCGAAAACTTCATGCATGAAATTGATAAGGTTAGTATGTGTTCAGTCTTTTATTGCAGTATCAGAGGGCGCGATTTTAAGCTAGAAATTTTTATCAATAAGTTTTTATACTATAGTTTTAAACATTTTAGTAACTGCAAATATTACACAAATATTTTTATCCTGTTATTGATTCTATGGTCTCATTTGGTTTTATTTGTGTATTGTATCAGTGCAGCTTAGCTTTCGTGTACATTGGATTAGGAGTCATGGTGATGGCATTTATGGGTAAATTTCTCACTTTGCGTACGTTTTCTTATGATAAGTAAACACAAAAGGAACACGAATGACATGAATATTTTGGAAATTTTGATTTGCAGAAGGGTATTGTTGGAGTAAAATAAGTGAACGACAAGTTTTAAAGATCCGATACAAGTATTTGGAGGCCATTTTGAGACAAGAAGTTGGGTTTTTTGATTCACAAGAAGCAACAACTTCAGAAATCATCAATAGCATTTCTAAAGACACCTCTCTCCTTCAAGAAGTCCTTAGTGAAAAGGTAAGCTAAATGTTGCCAAAACTCGTCACAAACTATATTACCTGCACATTGATATGTTGCTAAGGCCGATGTCTTGTTTGACTATTTTGTAGGTACCGAAATTCTTGATGCACACATCTGTGTTCTTATCAGGACTAGGATTCTGCACATACTTCTCATGGAGAATGTCATTAGTAGCTTTTCCAACGCTAATCTTCTTGATCATCCCCGGGCTTATTTATGGGAAATACCTCCTTTACTTATCAAAAAAGTCATTCGTAGAATATAGTAAAGCTAATAGTATTGTGGAACAAGCTCTTGCCTCTATAAAAACCGTCTACTCATTCACTGCTGAGAAGACGATTGTCCAAAAGTACTCAACAATCTTGGACCGAACAACAGAGATGGGTTTGAAGCAAGGTATCGCGAAAGGTCTTGCTATTGGGAGTACTGGACTTTCTTTCGCTATATGGGCTTTGATCGCTTGGTATGGGAGCCGTTTGGTTATGTATAAAGGGGAAAGCGGAGGACGGGTTTATGTAGCTGGTCTTTCTTTTGTCTTGGGTGGATTGTAAGTGATTCTATTCACTAAACTTTTTTCTGTTATGTCAAATGGGTAAAAGTAAGAGAACAAAAAGTTGAAACGGGTCGTAAGTTGATAAAAGAGTACTTTTAACATATAGAAACTCATTTCTAAGAATTAACTATTTCTGCAGATCTCTCGGAATGGCATTACCAGAACTGAATCACTTCTCAGAAGCATCAATAGCAGCATCAAGGATTTTCCAAAGGATTGACCGAACCCCAGAAATCGATGGTCAAGACAACAATGGCCTAATACCAGAAACCATTCAAGGAAACATTGAATTTGAGAATATAGAATTCACGTACCCTTCAAGGCCAAACTGCGTAATTCTTAGAGATTTTAACCTCAAAATAGAAGCAGGAAGCACCATTGCACTTGTCGGAGCAAGCGGGAGTGGCAAATCGACAGCTATCGCATTAATTCAAAGGTTTTACGATGCAGATCGTGGGACTATTCGTGTTGATGGGATGGATATCAAGAAACTACAGTTGAAATGGTTGAGAGCACAAATGGGACTTGTTAGTCAAGAACATGCACTTTTTGGGACGTCGATAAGAGAAAACATTATGTTTGGAAAGATTGATGCTACGATGGATGAAGTAATCGCTGCTGCAACGGCTGCTAATGCTCATAGTTTCATTAGACAGCTTCCAGAAGGATACGAAACAAAGGTAAGCTTCTAACTGTTAAATGCTTTCATGCATTGTTTTAGAGCATAAGAAATCTTATTTTAGTACGACTAAGCACTTACAATAAGCAGGTTGGTACAAGCATACTTATTTTCAACATATATGCAAAATGAAATAAGCCATCATAATGTTACTTATAAATGGGTTGATTTGGGTGTGTTTTATCTCAAACGGGTCAAGTTAAAAAAATAAAGAACAAACTAAAGAGAAGCGGGTCAAACGGGTTGAAAGTCACCAAAAGTGTTGTTTAATGCATATTACCTCCTAAAGGATTTCGTTATATTATCATAATAAGATGAACTTTCAAAAAAAGTTTTTATGGGTCAACACAACCTGACTCGGCCCAGCCTAACCCGTCTCAGTGAGTCTCAAGGCTTTTTTTACGGGTCCACCTGACCCAGCCCACTTTGACCTGTGCTAAAAAAATGACCCGTTTCAAATTGAAAACTTTTTGACTTGCTACTTTCCCCCGTTGACCCGAACATTTTTGCCACAAGTAATGATAAGTTTCTTGAATTTGAAGGTTGGTGAAAGAGGAGCACTTCTATCTGGCGGACAAAAACAAAGGATTGCAATTGCTAGAGCGATAATCAAGAACCCTGTCATCCTTCTCCTCGATGAAGCCACAAGTGCACTCGATTCAGAATCAGAAAAACTTGTCCAAACTGCTCTTGATCAAGCATCAATGGGAAGAACAACAATGGTAAAAAAAATTCTGCTTTTCGACTGCAAACCATTTCTAGTACTTTTTTGCATAAAACTGCTTATTTTACTTTAGAATAATTACTTTAAAATAAGCAATAATGCTGTTAAACTAAGCCCGAATGTTGCTTATGTACATGAAACAGGTGGTTGCACACAAGCTAGCAACGATACGAAATGCAGACACTATTGCTGTTATGAGCGAAGGTAGTGTAATCGAGCAAGGGTCCCACACCGATCTAGTCAATAGCAACACTGGTCACTATGCTCGATTAGTGAAACTTCAAAGACAGTTTAGCTCATTCAACGAGCACGAGAACAACACTCCATTAGCTGCAAGAAGTAGTGCTTCCAGATTAAGTACTGCTAAATCAAGCCCAGCCATATTCGATTCACCAGCAACTTTCAATGACCCGCAATCCTTATCATCACCAAACCACATCCCGCCTTCATTTTCTCGATTAATTTCCTTAAACGCGCCCGAATGGAAACAAGCATTGGTTGGGAGTCTTGCATCAGCTGCATTTGGAGCTGTACAACCTGTTTACGCTTTGACAGTCGGAGGAATGATTTCTGCTTTCTTTTTACCAAATCACGATGAAATGAACAACCGAATAAAAACTTATTCCATCATTTTCTGCTCACTTTCAGTCATTTGTATTATAGTAAACTTGTTGCAACATTACAATTTCGCGTACATGGGTGAAATGCTAACCAAAAGGATCCGGTTAAAAATGTTGGAAAAGATACTAACATTCGAGCCATCTTGGTTCGACAACGAGGCTAATTCCAGTGGAGCCTTGTGTTCAAGGCTAAGTAACGAAGCTACAATGGTCAAGTCTTTAGTAGCAGACAGGATGTCACTGCTAATCCAAACAGCCTCGGGTGTTTTAATTGCTATGGTTATGGGATTAGTTGTAGCTTGGAAGCTTGCACTTGTTATGATTGCGGTTCAACCACTCACGATATTTTGTTTCTATATGAAAAAAGTATTGTTGTCTACAATGTCAGCTAACTTTATAAAGTACCAAAACCAAAGTACTCAAATTGCGGTTGAGGCAGTTTATAACCATAGGATTGTCACATCATTTGGTAGTTTAGGTATCGTGTTACAGATTTTCGACAAGGCTCAAGATGGGCCGAGGCGTCAGGGTAGGAAAAAGGCGTGGTTAGCAGGTGTAGGGATTGGTTCAGCTCAAGGGTTAACGTTTATTTGTTGGGCGTTGGATTTTTGGTACGGTGGAAGGTTGGTAAATTCTGGGGAGATATCGGCTGGGGATGTTTTTAAGACGTTTTTTATATTGATTAGTACGGGAAAGGTTATAGCAGATGCTGGGAGCATGACTTCTGATATAGCTAAAGGGTCGACTGCTGTTGCTTCTGTTTTTTCCATTCTTGATCGACAATCATTGATCTCGAGCAATGATAATGTAAGTAACTGCCTAAAATTTTTTGCTTTTTGATACTCTTTTGTTATAGCTGATTATCTGAATCTTCTGATTATTGCATACAGGAGGGAAATGGAACTAGTGGAGTGAAGTTGGAAAAACTAAGTGGCAGAATAGAAATAAAAAAGGTCGATTTTGCATACCCAGGCCGACCCGAAACCCCAATCTTAAGGGAGTTCTGCTTAGAAGTGAAGCCCGGAACAAGCATTGGATTGGTTGGGAAAAGCGGGTGTGGGAAGTCTACAGTAATCGCGTTGATCCAAAGATTCTACGATACAGATAGAGGTACGGTTAAGGTGGATAAAGTGGACATACGAATGCTAAACATTGAATGGTATAGAAAGCATATGGCACTCGTGAGCCAAGAACCAGTCCTTTATTCAGGCACAATTCGTGACAATATCATTTTTGGGAAGCTAGATGCATCCGAAAACGAGCTCATTGAGGCTGCTAAAGCTGCAAATGCTCATACTTTTATCTCGTAAGTATACTACCATATAAAACTTTGATTGCATCCTATTACAAATAAGGATCACTTATTTTTTACTAAGTTTTGTAAATTTTCTTTTTACAGATCACTTAAAGATGGATACGAGACAGAATGTGGAGAACGAGGAGTACAACTATCAGGAGGACAAAAACAAAGAATTGCGATAGCTAGAGCCATCATTCGTGACCCAACAATACTACTATTGGACGAGGCTACAAGCGCCCTTGACGTTCAATCAGAGCAAGTAGTTCAAGAGGCATTGGATCGGATAATGGTTGGCAGAACAACGGTCGTTGTAGCACACAGACTTAACACCATTCGGAACCTTGACTCGATTGCATTTGTTTCTGAAGGCAAAGTAGTGGAACAAGGAACGTATAATCAGCTCAAAACCAAGCAAGGCGCATTTTTCCAACTAGCTAATATTCAGAAAGCATAAGTATCGTCTTAGATTATATGTATGTATATTATACATATGTAAACTTTGGTAACGAGTGTCCTGATGAATCATGCGATACCTGGAGAAATGTGCTTGTGATCAGGTAATCACTAGGTGGTTCGAGCGTGTTTGATAACTATTATCCAATCTCGAGAAGCCGTAGGCTCAGAACTTGTTCACCTTTTTGTTGATACATTTTATCCAACACTTGTGCCTAGTCTTTCAACGGGATCGATCATGAACATGTATGTAAATATTTGTTTTCGTACAAAAAAGAATAAACTGTTTAGCTTATTTGTACAACAGCAATAGTAATCAATCCATCGAAGAACGGTACAAGAATTAACATGTAGGCGGTCATATCTTACCAACTTGAGGATAAAGAGACTGTCACCGGGTTCAATGGCGCAGCTACATAGGGGCCGGGGGGGGGGGGGGGGGGGGGGTTATATAGTTTTCGTGTAGAAAAATTTTGGTATATTCGGTTTCGACCCCCCAAAATTTCGGTATTACCCGAAAAATAGCCTTAGGGAAAAAAAATTAGATCCCGACCCCAACTGAAAATTTTCTAGCTTCGCCACTGACCGGGTTTCACTTAGTTGGGCAAAATGGTAGTTTAACAAAAAGTTGACAAAGATTAGTTAAGTTTAACTGATCCAAGGATCATTATTGTGCAAATGTCATGAAAAATTTAAATGTTGGGTTGTTTAAAAAGTAGTTTTGAATAACAACTTAAGAAGGTGATTGTTTCTTTTTAAGACTAATCAAAACTACTTAAACACTTAAAAGGTAATTGTGTTGATATAACCACTTTTATTTTATTCACCAGCCGATGTGGGAAACTAGCGACATACAGATATACAAAATAAGTTTATAAGTTCCAACATTATGATGCTGTAACATTTAAGTAGGTATATTCTTCAATTGTTTGTTTATTTTATATGATTTTCATTTCTTCGTTAGTCATATACTCCTAAATATTAAATATAACTAATATTAATTGTTGTTATCTTTATTAAATATAAATTAGTATATAGATTTTGAGGTAGTAGGCACCTAATTGAAAACATAAACTGTTACACCGTATATAACCATGGATTGAATATAAATCAGAATCTAGAATGCTAGGAGAAGCGCATTATTCTCAAAATAAGGTACACCATGTATAACTATTTGTGAAATTAATTGGCTTTTTTTTTTACCTGGTACAACTTCATCAATTTTATTAAACTTTTTCTTTACAATTATTTAGACTATTCGTGTTCAAGGGGCCTCATTTGCTTAGCCGAACAGGGCACCCAAAATCCACGGGACGGCCCTGATGACATCCCAAAATCCATCACTTGCTAATATTAAGCACTCGTCCTCGTTGGTTCTTGTTGTGAAAGTTATTTCGGGCACGGGGACGATCCATGGTCTTAAGTAACAGTCACCTGAAGTACAAAAGAGATTGACTAATTAGCGATTACAAAACAGCTCAAGACGGGTTACAGTATAACATTATTCGTGAGATTCAAAAAAGAAGGAGTATGTGAGCTGTGATCCAGCCCAACATGTTTTTTACATGCACTGAATTTTCTGACCGTTTGACTAATCCCCTCCGACCAGTTCCAATATATGACTTTGCCGTCCTGTTCTTCGATTCTCAGTAGTTCTTCTTCTCTATCAGGCTACAAAAGCAACAACAAACCAAATGTCATGCAACCTCAGTTTGGAAAGACTGATACCTACGTATAGATTTCTGTCATTACTAAAGATGGCAAAACGAGCGTCAAGATAACGAGTCAAAACTGGTAATTCTGTGTGCCCGGGTTGACCCAAATACATTTTCCTAACTTTCATTTAAAAAAAATAAATGATATGATTAGAAAAATTATACGTATTTAATTACCCTTTTTTAACAAAGAATCTAGGATGTTTCAATGCATTAGCACAATTTTCGACCCGTTTTCCCTTATTCTTAACAATATGTGGTGCGTCTAAGTTGACTAATTCGTAAGACCAAACGTGTATGTGGTGTGTCTAACTGTCTAAGAATAACATGAACTAATGAGATTGGTATTAGAATGTTGAGACCTTCTGATCAATTGTCAAAGGGAATGTTTCTGTGCCACGGCACAACACTGCTCGTGAATCACCACAGTTGGATACGATGATTTGGCAGCCAGATAAGACAGCCACAACGGCAGTTGATCCTAATATTTCTGGTGCTGCTGCCTCTGTGAGCACTTCATTATCAGCCCTCTCGAAGCTGCTCGACATCACTGCTTCCCACTTTTGCTTCCATTTAAAGCCATCAACCGCTTCTTGATCCCACTCTTCTGCTATTACTTCATGCATTCGCTCCGCACAGAATTTTGCCACCTTTATTAATACATCATAGTAAAGTTAAATAGTATGTTTGAAACACGAAAAAACTTCTAATAATGCAAAGTCATGACAATGTCAAAGTGTAAAGGAACAGAATCCAACAACATTACAATCTTTCATTATCAAATTTAGTGGATCCTATTTTTGCAATAATGTAAATGTGACCCACGTAATACTTTACGTTCTTTCTTAAAATAACATGAAAATAACTCTCGGCATAACACGTTATCATTATAATATCTGAGTTAAATACGTAATTACTTTTAGCGCGTATAAAAAACATCACAAATACTCAAATAGTATAGTTTACACGTCACATGTATCTTCAAGAATTATTAAACAATTGAAACCAAGATTTTCCTTTTAAGATATATGCGTTAGGTTTCGAACAACATTTAATAAACTCACAAAGTTTTGTCGAAAGCAGTGTGGAGTAGTTTCTATGATATAAAAAGGTATCAAATAGACGTCACATAAACCAGAAAATGGTCCTACCAAAAATCAATTAGGAATGTAGGTTTGGCATGAATAGGATGTAATCTTTATTGTAACATTTGGTTGCGATATCACAAGACACGACTGCATGCAGCTGATAAATATACAGTCATATATATATATATATATATATATATATATATATATATATATATTTTGGTGTTGGTTGGGGTTGGAACCATAACTGCGTAAAACCTTACCATGCTTAGTTGTTTTAAAGGCTGTGAAATATTTGATTCTGAATTATGACTCGATCAGTTGCAAAACATCTTATCTTTAAGGGCATTTTTTAGCTTCTCGGCCAGTGGCGATAACAAAATTATTAAAGAAAACGTTCTTCGTTGATAACAAAAACAACTTAATGCTAAAAAGAATGATCGAACACATCTTTAAACTTACTAATTTACGACGAGTATGGATTGGGCTGCCTGAATGGACTGCCAAATGAATGAAATGAGTAATGGGTTGATTTCTTGCACAAATGAAAGAAAATAAGCAAAAAGATACTTGTGTTAATATACCCAATTTTATTTCAGTCATCAAGCGATGTGCGATATTTGCAAGATAGAGTTGAGCTTTATTGTGTTTGTTAATCCTACTTATACAGTTGAGCTTTATTGTGTTCATTACAAAAAGAGTTGTAAAGTTCCTTTTTATACGTAGAAGTCAAAATTCAATAATGACAAACAAGAAATTAAATACCAATAAAAAGATTAATATAATGCATGAAATATATTAGGTGCCCAGTTAAAATATGTATATGTATATTGCAAACCATGTTGGTGTATTCTAATACTCTTTTTATAAACTTCTTAAGTCTTAATGGTAAAGATGTTAATCTCAATGTTGTTCATGTCCGTTGGTTGGGCATGTTGCTATTTGAGTGGAACGTCGAGTATTCAATTCCTTTCCATGGCTACAGGCGCGGATCAAGGTCTTAAAGTCGTTAGGTGTAAAAAACACGTTGCAAACTAACCACGTAAAACTGTCATACAGTATCGGCCAAACCCAACAATCTGTGTTTTGATTAGAACTATTGCACCTTTCTAAAGATCATTGAATTACCCAACTCATCAATATGGTAATTATTCTGCCGAACAAGTTTTTGGGTAAAAGGGTTTCTACCCTGGTAAATATATTAACCAAAAAAAACAATGAGGTTCAGGCAATATGGCAAGACACCAAATTGGCTACGCACCATTTTATATGATCTTCAGATCACTTAAAGATGGATACGAGACAGAATGTGGAGAACGAGGAGAGGTGGACCAAAACAAAGAATTGCGAACTAGAGCCATCATTCTTGACTTAAAAATACTACTACTGGACAAGGGCAACATGCGTACCCGATGTCAAATATGAACAAGTAGTTCAAGAGGCAATGGTAATGGTTGGAAGAGCGACGGTCGTTGTAGCACATAGACTTAACACTATTCGGAACATTGACTCGATTGCATTTGTTTCTGAAGGCAAAGTTGTGGAACAAGGAACGCATAATCAGCTCAATAACAAGCAAGGCGCATTTTTTCAACTAGCTAATATTCAGAAATAGTAACGTTATTGTACCGTTTTATAATAGATTAACCTTGCTACAGATTCGTTTCTCCTTGTAGTTATGTCAAAATTTTGTCGATATAAGTACAAAATATGAATCCGCATAATTAAATCACGCACAAGTGCATAGGATTATGAACTTTTCTACCTTTTTGGAGATCACTGAATCTTACATAAGATAAATGATAATAACGTGAATATTCACATTGTAACTTTCATATTTTTAGTCAAAGTAACATAAATTCTCGCTATGGCTATATAACATTTTTATTATGAATGTAACATTTGTACTATTTAATCAAATTTGAAATTTTAAAACAAATATCCTTAGTTAAACAATTAATCATAGACGTGTGTCATCCCGAGCTTTGATTGTTTATCGCCGGAAAATTTAATTACACATTTACCTACCGTCGCAAGGTGCGGTTACATGGCTTATTTGTTTTTAAGACTATTTTCCCACGTTTCTTAAACATTTCAAAGGATCATTAATGTGCAAAGCTTGAGCTCAAGATTCATGTTCGGGCTCAAATCGTCTAGTGACCAGTTTCAAGCCGTATAATATTAAAGAAAACATTCATGCTTGGTTTTCAAGCCTTATAATACGTTCGTTCTTTGTTTCTAACAATTTCATGCTAAAAAGTATTAAAGAAAACATTCATTTTTCTTTTTCAAGCCTTAGAATATCTTCATAAACGATTTCATGTTGAAAAGTATTAAAGTAAACATTCATTCTTCATTTTCAAGCCTTATATTACATTCATTATTCATTTCAAAAGATTTCATGTTAAAAAGTATTGAAGAAAACATTCATAAAAACATACATTCATAAATGATTTCATGCCAAAAAGTAATTAAGAAAATATTCATTCTTCAATTATACCAATTTCATGCTTTAAAAAAAGCTTTAAAGAAAATCCTAAACAATTTCATGCTAAAAAAAACTCTTTAACCAAATCCTGGTTAAATCCTAAACATGAACTAGTTACTTTTAGGATTTGGTAAAAGTTTATTAAATATCATGAAAATACTTGTGTTCATATACCCACTTTTATTGAAGTCACCAACCGATGTGGGAACAAGATACAGATATATAAAATGAGTTCGTAAGTTCCAACATTATCATGTTGCAACATTTAAGTAGTGTAATTGTCAACAAGAACCTTAGTAAGAACCTTTGTGTTTGTTATGATGTGAATCCTACTTGTATAGTTGAGCTTTATTATGTGTATTACAAAAAGAGTTTGTAAAGTTCCATTTATAGAAGTAGAAGTCAAAACTCAATAATGACAAACAACATGTAACAGGTGGTTGCACACAAGCTAGCAACGATACGAAATGCAGACACGATTGCTGTTATGAGCAAAGGTAGTGTAATCGAGCAAGGGTCCCACACCGATCTAGACAGTAGCAACACTGGTCAAGAAGATGCACATGAAAATGCTAATATTGCAAGTTGGACAAGGCGAATAGATGTAGCACATAATAAAGTTGTTGACAAAATGAGCCGGCTGATATAGGTTAGGCTTTCACCAATTGTCCGCAAGTAAGTTTGTTTTTCGCGTTTTTGAAAAACATTCTTAAGAGTTTTTCTCTATATATAAAACATCTCTAACTTTTACAATTTCGTAAACAATCAATGCGTGTAAGAATGAGAGTTTCTAGGTTTGTAACAACATTATTAGGGTGGTGGCAGTGGAAGCGGGGTGGCCAACGGTTTGCCCCAAACCGCCGGGGAACACCGCCGCCACCCCAGCGGTTTGGTTCCACGGTTTGCTCCAGCGGGGAAATACACCTCCACGGTTTGAGAAGAAAGTGAACGTTGGGCAATTATGATTGTGACCGTTTGAACCAAAAAACAAAAACAAAAAAAGACGTTGGGGTGCAAACGTCTATATTTCATCCAATGTGGGAAAAAAAATCCTATAAATACTAAACGTTGGAGTTGGCTGCCATTTAGAAGCTGATGATTTAGAAGTGGTGTATTATTTGAATAAAGCTGGACTTACTTGGCTTGTTGAATAAAGATGGTGAATTAGAAGTGGTGTATAGTGGAGAGCAAGATAAAATGGCTGCCATTTTTCAGATAAGTTATAGAAGTGGTGTATAGGGGTAAGTGTAGAAATGTTAAGATAAGGTTTAGAAGATACATAAATGCACAGCCTCAGTCTAGGATAAGATCACAAGATTATGTATTTTTATTTTTTTATTTTTTTTTACTTATTATGTTTTTTTTCCAAGTATTAGGTATTTTTATTTTAATTATTAATGAAATATTATGTTTTTATTAAATTATTTATTTATGAAAATAAAAAATAAAAAAATAATAAAAAGTTGGTGGGTTGGGAGGTATGAAAAAAGTATGATTGCCACTAAAAAAAGGTTGGGAGGTATGAAAAAAGTATGAGTAATGTGGAATCATATTATTGGTTGGTTGAGAGGTATGGGGGAAGTTGGGAGTGACCACTGTCACTACCCTTAGTGGTACTGTTATAATAATTAATATTATCTTATGTGGCCCATTCGGGTCATGAAACATATTTGTATGATATTGCAGCCTTGCTGCTATATTGCATAACATAGCTCCATAGTTCCAAAACATTCTGATGTTGTAACAACTAAGTTAACAATGGATTTAAGGTCGAATTTTCAATAGATTTGAAAGATACGGTAAAGTTGCATAGTTAACAATGTATGAGTACACTGATGGCCTCTCAAGTTGAATGTCGGGTTTAGCTTGGATTAGTTAATAGTTAAAACGTGTTTGGACTATTATGCCCGTCAAAATAGAACACATAACGTGCCTTGACCGAGCCCAAACGGGTCAAGGGACGCATTCGGCCTAAAAAAACACTAGGTTTGGACACATGACGATGCTTTTTTAAAACTTAGGGTCCTAGCCGATGTTTTTAGAAAAGTTGAGGGACCAACGATGTCTTTTTGTCTTGTTTTATTGTATTAATGTGAATCCTAGTCAACAAGGGGCCTATTGGAGAAAGTGGTCAGGGTTCAAAGCTCAGCTCATGATAAGTACAGTTACTGAGACAGGTGTTTATTGCCCGGGGCCGGGTCCATGGGGAGGGTCCGGTTGACACTCTTAGGATGCATGAGACCAAGATGATCCCACCATTCTTCACCTTTTGGAGAGTTTTATTGTTTTAGTTTAACTACAAAAACCATTATTGAGCTTCCCATATTGGACTGTAAGTATAAATTGTTATGGTACGGTAATTGTTATTTGTTAACAAGAATTTTGGTAAGCATGACAACAATGCTTGTGTTTGTTATGATGTGAATCATACTTGTATAGTTGAGCTTTATTTATGTGTATTACAAAAAGAGTTGTAAAGTTCCATTTTTATAAGTAGGTAACGTGGCTCTTCATTTTGATCATGATACTCTAGTAAAACATTTTAGATCAATTACATATTTACAATTTTAGCTTACTATTACCATACCCAAGCTGAAGGAGCATATATTTACTCTAAACAATAAATAAAATAATAAAAACAAAGCAAAATTTAATCAAACTTTTGATATAAAAAACTAATCAGTAAAACTATTGTCAAAAAACGTACAAATAAAATAAATTATTAATCGAAAAATTAAATTACATTGTGCCCACAGCTGAATCATGCGGGGACCCTGCTAGTGATACTAAAGAAAACATTCATGCTTCGTTTTCAAGCTTTATAACGCATTCATTCTTCGTTTTTAACGATTTCATGCAAAAACGTATTAAAGAAAACATTCATTCTTTTTATTCAAGCATTATAATACATTCATTCTTTGTTTTTAACGATTTCATGCTAAAGAAGGTCTAAAAACAAATCTTAAACACGAATATAATTATTTCTAAAAACGATTAAAAAAACACTCATTCACGAATGTAATTATCTCTAACAATATTAAATAAAACATTCTTTCTTCGTTTTCAAGCCTTTTATACCTTCGTTCTTTGTTTTTAATGATTTCTTAAACACGCTCGTAAATATCTCTAAGAGTATTAAATAAAATAAATAAATAAATAAATAAGCTCTCAACCAATCTTAAACACACATATCTATACTATATTATAAAGCATTTGAGACTTCTTATAAAAAGAAGTCTTAAAATTTTAATACAAAAAACATTACTATAAAAATAAAATTTATACATTAAAGTAAAATTTGAAAATTTAAGTATCATTTAAACCATAAAGTAACCCCCTCCAATAATGATATATTTTAATAAAATTATTTATAAGAAAAGATCACTAAACTTATCACCACCAATTTAATGCTAAAATTTAAAAAATAAAAGTGCTAACTATTTACACTATTAATAATTTAGACGTTCTATTTTTGAAAAACATATCTCTGCTACGTTATAAAGTATTTGAGGCATACTAAATAAGTAAGGTTTAAAAAAAAAACATTTGATCACCACAAAAATAGTCACCGGGTACCCGCCGCTACATTGCGCGGGTACCCATTAAGATTAGAAGTTTAACTTTTTTCAAAATCAAAAGATACTTTTGTTTATATACCCACTTTTAATGATTTCATGCTTGAAAAAAACAAAAAAAAAAAAAAAAAAAAAAAAAAAAAAAAAAAAAAGCTTTCAACCAATCTTTAAGATTAGAAGTTTAACTTTTTTCAAAATCAAAAGATACTTTTGTTTATATACCCACTTTTAATGATTTCATGCTTGAAATGAAAAAAAAAAAAAAAAAAAAAAAAAAAAAAAAAAAAAAAAAAAACTTTCAACCAATCTTAAACACGCACATATTTTAAGATATAGCTTTGCTTTTTCTAATACAAAAATTACTTTTGATTATATACCCACTTTTATTCCAGTCACAAACCGATGTGAGAAATTTGCAAGATACAGATATATTAATTAAATTCATAAGTTCCAACATTATTATGTTGCAACTTTTAAGTACTGTAATTGTTAACATGACTCTTGGTAAGTCACTAGTACATAAACATTTTTTTGAAACGGTTAAAATAGATTATTTAGAGCGGTATTAAACCGTTCTATTATAGAGCGTTTTAAAAAATAGGGATGATTTTTTATAGCGGTTTCCAACCGCTTTAAAAAATAGATTTTTTACTACTGTTTTGAACAACCGCTTTAAAAAGCCTTGTAGAATTAAAAAAAATAAAATATTGAGTGGTTCCTTATTATTGTATAATTCATTAGTTATTGCTTTAGTAGTTTATATATTTTTTTAGCAGTTCACACTTCATTGTACAATATTCCACCGTAATCAACCATAGCTCCTTCACCAATTAAGCATCTGGCCATCATATCACAATAATAAGATTAATATAATATCATGAGATTATAAAACATTAAAAGATAAGAAAGAAAGATAAATTAGTGAACCTAGTAAGGAGAGTGAAAATTTCATCTTCAAGATCTTCAAAAAAAACTCACCTGTGTATCACCAATCGTAAAAATGAATGAAAAATGGCAGCTAGATAACATATAGATCTTATTTAATCAAAAAAATCAAATTAAACTTTTTTATTGTAAGATTAAAATAAAAATTAATTACCATGTTCGTGGAACTGTTAGTGGAGATACATTTTTATAGTAAGATTCAAATAAAGATTAATTACCATGCTCTTCTTCATTTGATCGGGTTAATTCGAGGGTGTTGTTGATAAGGGTTTGTGAAGAGAAGAAAAGAGAAAGAAAGATAAGAGAAGTATTTGGGTATTGTTGTATAACTATGAGAAGTGAAAAGATAAAATAGCAAAAACAATAGCAATGAAAAGAATCATTTGGAGGGAAAAATCCCGCCCAAAATGAGTGAAAATATTGAAAATACACTTTTATAAACGGCTATTAAATAACCGTGATATATAATCTATGATAGTGTGATTTTCAAAAGAACCGTTTTATAAAACTCATTTAATAAAATGTTTTGTTAAAAAACCGTGTCAAATACTACTTTTCAATGATTTAGAACGGTTATATGTCAGAACCGCTTTAAATTGAGCGTTCTAAAAAATGGTTTGTGTAGTAGTGAGTATCACAACAATGTTTGTTGTTTGTTAGGTGCCCAGTTAAAATATGTATTGTAAACCATGTTGGTGTATTCAATTCCTTGCCATGGCTACAGGCGCGGATCCAGGACTTAAATTCGCCAGGTAAAAAAAAAAAAAAAAAAAAAAAACGTTGCAAACTAACCACGTAAAACTGTCACAAATATGGTATGGGCCAAACCCAACAATCTCTGTTTTGATTAGAACTATTGTACCTTTCTTAAGAACATTGAATTACCCAACTCCAAAATCATCAATATGGTAATTATTCTGCCGAACAAGTTACTTACTATCCATTGAGGTTATCGTTATTTTATATGATCTACAGATCACTTAAAGATGGATACGAGACAAAATGTGGAGAACGAGGAGTGGTGGACCAAAACAAAGAATTGCGAACTAGAGCCATCATTTGTGACGTAAAAATACTACTACTGGACGAGGCAACAAGCGCACTCGATGTCCAATATGAACAAGTAGTTCAAGAGGCATTGGATTAGATAATGGTTTGGAAGAGCAACGGTCGTTGTAGCACATAGACTTAATACTATTCGGAACCTTGACTCAATTGCATTTGTTTCTGAAGGCAAAGTTGTGGAACAAGAAACGTATAATCATCTCAAGAACAAGCAAGGTGCGTTTTTTCAACTAGCTAATATTCAGAAAGCATAAGTATCGTGTTAGATTATATGTATGTATATTATACATATGTAAACTTTGGTAACGAGTGTCCTGAATCGTGATACCTGGAGAAATTTGCTTCTGATCAGGTAATCACTAGGTGGTTCGATCACTAGGTGGTTCGAGCGTGTTTTGTACAAAAGGGTTGTTTAACAAAAACTTGGACAATGCTTGGTTAAGTTTAACTGATTCAAGGATCACTATTATGCAAACCTCGGCTTGTGACAGATTTTGAACTTTATAATATCATATGATTTTTTTTTAAAAGGAAATGTTAAGACAAATACATAAACTTAAATACATTTTTCTTTTCATATATTTGTTCTTACATCCTTATTAATTTTAAAGCTACTTGTTGATACGACCCTTGAGGATTGTATCGGGATAGGGCACCACTTCAAGCGGCTGCGGGCTCCTTAAGAAGAAGATTGAAGAACTAGAATATTATTGACTGGAAAACTTCTCGATTACATTGTCTGCAATTCGTTAAATAGACATGACAACCCTAGATACCATAAACCACAAACCGGGCTTGGGCTGGTAAACATAAACAGGAATCCTAAAACAAACGACCCAAACAAAACACATAAAATGACCCAAACATAAAACATAAAACACATGATAGAGATACTAGCCCATGACAAAGTCTTTGTGCCAAACAGGCGCTACCGAGACTCTTTTGGCCCGACCCAATCTTAAAGATACCGACGTATCATTCCCCACCTCTTCAAAAACGACCTTGTCCTCAAGGTCATAAGAAGGATAAGCCGTTTTAAAATCAGCAAACCATTCCCATGTCGCATCCACTAGAGACCTCCCAACCTACTGCACTAAAACCTGTTTTTCTGGTCTGCCATTTCGCAATACAATTCGCGAGTCACAAATGATGAATGGCTGATCTACTGGTTGACCTTCCTGAAAATCCTCGGGCAGACCCACCTTCTTCATGCGTAATGACTCATCTCCTTTCAGTAAGTACGTAGTGTTACCAAGAGTAAACGACATCGTTTGTTGAGCATAATCATGTGTGACATTTCCAATACTTTGCAACCATTGGATACCTAGTACAACATCAGGCCCTTTCATAGGAATCACATAAAGATCAACTTTAATAGATAATCCTTGCATGAGAAGTGTGACCTGAGAACATACATTCTTACACAATAAAGATGCCCCATTTCTGGTATAAACTTTGAAAACTGTGGTCGAGCGCACAGGCAAGCGCATTCTTTTAACCACCTCGGGTTGAACAAAGTTATGTGTACTGCCATTATCAATGAGAACATGCACATTACTAGACCCGATTGTGCCCCATAATTGGTGAGAACGAAGACTACCCGGACCAATCAACGAATTAAGTGTGGAGATATCCCCACTTTCAACCGCCTCCACTGTATCCACCTCCGATTCTAGACTCAAGTCAACACTCCTGTCGGCCATCAACAACAAGAATTTTCCCGGGCACTTATGCCCTCGAACCCACTTGTTATCACAGTTAAAACACAACCCTTTATTGAGGCGTTCCTGCCGCTCCTCAGGTGATATCCACTTAATAGCCAACGGTTTGTTAGGATTAGTAGAATTAACCAGGGAAGGGTTAGGCAACAACGGAGGCGTACCCGTGGTTGGCTGAACACCGGGCAAACGTGACGTCGACTCCGATGCAGCAGCACTGGTATGGTTAATGATAGGGGAACGTTGATCATCGAACCGAGCCTCATTAACACGAGCCAGAGAGAAAGCATCACCGAGTGTCTCAGGTTTTGCAACAAGCAGCTCTCGTTGCAAATTCGGCTTAAGGCCAGATATGCAGAACGAGATAAGTAAATTTTCCGAAATACATGTAACCCGATTCATAAGTTTTTCAAAGTCACTTTGATATTGGCCAACCGTACCTGTTTGTAACAACTTAGATAGGGCTCCTTGAGGATCTTCATACTTTGACGGACCAAAACGATTCATGACACTCTCCCAAAATCCGTCCCAACTGGTGACCAGATTGTTGCGGGTCATCCATCGAAACCACTCCGCAGCGTCACCTTCAAGATTGAAACCCACAACCTTTAAACGCTGATCGACTGGTGTTTCCAGAAGCGTGAAGTACTCCTTAATAGCAAAAACCCAGCTTTCTGGATCAGACCCATTGAACTTTGGCACATCGAACCGCATAGAGCACGGTAATGGTGACATCTGATCTCCACCTCCATGTCGCGCTAACTTGGCAGCCTGCAACTCGGCTGTTAAAGCAGCAATTTGCGCATCCATTCGTGCATTCAACGCATCAGACTGCTCCTTCAAGAGCAAACGAATCATTTGTTCATTCATGGCAATGAAAGCACCGGTTGATACGACCCTTGAGGATAGTATCGGGATAGGGCACCACTTCAAGCGGATGCGGGCTCCTTAAGAAGAAGATTGGAGAACTAGAATATTATTGACTGGTAAACTTCTCAATTACATTGTCTGCAATTCGTTAAATAGACATGACAACCCTAGATACCATAACCCACAAACCGGGCTTGGGCTGGTAAAATCCTAAAACAAACGACCCAAACAAAACACATAAAATGACCCAAACATAAAACATAAAACACATGATAGAGATACTAGCCCATGACAAAGTCTTTGTGCCAAACAGGCGCTACCGAGACTCTTTTGGCCCGACCCAATCTTAAAGATACCGACGTATCACTTGTCCTCATCTACATACTTTCAGTTTTACTCACCAACCGATGTGGGGAATTTGCAACATATATATTAAAGGCCAAAGTGTATTTTGATACCTCAAACTTGGTTAAACGGGTTTTTCACTACCTTTAATTTTTAAAGGTGCGGCATAGTACCCTGAACTTACAAACTCGGTAAATTGAAGGACATGATAGTTACCACCTTCGACATATATCATTTGGCCCACAATTTACCGTTAAAAAACACACTTCTTTTCCCTCCTTCTCCCTCTTCAATTTATAGTGGTCCGTTGACCGTCGAGTGTGAAAGAATATGACACGCTATCGCTTTTTATATCGTTCAAAACTATCTCATCATCTCTTTCCACCTAATCAAATTAATTTACATATTCATATTCTGCCTTCCTAATGGTTCTCGATTCAGAGGCCCAACAAGAGCAAATTTAAGGTGTATATTAGCTAACAACCACTTAGTAGTTAAAACACATCATACTCATACCTCAAACTATATTAAAGCTGACAATTATAATACTCTAATACTGCAACCCATATGACCATATGCCTTCTTAGTCTGCTTTGTACAACTTAATTCAAAAGAGTTGTTGCAAAACAATACACATTGAAATTAAACCAAATATCGGTTTATGATTAAATTTTGGACCATTACAGGTGGTGGGCTGTTAACCACCCAGCAATTCTTACGAATCTCCCTTGAACTTGCAAACCCTTTAATTTACTGAGTTTGCAAGTTCAGGGTACTATACCGCACCCTTAAAAATTGAAGGTATTAAAAAACCTGTTTAACCAAGTTTGAGGTACCAAAATACACTTTGGCATATATTAAATAAGTTCATAAGTTCCAACATTACCATGTTGTAACATTTAAGTAACCGTTAAGTAAGAATCTTGATAAGCATCACAATAATGATTGTGTTATGAAGTGATCTTGTGTAATCAAACATTCAGAAGTGTGCATTTTTAGACATAAAAATTGAAAGAGTTTATATGTCAATCCTACTTGTACATTTTGGTTTTTATTAGGAGTATTGAATTGTAACTTGCATTAATGAGTTGTATAGTTTATGTTTAACCACAAAAACCATTATTAAGCTTCCCATATTGGTTTGTAAGTACAAATTGTGATGTTATGATTAGGCTTAATCAACCAGATTTTAATTTGTTGACACTGGATGAAGAAGCTATTAGAGAAAGATTAAGATGATTGTGAAGTAGATTACGAAAGGATAAGCCAGTGATGAAACTAGGGGTGTCCGCGGGTTCACGGGACCTGATGCTATTATGTTGGTAGAAGACCGCAAGACCCCAACTCATCATACATGAACCAAATCTCAATCAACACCCGCGAGACCCCAACTAGTCATACTTGAAACAACGTTCTATAGACCCAACACTGGTCTTCTACTTACACCATGGTGTCGGGTCTATAGGACATAAACCTATAAAACAGTAATTCGGAGAAGCACACATGGCGTCCGCATATTTTCGGTTCAACTTATGTCTAGTGTTTTTTTTTTTTTTTTTTTTTTTTTTTTAGATTCAACAATAGTAATGTTATGTACCATTTTGTAATAGATTAACCTTGCTACAGATTTCCTTGTAGTTATGTCAAAATTTTGTCAATATAAGTACAAATTATGAGATGTTCAAAAAGGTTCGGGTCGAAGAAGCAATGTCACTCGATCCTTATCAAACTGACTGCATGTTCGCGAGGATCCCACCAGAGCGCCTTCCACTTCTAATAGGCCACGAACTCGACCATAGCAAGCACTAGCTCCCGGTGCGACTTCATAAAAAGCAATCAAAGATAAGATCGAAGAGAATGAAACGCACGTACAAATTATGAATCCGCATAATTAAATCACGCACAAGTGCGTATGGATTATGAACTTTCCTACCTTTTGTAGAGATCATTGAATCTTATATAAGATAAATGATAATAACGTGAATATTCATATTGTAACTTCCTATTTTTAGTAAAAATAACATAAATTCTCATTATGACTATTAGAAGGGTACCTGCGCAATGTGGCGGCGGGTACTTGGTGACTATTTTTATACATTTTATCCAACACTTACTGTGCCAAGTAAAATTTTAAATGCTCTCGTGTTTAGCTCATGATAAATTACAAATTCTAAATGCTCGGGGCTTAGATCGGCTCGTGACAAGTTTTGAGCCGTATCATGATAAATTACTAATTATAAATGCTCTGGCTCATACCAGCTCGTGGCAAGTTAAAAAAGAAATCCGAAAGAGACTCATAAACTTAATTACATTATTTTGTGTTGATATAACCACTTTTATTTCAGTTACTAACCGATTGGAAATTTGCAAGACACGAGTTTAGTAAAAAAAGTTCATAAGTTCCAACATTATGATGTTCTAACATGTAAGTAATCTTTGATTAACATGCTTCGATTTCAAGCCTTATAATACATTCGTTGTTCGTTTTTAACTATTTCATGCTATAAATTTTCAAAGAAAACATTCATTCTTCGTTTTTAAGCCTTAATTAAAATACATTTATTCTTCATTCTTAACAATTTCATGTTAAAAAGTATTAAAAAAAACATTCATTCTTCATAACAAATTTATGCTAAAAATAATGTTTTAAACAAATCTTAAACATAAATGTAATTATTTATTTTTAAGATTTGAATCAAAACATTAGGAGGGTGACAGTCATGCTTCCGAAATCATTCATACCTCTCAAATCCACCAATAATATCATTCCACCTCATTCATACTTTTTACATACATCTCAACCCCTTTTTAGTTGCAACCATGCCTTTTTCATAGCTCCCAACTAATTTTATTCTTTTATTTTTTATTTTTTATTCTCATAAATTAAATTAAACAATTTAATAAAAACATAAATATTTCATTAATAATTAATAATTAAAAAAAAAATTACATATATACTACAAAATTGGTTAACTGATAGGAACACAAATTCTAATATAAAACAACTAAGGACTAAACTTAAATAAAAAAATGTTAAGGACTAGCTACTTAAAAAGTAATAACCACATGATTTAAAGTGAACAAAAAATATATATATATATAAAAGATTAGTCTTCTTCATCCTCTCGTACCATGGACAGAAAAAAAAAAAAACCCAAATCAAAAGGGTAGGTGCAGCAGCAATCTCTTTTCTTTCTTTTTTTTAATCCCAACAGTCCAAAATTAAATACTCCAACGTATCTATTTTGTTCCAAACCGCTCCATGCCGTGGAATCATTTTTGGCTGCTGAGCCTTGCCGATGGAGCATACCGCTGGGGTGGCGGTGGTGTTCACCGGCGGTATGATCCATGCCGATGTGGGATTTTCAAAATACAAATACAACTTCATAAGTTCCAACATTATCATGTTGCAACATTTAAGTACTATAACTGTTAACAAGAACCTTAGTAAGCATCACAACAATGTTTGATTGTTTGTGTTTGGGATGATCTGAATCCTACTTGTATAGTTGAGCTTTATTATGTGTACTACAAAAAGAGTTGTAAAGTTCCATTTTTATTAATAGAAGTAAAACTCAATAATAACAAACATGAATTAAGTGGTTGCACACAAGCTAGCAACGATACTAAATGTAGACACGATTGCTGTTATAAGCGAAGGTAGTGTAATCGAGCAAGGGTCCCACACCGATATAGTCAAATAGTCAATAGCAACACTTCATCAAATGTTTTCAAACCCGGGTCGACCCGGCCGGTTCAACCGGTCAGACTGGTGTCCAGTGAAAAAAACGAATAAAAACCCGGGTTTTTAAAACCGGATTAACCGGTTAGACCCACCGGGTTTTGAGTGACCCGGGTCAACCTGGGTCTTGAAACCCGGCTGGGTTTGGTTTTTTTCAATTTTTTTTATAAAAACCGGGTTGACCCGGGTTGTCCGGCGGTCGAACCGGTTGACCCGGTCGAAAAATTAAAAAATATTTAAATGAAAAAACGGGTTGACCCGACGGTTGAACCGGTGCCCGGTGACTCGACCGTGTCGATTAAAAACCCCGTTTTTAAAACATTGCTTTCATCTCTTCATATTAAACTTGTAATATCACAAATTTAGCTCCTTTTCGTGCATAACCTACATAAACACAAAACACCTCAAAGCACGGCTGGATTTGGGCCTGTGCAGGCTGCCCAACTGCACAGGGCCCCCAAATCTGTTAGGGCCACATTTTACAGATAAGCCCAGTTTATGAATATACCTGTTCCAATCCATCCTAGTATGTTTTGGGCCCGTGTAATATCTGTTAAGCCCAACAGCAAGGATAACTATTTATTCACCCCTTATATTCATTTCGTCCGTTCTTTATTCGTATTTGTTTCCTTCTCTTAATATCATTTGCTGTGTCTATTTAAATTTCCATTTACAATGTTATTGGTACGAAGAATTTGGAGGTCGATAGAATATATAATTGTAAAAGTCAATTGATATGATGTATTCAAAATTTAGGAATCAACATTATACCAAAAACATGTAACATGTAAGCATTTTTCTAGTCGTTGTCTACATTTTTTTCTGTATTTATAACCGTAAATATTGTACGTTCAAGAGGACGATTTTCATGTTTTTAGAAAAGGGGGCCTCATTTTTATCATTGCACAGGGCCCTCGAAAACCATGGGACGGCCTTGCAAATACTAGTTGAAATGGTAGTTTAACAAAAAGTTGACAAATGATTAGTTAAGTTTAGCTTATTCAAGGATCATTATTGTGCAAATGTCATGAAAAATTTAAATGCTCGGGTTGTTAAAAAAGCAGTTTTGAATAACCACTTAAGAAGGTGATTGTTTCTTTTTAAGATTAGTATCCAAAACAACTTAACACTTAAAAGGTAATTGTGTTGATATAACCACTTTTATTTTATTCACCAAACGATGTGGGAAACTAGCGACATACAGATATACAAAATAAGTTTATAAGTTCCAACATTATGATGATGTAACATTTAAGTAATTGTTAAGGATCCAGGTAAGCATCAGAACATTGTTTGTATTATGAAGTGATCTCGTGTAATCAAACATTCAAAAAGTGCATTTTCAGTCTTAATGGTAATTAAAGATGGTAATCTTTTTATAAACTCTTCAGTCTAAATGCTAAAGATGCTAATTAAACTCTTCAGTCTAAATGCTAAAGATGCTAATCTTAATGGTAAAGATGGTAGTTTAAAGATGCTTAGTTAAGTTTAATTGATTCAAGGATCATTCTTGTGCAAATCTCATGCTCATCTAATGAAAAATTACACAATTTAAATATCGGCTAGTGGCAAGTTAAGTTTTGAGCCTTAAAAAACTTAAAAGTAAAAAAGATAACAAATAAATCTTAAAAGTTAAAAAGGCAGTAATAAAAGTGTGCTTATAAAATTATCTCTTTATAAACACACCAAAAACACTATTTTTTAAATTTAATGGTACTTGTGTTGATATACCCACTTTCATTTCAATGACCAACCGATGTAGGAAATATGCAAGATGCATATATGTTAAATAAGTTCCAACATTATGATGTTGTAACAGTGTTTGCCATTTGAGTGGAACTTTGAATATTCAGTTCCTTGCCATGGCTACAAGGCGCGGATCGAGGACTTAAAGTCCTTAGGTGTGAAAAAAAAAAAAAAAAAAAAAAAAAAAAAAAAAAAAAAAAAAAACGTTGCACAGTAACCATTTTACTAAAAAGAATAAGCTGTTTAGCTAAAAAGAATAAGTTGTTTAGCTAAAAAGAAGGTTCGAAAACAACTCTTAAATCTTTATCTTTACATACCAATGTAATTATTTTTCTTTAAGAGTGTTGTTCAAAATTAAGCAACATTTATACTTACTTGTGTTGATATACACACTTCCATTTCAGTCACCAACCAATGTGGGAACATTGCAAGATACAGATATATTAAATAAGTTCATAAGTTCCAACATTATTATGTTGTAATGTTAATCAAACATTTAAAACATGCATTTTCAGACATCAAACTAAAAGTGTATATGTGACTCCTACTTCTGCATTTTAGTTTTTATAGCTAAATTGTAACTTGTATTAATCAATTGTATTGTTTTTGTTTAACCATAAAAACCATTATTAAGCTTCCCATATTGGTTTGTAAGTATAAATTGTAATGTATCTGATTAGGCTTATTCAACCAAATTTAAATGATACTGGATTATTTGTTGACACCGGATAAATGTGACGCTGAAGTGGTAGCAATTGTGATGGTGAATGGTGAAGGAGATGTTGATGGTCTTAGACGCCATTAAAGAACGATTATGATGATTGTGAAGTAGATTACAAAGAGTTAAGTAGTGACTGAACTAGGGCGTGTCCCGCAGTGTTATTGGACCCGATAATATTATGTTGGTAGAAGACCGCAAGACCCTAACTCGTCATACTTGAAGCAAAATTCTACCCACACCTGCGAGACCATTCGGAACCTTGACTAGATTGCATTTGTTTCTGAAGGCAAAGTTGTTGAGCAAGTAACGTATAATCACCTCAAGAACAAGCAAGGCACGTTTTTTCAACTAGCTAATATTCAGAAAGCATAAGTGTTGTCTTTAGATTATATGTATGTATATCATACATATGTAAACTTTGGTAACGAGTGTCCTGAATCATGATACATGGTGAAATGTGCTTGTGATCAGGTAATCACTAGGTGATTCGAGCGTGTTTGATAACTATTAAGCAATCTCGAGAACCTATAGGCTCGATCAGAACTTGTTCACGTTTTTATCGATACATTTGATCCAACACTTTGTATGCCTAGAGTCTTTCAACAGTGTCGATTAAGAACATACGTGTGAAAATTTGTTCCGTTCAAAAAGAATAAATTGTTTAGCTTATTTGTTGAACAACAACAATATTAATCAATCCCACATAAGAAGGGTACCAGATTAGCATGTAGACAGTCATACCTTAATCCTGAGGATAAAGAGATTGCCAACAGGTTAACTTAGTTGTGTGACTGCTAATACTCGGTGTTCGGGCAAAATGGTGGTTTAACAAAAGGTTGACAAAGCTTGGTCAAGTTTAACGGATTTGTGCTTATATACCCATTTTTATTTTAATAGCCAGCCGATGCGGGAATTTTGCAAGATACGGATATATTAAATAAGTTTATAAGTTCCAAAACATTCTGATGTTGTAACAACTAAGTTAACAATGGATTTAAGGACGAATTTTCAATAGATTTGAAAGATACGGTAAAGTTGCATAGTTAACAATGTATGAGTACACTGATGGCCTCTCAAGTTGAATGTCGGGTTTAGCTTGGATTAGTTAATAGTTAAAACGTGTTTGGACTATTATGCCCGTCAAAATAGAACACATAACGTGCGTTGACCGAGCCCAAACGGGTCAAGGGACGCATTCGGCCTAAAAAAACACTAGGTTTGGACGCATGACGATGTTTTTTTAAAACTTAGGGTCCTAGGTGTTAAATGTTACGTATAAACATTAATAGGTAAATGTCTAGGATCGAACACGAGACCTCGGGATTGCACACTTTACAAACAAGAATAATGTAAATAAATTTATATATTTATTAAATGTATGAAATATATATATTTATGTCACTTAATGGACTAAACGGTCGTTAGTTGTTAACCGTATGGACTAACTATCGTTAAATAAGAAAAACAAGGACTAGAGTGTAACTTGGGTGACAAGGAGGTTCTAGAACCCCCTTTGGGAGCCTAGGCCGGTCGAACAAGGGGAGGGGAGGCCCAACCCATGTTTGCTTGGTCACCAAGATATCACCTATTATAAATACAAGGCCAAGGGTTAAACCTACACATCTTTTGTGCACACACTCTAACCCTAAAACCTTTGTTTTTCTTTTTCTTTGTCTTGGCCGATCGTACCCCCCCCTCCTAGGGTTTGTGGTTCGATTTTTCCAAGTGAAAAACCATAAGTGATTTGTTTACTTGCAACAACCTTTATTCGTTGGAGTTTGTGTGTACAAGAACGAGGTAATTACTTACTTTAGTAATTATCAAGAGATCGATAAACAAAACGGTAAAGGGTTTATCATTGATCTATATTGTCCAAGAATCAAGGTTTATTGAAGTGCATCGGGTACGTTTACTATTTACGTTTTGGTTAATATTTATATGTTATACTTGATCCTAGCTTCCGCAATACGTGCTATTTGATTGTCAAACTCTAACAGTGGCATCACGAGCCATGTATAACATGTAATTGATTACTAAAACGTAATAAAAACCGGATCTTTAATTGTTTTAGATACATGTTTTTTTGATCTAGGGTTTTTCCAATTTTTTTTTTCTAAAAATTTCGAAACCCTAACCCTAATTTTGGGGGGGGGGGTCGATTTTCCCATGAAACCCTAATTAGGGTTTTGTGGTTTTCTTGATTATGTGTAATCACTAGAAACCCTAGGTCATTAACCGGTTAATTGAACGTATCTTGTGACCTAATTGCTAATTGTTAGGTTTTAATCCGTGACTTACATGCATGTTTGTCATGGATCTTGTTTTGTTGTCACATATTTAGATAGATCTTAAATTGGGGAAGACTCCAATAAATATTAAAATCAATTTTATATGCTATGTGGTGTGTTTTTAGCTTTGGCCTACGCAATTGATTCGTCAATGTATGTGGCTCACCTCCATTAAGAGGTGAAGGCCTTAGTTGATTACATGCGTTATTATACCTAGAATTGATTTTATTAGGATCTTTTCTAATACGGTTTGCATGTGGCTAATTGTTTCACTTATATTATTATTGTTTGTTTGATTTTCTTTGCTACTTGTTTTATTGTTTTTTAGTTGGACTTGATGTAAGCAATAAAAGGGTGTTTTCATAAAGAAAATTAAAACGGACTAATAATTGTGAAACCCTAAAGTGATAAAGTAAGAATCTTGCAATGGTCTTATGACAATCGTGGTCCGATTCGCACGGTAATCAGCTCCCAGTCGAGACTAGCATTATTCAAACTTTATTACTATTTTGAGATTGAATCCATAAACTTTTGCTTGAATGATGTTTTGTGCAAATATACTTTTAAAATTAAGTCTTTTAAAATGATATTCATAACCGTGATTTGAAGGCTTAGAAAAGAGCCTTAGAGTCTGCCTTGGTTATCACAATCTTGAATATATCTTAAACGAATTACTTTTAAAATTATATGTTGTAGAAAGTCATCTTAGAGTTTTGGCATAAACCTCAAGTAAAACTTTGTGTATTAATTTCAGGAATCGGACATAAAAAGTTTTTATGAAAACTTATGTTATAAAGATGAGTACATGCATCTTTGTACATAATTTTGATTGACATATCAAAAATTAATACCCTTAAAATTTAAGTTACGTGCCATCTACCTATAAGAAACACTTGGAATTTTAATTTAGTAAACGTGAGACCTAGGCTAAATTACTATAACAAGGTAAAATTCTTTTAACGCGTGAGACCATAATTGTAATTTTACAGTTTCTAAGGTAGACGACTTAATTAAGTTGTGCGTGAGACCTAGAACTTAAGGCATGAGATGGGATAAAACATGCTTACAAAGGCAAATTGATGAATCAATTTGATGTAAATCCCATAATGATCTAGGAATTGGAAATCTTGTTTGCCAATTATTGTTCGACAGATTACTATCTTTTGTACTTTTACCACTAGCAGATCAACTGGTGTGGTGAAACTATGTAAAGATAGATCCTAGGTTTTCAAGAAAATTTGTTGGTTATATGGATATAGCCTTGGGTATTTTATTTTCTTGAAGATATTGATTATCGAAAATACTAATATTTGAACTTTATCTGTAGATATGGCTCAACCCGATAACCAAACTGTGATTAATGCTTTCAAGAGTCATCTTGAGAGAGAGAAACTCACAGGAAAGAATTTCAATGACTGGTACCGTTCGCTCAGAATTGTCTTGAGGGCGTCTGGTAAGATGGATTTCTTGACCGAAGAATGCCCACCTGAGCCTCCTGCTACTGCTACACCAGAAGCAAAGGCGGCTTGGAAGGTGGTACATGCTAAGTACAATGAGGTTGCTTGTCTAATGCTCACTAGCATGAATGCTCAATTACAAAAGAAGTATGAGTATGCGTTTCCTAAAGATATGCTTGAGATGCTTCAGCAGTCTTATGAGAAACCGCCTGCAGTTGAATTGTATGATGAACTTGACAAGCTACACAACTGCAAGCATGGTGATGGTAAACCAGTAGCCGATTATGTGGATGAGATGAAGGACTCCTTTGATCAACTTCACAGAATTGGTTTTGGTTACCCCGAGAATGTGCAAGTGCACTTGATCAACAGATCCCTTAACAAGGATTTTGCTGGTTTTGTGCAGAACTTCAACATGCATTGCTCGGGGAAGACAGTCTCAGAATTACTCGCATTGCTTGTTGATTATGAGAAAAGTCTACCAGCCAAGGTCAAGAATCCTACCCCGCAAGTGTTGGCAATTCATGGGGGAAGAATCCAGAAGAAATCGCATGTGAACAAAGGCAAAGGTAAAGGTGATAAAGGCAAGCAGGTCATGGCCTATCAACCTCAACCCAAGATGAAACAACATCAGCCTAAGCAGAACAAGGTGAATCCGCCAAACAAGCAGGATCAGGCTTGTCACCATTGTCATGAAAAGGGCCATTGGAAGCGCAATTGCCCTCTCTACATTCATGACTTGCGACTCAAGAAGCAGGGGAATGATGCTGGTAACCCCAGCACATCAGGTGCGTTCTTTATGATTGAATTATTCACTCTTACTCCTAAATTGAATTCATGGGTATATGATACTGGATGTGGCATTCATATCTGCAATACCATGCAGGGGTTTAGAGTTGAGAGAAAGCTGGCCTATGGACAACAATTCTTGCACGTTGGTAACGGAGCGCATGCAGGAGTTGAAGCTATAGGAGTATTTAATTTAGTGTTGCCTTCGGGCCTAGTACTATCTTTAAATAATTGTCATTATGCACCGTCAATTGTTAGAGGTGTAATTTCATTTTCATGTTTGTTGAACCAAGGTTTTCACCATACTATTTCAAGCAATGGAATTTCGGTTTCTTTAAATAATGTTTTTTATTTTAATGCTATTGCTGTGAATGGTGTATTTGAAATTGATATGAATGATAATGATAATGCTTTTGTTAAAAATAATTCAATGTATAGCATCAACAATAAGAGAATCAAGAAAGGTCTGGATTCATCTTATCTTTGGCATTGTCGACTTGCTCACATTGGCAAAGATCGCATGAAAAAGCTGCAACATGATGGGCTTTTAAATAAGATCAATGATGAATCATTTGATAAATGCGAATCTTGCATTGCTGGGAAGATGACTAAGAAACCCTTTAAAAATAGGATTGAAAGGGCTAATGATCTACTTGGTCTTATTCACACAGATGTGTGTGGACCACTTAGACATGTGTCAAGGAGGGGTGCTAGCTACTTCTTAACATTTACGGATGATTACAGCCGTTATGGTTATGTTTATTTACTTAAACATAAACATGAGGTGTTTGAAACATTCAAAGTGTTTAAAGCAGAAGTAGAGTTGCAACTTGGAAAGAAGATTAAAGCTCTTCGATCCGATAGAGGTGGTGAATACCTGAGTCAGGAGTTCATAGATTATCTAGCAAAGGAGGGAATTGTCCAGCACCTTACTTCTCCATATACTCCACAACAAAATGGTGTATCTGAGAGAAGGAATCGTACATTGCAAGACATGATACGATCTATGTTTAATCTAACAACTCTTTCTTTCTCGTTTTGGGATTATGCCTTAGAATCTGCGGTTCGCATTCTAAATATGGTTCCAACAAAGAAGGTTGATAAGACACCATATGAGGTATGGACTGGAAAAGCTCCTAACCTGTCTTATCTAAAGGTCTGGGGTTGTGAGGCGTATGTTAAACGTGACTCAGCAGACAAAATCCAACAAAGATCTGTGAAGTGCATCTTCGTAGGATACCCTAAGGAAACTATGGGATACTACTTTTATTACCCACCTGAAAACAAAGTATTTGTTGCAAGGTATGGAGACTTTCTTGAAAGAGAGCTCATATCTCAAGAATTCAGTGGGAGAGTATATGATCTGGAAGACGGTCATGAAGATGTAGAACCTTCTGAAAACACTAACGAACTTCCGGTAGAACCTGAAAGCTTAGGTCCTCCACCTGAAGTTGAAGTGATTCCCATTCGTAGGTCAACAAGACCAGTAAAAGCTCCTACTCGTCTATGTCTTAATGTAGAGAGTGATGAGTATATACTGGGTGATCTTGATGAGCCTACAAGTTATAAAGCTGCCATGAATGGTCCTGAAAAGGCCAAATGGAAAGAAGCTATGGATGGGGAAATGCAATCCATGGAAGACAATGATGTCTGGGAAGAAGTAGACCTACCTCCGGGTGCCAAACTAGTTGGGAGTAAATGGCTCTACAAGAAAAAGACTGACATGGATGGCGTTGTACACACCTATAAGGCCCGTTGTATAGCTAAAGGCTATACACAAACTTTTGGTGTTGACTATGAGGAGACCTTTTCTCCTGTAGCTGACATAAGGGCAATTAGGATTCTTATAGCCATAGCCGCTTACTATGACTATGAGATTTGGCAAATGGATGTTAAAACCGCCTTTTTAAATGGTCGCCTAGATGAGGACATCTATATGGAGCAGCCTGAGGGGTATGTAAATCCAGAATTCCCAAATCGTGTATGCAAGCTTAAAAGATCCATTTATGGATTAAAGCAAGCATCACGACAATGGAATAAAAGATTTGATGGTGAGATTAAAAAGTATGGATTCACTAAAAATCTTGATGAGCCATGTGTATATCACAAAGTTAGTGGGAGTAATGTGATTTTCCTTATATTATATGTCGATGACATATTGATCATGGGGAACGACATTCCAAGTCTACAAAAGGTTAAGGAATATCTTGGAAGTTGTTTTTCTATGAAAGATTTAGGGGAAGCTGCATTTATTCTGGGAATCAAGATATATAGAGATAGATCTCAGCGATTAATTGGATTAAGCCAAAGTGCTTACATTGATAAAATATTGAAGAGATTCAATATGCAAAATTCCAAGAAAGGATATTTGCCGATGCAAGAGCAACATGGCTTGAGCAACAAGGTTTGTGCTTCAACACCTGCAGAGGTGCAACGCATGAAAAGAGTCCCTTATGCTTCGGCTGTGGGATCTATAATGTATGCGGTGAAAAGTACAAGACCTGATGTAGCGTTTGCTCAGAATTTAACCAGTCGATATCAGCAAAATCCAGGTGTAGCTCACTGGACTGCTGTTAAGAATATTCTTAAGTACCTTAGGGCAACTAAGGATATGTTTTTGGTTTATGGGGGAAATCCATCGGCAGAACTTGATGTTACAGGTTACTGCGATACTTCTTGGAAAGGTGATAAGGATGATACGAAGTCTCAGACGGGTTATGTCTTTGTCATTAATGGAGGAGCAGTGGATTGGAGGAGCAGAAAGCAGAGTGTACTAGCGATGTCTGCTACAGAGAGTGAGTATATAGCTGCTTCAGAAGCTGCAATGGAAGCTGTTTGGATTAGGAAGTTTGTCTCAGGGCTTGGAGTCATGCCTTCGATTCAAAGACCTATTAAAATGTATTGTGACAATTCTGCTGCAATCACATTTGCCAATGAGCCTGGAATCATGAGAGGCACCAGACATTTCCCGATTAAGCATCACTATGTTCGAGAACAAGTCGAAATAGGCGAAATCGAAATGCTCAAAGTTCACACAGATGATAACTTGGCTGATCAATTAACAAAGCCTCTACCTGGCACTAAGCTTTACAAGCATGCTGAAGGTGTAGGACTTAGATTAGCTGAAAGTTTCATGCCCATTTGTGATTAGTGTTTGGATAAAGGATGTAATGTACAATTATTATTTTAATGGAATAAAATAAGTTTTATGTTTATTTATCATTGTCTTAATAATATATCCTATATTTGCATGTTTAAGATCCTTGAATAATTAATTATTCTAAATGTCCATTGTCGATTAATGATATGGGAATATCATTAAACTAAGACAAATTTGAGTATTGGTTCAGGATATACTTGAAAGTATATTGATGCGTAGTCATACCAATTTCACATAATATTCGATGAATTGAATATTGGACTTATCCCAACAATATGATTTAATGTATTGTGAGAATCATATTTAAAGTTATCCTCAGACTTGAGATACCAGATAAGTGTCATGGATGTAGTGCATTTTTGTGAAGCAATCTACCGCTCACCGTAACAGGGAGTCATAAGGATTGTTTTCAGAAGTGTTGCAAAGTTCATGGGTTATTCTTGTAGTCAAGAAAGAATTTATTCCTTCTGATTTGTTTAGAAGTTTAATACTGCTGGGCCCCTCGTAGGGTTGACAAAATGTTTGCATGGCCATGCCCAAAGTCTATCTGGAATACGTTCAGATGTTTTGGTAATTTTGTTCAATCATAAAGAAACGAGAAACAGAATTTTAATAAAGGAACTCACATCTTTATTAATGCGGTATTAGTAATGAAAGGATAATTATAATGATGAATCATTAAAGGTTTTTCCAGGAAACCTAGCTCGGTTTGAACTAGGGGCATTGGAGTGTTGCAAGACGCTAACCAATGTCATTTTACTATTAATGAATATACGAGTGGGAGCTGTTAAATGTTACGTATAAACATTAATAGGTAAATGTCTAGGATCGAACACGAGACCTCGGGATTGCACACTTTACAAACAAGAATAATGTAAATAAATTTATATATTTATTAAATGTATGAAATATATATATTTATGTCACTTAATGGACTAAACGGTCGTTAGTTGTTAACCGTATGGACTAACTATCGTTAAATAAGAAAAACAAGGACTAGAGTGTAACTTGGGTGACAAGGAGGTTCTAGAACCCCCTTTGGGAGCCTAGGCCGGTCGAACAAGGGGAGGGGAGGCCCAACCCATGTTTGCTTGGTCACCAAGATATCACCTATTATAAATACAAGGCCAAGGGTTAAACCTACACATCTTTTGTGCACACACTCTAACCCTAAAACCTTTGTTTTTCTTTTTCTTTGTCTTGGCCGATCGTACCCCCCCCCCCCCCCTCCTAGGGTTTGTGGTTCGATTTTTCCAAGTGAAAAACCATAAGTGATTTGTTTACTTGCAACAACCTTTATTCGTTGGAGTTTATGTGTACAAGAACGAGGTAATTACTTACTTTAGTAATTATCAAGAGATCGATAAACAAAACGGTAAGGGGTTTATCATTGATCTATATTGTCCAAGAATCAAGGTTTATTGAAGTGCATCGGGTACGTTTACTATTTACGTTTTGGTTAATATTTATATGTTATACTTGATCCTAGCTTCCGCAATACGTGCTATTTGATTGTCAAACTCTAACACTAGGCGATGTTTTTGGAAAAGTTCAGGGACCAACGGTGTATTTTTGTCTTGTTTTATTGTATTAATGTGAATCCTAGTCAACAAGGGGCCTATTGGAGAAAGTGGTCAGGGTTCAAAGCTCAGCTCCTGATAAGTACAGTTACTGGGACAGGTGCTTATTGCCCAGGGCCGGGTCCATGGGGAGGATCCGGTTGACACTCTTAGGATGCATGGGACCAGAGTGATCCCACCATTCTTCACCTTTTGGAGAGTTTTATTGTTTTAGTTTAACCACAAAAACCATTATTGAGCTTCCCATATTGGACTGTAAGTATAAATTGTTATGGTACGGTAATTGTCATTTGTTAACAAGAATTTTGATAAGCATCACAACAATGCTTGTGTTTGTTGTGATGTGAATCATACTTGTATAGTTGAGCTTTATTTATGTGTATTACAAAAAGAGTTGTAAAGTTCCATTTTTATAAGTAGGTAACGTGGCTCTTCATTTTGATCATGATACTCTAGTAAAACATTTTAGATCAATTACATATTTACAATTTTAGCTTACTATTACCATACCCAAGCTGAAGGAGCATATATTGTATCGTGTGGACTGGCGTGAAAAATCAACAAGCTTCAAAGGTGAAGGTACAAGTTACATAAGGTAAACAAAGGTGGGCTAAATTACCATTTGAGTGTTTTGAAAGGACAAATAATATTACGAAAAATCCTAAGGATTTTCATGAAATATAGAAGTTTTAGAAATAAAACACAAACACTGTCTCTTGCATTGTGTTTTGTTACAAGCTATCTGCTTATCGAATTAGATATGGGATCTTGTGAAACTGATCGTTAGAAATAAGTTGTTTGTTGTGTTATGAGTGCCAATGTCAATCGAAGATTATGCATTTTAAAAAATATATATAGAATAAGAATGTTACGGAGTAGTAGACAATGCAAGCAATTTGCTAACTAATTTCTTGATGGTGGAAGTATAATGTGTGTTGCCGGATGTACGGTCTTTGATTTGTTTGATCTCATTTATTTTTTAATAAGAAAAACGAGTAAATTGCAAAAATCGTCCCTGTGGTTTGCAAAAATTGCATTAAACATCCCTGGTCTTCAATAAATGCGGGCGGCCTCCCTATACTTATACTTTTGGGATCATTTTGGTCCCTGCGACTAACACCCGTTAGTCCCTCTGAGTTAGATGCTAACTTTTAGAGGGTATATTTGTCTTTTTGCATTGTGGTCCCTTTTGCCTATTTATTTAAGAACGAGTATTTGCTTTTTCCCCCAAATCCAAAATCATATAAAACCTAATTTCTAAAACCCATCAAATTCAACAAATTCATAGCAATGGTTAATTGTTTTTGTGGCAATCAAGCCGTTATGCGTACTTCTTGGACTCACACTAACCCTGGGCGTAGGTTTTGGTCGTGTGCTCAGATTGTAAGTTTAGTTTGTGTTAATTGATTGTTATGTTTGAAAGTGTTAACATAATTTATGCTTTTTTTCCTTATGGTTTTAGGTGACAAATTGTGGTTTTTTCCTATGGTTTGATCCTCCCATGTGTGCAAGAGCTAGGGCTATTATCCCTGGATTGTTGACAACAAGAAATGCACTAGAAGCACGTTTGAACACAATGTCAATTGCAAACCGAAGACTGAAGATTTGTTTGATTTGTAGTTGGTTGTTGTTTGTGTTTATAGTTTACTTGTAAACTGCTAAGTGATGTTTGCAATGTTAACTGCATCACTAGTTGGTCTTTTTATTTTGTAATGGTCAACAATTTTCAATGATATGTTAAGTTGATGTTATTAGCTTGATTTGAAATTTACTTAACCATAACATGTTATGCATAAAATGAAGACAACACCTGGATAGAGTATCAACTCGAAATACCAAATGGAAACATTACAAGCCATAAAATAGTCTTACAAAATAAGAGTACTAACTGGAAATACCAAATGCATAAAAAAAAAGTCTTGCCAAATAAGAGTACCAACTGGAAACATTGTCTAGAAACATAACAAAACACAAAGTCTTGAAACCATAAAACATTCAAGATAAACAGTCTTCAATGTTGACTTGCTAGTTGACTAGCTGCTTGGCTTGAACCAACCTCATTCCCACCAGTTTGACTTGGCAATTGATTTTTACTTTTCTTGCTTTTACCTACACTTTGACTCCCACCAGCTTCATTAGTTATTCTTTGCCTTTTGGAACCACCAGTCTGACCTGCACTTTGACTCTCAGCATTATGAGTTGTTGGTGCTTTGCAACTTCTTTTATTATGCCCTTTACCCTTACACAGAACACAAGTAACTGTTTTACCCTTTCTTGACAGTTTTCCATCTTTAACCAAACAAACTTCCCCTGCACTTTTCCTCCTACTCTTTTGTGGCCTACCTGGCTTAGCAACTTGTTTAGGTGGAATAAGTGTTGTAGGACACTCATATTTCTCCCAATATTGCTTACCACTCACTGGATTAATTTTAAAGGAATAAACATTCTTCCAAGTATCAAGTTTATAAGACTCATGAACATAATCTTCTGGCAACCCAACATCCATGCCATTGTTTGCCATGTCATAAATAACAGCAACAGCATGCCTGCATGGTATGCCAGAAACTTCCCATTTCCTACAACTACATACCCTTTCATTCAAGTTTACCACACACTGCTCACCCCAGGCACCCTTGACTTGACACAACTCTGCCCCATTCCATTCAACTGAATAATTAGCTGCAGCTTCTTTGGTAAATCTAAACAGTTTAGTTATGGCGGGAGTTAAAGGACCCTCACTCTTTTCAATAACCTTTTGGACAATCACAATCCTCTTCATGAGGTACTCTCTCACATACTATAAGCAAGAAATAATAGGGCTATCTCTAGCATCCAACAACTGCCTATTGAATACCTCACAAACATTGTTAATCAAAACATCACACTTTGCCCTACCTGTCACAGAATGAAACTCTACTCAAAACTATACTGAGACATATTCTTCAGGACACATATTGCATAAGAACAGTAAACAATAAATTGTAAACAAAAACATTAAACTGTAATCAAAACCATACCAGAGAAGTGTGACCTGGTCCAGTGCTCAGGTTCTATCTTTTTTAACCATTCATAACACTTCTTGTTGTAACCTTTAAGCTCATTCATATGTTTGTTAAATTCAGGCTTGGTTAATGCTGAAGCACACTTCCACAGCATCTCTTTGTATTCACTACCTCTCCAAGTTAGGTTCAGGTTTTCATGAATATGCCTTACACAAAATCTGTGCTCAGCTGAAGGGAATAGGTTGGCAATAGCTGGTAACAAGCCCTATTATCAATAATAACACTTAATTAGTTTTCCTCAAACAACAATATCAGAAATTAAGTACATACCATAAAAAAAAATTTAGTCAATAAAGATACTAACCTTTTGCCTATCTGTGATAAATGTGAAGTGTGAATTGCTGTTTAGATCCAAGTCATCACCTAAACATTTCAGGAACCAAGTCCATGAGTGTTTTGATTCAGATTCAACTATCCCATAGGCAACTGGGTAGATTCCATTATTTGCATCAACACCAACAGCAGTGATCAATTGACCTATATATTGACCCTTCATAAAAGCTCCATCTAAGCCTAACAGATCCCTGCCACTAGCCCTAAAACCATCTTTTAAAGCTCCTAAGCAAACATAAATCCTTCTGAACATTCTTGTTGGTGATTCATGGTTTTCTTCTCCATACACATCAATCTTTACTGTTGTGCTTGGGTTACATCTTCTCAATTCCATCACATAATCCCTCAATAAAGAGTATTGTAGCTTTGCATCTCCTTTTAAGTTCACCTCTGCCTTTGCTTTAGCCCTAAATGCCTTTGTTTTAGTAACACCCACATGAAACTTTTTCTGCATCTGTTCTTGAACAGCTCTCACAGGCATAGCCGGATTCATGACCAAAAGTTCTTGGATGTGTTTAGATAGAAAAGTGGAAGTACAAGACTTAATTTTTCTGCTTTGTAAACATTTATGGTCTTCTTTATAAGTCTTGACCAACCACTTCCCTTTTTCACCTTTTGAAATGTACAAAACCCAAGGACAATGTGGTTTGTCCTCTTGCCCTGCATTTTCCATCTTACCCTTACCTTTTTCATGTTCATTTACCAATTTGCCCTTCCCTTTACCCTGTGCATTGACCTCTTTGGCTATCTTGCTCTTACCACCTTTTCCTATAACAATTCCCTCCATTTTTTTTCTTTTTTCAACTACTGTCACAATATCCACCATCTCCCTAGTAGTTATTTTTCCTTTGGTCATTTTGATAGGCTCTGGCACCACACCAAAACACTGTGCCCTTACCCTTATTTTATCATTTTTCACAATCTGTATGCATCTCCTAGTCTCCACTGCATGAGCTCTAATCATCTCCTTTGCTACATCCCTATTTGGAAACTCTTTTCCAACAAAAAAACCTGTTGTTGAAGTTGAGTTACCAGCCAGTTTTCTTAATTTTCTAATACCCTTCATTCTTGCACTTTCTTCATCATCCTCTATATCACTTTCAAAAGAATCAAAATCAATCACTTCCAAATCATTTTCAGTCAAGTTTAACTTAGGGTGGCCACTATCTATAAATTCATCTTCAACTTCAAACCTAAAACCCTTCATGGGGACTTCAACCTCATCAACCATGTGTTCCTCATCAACTATATTCTCCATTTTTTTCTCAACTTCAGTCTCACCCTCACTCTTAGTGTCATTACCCTCATCCTCACTAGAGTCTTCATCATCAATATCACCCTCACTCTCACCCTCACTCTCACCCTCACTCTCAACATCAGCATCAAAGAAATCCCAAGTCTCATTACCTACATTAGAAGGCCCAACATGTGTCTCCTCAAATTCAACTACATTGACATCAGGGTGCAAGTATGAAGTACCATGTTCAACATACACATAAATAATCCTATGCTTATGAACATACTTCAGCATGTCACTAATATCAGTGTCACTAACTAAAGACCTTAATCCAGAATCCAAACTTTTCATAGGAAGCTTATAGTGATAAAACAATCTCTCTTGTAAACCTAAACACTGGAACATCACTGTGTCTAACATGTCAATCTTACATTGATCAATGTCTATTAGCCACAAAAGTTACCTCCCCTTCAACATACTTCCTCTTTGGTGGTTCTGTGAATCTTCCACCATGATGGATCATCATTGTAAACAATTGTGGATACGATGTTGTTACATTATCAAATAATAATCAATCAATAACAAATACTTGGAAACACATTCAAAAGTCTGAAAATAATTATACAAAAAGATTATTAGTTTTTTTTACCATAAACTGAGTTCACATCAAAATCTTCTCCATCTGCTCTTATGTGCCAAAGCTGGATTGGTGGACTCATTTTGTGATTTTCTGTTATGCAAATCTTATGGATTGTAAGTGAAATGGAAATAAAATAATGAGGGTATAAAGAAAGTGGATTAGGGTTAAGTATTAGTTTAATCCGGGTATTTGTTTGTGTCGGGTTGTTTTGAATAGGCAAAAGGACCACAAGGCAAAAAGACAAATATACCCTCTAAAAGTTAGCATCTAACTCAGAGGGACTAACGGGTGTTAGTCGCAGGGACCAAAATGATCCCAAAAGTATAAGTATAGGGAGGCCGCCCGCATTTATTGAAGACCAGGGACGTTTAATGCAATTTTTGCAAACCACAGGGACGATTTTTGCAATTTACTCTAAGAAAAACACATTATTAAAACATTAAAAAAAAAAAAAAACTCGCGCGTGCACAAAAATTATAACTAGTTATTTCTAAAAAAGTAAAAAAGAAAACATTCATTCACGAATATAATTATCTCTAAAAGTATTAAATAAAACATTCTTTCTTCGTTTTCAAGCCTTTTATACATTCATTCTTTGTTTTTAATGATTTCTTAAACACGCTCGTAAATATCTCTAAGAGTATTAAATAAAATAAATAAATAAATAAATAAATAAATAAACTCTCAACCAATCTTAAACACACATATCTATATTTGGGACTTCTTATAAAAAGAAGTCTTAAAATTTTAATACAAAAAACATTACTATAAAAATAAAATTTATACATTAATGCAAAATTAGAAAATTTAAGTATCATTTAAACCATAAAGTAACCCCCCTCTAATAATGATATATTTTAATAAAATTGTTTATAAGAAAAGATCACTAAACTTATAACCACCAATTTAATGCTAAAATTTTAAAAATAAAAGTGATAACTATTTACACTATTAATAATTCAGACGTTCTACTTTTGAAAAACATATCTTTGCTACGTTATAAAGTATTTGGGGTATACTAAATAAGTAAGATTTAAAATGAAAAACATTTGATCACCACAAAAATGGTCACCGGGTATCCGCCGCTACATTGCGCGGGTACCCTTCTGGTATTAAGATTAGAAGTTTAACTTTTTAAAAAATCAAAAGATACTTTTGTTTATATACCCACTTTTAATGATTTCATGCTTGAAAAAAAAATAAAAAATAAAAAAGTTATATACCCACTTTTAATGATTTCATGCTTGAAAAAAAAAAAAAAAAAAAAAAAAAAAAAAAAAAAAAAAGCTTTCAACCAATCTTAGACACGTACATATTTTAAGATATAGCTTCGCTTTTTTTAATACAAAAATTACTTTTGAGTATATACCCACTTTTATTCCAGTCACAAACCGATGTGGAAAATTTGCAAGACACAGATATATTAATTAAATTCATAAGTTCCAACATTATCATGTTGCAACATTTAAGTACTGTAATTGTTAACATGACTCTTGGTAAGCATCACAACAATGTTTGTTGTTTGTTAGGTGCCCAGTTAAAATATGTATATGTATTGTAAACCATGTTGGTGTATTCTAATACTCTTTTTATAAACTTCTTAAGTCTTAGTGGTAAAGATGTTATTTTCAATGTTGTTCACGTTAGTTGGTTGGGCATGTTGCTATTTGAGTGGAATGTCGAGTATTCAATTCCTTGCCATGGCTACAGTCGCGGATCCAGGACTTAAATTCGCCAGGTTAAAAAAAAAAAAAAAACAAAAAAAAAAAAACAAAAAAAACAAACAAACAAACGTTGCAAACTAACCACGTAAAACTGTCACAAATATGGTATGGGCCAAACCCAACAATCTCTGTTTTGATTAGAACTATTGTACCTTTCTAAAGATCATTGAGGGGCTGTTTGACAAAAACTACATGATTTAGCACTGAATGATTTAAATTCTGTATGATTTAAAGGCTCTGAACCAATTTCTGAATGAAAACTTATTGTTTGACAAGTGTTCTGAATACATATATTGTGTAAAACTAATTGTTAAAAACTTAAACATTTTTCTTGTATGTCGTATATTATACCAGTATATACTTCCTCCATCTTTAAATAAGTGTTCATTATTTACTTTTAAAGTCTTTCTTTTTTAACTTTGACCTTAAATTAATTTATTTGTATTGTGTAATAAAAATATATGAATATATTGAGTTTTAGATGTATTTTTTATTGATATAATTTCATTAAGTATTACATAACACAAATGAAATAATTTTAGGTCAAAGCTGAGAAATAAAGACTTTAAAAGTCAACAGTGGACATTTATTTAGGGACGGAGTGAGTATTTGCTTACATAATAGTTTTGCACATATTAGTTTATATGTTTATATTTAATGTTACAACATCTCACAACCCTGTTAGGATATTATACCATTGAAGTACATAAGTTTGCAAAACTTAAGATGATGAAATTAAAAAAGTAACGATTAATAAAATGTAATAAAATACACATGTAGACAAGGATTAAAGTTATACATAAAAATGTTCATTTAATAATGAGTTGAAATAACTAAGGGACGTGCTCAAAAAAATAAAAAATAAAAAAGGGACGCTGGATCAATTAGCATTTCTTGAGTGCTGGGCCACTAGACACCTAGTTGAATCACAAAGAGGTAGAAAAAAAATCATCAAACAAGAAAAGGCGCTGACCGAATCATTGATATTCCCGTTAAGAGGCTACCAAACACCCCCTGAAATACCCAACTCTCAAATCATCAATATGGTAATTATTCCGCCGAACATACTAAGTTACTTACTATCCATTGAGGTTATCGTTCTTTTATATGATCTACAGATCACTTAAAGATGGATACGAAACTGAATGTGGAGAACGAGGAGTACAACTATCAGGTGGACCAAAACAAAGAATTGCGAACTAGAGCCATCATTCGTGACTTAAAAATACTACTACTGGACGAGGCAACAAGCGCACTCGATGTCCAATATGAACAAGTAGTTCAATGAGAAACGGTCGTTGTAGCACATGGACTTAACGCTATTCGGAACCTTGACTCGATTGCATTTGTTTCTGAAGGCAAAGTTGTGGAACGAGGTACTTATAATCAGCTCAAGAACAAGCAAGGCGTGTTTTTTCAACTAGCTAATATTCATAAAGCATAAGTATCGTGTTAGATTATATGTATGCATGTTAGTACATATATAAACTTTGGTAACTGACTGTCGTGAAACCTGGCGAAATGTGCTTGTAATCGCATAATTACCAAGTAACACAATCGTGTTTGATAACTATTATGGGATCTCGAGAAGTTGTAGGCTCGATCAGAATTCAGAACTTGTTTCACGTTTCTAATGATACATTTTATCCAACACTTATTGTGCCAAGTGAATTTTTAAATGTTCTGGTGCTTAGCTCATGATAAATTACATATTTTAAGTGTGCGGGGCTTAGGTCGGCCCGTACAAGTTTCGAGCCTTATCATGATATAATTCAAATGCTCGGGGCTCATGTCGCCTCGTTTTTATTGATACATTTTATCCAACACTTACTCGCCAAGCAAAATGTAAAATGCTCTTGTGCTCATCTCATGATAAATTACAAATTCTATATGCTCGGTGCTTAGATTGGCTCGTGACAGGTTTCGAGCCTTATCATGATAAATTACAAATACTCGGGGCTCATATTGGTCGTGACAAGTTTCGAGCGTTATAATATTTGAATTTGTGACGAGTTTCGAGTGTTATAATATTCGAATAAATTTTTTTAATATAAAAAGAAAATTTCAAAGATTGCCATTAAAGGTATTCCGTGATAAATTACAAATACTCGGGGCTCATATTGGTGCTTGACAAGTTTCGAGCGTTATATTTGAATTCGTGACAAGTTTCGTGCGTTATAGTATTTGAATAGTTTTTTTTAATATAAAAAGAAAATTTCAATATTTGAATTCGTGACAAGTTTCGAGCGTTATGATATTTGAATAATTTTTTTAATACAAAAAGAAAATTTCTGACAAGTTTCGAGCGTTATAATTAGAGGTGTTAATTTGTGCCCAAAATCAAAAAAATGATTTAAATGGGTAAACTTTTAAAAGATTTGAACACATTTGGTCCCTTGCTTTTTTTGAAATGGGCATATGTTACCCATTTAAAAGTTAAATAGGCACAAATGGGTTTTTTAATTGGATAACATGACAATTGTTTTAAAAAAATAAACTTATAGATATAATATATTTAATGTTTTAAATATAAATGAGTTGTTAATTTTGAGGAATTTATTTCATCTTTTTATTTATTTTCTAAAACGATTTGTATAACAATGCGTTCGTTTGGCCCGTGCCAGCCCATTTTATCACCTCTAATTATAGTATTTGAACAATTTATTTAATACAAAAAGAGTTATAGTATTTGAATATTTTTTTTAATACAAAAAGAAAATTTTAAAGAGTGCCTTTAAAAGCATTATTTTAAAAGACACTTTTAACAATTTTCTTGTAAGTTTTAATTGTAGTTGTGTGGATATACCGACCTTTACTTAGCTCACCGGTCGATGTGGGTGTTGCAAGAAACAAATATATAAAATAAGTTCATACGTTTACGTTCCAAGATACTGATGTTGTACCATTAAAGTAAGAGTTAACTGCATAAATTGTCCCTGAACTTTGGCCAAATTGCTTGTTTCGTTCTAACCATTTCGAAAGTGTAAAAACCGCCCTTGTGGGAAGCCTTTGAGCAAATTTTATAAGTCCCTGGTTTGAAAATAAATATTGGAGTTAATTGCATAAATCGTCCCTAGAATTTGAAATCAAGGATGAAAATTTGCTCAAAGGTTTCTCACAGGGACGATTTTTGCACTTTCGAAATGATTTGAACAAAACATGCAATTTGGTCAAAGTTCAAGGACAATTTATGCAATTAACTCTTAAAGTAATTGGTAAGCATCACCAAAATGTTTGTATTATGAAGTTATCTCGTGTAATCAAATTAAAAAAGTTTATATGTGAATCCTACTTGAACATTTCGGTTTTCATTATTAATTTGAAACTTGTATTAATCAATTGTATATTTTCTGTTTTACCGCAAAAACCATTATTAAGCTTCCCATATTGGGTTTTAAGTATAAATTGTGATGTTACTAATTAGGCTTAGGGTATGTTTGGCGAAAGTAACTGTTGCTGTAACTGGTGCTAGTGCTGGTGCTGGAGATTATAAAAATAGATTATTTTTATAAGTTAAATGAAGTAACATTTGGTTTTAAGAGATTTATGAAAGATTATTTTTTTTAAAATCTCTTATAAGCTATGTCTGCCAAACAAAGATTATTTTTTAAGTAGCTTATTTTTTGAAAAAATAAGCACAATCTCTAAACAATCTTATGTGCCAAACATAGCCTTAATCAACTAAATTTAAATGATACTTCATTATTTGTTGACACCGGATGAAGGTCGTGTTGATCGAACTGGCATGTTAATCTTAAAAGCAGTGATATTTTTTCTTGCTTGAGGAAGAGTTTTCACTTAAAAGCAGTGATATGCTTGATTAGTGAAACTTCAAACACGGCTTATTTAATTCAATGAGCACGAGAACAACATTCCTTTAGATGCAAGAAGTAGTGCTTCGAGATTGAGTACTGCTAATTCAAGCCCAAGCATATTCCACTTTCATTTTCAAGCCTTAGGATATTAAAGTAAACGTTCATTCTTTATTTTTAAGCCTTATAATAATTCATTCTTCGTTTTCAACAATTTCATGCTAAAACGAAAGTCTTAAACAAATCCTAATATTCGTAAAGAATACATTTGTTAGTAATATATACCCACTTCGATTTCATTCACCAACCGATGTGGGAAATTTGATATATTAAATAAGTTCATAAATTCCAACATTATCATAGTTAATTCCAGAAGTTTTGACAGAGTGCATGTGGGCATTAGCAGTTTATTTAATTTAGTTTCTAATTACTGCAGTTGGCACTTGTGTTCAATTCACGGGATAAATGTATTGGGGATAAAATGATGGGGGCTTATGACCATTTCATACATACCGTATAAATCACTTGAGTTTTAGTATCAAGACAATTTCAAACTTCAAATCCAGCAATGAAACTTACACATACAAGCATTTCATTTTTCATAGTGAACCTTTTTTACAATAATCAAGAAGATTATTATTTTTTTGATAGTGGTGGTGGCTATGAAATATTTGTTTCGTACAAAAAAGAATAAACTAGCTTATTTGTACAACAACAATAGTAATCAATCCATCCAAGAAGGGTACAAGAATTAACATGTAGGCGGTCATACCATACCAACTTGAGGATAAAGAGACTGTCACCGGGTTTCACTTAGTTGTGCGACTACTAATACTCGTTGGTGTTTGGGCAAAATGGTAGTTTAACAAAAAGTTGACAAAGATTAGTTAAGTTTAACTGATCCAAGGATAATTATTGTGCAATGTCATGAAAAATTTAAATGTTGGGTTGTTTAAAAAGTAGTTTTGAATAACAACTTAAGGTGATTGTTTCTTTTTAAGACTTATCAAAACTACTTTAATACTTCAAAGGTAATTGTGTTGATATAACCACTTTTGTTTTATTCACCAGCCGATGTGGGAAACTAGCGACATACAGATATACAAAATAAGTTTATAAGTTCCAACATTATGATGCTGTAACATTTAAGTAGGTATATTCTTCAATTGTTTGTTTATTTTATATGATTTTCATTTCTTCGTTAGTCATATACTCCTAAATATTAAATATAACTAATATTAATTGTTGTTATCTTTATTAAATATAAATTAGTATATAGATTTTGAGGTAGTAGGCACCTAATTGAAAACATAAACTGTTACACCGTATATAACCATGGATTGAATATAAATCAGAATCTAGAATGCTAGGAGAAGCGCATTATTCTCAAAATAAGGTACACCATGTATAACTATTTGTGAAAGTAATTGGCTTTTTTTTCTTTTATCTGGTACAACTTCATCAATTTTATTAAACTTTTTCTTTACAATTATTTAGACTATTCGTGTTCAAGGGGTCTCATTTGCTTAGCCGAACAGGGCACCCAAAATCCACCGGACGGCCCTGATGACATCCCAAAGTCCATCACTAGCTAATATTAAGCACTCGTCCTCGTTGGTTCTTGTTGTGAAAGTTATTTCGGGCACGGGGACGATCCATGGTCTTAAGTAACAGTCACCTGAAGTACAAAAGAGATTGACTAATTAGCGATTACAAAACAGCTCAAGACGGGTTACAGTATAACATTATTCGTGAGATTCAAAAACTAAGGAGTATGTGAGCCGTGATCCAGCCCAACATGTTTTGACATGCACTGAATTTTCTGACCGTTTGACTAATCCCCTCCGACCAGTTCCAATATATGACTTTGCCGTCCTGTTCTTCGATTATCAGTAGTTCGTCTTCTCTATCAGGCTACAAAAGCAACAACAAACCAGATGTCATGCAACTTCAGTTTGGAAAGACTGATACCTACGTATAGATTTCTGTCATTACTAAAGATGGCAAAACGAGCCTCAAGATAACGGGTCAAAACTGGTAATTCTGTGTGCCCGGGTTGACCCAAATACATTTTCCTAACTTTCATTTAAAAAAAAAAAATGATATGATTAGAAAAATTATACGTATTTAATTACCCTTTTTTAACAAAGAATCTAGGATGTTTCAATGCATTAGCACAATTTTCGACCCGTTTTCCCTTATTCTTGACAGTGTGTGGTGCATCTAAGTTGACTACTTCGTAAGACCAAACGTGTATGTGGTGTGTCTAACTGTCTAGAGTAACATGAATTAACTAGATTGGTATTAGAATGTTGAGGCCTTCTGATCAACCGGCACAACACTGCTTGTGAATCACCACAGTTCGATAGGATGATTTGGCAGCCAGATAAGACAACCACAATGGCAGTTGATCCTACTATTTCTTGTGCTGCTGCCTCTGTGAGCACTTCATTATCAGCCCTCTCAAAGCTGCTCGACATCACTGCTTCCCACTTTTGCTTCCATTTAAAGCCAACAACCGCTTCTTGATCCCACTCTTCTGCTATTACTTCATGCATTCGCTCCGCGCAGAATTTTGCCACCTTTATTAATACATCATAGTAAAGTTAAAAAGTATGTTTGAAACACGAAAAAACTTCTAATAATGCAAAGTTATGACAATGTCAAAGTGTAAAGAAACAGAATCCAACAACATTGCAATCTTTCATTATCAAATTTAGTGGATCCTATTTTTGCAATTATGTAAATGTGACCCACGTAATACTTTACGTTCTTTCTTAAAATAACATGAAAATAACTCTCGGCATAACACATTATCATTGTAGGTTGGGGTTGGAACCATAACCGCGTAAAACCTTACCATGATTAGTTGTTTTAAAGGCTGTGAAATTGTTTGATTCTGAATTTATACTTGATCAATTTCTAAACATCTTATCTTTAAGGGCATTTTTTAGCTTCTCGGCCAGTGGCGATAACAAAATTATTAAAGAAAACATTCTTCGTTGATAACAAAAACAACTTAATGCTAAAAAGAATGATCGAACACATCTTTAACTTACTAATTTACGACGAGTATGGATTGGGCTGCCTGAATGGACTGCCAAATGAATGAAATGAGTAATGGGTTGATTTCTTGCACAAATGAAAGAAAATAAGCAAAAAGATACTTGTGTTAATATACCCAATTTTATTTCAGTCATCAAGCGATGTGCGATATTTGCAAGATAGAGTTGAGCTTTATTGTGTTTGTTAATCCTACTTATATAGTTGAGCTTTATTGTGTTCATTACAAAAAGAGTTGTAAAGTTCCTTTTTATACGTAGAAGTCAAAATTCAATAATGACAAACAAGAAATTAAATACCAATAAAAAGATTAATATAATGCATGAAATATATTAGGTGCCCAGTTAAAATATGTATATGTATTGTAAACCATGTAATTGGTGTATTCTAATACTCTTTTTATAAACTTCTTAAGTCTTAATGGTAAAGATGTTAATCTCAATGTTGTTCACGAGTTGGTTGGGCATGTTGCTATTTGAGTGGAACGTCGAGTATTCAATTCCTTTCCATGGCTGCAGGCGCGGATCAAGGTCTTAAAGTCGTTAGGTGTAAAAAGCACATTGCAAACTAACCACGTAAAACTGTCATACAGTATCGGCCAAACCCAACAATCTGTGTTTTGATTAGAACTATTGTACCTTTCTAAAGATCATTGAATTACCCAACTCATCAATATGGTAATTATTCTGCCGAACAAGTTACTTACTATCCATTGAGGTTATCGTTATTTTATATGATCTACAGATCACTTAAAGATGGATACGAGACAGAATGTGGAGAATGAGGTGAGGTGGACCAAAACAAAGAATTGCGAACTAGAGCCATCATTCTTGACTTAAAAATACTACTACTGGACGAGGGCAACATGCGTACTCGATGTCAAATATGAACAAGTAGTTCAAGAGGCATTGGTAATGGTTGGAAAAGCAACGGTCGTTGTAGCACATAGACTTAACACTACTCGGAACCTTGACTCGATTGCATTTGTTTCTGAAGGCAAAGTTGTGGAACAAGGAACGCATAATCAGCTCAATAACAAGCAAGGCACATTTTTTCAACTAGCTAATATTCAGAAATAGTAACGTTATGTACCGTTTTATAATAGATTAACCTTGCTACAGGTTCGTTTCTCCTTGTAGTTATGTCAAAATTTTGTCGATATAAGTACAAATTATGAATCCGCATAATTAAATCACGCACAAATGCATATGGATTATGAACTTTTCTACCTTTTTGGAGATCATTGAATCTTACATAAGATAAATGATAATAACGCGAATATTCATATTGTAACTTTCATATTTTTAGTCAAAGTAACATAAATTCTCACTATGGCTATAACATTTTTATTATGAATGTAACATTTGTACTATTTAATCAAATTTGTACCCCTTAAAATTTTAAAAAAAATATCCTTAGTTAAACAATTAATCATAGACGTGTGTCATCCCGAGCTTTGATTGTTTATTGCCGGAAAATTTAATTACACATGTACCTACCGTCGCAATGTGCGGTTACATGGCTTATTTGTTTTTAAGACTCTTTTCCCACGTTTCTTAAACATTTCAAAGGATCATTAATGTGCAAAGCTTGAGCTCAATCTTATACCAGATTTTACATGTTCAGGCTCAAATCGTATAGTGACCAGTTTCAAGCCGTATAATATTAAAGAAAACATTCATGCTTGGTTTTCAAGCCTTATAATACGTTCGTTCTTTGTTTCTAACAATTTCATGCTAAAAAGTATTAAAGTAAACATTCATTCTTCGTTTTCAAGCCTTATATTACATTCAGTATTCATTTCAAAAGATTTCATGCCAAAAAGTAATTAAGAAAATATTCATTCTTCGTTTTTAAGCCTCATAATACATTCATTCTTCGATTATACCAATTTCACGCTTAAAAAAAAATAATAATAAATAAAATAAAATAAAAACCTTTAAAGAAATCCTAAACAATTTCATGCTAAAAAAAACTCTTTAACCAAATTCTAAACATGAACTAGTTACTTTTAGGATGGGGGTAAGGGTTTTTTTTAAACTCTATGAAGATACTTGTGTTCATATACACACTTTTATTTAAGTCACCAGCCGATGTAGGAACAAGATACAGATATATAAAATGAGTTCGTAAGTTCCAACATTATCATGTTGCAACATTTAAGTAGTGTAAATGCTAATAAAGAATCTTGGTAATCATCACAACAATGTTTGTGTTTGTTATGATGTGAATCCTACTTGTATAGTTGAGCTTTATTGTGTGTATTACAAAAAGAGTTGTAAAGTTTCATTTTTATTAGTACAAGTACTAGTAAAAAGATTTTAAAACAAACATGAAACAGGTGGTTGCACACAAGCTAGCAATGATACAAAATGCAGACGCGATTGCTGTTATAAGCGAAGATAGTGTAATCGAGCACTGGTCAATAGCAACACAGGTCACTATGCTCAATTAGTGAAACTTCAAAGACAATTTAGCTGCAAGAAGTAGTACTACAAAATCAATCCCAGCCATATTCAATTCACCAACAACTTTCAACGACCATATATTTCTCGATTAATTTCGTTAAACTCGCCCGAATGGAAACAAGCATTTGTTGGGAGTCTTGTATCAGCGGCATACAGGATGGAAATGGAACCATGCCAGTGGAGTGAAGTTGGAAAAACTAAGTTGAGGAATAGAAATAAAAAAGGTCCATTTTACGTACCCAGGCCGACCCAAGATCCCAATTTTACGGGAGTTTTACTTAGAAGTGAAGCCCAGAACAAACACTGGATTGGTTGGGAAAAGCGGGTGTGGGAAGTCTATAGTAATAGCCTTGATCCGAAGATTCTACGATACAGATAGAGGGACAGTTAAGGTGATAAAGTTGTTAAATGTTACGTATAAACATTAATAAGTAAATGTATAGTATCGAACCCGAGACCTCGGGATTGCACACTTTACAAACAAGAATAATATAAAATAAATATGTATATATTAAATGTATTGAATATATATATTTATAAACACTTAATGGACTAAATGGTCGTTAGTTATTAACCGTATGGACTAACTATCGTTAGTAACGAAAGATATGGACTAGAGTGTAACTTGGTAGTCAAGAAAGATCTAGAAACACCCTTGTGGGTGCTATGGCCGGTCGAAGCCCATCCCATGGGTCGACCCATGCTTTCTTGGTCACCAAGATATCCTCTAGTATATATACAAGGCCAAGGATTAGGGTTTCACATCTTTTGTGCACACACACTAACCCTAAAACTTTGTTTCCTTCTCTTTGTTTTCCTTGGCCGATCGGTTCACACCCCCACAAAGGGTTTGGGTCGATTTTGGTTTAATCCAAAATTAAGTGTTTTGTTTACTTGCATCAAACCTTTATTCGTTGGTAGTTTGTGTGTACAAGAACGAGGTAATTACTTACTTTAGTAATTATCAAGAGATCGATAAACAAAACGGTAAGGGGTTTATCATTGATCTAATTGTACAAGAATCAAGGTTAATTTGAAGTGCATCGGGTACGTTTACTATTTATGTTTTAGTTAATATTTATGTGTTATACTTGATCCTACGCTTCCGCAATATGTGTTATTTGATTGTCAAACTCTAACAGTGGCATCACGAGCCATGTATAACATGTAATTGATTACTAAAACGTAATAAAAACCGGATCTTTAATTATTTTAGATACATGTTTTTTTTATCTAGGGTTTTTTCCTATTTTTTTTCTAAAAATTTCGAAACCCTAACCCTAATTTTGGGGGGGGGGTCGATTTTTCCATGAAACCCTAATTAGGGTTTTGTGGTTTTCTAAGATTATGTGTAATCACTAGAAACCCTAGGTCATTAACCGGTTATTGAACGTATCTTGTGACCTAATTGCTAATTGTTAGGTTTTATCCGTGACTTACATGCATGTTCGTCATAGATCTTGTTTTATTTATCACATGTTTTGATAGATCTTAAATTGGGGAAGACTCCAATACATATTAAAATCAATTAATATATGCTATGTGGTGTGTTTTTAGCTTTGGCCTACGCAATTGATTCGTCAATGTATGTGACTCGCCTCCATCAAGAGGAGAAGGCCTTAGTTGATTACATGCATTATTATACCTAGAATTGATTTTATTAAGATCTTTTCTAATACGGATTGCATGTGGCTAATTGTTTCACTTATTTATTATTGGTTATTTTGATTTTCTTTGATACTTGTTTTATTGTTATTAGTTGGACTTGATGTAAGCAATAAAAGGGTTGTTTTTATAAAGAAAATTAATACGGACTAATAATGGTGAAACCCTAAGTGATAAAGTAAGAATCTTGCAAGGTCTTAGGTGCCGATAGTGGTCCGATTCGCACGGTAATCAGCTCCCAGGCGAGACTAGCAAAATTCATACTTTATTACTATTTTGAGATTGAATCCATAAACTTTTGCTTGAATGATGTTTTGTGCAAATATGCTTTTAAAATTAAGTCTTTTAAGATGATATTCATAACCGTGATTTGAAGGCTTAGAAAAGAGCCTTAAAGTCTGCCTTGGTTATCACAATCTTGAATATGTCTTAAACGAATTACTTTTAAAATCATATGTTGTAGAAAGTCATCTTAGGGTTTTGGCATAAACCTCAAGTAAAACTTTGTGTATTAATTTCACGAATTGGATATAAAAAGTTTTTATGAAAACTTATGTTATAAAGATGAGTGCATGCATCTTTGTACATATTTTTGATTGACATATCAAAAATTAATACCCTTAATAATTTAAGTTACGTGCCATCTATCTATAAGAAACATTTGGAATTTTAATTTAGTAAACGTGAGACCTAGGCTAAATTACTATAACAAGGTAAAATTCTTTTAACGCGTGAGACCATAATTGTAATTTTACAGTTTCTAAGGTAGACGACTTAATTAAGTTGTGGGTGAGACCTAGAACTTAAGGCATGAGATGGGATGAAACATGCTTACAAGGCAAATTGATGAATCAATTTGAAGTAAATCCCATAAAGATCTAGGAATTGAAAATCTTGTTTGCCAATTATTGTTCGACAGATTACCAACTTTTGTACTTTCACCACTAACAGATCAACTGATGTGGTGGAATCTATGTAAAGTTGGATCCTAGATTTTCAAGAAAATTAGTTGGTTATATGAATATAGCCTTGGGTATTTTATTTTTCTTGAAGATATTGATTATCGAAAATACTAATATTTGAACTTTATCTGTAGATATGGCTCAACCCGATAACCAAACTGTGATTTCTGCTTTCAAGAGTCATCTTGAGAGGGACAAACTGACTGGAAAGAATTTCAATGACTGGCACCGTTCGCTCAGAATTGTCTTGAGGGCGTCTGGTAAGCTAGACTTCTTGACCGAAGAATGCCCAGCTGAGCCTGCTGCTACTGCAACACCAGAAGCAAAGGCGGCTTGGAAGGTGGTTAATGCTAAGTTTAATGAGGTTGCTTGTTTAATGCTCACTAGCATGAGTGCTCAATTACAAAAGAAGTATGAGTACGCGTTCCCTAAAGACATGCTTGAGATGCTTCAGCAGTCTTATGAGAAGCCACCTGCAGTTGAATTGTATGATGAACTTGACAAGCTACACAACTGCAAGCATGGTGATGGTAAACCAGTAGCCGATTATGTGGATGAGATGAAAGACTCGTTTGATCAACTTCACAGAATTGGTTTTGGTTACCCCGACAATGTGCAAGTGCACTTGATCAACAGATCCCTCAACAGGGATTTTGCTGGTTTTGTGCAGAACTTCAACATGCATTGCTCGGGGAAGACAGTCTCAGAATTACTCGCATTGCTTGTTGATTATGAGAAAAGTCTACCAGCCAAGGTCAAGACTCCTACCCCACAAGTGTTGGCAATTCATGGGGGAGAATCCAGAAGAAATTGCATGTGAACAAAGGCAAAGGTAAAGGTGATAAAGGCAAGCTGGTCATGGCCTATCAACCTCAACCCAAGATGAAGCAACATCAGCCTAAGCAGAACAAGGTGAATCCGCCAAACAAGAAGGATCCGGCTTGTCACCATTGTCATGAAAAGGGCCATTGGAAGCGCAATTGCCCTCTCTACATTCATGACTTGCGACTCAAGAAGCAGGGGAATGATGCTGGTAACCCCAGCACATCAGGTGCGTTCTTTATGATTGAATTATTCACTCTTACTCCTAAATTGAATTCATGGGTATATGATACGGGATGTGGCATTCATATTTGCAATACCTTCCAGGGGTTTAGAGTTGAGAGAAAGCTGGCCTATGGACAACAATTCTTGCACGTTGGTAACGGAGCGCATGCAGGAGTTGAAGCTATAGAAGTTTTTGATTTAGTGTTGCCTTCGGGCCTAGTACTATCTTTAAATAATTGTCATTATGCACCGTCAATTGTTAGAGGTGTAATTTCATTTTCATGTTTGTTGAACCAAGGTTTTCATCATACTATTTCAAGCAATGGAATTTCGGTTTCTTTAAATAATGTTTTTTATTTTACTGCTATTGCTGTGAATGGTGTATTTGAAATTGAATGAATGATAATGATAATGCTTTTGTTACAAATAATTCAATGTATAGCATCAACAATAAGAGAATCAAGAAAGGTCTGGATTTGTCTTATCTTTGGCATTGTCGACTTGCTCACATTGGCAAAGATCGCATGAAAAAGCTGCAACATGATGGGCTTTTAGATAAGATCAATGATGAATCATTTGATAAATGCGAATCTTGCATTGCTGGGAAGATGACTAAGAAACCCTTTAAAAATAGGATTGAAAGGGCTAATGATCTACTTGGTCTTATTCACACAGATGTGTGTGGACCACTTAGACATGTGTCAAGGAGAGGTGCTAGCTACTTCTTAACATTTACGGATGATTACAGCCGTTATGGTTATGTTTATTTACTTAAACATAAACATGAGGTGTTTGAAACATTCAAAGTGTTTAAAGCAGAAGTAGAGTTGCAACTTGGAAGGAAGATTAAAGCTCTTCGATCCGATGGAGGTGGTGAATACCTGAGTCAGGAGTTCATAGATTATCTAGCAAAGGAGGGAATTGTCCAGCACCTTACTTCTCCATATACTCCACAACAAAATGGTGTATCTGAAAGAAGGAATCGTACATTGCAATACATGATACGATCTATGTATAATCTAATAACTCTTCCTTTTTCGTTTTGGGATTATGCCTTAGAATCTGCGGTTCGCATTCTAAATATGGTTCCAACAAAGAAGGTTGATAAGACACCATATGAGGTATGGACTGGAAAAGCTCCTAACCTGTCTTATCTAAAAGTCTGGGGTTGTGAGGCGTATGTTAAACGTGACTCAGCAGACAAACTCCAACAAAGATCTGTGAAGTGCATCTTCGTAGGATACCCTAAGGAAACTATGGGATACTACTTTTATTACCCACCTGAAAACAAGGTATTTGTTGCAAGGTACGGAGACTTCCTTGAAAGGGAGCTCATATCTCAAGAATTCAGTGGGAGAATATATGATCTGAAAGACGGTCAAGAAGATGTACTTTTATTTCAGTCACCAACCAATGTGGGAATTTGCAAGATACAGATATATTAAATAAGTTCATGAGTTCCAACATATCATGTTGCAACATTTAAGTAAATGTAATCTTGGTAAGCATCATAACAATGTTTGTGTTTGTTATGATGTGAATCCTACTTGTATAGTTGAGCTTTATTGTGTATTTTACAAAAAGAGTTGTAAAGTTCCATTTTTATAAACTTTTCAGTATTAATAATGAAGATGTTAATCTTAAAAGCTAGTGAAATTTTTCTTGCTTGAGGAAGACTTTCACTTAAATAGAGATGAAACCGAATCGTCTTTTTTTTTTTTTTTGGATTGAATGGGAATAAAGTAGAGCCCTAACGTTGTGACAAAAACATAAAGCACAAGCTAGCTAAAAACTAATTAATTATATATACATTGACTCCGGGGGACAAAAACAAAGAATTGCGATAGCTAGAGCCATCATTCGAGACCCAACAATACTATTACTGGACGAGGCAACAAGTGCCCTTGACGTTCAATCAGGGCAAGTAGTTCAAGAGGCATTGGATCACATAATGTTGGAAGAACAACGGTCGTTGTAGCACATAGACTTAACATCATTCGGAACCTTGACTCGATTGCATTTGTCTCTTAAGGCAAAGTTGTGGAACAAGGAACGTATAATCAGCTCAAGAACAAGCAAGACGCGTTTTTTCAACTAGCTAATATTCAGAAAGTATAAATATATGTAAGTATTTTATAATGTGTAAACTTTAGTAATGAGTGTCGTGAAACCTGGCAAAATGTGCTTCATAGTCACCAGGTAGCACAACCGTGTTTGATAACTATTATGCAATCTCAGAGAAGCCATAAGCTCGATCAGAACTTGTTCACATTTTAACAAAATGGTAGTTTAACAAATACTTAGACAAAGCTCGGTTAAGTTGACCACAAAGGGGTAACCTAGGAGTAAGAATATCAGTCTTCCAAAAAGGAGGTCAAGGGTTCGAATCTAGCGGGGAGAAAATTAATCCCCTTGTGGCCACGAAGGTTCACATGCGCCGACTCCAGGCTATCCAAAAGGGTAGTCGTCCTGAGATTAGTCGGCTCGCCATGTTGAGTCGAAAACCAGGTAACCAGAAGAAGAAGAAGAAGAAGGAGAAAAAAAAAATGGTTAAATTTAACTGATTTAAGGCTCACTATTATGCAAAGCTCGTGCTCAGCTAATGACAAATTCAACTGCTCGGGCTCGGCTTGTGCCAGATTTCTAGCTTTTTAATATTAACTTTTTTTTTTTCAATAAATAAAAAGATAATAATATAAATCTGAAGCAACAATGATAATTCGATACAAGAAAGAAGATTCAAATAAGTTACCATAACGTTTGATGCATGATAGCAGTCGTCGTTAGATATATTAGTGTTTGTGACTGCAGGTATACGTAGTACATGGCTCATTTTTAATTCTTGTTTGTGATCTTATGATGCTCCTTGTACATTTGAAAATAAAATGTCATCCTTGACTCATATGCATCAGAACGCTGTTTCAATGCATCAATTCGCCGTCTTAATGCACTAGCAAGCCGTTCCAGTGCATCAGTACGCTGTCCCAATGCTTCAATCTGTGGTTCCAATGCATCAGCCCGCTTTTGCAATGCATCAGCCAGTCCCAAAGACTCCGCCCGCTTTACCAGTTCCTCAGCCCGTGTTAATAAATCCTCCCATTTTTCCGTCAGTTTATTCCTGCGAACTGCCAAATCATTATGTTGTTTCACCAAAATATTCATATGTCTTGCGTCATCAGCCCCCAGCAACCGTGCATCAACCATCCGTGAGAATTCATATTTCTTAAATTCAAGATAACCCTGTTTGGTGAATGGAAAGAGTGCGGCCGATGATGCCTTTTGATGAGCAGTAACGCAGGGGCGAGGTGGATAAACAAGTATAGCATCCTCAAATGAGCAAAAGGCGTTGCATTGGGGGCACTTCCCACTTGAGGAGCTTTGAAGAAGCCATTTTTTTATACATGAGAATCCGTACATATGGCCACAAGGAAGACAGCAAACTTGATGTTTTCCAGGACCAGTGGCAGGTTTATAGCAAATGGAGCAATCATCAAATTGACATCGATTCTTTAAACGAATGATGCCATCATCGATGACCAGTATCCCATGAACTGTAACACCATCTAGACCTATCCAACTGGTAGCCACTGGTGACCTCATCTCCTCCAATTGTTCGGCTTCCTCTTCTTCTCCTTCTGATTCTGATTCCATTATATCTTCATCTTCTTCTTCTTCTTCTTCTGATCCCATTATATCGTCTTCTCCTTCTTCGGATTCCGTTATAGCTTCTTCTTCTCCTTCTCCTTCAAATACATATGCGGATTCTTCTTCCAATCTGTTGTCCATTCTTCTTATTGATTAGTAATTAATTAACTTTAATACACGATTCACGATTCACCAAACCCACAAAAAGAAGAATATATATATCTATATTTTGACCGACATAAAGCAAATCCTAATGGACCAAACCCATAAGTCGGGTTTGGGCCAACTTATTCTCTAATAACACATATATTAAATAAGTTCAAAAGTTCCAACATTATCAAGTTGCAACATTTAAGTACTATAACTGTTAACAAGAACCTTAGATTTAAAAACAAATATTATGATGTGAATCCTACTTGTATAGTCCCATCTTTATAAATAGAAGTCAAAACTCAATAAAATAATGACAAACAACAAATACCAGTGAAAGGATTTAAAAACAAATAAGCCAATATAAGATTGAAAGAGGTGGTTGCACACAAGCTAGCAACAATACGAAATGCAGACACGGTTGCTGTTATAAGCAAAGGTAGTGTAATCGAGCAAGGGTCCCACACCAATCTAGTCAATAGCAGCACTGGTCACTATGCTCGATTAGTGAAAATTCAAAGTCAGTTTAGCTCATTCAACGAGCACGACAGGATGTCAGTGCTAATCCAAACAGCTTCAGTTGTTTTAATCGCTATGGTTATGGGCTAAGTTGTAGCTTGGAAGCTTGCACTTGTTATGATTGCGGTTCAACCACTAACGATATTTTGTTTCTACATGCGAAAAGTGTTGTGGTCCACAATGTCAGCTAACTTTATAAAGTATCAAAACCAAAGTACTCAAATCGCGGTTGAGGCAGTATATAACCATGGTATTCTGACATCGTTTGATAGTTTGGGTATTGTGTTACAGATTTTCGACAAGGTTCAAGATGGTCCAAGGCGCCAGGGTAGGAAAAAGGCGTGGTTAGCAGGTGTGGGGATTGGTTCAGCTCAAGGGCTAACGTTTATTTGTTGGGCATTAGATTTTTGGTACGGTGGGATATTTTATGATACAGACAGAGGTACAGTTAACGTAGATAAAGTGGACATACGAATGCTAAACACTGAATGGTAGAGAAAGCATATGGCACTCGTGAGCCAAGAACCCTTCCTTTTCTCAGGCACAATTCGTGACTATGTCATTTTTGGGAAGCTAGATGCATCCGAAAACGAGCTCATTGAGGCTGCTAAAGCTGCAAATGCTCATGCTTTTATCTCGTAATTGAGTATACTACCATATAGAAGTTTGATTGCATTTTATAACAAATAAGGATCACTTTGTTACTAAGTTTTGTAAACGGTATATTTTTCTTTTTACAGATCACTTTATGATGGATACGAGACAGAATGTGGTGACCGAGGAGTACAACTATCCGGAGGGCAAAAGCAAAATATTGCGATAGCTAGAGCCATAATTCATGACCAAACATTACTACTACTGGACTAGGCAACAAGCGCCCTTGACGTTCAATCAGAGCAAGTAGTTCAAGAGGCATTGGATCGGATAATGGTTGGAAGAACAACGGTCGTTGTAGCACATAGGCTTAACACCATTTGGAACCTTGACTCGATTGGATTTGTTTCTGAAGGTAAAGTTGTGGAACAAGGTACTTATAATCAGCTAAAGAACAAGCAAGGTGCGTTTTTTCAACTATGTAAACTTAGGTATGTATATTATACATATATGTAAACTTAGGTAACTGAGTGTCGTGAGACCTGGCGAAATGTGCTTGTAATCGCATAATCACCAGGTAGCATAACCGTGTTTGATAACTAATTAGTTATTATGCAATCTCAAGAAGCTGTAGGCCTGATCAGAACTTGATCGCGTTTTATTTATACATTTTATCCAACATTTGTTGTGCCAAGTAAAATTTTAAATGCTCTCGTGCTCAGCTCATGATAAATTACAAATTCTAAATGCTCGGGGCTTAGATTGGCTCGTGACAAGTTTCGAGCCTTATCATGATAAATTGCTAATTATAAATGCTCGGGCTCATACCGGCTCGTGGCAAGTTAAAAAAGAAATTCGAAAGAGACTCATAAACTTAATTACATTATTTTGTGTTGATATAACCACTTTTATTTCAGTCACTAACCGATTGGGAAATTTGCAAGACACGAGTTTAGTAAAAAAAGTTCAAAGTTCCAACATTAGGATGTTCTAACATGTAAGTAATATTTGATTAACGTGTTTCGATTTCAAGCCTTATAATACATTCATTGTTCGTTTTTAATTATTTCATGCTAAAAAGTATCAAAGAAAACATTCATTCTTCGTTTTTAAGCCTTATAATACATTTAAAAACAAAAAAATTCATTCTTCGTTTACAACAATTTTATGCCAAAAATAAACAAATCCTAAACTTAAATGGAATTATTTATTTTTAGTAATAAGTTCAACCCGTTTTGCATATCATAAACATATTTGTGTTGATATACACACTTTTATTTCAGTCACCAACCGATGTGGGATATTCAAAATACAGATATAAGTTGATAAGTTCCCACATTATCGTTTTTGGGAAGCTAGATGCATCTGAAAACGAGCTCATTGATGCTGCTAAAGCTGCCAATGCTCATACTTTTATCTCGTAAGTATACAACCATATACAAGATTGATTGCATCATATAACAAACACGGATCACTTTGTTACTAAGTTTTATTATATGATCTACAGGTCACTTAAAGACGGGTACGAGATAGAATGTGGAGAACGAGGGGTACAACTATCAGGAGGACAAAAACAAAAAATTGAGATAGCTAGAGCCATCATTTACGTGACCCAACAATACTAATATTGGACGAGGCTACAAGCGCCCTTGACGTTCAATCAGAGCAAGTAGTTCAAGAAGCATTGGATCTGATAATGGTTGGCAGAACAATAGTCGTTGTAGCACACAGACTTAACACCATTCGGAACCTTGACTCGATTGCATTTGTTTGTGAAGGCAAAGTTGTGGAACAAGGAACGTATAATCAGCTCAAGAACAAGCAAGGCGCGTTTTTCCAACTAGCTAATATTCAGAAAGCATAAGTGTTGTCTTAGATTATATGTATGTATATTATGTTGGTTTTATAGACAAAATAATAATAGTCGTGTGTTAGGATCGAACTTGAGATCACGGGATTGCACACAATACGTATGAAGAGGAAATGTAATAATTATTTATAAAATGTTATAATTAATTATTAAACACAAAACAAATAAATAATAATTAGTATTATTGATTAATGACTAATTAATTATTAAAGATTAGGAAACTAATTACTAGACAATACATGGAAACAAAAGAAGGTTCCGGAATCCCTCTTGGGACACCATAACCGATCGGCCCAAGGAGGATCCACCTCCTTTGTTCCTTGAGCTCCAAGTAATGTCTAGTATATAAGCAAACCCAAGGTGAAGGTTTTTCTCATAACTTGTACACACACAACTTGGTGTTTTCTTCTCCTTCTCTTGTCTTGGTCGAACCAAAACCGAACACCCCTAAGGGTTTCGTTTTTTCTTGTGTCCAAAAAGTGCTTTGTGATAATTACTTGCATAAACTTTTCCTTGAATTAGTACGTGTGTACAAGAACGTGAATCAAACACACTATTGTTTGATTCTTGGATTGAATTACAAAAAGGTAAGGGGTAATTCATATAATCCTTATAAACCCTAATTAGGGTTCATTGGTTCCGGAAGATTGCATTGATTCTTGTTCGGGCTAGAATCACTACGGTATGTTTACTATTTAAATTAATGATTAATTAATTACATGTTATTCGATCAATTATAATTGCTTCCGCTCATGCTCACTTTGATGTTCATGGTTTATTAATATGATTGTCATGATATAATAATTCCAACAGTGGCATCTAGAGCCGTTATAATGTGTAATTAATTATCGCAACGCATAAAAATTGGATTTTGATTCGTATAGTTACATTTTTTTTAGGGTTTATGTTTTTTTTATCACTAACCCTAATTTGGGTCGAATGACCTAAGGGTTTTTAGGGTTTTGTTTTTAATTTTATTAAAACCTAATTAGAAACCCTAAGATGTCATGTAATTGTTATGCGTTTTAGTAAACGATCTTGGTGCAATATGTTAATTGTTAAGCTATATCCATGAAAAAGTGCATATTTGCATGGATTTTTATTGTGTTATTTAAATGGTTTAAATTGCTTATATATATTAATGGTTAAGTTATATTAAAACATGTAAATTTTAATAGATGTCGAATTGGGGAAGACTCCAATATTAAGTAATCAATTATGTGCTATGTGGTATTTATTTAATTTTGGCTTACGCAATCGATTTATCGATGTATGTGGCTCTTTTTCTAAGAAAAAGAAAGCCCTAATTGAATCAATACGTTATACGCCTAAATTTGATTATTAATAGGACTCTTTAATAAGATTTGCATGTGGCTACATGTTTTATACATATTTAATTGTTATGATTATGTATATGTGTTTATTTAGTTGTTCTATTTTTTTATTGCAAATTACTTGTTTTGTTTATTTATTGTGTTAAACATTTTTATATAAACGAAAAGGGTAATTTTTTGAATAGAAAAAATAATACGGACTAAATAATGGCGAAATTATTTTGGTTTTTAAGAGTTAAAATTTCAAAGGATTGGTTGATTGATGTTTTTGTACGTAATGGTTAAATAGGCTCGACCGAAGTTTACACACTATAAGATGGGTATAAGGATGGCAACGCATTAAATTGTGGCCTTAGATAGACAACATTCTGTCTTAACGCTCGTTTGTGTGTAAATTAGACTTACCGAACAACCATTACATGTACATTGTCATCTTAAGGGTGAATAATCCACAATTCCACAATGATTATCCGAAACACTAAGCTTTCGGGCTTATGCAAAAGTACGATATAGTGGACGATAATTGATGGTTATTCTTTAATTGGTGAACCCGATACCTCAATCAAAACTTTGTTATTTTACTCTTAGCAAATTGGTAATAAAAAATGTTTTGTAAAACCAATGTTATGAAGTTGTATGGATGCTTCTTCATACATTATTTTGATCACATCAAAATAGTAATACCCTTATAAAATTAAGTTGAATGCCATCTAATTAAGAACACTTGAAGTTGTAATTTACGTCATAGTGAGACTTGGCAAGATTGCAATGGAAAGGTAAATTTCATAAATTCATTGCTAGCAGATCAACTGATGTGATGGATTTATGAATTTACAGTTTTTAAGTTAGATGACTTAAATTGAGTAGGAAGTGAGACTTGGACTCAAGGCATTAAGATTGGGACTAAACATGCTTACAATACAAATGTTTTGTGATTGTAAATCCCATATATCTAGGAATTGGACAAATGTTATGTCAATTACTTATACGACAAGTTACCTCATATTATACTTTCATTACTAGCAGATCAACTGAATGTGATGAAACTATGTTTATGGAGGATCCTAGTTTTCAAGATTATTCTATGGATTTATTTTCCTTGGGTATTTTAATTTTCTTGAAAAATTGTATTATCAAAAATACTAATGTTTTGAACTTTCTTTATCTGTAGAAATGGCTCAAACTGATAACACCAACTTACGTTCTGTGTTCAAAACTTATTTTGAACGAGAAAAATTGACTGGCTCGGAAAATTTCAATGATTGGTACCGTTCACTAAGGATTGTCCTGCGAGTGACTGGTCAACTCGAAATCTTGAAAACGCCTTGTCCTGCTGAACCTGAAGGCACGGCAGCTACTGATGCTGCTAAAGCCAAATGGAATCTTGATTGCAAGGAACATATTGATGTGGCCGCAATGATGTTAGGGGGAATGTCCACACCTCTTCAAAGACAGTTTGAGGAGTATTTTCCCAAGGACATGATTGATGAACTCAAGAAACTTTATGAGAAACCATCAAATGTAGAGATTTACGATTTGATGGAAGCTCTACATGGTTGTAAGCAAGGTCCTGGTGAACCTGTGAGTGCTCATGTGTTGAAAATGAAGAGTTACATGGATCAACTACAAACACTTGGGAAACCCTATGACAATGATATGGCTGTGAACTTAATCAATAGATCCCTTGATAAGGAATTTAGTGGTTTTGTGAGGAACTTCAATATGCATTGCGTGGGGAAGACTGTAAGTGAATTGCACGCACTGCTCATTGATTATGAGAAAGGTATACCACAAAAGGCTCCTACACCCCAAGTACTAGCAATACAAGGGGGTAGAATTAACAAGCCAAATGCGAACAAGAAGAAGGGTAAAGGGAAGAAGAAGGATGATAAGAATAAGCAAGTTATGGCTTATCAACTACCTCAACCAAAGAAGAACCCTTCTATCAAGAATAATCCAAAGAAGGATCAAGGATGCCATTACTGCAAGGTGATGGGCCATTGGAAGAGGAATTGTCCTCTTTATCTCGATGACTTGCGAAACAATAAGGTTAAGAAGACTAGGCACATGGGCGCCAGCACTTCAGGTAACTTATTTGTCATTGAATTATTTACTTTATCTCGTGAAATAAATTCCTGGGTATATGATACTGGATGTGGTATTAATATTTGTAATACACTGCAGGGGTTTAGAGAGGAAAGGAGACTAACTTATGGGGAGCAATTTCTGCATGTGGGAAATGGAGCACAAGCAGCAGTTGAAGCCATAGGAATGTTTGATTTAGTTTTACCTTCGGGTTTAGTACTTTGTTTAAACAATTGTCATTATGCACCTTCTATAATTAGAGGTGTTGTTTCCTTTTCATGTTTGTTGGATCTTGGTTTTTCTCATACTATTGATGGCAATAAAATTTCTGTTTCTTTAAATGGTGTATTTTATTTTAATGCTGCTGTGAATGGTGTGTTTGAAATTGATATGAATAATTGTATGACTTTCAACAATAATAATAATTCGATGTACAGCATAAGTAAGAGAATGAAGTATGACTTGAATTCGTCTTACCTTTGGCACTGTAGACTTGCCCATATAGGCAAGACTCGCATGCAAAAGCTGCAACGTGAAGGGCTTTTGAATGATATCATTGATGAGTCATTTGATAAATGCGAATCTTGTATTTCTGGGAAGATGACGAAGAAACCTTTTCATAATAATATGGAAAGAGCTTCAGATCTACTTGGTTTAATACACACGGATGTATGTGGACCACTTAGACATGTGTCAAGGAGAGGTGCTGTCTACTTCTTAACTTTTACGGATGATTTCAGCCGTTATGGTTATGTTTATTTACTTAAACATAAACATGAGGTGTTTGAAACATTTAAAGTTTTCAAAGCAGAAGTAGAATTGCAATTGGGAAAGAATATTAAAGCTCTTCGTTCTGATCGAGGTGGTGAATACCTTAGTCAAGATTTTAAAGATTTCTTAACTGAGAATGGAATTGTCCAGAATCTCACATCTCCATATACTCCACAACAAAATGGTGTATCTGAGAGAAGGAATCGTACATTGTTGGACATGGTTCGATCAATGTATAATCTTACTAACCTTCCTTTGTCTTTTTGGGATTATGCTCTTGAATCAGCTGTTCGTATTTTGAATATGGTTCCCACCAAGAAGGTTGATAAGACACCATATGAGATATGGACTGGAAAAGCTCCGAACTTGTCTTATTTGAAGGTCTGGGGTTGTGAGGCGTATGTTAAACGTGACTCACAAGATAAACTCCAACAAAGATCTGTAAAATGCATTTTTGTAGGATACCCTAAGGAAACTATGGGTTACTACTTTTACTACCCACCTGAGAACAAAGTGTTTGTTGCAAGATATGGTGATTTTCTTGAAAGTGAATTTGTGGTTCAAGAAATCAGTGGGAGGGTATATGATCTAGAAGATAATCTAAATATTGCATTGCCTTCAGAAAACACTAGCACACTTCCTATAGAACCGGAAAGTCTGGGTCCTCCACCGGAAGTTGAAGTAATTCCCATTCGCAGATCTGCGAGATCTGTGAAAGCTCCTGACCGTCTATGTCTTAATGTAGAGGTCGATCAGCATACACTAGGGGATCTTAATGAACCTACTAGTTATAGAGCTGCCACTAATAGCCCTCAAAAAGCTAAATGGAAAGCTGCTATGGATGGGGAAATACAATCCATGCATGACAATGAAGTCTGGGAAGAAGTTGACTTACCTCCTGGTGCCAAGGTAGTTGGGAGTAAGTGGCTTTACAAAATCAAGACTGATATGGATGGATATGCACACATTTATAAGGCTCGTCTAGTTGCTAAAGGTTTTACTCAAACTTTTGGAATTGATTGCGAGGAGACATTTTCTCCTGTAGCAGACATAAGAGCTATAAGAATACTCATAGCTATAGCAGCGTACTATGACTATGAGATTTGGTAAATGGATGTGAAAACCGCTTTCTTAAATGGTCATCTAGATGAAGACATCTATATGGCACAACCAGAAGGGTTTGAAAATCCAGAATTTCCAAATCGTGTTTGCAAGCTTAAGAGATCCATTTATGGATTAAAGCAAGCATCACGACAATGGAACAAGAGGTTTGATGCTGAAATTAAAAAGTTTGGTTTCACTCAAAATCTTGATGAGCCATGTGTGTATCACAAAGCTAGTGGGAGTGATAATGTTACTTTCCTAATTCTATATGTTGATGACATATTGATCATGGGAAAAGACATTTCAAGTTTGCAAGAAGTAAAGGCATATCTTGGAAAGTGCTTTTCTATGAAAGATTTAGGAGAAGCTGCATACATTCTGGGAATCAAAATCTATAGAGATAGATCAAGGCGGTTAATTGGATTAAGTCAAAGTGCTTACATTGACAAAATATTGAAAAGATTCAATATGCAAAATTCCAAGAAAGGATATTTGCCGATGGAAGTAAAACATGGCTTATGTAATGAGTTTTGTGCTTCAACACCTGATGAGGTGACTCGCATGAGTAAAGTTCCTTATGCTTCGGCTGTAGGATCTATTATGTATGCGGTTAAGTGCACAAGGCCAGATGTGGCGTTTGCTCAAAATATTACCAGTCAATTTCAACAGAATCCAGGTGAAAAACATTGGATTGCTGTTAAACATATTCTTAAATATTTAAGGAATACAAAAGATATGTTTTTGGTATATGGTGGAAATCCATCTACAGAACTTTGTGTTACAGGTTTCTGTGATGCATCCTTTCAAAGTAATAAAGATGATTCGAAGTCTCAGACGGGTTATGTCTTTGTTATCAATGGAGGAGCTATAGACTGGAGGAGCAAGAAGCAGAGTACAATTGCGATGTCTGCAACAGAAGCTGAATACATTGCTGCTTTGGAAGCTGCTATGGAGGCTGTTTGGATTAGGAAATTCGTTTCTGGGCTTGGTGTTATGCCTTCAATTGAATTACCTATTGATATGTATTGTGACAATTCTGCTGCAATCATATTTGCCAATGAACCTGGAGTCATGAGAGGCACCGGACATTTTCTACGGAAGTATCACTTTGTTCGTGAAAAGGTTGACGAAGGTGAAATAAATCTGTTGAAGGTTCACACAGATGAAAACTTAGCTGATCCGTTCACTAAGGCTTTGGCAAAATAGAAGCTTAATGAATTGGCCAATGGAATTGGACTTAAATTAGCTAGTAGTTTCATGCATAACAGTGATTAGTATTTGGATAAAGGATATTGTAAACAATTATTATTTTAATGAAATAAAGTATGTTGGTATGTTTATTTCAGTTATTAATTATTGTTGTCCTATTTTTGCATGTTTAAATCCTTGAATAAGAGTTATTCTGAATTGTCCGTTGTCAGTTAATAATATGGGAATATTATTAAATTAAGACAAATATGAAGTTGATATAATATACTTAAGTATATTGATGCGTAGACATGTCATTTCAGATGATATTCGATGATACTGAATATAGGACTTATCCCAACTATATGATGTTACTTTATGGATCTTGTCATTAAGTAAATCATAAGAAGTTATCCTTAGACTTGAGATACAAGACAACGGTCATGAATGTAGTACATTTTTTGTGGAACAACTTAACGCTATACGTAACTGGTAGTCATAAGGGTTGTTTTCGGAAGTGTTACAAAGTTTGTGTGTTTTGCTTGTAGTCAATAAAGAATTTGTTCCTTCAAATTAATTTTTGGAGTTTAATACTGCTGGGCCCCTCGTAGGGTTGTCAAGGTGTTTGCGTGGCCACGCCCAAGGTCTTTTATGAAAGGTTCAAAAGATTTGGTAATCTTGTCAATTTCTAAAAACGAGAAACAGAATGGTTAATTAAGGAATGACCTAGATCCATATCCTTATTAACGTAGTATTAGAAACAAAGGGATAATAATAATGAGAAATCATTAAAAGGTTTTCCAGGAGCCTTACTCAAGTTGTACTAGAGGCATCGACGTGTTGCAAGACGCTAATCGATGTGATCACACTATTATGATATGTCTAAGTGGGAGCTGTAGGTTTTATAGACAAAATAATAATAGTCGTGTGTTAGGATCGAACTTGAGATCACGGGATTGCACACAATACGTATGAAGAGGAAATGTAATAATTATTTATAAAATGTTATAATTAATTATTAAACACAAAACAAATAAATAATAATTAGTATTATTGATTAATGACTAATTAATTATTAAAGATTAGGAAACTAATTACTAGACAATACATGGAAACAAAAGAAGGTTCCGGAATCCCTCTTGGGACACCATAACCGATCGGCCCAAGGAGGATCCACCTCCTTTGTGCCTTGAGCTCCAAGTAATGTCTAGTATATAAGCAAACCCAAGGTGAAGGTTTTTCTCATAACTTGTACACACACAACTTGGTGTTTTCTTCTCCTTCTCTTGTCTTGGTCGAACCAAAACCGAACACCCCTAAGGGTTTCGTTTTTTCTTGTGTCCAAAAAGTGTTTTGTGATAATTACTTGCATAAACTTTTCCTTGAATTAGTACGTGTGTACAAGAACGTGAATCAAACACACTATTCTTTGATTCTTGGATTGAATTACAAAAAGGTAAGGGGTAATTCATATAATCCTTATAAACCCTAATTAGGGTTCATTGGTTCCGGAAGATTGCATTGATTCTTGTTCGGGCTATAATCACTACGGTATGTTTACTATTTAAATTAATGATTAATTAATTACATGTTATTCGATCTATTATAATTGCTTCCGCTCATGCTCACTTTGATGTTCAGGGTTTATTAATATGATTGTCATGATATAATAATTCCAACATATTATACATATGTAAACTTTGGTAACTAGTGTCCTGATGCATCCTATTACAAATAAGGATCACTTATTTGTTACTAAGTGTTGTAAATTTTCTTTTTACGGATCACTTAAAGATGGATACGAGACAGAATGTGGTGAACGAGGGGTCCAACTATCAGGAGGACAAAAACAAAGAATTGCGATAGCTAGAGCCATCATTCGTGACCCAACAATACTACTATTGGACGAGGCTAGAAGCGCCCTTGACGTTCAGTCAGAGCAAGTAGTTCAAGAGGCATTGGCTCGGATAATGGTTGGCAGAACAACGGTCGTTGTAGCACACAGACTTAACACCATTCGGAACCTTGACTCGATTGTATTTGTTTCTGAAGGCAAAGTTGTGGAACAAGTAATGTATAATCAGCTCAAGAACAAGCAAGCCGCCTTTTTTCAACTAGCTAATATTCAGAAAGCATAAGTGTTTTCTTAGATTATATGTATGTATATTAACCAAGCGTAAGCATATGTAAACACGTAAGCATATGTAAACTTTGGTAACGAGTGTCTTGAATCGTGATACCTGGCGAAATGTGCTTCTGATCATGTAATCACTAGGTGGTTTGAGCGTGTTTCGTACAAAAGGGTGGTTGAACAAAAACTTGGACAATGCTTTGGTTAAGTTTAACTGATTCTAGATCACTATTATAATATCACATGAATTTGTTTTTTGGAAAAAAGAAGGGTATACAAATTCATAAACTTAAATACTCTTGTCATGTATTTGTAACACCCATCCTTAAAAAATAAAAAGCTACTTGTACTGATATACATACTTTGAGTTTAGTCACCAATCGATGTGGGAAATTTTCAATATATATATTAAATAAGTTCATAAGTTCCAACATTACCATGTTGTAACATTTAAGTAACCGTTAAGTAAGAATCTTGATAAGCATCACAACAATGACTGTGTTATGAAGTGATCTTGTGTAATCAAACATTCAGAAGTGTGCATTTTTAGACATCAATTGGAAGAGTTTATATGTCAATCCTACTTGTACATATCGGTTTTTATTATTGAATTGTAACTTGTTAACGGGACCTGAAGCTATTATGTTGGTAGAAGACCGCGAGACCCCAACTCGTCGTACTTGAACCAAAACTCAACCAACACCCGCGAGACCCCAACTAGTCATACTTGAAACAATGTTCTATAGACCCAACACTGGTCTTCTACTTACACCATGGTGTCGGGTCTATAGGACATAAACCTATAAAATAGTAATTCGGAGAAGCATACATGGCGTCCGCATATTTTCGGTTCAACTTATATCTAGTTTTTTTTTAGATTCAACAATAGTAATGTTATGTACCATTTTATAATAGATTGACCTTGCTACAGATTCGTTTCTCCTTGTAGTTATGTCAAAATTTTGTCGATATAAGTACAAATTATGAGATGTTCAAAAAAAAGTACAAATTATGAATCCGCATAATTAAATCACGCACAAGTGCGTATGGATTATGAACTTTCCTACCTTTGTAGAGATCATTGAATCTTATATAAGATAAATGATAATAACGTGAATATTCATGTTGTAACTTCCTATTTTTAGTAAAAATAACATAAATTCTCATTATGACATTTAGAAGGGTACCTGCGCAATGTGGCGGCGGATACTTGGTGACTATTTTTATACATTTTATCCAACACTTACTATGCCAAGTAAAATTTTAAATGCTCTCGTGTTCAGCTCATGATAAATTACAAATTCTAAATGCTCGGGGCTTAGATCGGATCGTGACAAGTTTCGAGCCGTATCATGATAAATTACTAATTATAAATGCTCTGGCTCATACCGGCTCATGGCAAGTTAAGAAATCTGAAAGAGCCTCATAAACTTAATTACATTATTTTGTGTTGATATAACCACTTTTATTTCAGTCACTAACCGATTGGAAATTTGCAAGACACGAGTTTAGTAAAAAAAAGTTCATAAGTTCCAACATTATGATGTTCTAACATGTAAGTAATCGTTGATTAACATGCTTCGATTTCAAGCCTTATAATACAATCATTGTTCGTTTTTAACAATTTCATGCTAAAAAGTATCAAAGAAAACATTCATTCTTCGTTTTTAAGCCTTATAATACATTTATTCTTCATTCTTAACGATTTCATGTTTTTTTTGGGGTAAAGGGTTACCCCGGTAAAGTATATTACTCAAAAAAATGTTTCAAGTACAATGGAATATGGCTGAATGCCATATTAACCTCAAACCGAGGTTTGAACTACCAAAAACCCAATGTGACATGTCACATATAGTTACTAGCCAAAAACTAACTATAAATTCTAAAACCTGTTGGCATGTTCCATTTGTTGAGCAAATCAGTGACCCTTGGCTTATTCTTGAATCTGAAAGAAACAAGCTTGAGCCGTATAATAATAATAATGAGATCGCAAAGCTCCTCAGGGGTTCTTCTAGTATTCTTGAACAAACGATTATTTCGTTCATTCCAAACATAATAACTGATGAGGCGAAAAATGATCCGTTTTTAGGGGGTCATTTAAGCCCGAATCCGACTTTATTTGATCAAATATTGCCCTAAATCGTTCCTTTTGTGATTTTAGGTGTTTGGAAAGTGAATTCTGGAAAAGAGGCTATTTTGGACGTTTTTGGAGCATAAAGTGAAGAAAACGACAAAGTACCAAAAATCCAAGCTGGAAATACAAGGTGACGGCGTCAAGGGTTTGCTCTTGACGGCGTCAGATAAGATGAATATTTTACCGTAGCTGGTGACGGCGTCAGATGGAGAGATGACGGCGTCAAATTGGCCAAGATTAATTTACCGTAGGTGGTGACGGCGTCACCAAGGCCGTCACAATTGGATCTAGGGCGTCCGAGGAAGTGTATGGCGGCGAGTTGACGGCGTCAGATTTTACTCTTGACGCCGTCAGGACGATTTTCCTATATATAGTTTTCTAGTTTTTTCATTAAAAAAGAGGGAGAAGTTTTGGTGAAACCCTAAAGACGATTTTGGTGCCTCTTTTATAGGTTTTTCAAGGGTTCCAAACCCTTGAGACCTTGCATTGTAATTGAGATAAGTATACTCTTAATTCAATCAATATGTCTATGTGTTGGTTGTTTATCTTTTGTTCTTATCTTAATTCTACTATGCTAGGCTAGATTTACTTTGTGTTTGCTTAGATCTAATGAAACCTAGATGTTGATTATGTGTTGATTACTTGTCTATTCTTGTTCTTGGATGAATGATATTATATGTTAGGCTTAAGAAAACTGGCAGATCTCCAAATGGTAACATGCTTGAACGTCTTAACAAACATGAACTGAGGCGTACTAGGTCTTTATTGGTTGTATTTAATGCATGAGCCACTGTTTACAATCCCTATAGTTGTGCTGGGTCATGGTGTAGGAGGAGATAAGAGCTCATAGAGTTGGGGAGTTATGTATGCCACCCCACGAATGGTATTAAGGAATACAATCCGTCATCCATACAAGTGTAACAAGTAATTGACATGTAAAAGATATCTAGGGAGTAATGAAGTCTAAGTAAACACAATTTCTCCAAATACTGCTCACAACCTTAGTTTAATATTAGCTTAATTTCATTTTCATTAGTTTAATTAGTTATAAAGTAGTTTTTGGGTTAGTTGAATAACAACTAATTCCGCCCACTCTTCCAAAACCCGAGATTTTACTTGCTTTCATTAAAATATAAAAACACAAAAATAATCAGCTTTCATCTCTAGAACTTTTAATTAGGCTTTCTAATCCTAGCGACACTATTCCTAAGCTGAACGATCAATCCCCCGGTACTTGTCACTATACTATACTACAACGATCAGGTACACTGCCTGGTGGGGGTTGTAAGCCTCGCGAGATCCCTCGAGAGGTAAAGCAAGGTGCGATTCCCACGCATCAAGTTTTTGGCGCCGCTGCCGGGGAATAGTTATTGTCTAGGTTAGGATTTCTTTTTATTAGGTCTACTTGCTAGATTCCTTTCTAGTAAGATTTTTTTTATTTTTAGGTCTTCTTTAGTCTATCTTATTTCTTTTTGCCTTTGTTAGTAAATCAAACTCATTGACTATTCCGTTGACCATTATGGAAAACGCGAATCCACCCCTTTCCCCTAGTGAAGTGGCTGTGTTACGTGAACAAATTGAGAGTGAGATTAGGGAGCTTAGAGAGCTTAATAGGTTGATCAAGATTGAACTCGAACATACGTTTAGCGACCTAGCAACCGTCTTGTATTCAAATAAGGACTTAGGGCCTGATGACTTTGTGAGTGTTATTAAGAGACCAGAAGAGGAAATGGATCCGAGGCTTAACGACTACTTTAACCTATTCCCCACTAAGGAAGAGATTGCATACTATAATAACCTTATTGATAACCCGCGATCTCCCTTCACCATGATTGAACCTAAGATTAAGAGAGGCGATCCTAAGAATGCTAAGATACCATGTATGATTGGATATAGGCAAATTAGTAATGCTTACATTGACTTTAAATCTCCAATCAACGTTATGTCCTCAGCGGTTTATAATGATATAGTAAACATAAGACTTGAACCTAGAAGGGACCCCAAGTACCCCGGTGGAGTTTGTAACTTTGTCGGGAGAGTTAAAGGTTTATGTGTCTTTGTCGGTAATTTCACCTTTGTCACCGACTTTATGATTGTGGAGGATCTTGCTAATGTTATTGATTGTCGATTATCCAATGTTGTGTTTGGCAAACCATTTGTTGAGGAGTCTAAGTTAGAGTATGATGAGGTGGAAGGCACAATCCGATTCGCAAGTAACACCGATAGTATCACCTATAGGATGCCCAATAGGATGAAAGAATTTCGCTTTGTATCTCGTCTTGATCAAGACAACATTGGTGCTTTTGAGGATATTAGTGAGGAGGATAAGAAAAAGGGCATGGAGTATGTATGGGAGAAAAGAAGTCTTTACTACAAAAATTGCTTGGCCCTTGGACCAATGTATAAGGTCAATGAAGAATTTATCCGATTGACTATGGAGGCGATTGAGAAAAAGGTGATTGGTTTCTACAAGGAATATTTACAATCGGAAAATGGAACCAATGATGAAATCACGTAGTAACCCACGACTTTGAATCTAGCTACAAGACTCGTAAATAAAGAAAAGCGCTTCTTGGGAGGCAACCCATGTTTTGTGTGATTTTAATTGTTTGATTGTTATTTGCTTCCGTATGCATGTTTTATTTTTATTGTTGGTTGATCATGTTTCTAAATTAAAATGTGAAATACTTTATTATGTTGTTTGGCCTAGTCTTAACTTCAACCTAAAGGTATTTTTGCAAAAGATAAGTGTAAGGGGAAACCCCAAATATGTTTTTAAGAAACAAACCGATCATGATTCCCCACAATATTTAATGAACATGTATATTCGTATTTGTTAGAGTCAAATGCTTGTATTGAGTCATAATGAAGTTTTGCAGGATTTTCCAGGAAGTAGGACAAGGTTTTTCCAGAAATTTTCCGGAAACTTAACATAAAGATTTCTGCAGGTCCATTCTGACGGCGTCAGGTAATTGCTCTTGACGGCGTCAGGAGTCAAAAATCCGGAAATTTTACCCGTTTTGTTTTTCTAACGGAGTCTTATGGTTTTTGTGAATTATTAAGTTTTATAATCTCCAGGAAATCTGCAAACTTCATTCCACAAGCATTATATCTTACTTTGTTTTCTAGGATTTAGTAACATATATAGGATGCCGCCGATTTTATGCGAGGTTGGCTTGTCTACTTTTGTCAGGATTTACAGGTTATTTAAGACAAGAAGATGATTTATATTCTGGAAGGGAAGCTTTGATTGTTCATTTTCTTGGAGGAAGATTTGACTTGGCCAACCTAAAATCCATACCGAGCGAATCAGGGGAGTATTTGATTTCATTCTCTTTACTTTTTCACTTTTACATTCTTTACTTGAACATTGGGGACAATGTTCATCTTAAGTGTAAGGGGAGGGTAAAAAGATGATACCTTACATATGCACTTTCGCTTGAGTTTGTTTTGTTTGATAGTAGATGTGTAATAAAACTATGAGAAATACTTGTTAGTGTAATTTTAGCGCCAAATTTAAAATTTTTTACAACATTTAGGAGTGAAACTTTAGCCATAGCAAGCGTCTCATGGATAGGAGGTTGTATGACTAGCACATAGCAGTATATTCAGAAAAATTTTCCACCCAAAGATGTGAGGTTCGCCTTTAGTTTTGATAGGAAAAGCATTCATTATTGGTGCTTATGAGTGTACCAGTAGCATTTAGATTCTAAAACTTGCGTTAGTGATGCATCCCGAGACCGCTAGTGAGACTACATTCGTGTAGTAGGATTTACTACATGATAAGAGGCATTAGGATCACCCTTGTGTTAAACCCGTATCATAATTACTTGACCATTTAAGTCATATTACTTGGCTAGTTAAGTCAACTAATTTTTCCCACACCTTTGCGTTGTACTCATTTTTAGTACACGATACCCCTAGTACACCCCTCCGAGCCTATCTTTTCGTTTCTAACTTTAAGCATCTTACTTAAAGGAAGAATTTGTTACACCCCACTTAAATGTACAACCAAATCGCCTTAGCCTTCCGTGTATGCGCTCATTTTTTAGTGCATTATTGTTATTTGTTAAACCCTAAGTTATCTTTCTAATTGATTACATGGTTGCTAAGTCGAGTCATATCCTTGTACATATTGTTTTGGGACTATTGGGACTCATGGGTAAGTACTTATTTTATGGAGTAATGGGGAAGAACATAATATTACCCCCATATGTACGTTAATCTTAAAAGTACTCCAAGTGTTTTGATTTTCTTATTTCGAGTCATTAGAATAGTTAAATGTAAAGTATGTAAAGATTCAAGTGTAAGGGGATTTCTCAAACCCCTATGATGTATTATTTCGGATGGTAGGGTAAAAGTGTATGCAAAAAAAAAAAAAAAAAAAAAAAAAATCGAAAAAATCAAGAAAAAAAGAAAAAAATAGAAAAAGAAAAAGAAAGAAAAAAACATACGGACTACCATCCCATTTTCATTCTATGTTCATTTTATGTTTTTGTTTATTTTTCATTTATTAGCTTAAGTCGAGTCTAGTCTTGGCTTAGCAACGCCATCTTGTACATGTAATTTACTAAGATTGTTAACTCGCCACCAGTAAAATTCCCTTTATCCAACAAAACCGTGTAATTCATATCCCTACACCTAACGTTATAACCCTTTTAAAAGACCTCTTTGATAGTTTATCCTAGGTGCTTACGCCATGTGGTGGAGGTTTGATCCTTTCCCAAGCCTATGGTAATCTATTTTTTTATGACAGGTAGTGAGAGATATCTTCCATTTCCATATTGTTATATTACTTTATTACACCCGAGATATGTGAGTATCTAAACACTATTTGTGAGGTGCTTGTGTATGACCTCCGTGCTTGTCTATTGGTCTTTAGTGGAACGATTATTTGTTGTAATTACTTTTATATTAGTGTTAAATGACCCCTAACTTGTCTTTTGAGTAGAATAAAAGCTCATTTGCTTGAGGACAAGCAAATCTCAAGTGTAAGGGTATATGATGAGGCGAAAAATGATCCGTTTTTAGGGGGTCATTTAAGCCCGAATCCGACTTTATTTGATCAAATATTGCCCTAAATCGTTCCTTTTGTGATTTTAGGTGTTTGGAAAGTGAATTCTGGAAAAGAGGCTATTTTGGACGTTTTTGGAGCATAAAGTGAAGAAAACGACAAAGTACCAAAAATCCAAGCTAGAAATACAAGGTGACGGCGTCAAGGGTTTGCTCTTGACGGCGTCAGATAAGATGAATATTTTACCGTAGCTGGTGACGGCGTCAGATGGAGAGATGACGGCGTCAAATTGGCCAAGATTAATTTACCGTAGGTGGTGACGGCGTCACCAAGGCCGTCACAATTGGATCTAGGGCGTCCGAGGAAGTGTATGGCGGCGAGTTGACGGCGTCAGATTTTACTCTTGACGCCGTCAGGACGATTTTCCTATATATAGTTTTCTAGTTTTTTCATTAAAAAAGAGGGAGAAGTTTTGGTGAAACCCTAAAGACGATTTTGGTGCCTCTTTTACAGGTTTTTCAAGGGTTCCAAACCCTTGAGACCTTGCATTGTAATTGAGATAAGTATACTCTTAATTCAATCAATATGTCTATGTGTTGGTTGTTTATCTTTTGTTCTTATCTTAATTCTACTATGCTAGGCTAGATTTACTTTGTGTTTGCTTAGATCTAATGAAACCTAGATGTTGATTATGTGTTGATTACTTGTCTATTCTTGTTCTTGGATGAATGATATTATATGTTAGGCTTAAGAAAACTGGCAGATGTCCAAATGGTAACATGCTTGAACGTCTTAAGAAACATGAACCGAGGCGTACTAAGTCTTTATTGGTTGTATTTAATGCATGAGCCACTGTTTAGAATCCCTATAGTTGTGATGGGTCATGGTGTATGAGGAGATAAGAGCTCATAGAGTTGGGGAGTTATGTATGCCACCCCACGAATGGTATTAAGGAATACAATCCGTCATCCATACAAGTGTAACAAGTAATTGACATGTAAAAGATATCTAGGGAGTAATGAAGTCTAAGTAAACACAATTTCTCCAAATACTGCTCACAACCTTAGTTTAATATTAGCTTAATTTCATTTTCATTAGTTTAATTAGTTATAAAGTAGTTTTTGGGTTAGTTGAATAACAACTAATTCCGCCCACTCTTCCAAAACCCGAGATTTTACTTGCTTTCATTAAAATATAAAAACACAAAAATAATCATCTTTCATCTCTAGAACTTTTAATTAGGCTTTCTAATCCTAGCGACACTATTCCTAAGCTGAACGATCAATCCCCCGGTACTTGTCACTATACTATACTACAACGATCAGGTACACTGCCTGGTGGGGGTTGTAAGCCTCGCGAGATCCCTCGAGAGGTAAAGTAAGGTGCGATTCCCACGCATCAATAACTCGCAGCTGCAAACAGAAGTTTACCCACAATACAACTAACCGAGCATTTGGCTGCCATAGGTTGGAGCCATGCCACGATATCCTCCAAAATAGGCGGTACAGTATCCATTCCAGCAAGATTTCGAATATGAAACCAAATCGTGGCCGAGTAGTCACACTCAAAGAAAAGGTGTTCATGTGAGTCCATATGAAGACCACATAAAGAGCATCAAAGCGAAGATAAAACCATAGTCGGACTCACATCCCAAGAACGCAACTTATCTAGGGTTTTAAGACATCGTCTCATTATGAGCCAAAGATGAAAAGCATGGCGGGGGATGCCATGGGAAAACCAAACAATATCGCACCAAGAGACATCAAGGCCACGTGGTCTTAAAGCCTCCCAAGCACATTTCACCGAGTACTCAGTTAGATTACCATTTCTATCACGCCACCACATGCAATCTTCGTTATCCGTGTGAGTAGGAGTTGTAATGAGCCCTAATTCAGGGGATTTTGAGAGCCATAAAGTAGGCCAGTTCCAAGCACCGTTTACAATAATGTCAGCCACACATGTACGTAAGTTATACCCTTCCCTAGCGACATCCCTTGGCGAGATATAACGATATAAAGGGCATTGAGTACACCACATGTCATACCATAACGAAGTATTTAACCCATTTCCAATCTGCATCCAAAAGTAAGGTTTAATAACACCCCGCAATTGAAGAATTTAACGATTTCATGTTAAAAAGTATTAAAAAAACATTCTTTGTTTATAAAATTTTATGCTAAAAATAATGCTTTAAACAAAATCCTAATAATTATTTATTTTTAAGATTTGAGTTAAACCATTATTGCATATAATAAAGATACTTGTGTTGATATACACACTTTTATTTAAGTCACCAACCAATGTGAGAAAAAAAATTACATGTAACCAAATTCTTCACCTTTTGAAATGGAAAAGAAGGTAGAGGCGGAGAGTTCATATTTTTTCTATTTTTTAAACTATAGAATAAAAACCATACTCACGTGTTTTCCACATGTGATGAAAGTCACTTGAGAATGTCTAAAGTCTAAACCATACTCCCTTTTGGCGAATCTGACAACTGAGAAAGCCAGCGTCACCGATCTCCATTAGTGCTTATCCTTTGCCAAAGGTTTCTTTTATCCTTCACTTGAACCCTATCTTGTTTGTATTTCTAGTTTCGATTCTTTAAATAAACTTATGGATCTCCACCAAGGTCAACCCCCAGATTTCATTCGTGGACAGATCTCAAATGCAGACAAGCAGATATGTATAATTAATCAATAGGTTTTTTTTAGTCATCACAAAAATTGTTCATATCTTATTCAAAACTCCTTTTCGTGAATTTATCTTCCAAAAGTGATCAACAACAAGTCCGGCAAGAAAAGTCAAAAGGTTATTTCATTTTGGGTGAAGTTACTTGTTTGTTTCAGTTGTTTACTTTTTGATTATAGTCTTGTAAGATTTCTTAAAGAATTATTTTATCTTGTCAATACAACAGGTATTAAGGGTGTGTATGTTAAAAGTAGCAGCGATGAACTATAGTCAAAGCTCACAGTTTTTTAAAGAATTATTGAAAAAATAAACATTTCTAAAAAATAGCAAAACTCACAACTCCTTTATCAAACGACTAATAAAAACACCGCTACAAAAAGCTCCACACTGCTAGATGCCAAACATACATGGTAGCATTTTGATGTGGGAATTTGCAAGAAACATGTATAGTTGAGCATAAGTTCTTTGTTGAGCCTTATAATACATTTATTATTCTTTGTTTTTAACAATTTCATGCTTAAAATTATTAAAGAGAGCCTTATAATACAATTATTATTGTTTTTAACAATTTCATGATTAAAATTATTAAAGAAAACATTCATTCTTCGTTTATCTTTTTTATATAATAAAACAAAACCCCTAGTGGGTACTTTTGTATTTCGAAAAAAAAAAATATTTTCTTATTAGGTAATATTTTAATTATCATTTTTTAATTTAAAATTTTAAAAATTTGTTTTGTTGATATAATAAACAAGTAGAAGATAAATAAAAAAAATATAGATAAGATGTAACTAATAACAGGATTAAATTTTTTAAATGATTATCTTTAATAATAAATAAATATAATTAAAAATCATAAATCAAACAAAAAAAATGATTAAATTATTTGTTTTTTAAGAAATAAAAATATAACAAAAACAACTTGATGCTAAAAAGAATGATCGCGCGGGTATAATAAGTAGTAACAAATATAACAAAAACAACTTGATGCTAAAAAAGAATGATCGAACACATCTTAAACGTAATAATTTACTTTTAAAATATAATCGATAATTCTAATATATTAAACGATACTTCTGTTAATATAACCACTTTTATTTCAGTCATCAAGCGATGTGGGATATTTGCACGATAGAGATTATTAACAAGAATCTTGGTAAGCATCACAACAATATTTGTGTTTGTTATCATCTGAATCCTCCCTATATAGTTTATCTTTATTGTGGTCATTACAAAAAGAGTTGTAAAGTTCCTTTTTTATATGTAGAAGTCAAAATTCAATAATGACAAACAAGAAATTAAATACCAATAAAAAGATTTGATAAGAATATACCAATATATGCATGAAATATATTAGGTGCCCAGTTAAAATATGTATATGTATTATTGTAAACCATGTTGGTGTATTCCAATACTCTTTTTATAAACTTCTTAAGTCTTAACAGTAAAGATGTTATTCTCAATGTTGTTCATTTTCGTTTCTAAGGGGGCGGCCGACCCCTCGAAATTTTTTTTGCGATGTAGGGGTATATAGTTTTCGTGTAGAAAAATTTCGGTATTTTCGGTTTCGCCCTCCCAATTTAATTCGGTTTCGACCCCCCATAGTGTTAGGAAAAAAAAAAATTTAGATCCCGACCCCCACTCGAAATTTCCATTGGGCATGTTGCTATCTGAGTGGAACGTACGTCAATGGCTTTCCATGGCTGCAGGCACCTAAAACTGTAATACTTCAAGCATTTGAGCCTGGGACAAATATGGTATGGGCCAAACCAAACAATCACTGTTTTGATTAGAACTATTGTACCTTTCTAAAGATCATTGAATTACCCAACTCATCAATATGGTAATTATTCTGCCGAACAAGTTACTTACTATCCATTGAGGTTATCGTTATTTTATATGATCTTCAGATCACTTAAAGATGGATGCGAGACAGAATGTGGAGAACGAGGAGTACAACTATCAGGTGGACCAAAACAAAGAATTGAGAACTAGAGCCATCATTTGTGACATAAAAATACTACTACTGGACGAGGCAACAAGCGCACTCGATGTTCAATATGAACAAGTAGTTCAATGAGAAACGGTCGTAGCACATGGACTTAACGCTATTCGTAACCTTGACTCGATTGCATTTGTTTCTGAAGGCAAAGTTGTGGAACGAGGTACTTATAATCAGCTCAAGAACAAGCAAGGCGCGTTTTTTCAACTAGCTAATATTCAGAAAGCATAAGTATCGTGTTAGATTATATGTATGCATATTAGTACATATGTAAACTTTGGTAACTGACTGTCTTGAAACCTGGCGAAATGTGCTTGTAATCGCATAATTACCAGGTAACACAACCGTGTTTGATAACTATTATGGGATCTCGAGAAGTTGTAGGCTCGATCAGAACCGGTGCCGTATTTGAGGGTATGCGAAGTGTGTTATCGCACAAGGCCTCAAATTTTTAAGGGCCTCAAAATATATACCTCTTCATATAGTTGTGGCCTCAAAATTCATTTTAAACCTCAAAATGTTGACGATATATGGAATTTTGTTCATAATATTTGTTAAGCATAACTTCAAGTGGGTGACAGTGATGAAATATTCATAAAATCAAAACTAATGGTTACAATATATTTCTAATTGTCATGCTTAGTTATCATATACGCGGTTTTGTACAGGGCCTCCGTTGGCCTAGCTACGCCACTACTTGTTTCACGTTTCTATTGATACATTTTCTATTGATACATTTTATCCAACACTTATTGTGCCAAGTAAATTTTTAAATGTTCTCGTGCTTAGCTCATGATAAATTACATATTTTTAAGTGTGCGGGGCTTAGGTCGGCTCGTACAAGTTTCGAGCCTTATCATGACATAATTCAAATGCTCGGGACTCATGTCGCCTCGTTTTTAATGATACATTTTATCCAACACTTACTTGCAAAGTAAAATTTAAAATGCTCGTGTGCTCATCTCATGATAAATTACAAATTTTATATGCTCGAAGCTTAGATCGGCTCGTGACAAGTTTCGAGCCTTATCATGATATAATTCAAATGCTCGGGGCTCATGTCGCCTCGTTTTTATTGATACATTTTATCCAACACTTACTCGCCAAGTAAAATGTAAAATGCTCTAGTTCTCATCTCATGATAAATTATAAATTCTATATGCTCGGCGCTTAGATCGGCTCGTGACAGGTTTCGAGCCTTATCATGATAAATTACAAATACTCGGGGCTCATATCGGTTTGTGACAAGTTTCGAGCCTTATCATGATAAATTACAAATACTCGGGGCTCATATTGGTCGGGACAAGTTTCGAGCGTTATAATATTTGAATATGTGCCGAGTTTCGAGTGTTATAATATTTGAATAACTTTTTTTAATATAAAAAGAAAATTTCAAAGATTGCCTTTAAAGGAATTCCGTGATAAATTTCAAATACTCGAGGCTTATATTGGTGCTTGACAAGTTTCGAGCGTTATATTTGAATTTATGACAAGTTTCAAGCGTTATAGTATTTGAATAGTTTTTTTTTTTAATATAAAAAGAAAATTTCAATATTTGAATTCGTGACAAGTTTCGAGCGTTATGATATTTGAATAATTTTTTTAATACAAAAAGAAAATTTCTGACAAGTTTCGAGCGTTATAATTAGAGGTGGCAATTTGTGCCCAAAAATCAAAAAAATGGCTTAAATGGGTAAACTTTTAAAAGATTTGGATATATTTGGTCCCCTGCTTTTTTTTAAATGGGCATATGTTACCCATTTAAAAGTTAAATAGGTACAAATGGGTTTCCTCAATTGGATAACATTACAATTGTTTTTAAAGAAAAACTTATAAATATAATATATTTAATGTTTTAAATATAAATGAGTTATTAAGTTTGAGGAATTTATTTCGTCTTTTTATTTATTTTCTAAAATGATTTGTATAACAATGCGTCCGTTTGGCCCGTGCCCATCCGTTTTGTCACCTCTAGTTATAGTAATTGAACAAATTTTTTTAATACAAAAAGAGTTATAGTATTTGAATAATTTTTTTAATACAAAAAGAAAATTTCAAAGAATGCCTTTAAAAGAATAACTTTAAAAGGCACCTCAGCCTTTTTCTAGCAAGTTTTAATTGTAGTTGTGTGGATATACCCACCTTTACTTAGCTCACCAGTCGATGTGGGTAGTTGCAAGAAACAAATATATAAAATAAGTTCATACGTTTCAAGATACTGATGTTGTACCATTAAAGTAAGAGTTAACTGCATAAATTGTGCATGAACTTTTGCCAAATCGCATGTTTCGTTCTAACCATTTCGAAAGTGTAAAAACCGTCATTGTGGGAAACCTTTGAGCAAATTTTAGTCTCTGGTTTGAAAATAAATATTGGAGTTAATTGCATAAATCGTCCCTAGAGTTTGAAAACAAGGACAAAAATTTGCTCAAAGGTTTCTCACATGGATGATTTTTGCACTTTCGAAATGGTTTGAACAAAACATGCAATTTGGTCAAAGTTCGAGGACGATTTATGCAATTAACTCTTAAAGTAATTGGTAAGCATCACCAAAATGTTTGTATTATGAAGTTATCTCGTGTAATCAAATTAAAAAAGTTTATATGTGAATCCTAGTTGTACATTTCGGTTTTCATTATTAATTTGAAACTTGTATTAATCAATTGTATTTTTTCTGTTTTACCGCAAGAACCATTATTAAGCTTCCCATATTGGGTAACTACATAAATGGTCCCTGTGGTTTGTTAGAAATAACAGCTTTTGTCCATTTTTCATTTTTGTATCAAATCCGGTCCTTGTGGTTTTAAAATGTCTCAGATTTAGTCCAATTTGTCTAATAAGGTATGTGAAATAACCACAATATCCCTACCTTCAACATTTTGTTTATTTTTTTGGTGGGGGTATTTTGTTCATTTCATGTCAAAATAGACTGAATCTGAGACATTTTAAAACCATATGGACCGGATCTGATACAAAAATAAAAAATGGACTGAATCCATAATTTCCAACAAACCACAGGGACCATTTTTGTAGTTAACTCCAAGTATAAATTGTGATGTTACTAAAGAGGCTTAATCAACTAAATTTAAACGATACTTCATTATTTGTTGACACCAGATGAAGGTCATGTTAAAGTGGCATGTTAATCTTAAAAGCAGTGATATTTTTCTTGCTTGAGGAAGAGTTTTCACTTAAAAAGCAGTGATATGCTCGATTAGTGAAACTTCAAACACAGCTTATCTCATTCAATGAGCACGAGAACAACACTCCTTTAGCTGCAAGAAGTAGTGCTTCGAGATTGAGTACTGCTAATTCAAGCCCAAGCATATTCCACTTTCATTTTCAAGCCTTAGGATATTAAAGAAAACGTTCATTCTTTATTTTTAAGCCTTATAATAATTCATTCTTCGTTTTTAACAATTTCATGCTAAAAAGAAAGTCTTAAACAAATCCTACTATTCTCAAAAGATACATTTGTTAGGGGGTTGGCAGTGGGTGCGGGGAGGCACGGCACGGTGCCCTTCCCCTGCGGGAACACCGCCGCCGGTGCCTCCACACCGCACGGGGAGGGTCATTCACGGGAAGGTTTACCACGTGGATTTGGTTTGTAATTCGAACGTTGGAGGTGAGGGGACTGTTGTTTGTGAGTGAGTGAAGGTGAGGGGTATGATGCCAACAAAAAGTGAGCGAGTGAAGGGAAAAGTGGGAGGGTGATGTGGCATACGGGGATTGGTAGTTTGTGAGTGAAGGTTGATGGGGTGAGGGGTTTGTTGTCAAGGGCGTTAGTAATATATACCCACTTCGATTTCAGTCACCAACCGATGTGGGAAATTTGATATATTAAATAAGTTCATAAATTCCAACATTATCATAGTTCCTAATTAGTGCAGTTGGCACTTGTGTTCAATTCACGAGATAAATGTATTGGGGATAAAATGATGGGGGCTTATGACCATTTCAAACATACCGTATAAATCACTTGAGTTTTTTTTTTTTTTTTTTTTTTTTTTTTTTTTTTTTTTTTGGTGGTAGTGGCTATAAAATAAAAGATAAAACTTAAATGGTAAATTTAGTCCTTAAAGCAAGAGTGTTATGACACATGGACATATTGATCCTTAAAGCAATGAAACGATGATGATACCATCAATGACGTAGCACTTAACGAGGAAAATAACGAACGTTAGTTTTCGGTGTCTTTTATGCAAAAAATGGAACGTTAATAGCGTTTTGCGCAACTTTTTCTCTCGGTGTCTTTTTTGCGCATTTGGACAACTTTATTAACTAAATTTGCAATTTACCCAATAAAATAAAAAGCTTTAATGAAATCCTAAACGGTTTCATGCTAAAAAAAATCTTTAACCAAATCCTAAACATGAACTCAGTTACTTTTAGGAAGCTGGTTAAAAACTTTTGTTAGATATCAAAGATGCTTGTGTTCATATAACCACTTTTATTTTCGTCACCAGCCGATGTGGGAACAAGATACAAATATATAAAATGAGTTCATAAGTTCCAACATTATCATATTGCAACATTTAAGTACTATAATTGTTAACAAGAATCTTGGTAAACATCACAACAATGTTTGTGTTTGTTATGATTTGAATCCTACTTGTATAGTTTAGCTCTATTGTGTGTATTACAAAAAGAGTTGTAAAGGTCCACTTTTATAAGTAGAAGTCAAAACTCAATATGGCAAACAAAAAATACCAGTAAAAGGATTTTAAAACAAATATGCCAATATAAGCTTGAAATAAGGCATCCACAAATTAGCTTAATGTTGTTCACATCATTTGTAAAAGAAAACACGTTGCAAACTAACCACGTAAAACTGTCATACTTCAAGCATTTGAGCCGGGGACAAATATGGTAATTATTTCGCCGAACATGCTAAATCAAGTGAGAATTCTATCAAAATAAATAAAGTTCCGACAACATCAGTCACAGTTTCACATTTTCAACATTTTACTTAATAGATAACGGATCAAACCAAGTTAAAATTTAGGAATGATCTTCTTTACCTATTTGAAAAATGGGTCAAACGTGTTGTAAGTCACCCAAAGTGTTGTTTAATTCATATTACCAACTAAAGAATTTCTTAATGTTATTGTAATAAGATGAGCTTGCAAAAAAAAGTGTTTACTGGTCAACACAACCTGAACCGACCCAGCCCAACCAGTCTCCCGAGTGACTCGGCCCACTTTTTTTACGGGTCTACCTGATCCAGCCCACTTTGACCCATGCTAATAAGTGACCCGCTTGACCCGAACTTTTAGCCACAACTAATGACAAGTTTCTTGAATGTGCACTCGATTCAGAATTAAAAAAAAACTTGTCCAACCTGCTCTTGATCAAGCCTCAATGGAAAAAAACTTGCTACTTTTCGACTTCAAACAATTTTAAGTACTTTTCTGCATAAAGTGCTTATTTTGCTCTAGAATAAGCACTTTTCGAAAAGCACTTCAAACTATTTTTAAGTACTTTTTCTGAACATGAAACAGGTGGTTACACACAAGCTAGCAACAATACGGTAAAGGTTATAGCAGATGCTGGGAGTATGACTTCTGATAAAGCTAAAGGGTCAGGGTTGACTGCTGTTGGTTCTGTTTTTTCCATTCTTTATCGACAATCGTTGATCTTGAGCAATGCTAATGTAAGTAACCGCATAAGCTTTTCTTGCTTTTTGATGCTCTTTTGTTATATAACCGATTATGTGATTCTTCTTATTATTGCATACAGGACGGAAAAGGAACTAGTGGAGTGAAGTTGGAAAAACTAAGTTGAGGAATAGATATAAAAAAGGTCGATTTTGCATACCTAGTTCGACCCGAGACCCCAATTTCACGGGAGTTTTGCTTAGTAGTGAAGCCCGGAACAACCATTGGATTGGTTGGGAAAAGTGGGATCCACAGTAATCACGTTGATCCAAATATTCTACGATACAGATAGAGGGACAGTTAAGGTAGATCGAGTGGACAAACGAATGCTGAACATTGGAATTTTTAAGTGGGGGGTCGGGATCTAAATTTTTTTTTTCCTAAGGCTATATTTCAGGTATACCAAAATTTTCGGGGGGGCGAAACCGAATATACCGAAATTTTTCTACACGAAAACTATATACCCCATACATCGCAAAAAAAATTTCGGGGGGTCGGGCGCCCCCCCCCCCCCCCGGCCCCTTAAAAGCTACGCCACTGCTCATGAGCCAAGAATCCGTCCTTTATTCTGGCACGATTCATAACAATATCATTTTTGGGAAGCTAGATGCATCCGAAAACGAGCTCATAGAGGCTGCTAAAGTTGCAAATGCTCATACTTTTATCTCGTAAGTATACTAACATATAAAAGATTGATTGCATCCTATAGCAAATAAGGATCACTTTGTTACTAAGTTTTGTAACCGATATATTTTTCTTTTTACAGATCACTTAAAGGTGGATACGAGATAGAATGTGGTGAACGAGGGGTACAACTATCAGGAGGGCAAAAGCAAAGAATTGCGATAGCTAGAGGCAGAGCTATCATTCATGACCCAACAACACTACTACTCTACTACTGGACGAGGCAACAAGCGCCTTGACGTTCAATCAGCTCAAGAACACGCAAGGCAAAGTTGTGGAACAAGGTACTTATAATCAGCTCAAGAACAAGCAAGGCGTGTTTTTTCAACTAGCTAATATTCAGAAAGCATAAGTATCGTGTTAGATTATATATATGTATATTATACATATATGTAAACTTAGGTAACTGAGTGTCGTGAGACCTGCCGAAACGTGCTTGTAATCGCATAATCACCAGGTAGCATAACCGTGTTTGATAACTAACTTTTTTTATTTTTTTTTAAATGCAATCTCAAGAAGCTGTAGGCCTGATCAGAACTTGACCGCGTTTTATTTATACATTTTATCCAACACTTGTTGTGCCAAGTAAAATTTTAAATGCTCTCGCGCTCAGCTCATGATAAATTACAAATTCTAAATGCTCGGGGCTTCGATCGGCTCGTAACAAGTTAAAAAGAAATACGAAAGAGATTCATAAACTTAAATTCATTATTTTTATGGTCTATTTGTAGCTCTAATTGATTTTGAAGGTAATTGTGTTGATATAACCACTTTTATTTCAGTCACTAACCGATGTGGGAAATATGCAAGACACGAGTATAGTAAAAAAGTTCATAAGTTCCAACATTACCATGTTCTAACATATAAGTAATCTTTGATTAACATGCTTCGTTTTCAAGCTTTATAATAGATTCATTATTCGTTTTTAACTATTTCATGCTAAAAAGTATTAAAGAAAACATTCTTTTTTCGTTTTAAGCCTTATAATACATTTGTTCTTCGTTCTTAACGATTTCATGGATGTGGGAAATTTTCAAGATAGAGATATTGTCGTATTAAATAAGTTCATAATAAGTTCCAATATTATCATGTTGCAACATTAAAGCACTGTAATTGTTAACAAGAATCATGGTAAGCATCACAAGAATGTTTGTGTTTGCGTTTGTGGTGATGTGAATCCTACTCAATAATAACAAAAAAGAAATACCACTAAAAAGATTTTAGAACAAACATGAAGCAGGTGGTTGCACACAAGCTAGCAACGGTACAAAATGCAGACACGATTGTTGTTATAAGCGAAGGTAGTGTAATCGAGCAGTGGTCAATAACAACACTGGTCACTATACTCGATTAGTAAAACTTCAAAGGCGGTTTAGCTAATTCAACAAGCACGAAAACAACACTCCATTAGCTGGCAAGAAGTAGTGCTTCCAAATTAAGTACTGCTAAATCAAGCCTAGCCATATCCGATTCACCAGCAACTCTCAACGACTCACAATCCTTATCATCATCAAACCACATTCCACCTACATTTTGTCGATTAATTTCCTTAAACATGCACAAATGGAAACAAACATTGGCCACAGTCTTGCATCACTTATTTTTTTTTATTAATTTTTTTTTGTCTCTCTCTTCTGTTTTTCTGACAATTTTAACTATCTCACAAATATTTACTTTACACTACAAGTTTATCTCACATGTTCTAACCAGGACTTGAACCTACCATTTGGTTGGGGATCCCTTTGGTAAACTTATTCCATCATTTTCTGCAGGTCTCTAGTCCAGACAGGATGCATGTCGTTATTAATCCAAACTACTTTGGGTGCTTTAAGCACTATGGTTATGGGCAGGGCCGTCTTTGAAAGTGCAAAATGGGAGACCGCTCAGGGCCTAAAAAATTTTAGGGGCTTCAAAATTTGTTTTGTTAACAATTATATGCTTGTGTACACATATTTTCACAAAAAAATAAAATAAAATAAAATAAAATAAAAATAAAAATAAAAGGTATTTGGATGAAAAAAAATATCTTATAAACCGTGACATTTTATATATAATATTCATTTTCGAAATGCTTTATTATATAATTTCGTCTATGACCTTCAAATTTTCAAAAATTCAAGGACAACCCTGGTTACGGGCTTTAGTCGTAGCTTGGAAACAACCCTGGTTATGATTGTGTATTTTACATTCTTATTATTTTAATCATCACTAAAAATGTCGACATGCTTGGATTACATTCAAACAACAACGCTTAATTATTACACTACATTACATTACACACTTATATACAATTGGCAAAAATGAATCATTATTCATAGTCGTATCTAATCAAGTTGCAATTCCCCCTAATACTAAAAACTTGTTTGTTGTTTCTTTTTTAAGAAATGTTTTGACTTTCAAACAAAAAATTGTTTAACAAAAAATAAAACCTTAAACAAAGGGGGTGATTTGCACACTCAACTGTACAAACAATTAAAGCACACTGTGAACCTTGTACAAGTATCCAATGCATACAGTGGAGTGTCCCAATCAAAAGTTTGACTGTGCAAATCAATTTGTTACCGTCTACGCTTAGCTCTAAAAAGAACCTTTTCTAGAATTGGAATAGTAAGGGAAAGGTTAAAAACTGAACATGAAAGTCCAGCGGAGAAAATGGCCCAGCAGACAAATAACACAACAGACTAAGCATTTTGACCGACCTTAAGCAGACAGTTCACCAGCTTAAGACCACGAACCATATTGATTAAATTATTAACCCGGTTCGGTTGAATGCTTTTACGTTAGCCTCTTGCTTCTTCTTTTATAATACCCCGATTTTTTTTTTTCTTTTTTTTTTTTTTTCTTTTTTCCCCCCTTAACTCATCGATGTGGGACAACATCAAGTTCTTCATTCCATTTTCTTTCTTTTTAATATTTTTGCTTCTAAAACATTAGCAAAAATGTTTCTTGATTCTACGTTTAATGAGTGATGAGTTACTTGGGTAAGCTCGGTAAAAGTTCAAAATGAGCCGAGACTTAACGAGCTCGAGCTTAAAATAAATATCATTTAATAAACGAGCTCAAGTTCGATTAAGCTTGCGTCCTTAGAGCATCTACAATGCAATAATCAACAATAGTTTTTTACTATTATAAAATGCTTTTTGAGAGGGGTTTTTAGCATTACATTCAAAGCTTTTTGAAAAGTTTTTTACAAAAGCTTGGTAAACTTAAAGTCATTTTTTTTTTAACGGCGGGTTAGTTGTTAGATGTTAGTTGTTGGCTCGAGTTAGTGTCGCATCCTCGGGCAGAGTTACCAACCGCGCGCCTCTCCTTAGGGGATAACCCACTCCTATTCCCGATTCACCTGATATCATTAGAGCTTGTGGTTCCCAAGTGAGGCCTTCCCGGTCAGTCACCCAAACCGGTACTACTCTCACTTGGGCTCGCTTAACTACTTAAGCCTTTACCACTAGACCACAAGCCCCATGATCAAAGTAATTGTGGTATGCATTTATTGCATTAAATGCACCAAGTCTTTAAAGACTTGATGTATTGTAGATGCTCTTAAATGAGCTTTGCATATATAACATGTTAGTGGCACCCCCTACCTCATTTTTATCAATTTGTGAATAGCATTTTTTTTTTCTTTTTCTTTTTCATTTTCTGTTCCTAGTTTTTTATCTTTTAATATTTTTGATTTATCAAAATGTATATTTTATGTTCCGTACTTTTCGTTAGGTAGTTTTATAAAATCAACTAAATTAAAATATTTTAAGAAATAGAAAATAATAAAAAAGTAGGTTGCCATTATCTGTTTATGAATAGTATAATTACATATCATAAACTTTTGAGATAAGTAAGCAACCGAGATACAATATAAACCCAATTTGCTCGTAACAAGCCGAGCTTGAAATCGAACTTGCGTAATGCTAAACGAGCTGAGCTCGAACTCGAATTTGTGTAATGCTAATCGACTTGAGCTCTAGCCTTATTTAGATAGGGCTCTGGTTATGTTTACAATTCTGCATTTAATTACAGTTAGTATTTTTATATATTTTTTATTACGGAGTATTATTTTATTTAATAAAACACATTTGCTCAAGTGAGTAAATGAAATTCTTCGCTTAAGTAAGGTTGGGCTATGGCCCGGTGAAGTCCATCAGATATTTATAGAAAAAGTTGATGGCTTTCGTTTATAAATAGTTAACCTCTTTTATGTTAGTTTAAAAAAATAATGGTGCATTAAGTAACCTTTTTTGTTTTTTTAGAGCATGGGGTATGTTAACCTCAAGTTAAAGTTTCACCAACGGTCACGTCAACGCCACATCAGCTTTAATTTTTTCACCTTAATTCAAAAAAAAAAACACCCCTTATTATAACTAAACTTTAACCAAACTTTAACTTTAAACTATTTTCAAATTCAACCCCGTTTGAGGAGGGTAAACTTTTTTTTTTTTTTTTTTTTTTTTTTTTTTTTTTTTTTTTTTTTTTAATTGCAATAAACCTTAACGCCTCGTTAAGGGTTTAACCAAATCTTTAACCTAGCTTTCACTTTTTTTTTTTTTTTTTTTTTTTTTTGGGGGGGGGGGGGGGGGGGGGTATGGTTAACGCGTTGTTAACCACAAAATGTTAAAGTTTAACCATGAATTTTGTTATGGTACCCCATGCTCTAACTTAACGGTTAGATACAGTAGGATTTGAAACAGGGTCGGTCCTGAACTTTTTGCTACCCTGGGCGAGACAATTTTTTATGCCCTATATGAGACAACCAAATATTGACTATGTTGTCTCATTAAAGGTATATTATGAATTTTAATAATGGATTAACAACGAATAAGTTGTGCCATGTTACTTAATATTTTTAATCATACACACAATGGATATTATTAAAATTTAATACGTTAACTAAGAAGAAAAAAATGATACACACAAAATAATTTAGTGATTAGCTAGTTAGATACATTTAGAGATGATTATTCCTATATAAAATAAGGGTTTTATAACATTTACCCTTAAACACATGTTAAGCTATGTTTATTATATACGTAATCTTTTTCTTTTTTTTTTCTTTTTTTTTTTAATATTAGAAATGCATTTAGTTCTCATTAAACATACTTATAATTTACCATTGTTAGATGTAATTTTGAATTTAATAATCTCCGACTTTACTTTTACATAAACTCAAATCAATGTGCGCCCTCGGGGAACATTTTGAAAAATCCCTATAAAATATATTACACACAAACCAACACGAGTTAACAAGTTATCACATACTTATATGTCAAACGGTTTTATGAACCTAAAACAAAACTCCAAAAATTTTACACGTGGATGATAAAATTTAAATCAATAAGAATATGAAACTAAAAATAAAAAATTTGAAAATGAAAGCAAAGTGAAAAGCTACTGTGAATCTAAGTAATTGGAAATCATGACTTTTTTTTTTTTTTTGGAACTGTTTATCAGAATTACATTGTGTTATTTAGTTGCAGAAATCATATTCCTTTCAAAATATTATTCCATACTTAAAAGAGAAATAAAAGAACAAGTTAAAAAACAAATGTTAAAACAACATATTAAAACCTTATTAAAAGATATCAATAGATAGAGAGATATAATCTTATAAATAAATGGGTTTTGCTAAAAATTAAGATAGCCCCACAACTTATTTTAGAAATAGTGATGACTATAAGAGCACAAGGTGTAGTCGAAGAAGGCATGCTCGCCGTCCGACGTGGAAGAGGCAACGGCGAGCCGTTCCTCTTCACTACACCAAATGTGCCTTGCCGTTCTTCCCCGTTGCGTTCCTCCCCGTGGCGACGAAGAGGTGAGTTTCTGACAGCTTTTTTTTTTTTTTTTTTTTTTTTTTTTTTTTTTTTTTTCTTTATTTTTTCTTTATTTTTTTTTTAATCCTTTGGCTTTTATTTGTATAATTTGGTGTTTTGAAATAGACTATTGTGTTTTGCGAGTTTAGTTGCAGCAGGTAGAAAGTGTTCAAAGAGTGAAAGAGATACAAAGCATCGAGAAGTAGAAGAGATTAGATATGTGTAACCCTAAAAACAGTTTATTGGGCCTGGCCCAATTAAAAATCATATGTGCTTATTTGTATCTGTATATAAATGTACGAATATAGTTACTTAACTATTAAATTCTTGATCATGTGTGCTTAAAATTCATGTGTGCTTATTTGTATCTGTATATAAATATCGTATTTATCAGTTTTTTTATTTTCGTGTCGTATCGTATGTTTTTTTTTTCTCGCAAATCGTATGGTTTTTTTTCCGTATTGTAACTTTTTAATTTGGATGAAATAAAATTAATATGTTGTGTTATTTTTAAGTATTTGTGAAATGAATTTAATTTATTTAATGAAATAAATAAAAAAAATAAATGTGTAAGATGTGGGGCCCTAATGAGGAAGTTGAGTTTTGTTGTTTGGTGAGGGGGGTTTGTTGTGGTTAGTTGAAGTTGAGGTATTTGGTGATGTGGCAGGGGTGAGGCCCGAATGAAGAGGCTTAGCCTCTTCACTACACCTAGAGCTCTAAAGTAACAAAGACTTTTACTACTGTACTTTTTATGCATTTGTTATCTCTCTCTTGGTCTTCTTCTCCAATTCATATTCGTCCATGGATGAAAAAAATTAACAGACACTAAATCAAGACAACATCAAATAAAACCTATTCCCACCACCATAAAAACGATGCCCCCTACTCGTTTGATGCCCTGGGCTGTCGCCCGCACTGCCCATAGCCAGGGCCGGCGCTGATTTGAAATAACCAAATTAAAAACCATGGGAAATTTCTTAACAAGTAAGTAAATAGACAGAGCTATTTATTTTTAATCTACTAAAGGCATGACGTGCTCTTGATATACAAAAATCTATCTTGAGATCTACTATCATCACAAAGCTATTTATTTTTAATCTACTAAAGGCATTTCAAACATTCAATTAATTGTCACTATTCGAATTTAAATATCATTATGAAATTATTGTATAATAGGCATTTTGATCCATGCAATGCATATTATGCATGTATTTTGTTTACCCTTGTCTTCTTCCCTGGCCATTGCTGCCATTTTCAAACCCTCGTTTGCAAATACATATTATAGATCGAATTCTTTTTTCTTTTGCTGGACGCAAGGCAATAAAAACCACGTTTGCAAAGTCTGCAAACAAGCAATACAAATATATGCAAAAAGCTCCATATATAACATCACGCTATTTTATTTCTTTTAAAGACTTCTGTGATTTCTTATAACTAGTTTTTGCGACACATGGCCAAATTATAGAGGATCATGACATCAAAACTACTTTACCACTTACAAAACCCGTCAAGTAAGTACATCTCACTCTCAACAGAAGCAAACCTTGCAAGCCGAAACTAATCGCAACAAGTATCTAACATAATTATTAGGGGTGGTACTTTTAAAAAGCATCATATTTGTCCAAAAATATTCTTCTGAGTATCGAACATTTTTTTTTTTGCTTATATGGGTACTGAACTTTCAATTTTGGACTCTTTGAGGTACTTTGTGACGTTTTTGCACCTCAAATTATTAAAAATCTAGGGGTAAAAATGTCATAAAAGTATCTCAAAAAGTCCGAAATTGAAAGTTTAGTACCTCAAAAAGTCTGAAATTGAAAGTTCAGAATTCGTATAAGCAAAATTTTTTGTTCAATACCAAGAAGAGTATTTTTGAACATGTATGATGCTTTATAAAGTTATTATCCCTAATTATTATAGGGGAACTAGCTCATAAAACTCATCTATTATACAAAACTGATTGAAAGTGTTAACATTATATCCGAAAGAATGAATAGGTAAACCGTATCAGCACGAGTTGGGTTTTGCAAGAGCTTTGCCGGAGTGTCACGCGAAATAGGTTATAATGGAGGTTGAAGATGAAGATGTTAGACCAAAATACCCTTAACAAACCATTTTAGTTATGTATAATGAAAATAATACAAAGTTTAGTGAGAAGAATAACATTAAAAAAGGTAAAGGATGTAGAATTAGTCTTTTTTTAAGTACATTAAGTATTTATGGCTTTTACCCAACTTTTATTCATGTCAATAGCTCAGTTTTTAATATATGATACATGTTTACAGGTGAAAATATATAAATTCCGTTTCTTCCTAAAAGTGTTGTTCACTTAACCTATTAGTTTTAATTTGAAGATTCGAGACAAGTGAGTTCGAGTCAAAATATTACAAATGAGTATAGATCAAAAGAGTTCGGGTTAAGTTGACATGTTGGTTTGTTTTGATTATGCAAAAAGTTGACATGTTGGTTTATTTTGATTTTGCAAGAATACCTTACCATTTTTTCTTCAATCATTATAATTTTTAAAATTACTTATATGATAACTTGCAACTCACATCATTTTAATTATATTTAGACACTAGATAATATGCTCTTTCATATATTTTATTTATTTTTGCTCAAAAAAATATATATTATTGATTTTTGTTTTTTTTATTGAATTAAGTGTTATATAATGAAACTCAAAAAGTATAAGTTCAAATGTTGAGCTTTATTTTCATGCTTAAAAGTATTAAAAAAATATATATAAAAAAAAAGACATCCGTTCTTCGTTTATAACAATTTCATGTTAAAAAAAAAAATGGTCATGTAAATCTTAAACATGAATGTAATCATTTACTTTTAAGATATTGTAACAACCATTTTGTTGAACATTAAGGATACTTGTGTTGATATACCCACTTTTATTTCAGTCACTAACCAATGTGGGATATTTGCAACATACTAATATATTGAATAAGCTCATAAGTTCCAACATCATCATGTTGCAACATTTTAAGTACCGTAATCGTTAACAAGAATCTTGGTAACATCATAACAAAGTTTATTGTGTGCATTACAAAAAGAGTTGTAAAGTTCCGTTTGTATATGTAGAAGTCAAAACTCAGTAATGACAATTAAGAAATTAAATATCAATAGAAAGATTTAAAAACAAATATAGCAATGCATGCATGAAATAAATTGCGCAGTTAAAATATGTATATGTATTATTCTAAACCACGTTGGTGTACTCTAATACTCTTTTTATAAACTTTTCAACCCGAGATTAAGTACTGCTAAATCAAGCCCAGCCATATTCGATTCACCAGCAACTTTCAACGACTCACAATCCTTATCATCATTAAACCACAGTTCACCTTCATTTTCTCGATTAATTTCCTTCAACTCGCCCGGACAAGCATTGGTCGGGAGTCTTGCATCAGCTGCATTTGGAATGATTTCTGCTTTCTTTGTACCCAAATCACGATGAAATGAACTATATAATCGAATAAAAACTTGGGAAAATTGTCTAAAAATACTATCAACTTGCCACTTATTGCTTTTCTATGCTATGAACTTTTTTTTCCCTATTGTATGCACAAACTTTCTTAATCACCTTATTGTATCAAATTTTGTACCTGTCTAGAGACCATTGAATCTTACCTATATATTATTCAAGCGAGAATTCTACCAAAACAAATGAAGTTCCGACAAAGAACAATCTTAAAGCTAGAAAAAATTAAACCGCGTGTCAACATCAGCTAAATGCTCGTCTTTACACCAAAAACATCAGTCAGAGTTTCACATTTTTGGCATTCTACTTGATAGATAAAGACATCAGCTTTGTACAATTAAAAAGTTAGGAATGATCTTCTTTACCTGGTCGAAAAAGACGTCAGCTTTGTGTAAGCTTCAATGTGTTTAGATTATGTTTTCTGTAGCCTTGATCACAGATATGTTGTCAGAACTGAGTCTTCCCTTGGCTATTTCAGTCATGCTATCGGAAAGGGTTTGTGCAGCTGATGGTTCATCGTTAGTGGCTGCAGACCGGCGTTTCCTGCGTAAAATCCGGCGAGCCACCTCATCGACCTCATTGTTTGTCATGACATCCCAAAGTCCATCACTTGATAGTATTAAGCACTCGTCCTTGTCGGTTCTTGTTGTGAAAGTTATTTTGGGAACGGGGATGATCCATGGTCTTAAGTAACAGTCACCTGAAGTACAAAAGAGATTGAGTAATTAGTGATTACAAAACAGCTCAAGACGGGTTACAGTATAACATTATTCGTGAGATTCAAAAACTAAGGAGTATGTCAGCCGTGATCCAGCCCAACATGTTTTGACATGCACTGAATTTTCTGACCGTTTGACTAATCCCCTCCGACCAGTTCCAATATATGACTTTGCCGTCCTGTTCTTCGATTCTCAGTAGTTCGTCTTCTCTATCAGGCTACAAAAGCAACAACAAACCAGATGTCATGCAACCTCAGTTTGGAAAGACTGATACCTATGTATAGATTTCTGTCATTACTAAAGATGGCAAAACGAGCGTCAAGATAACGGGTCAAAACTGGTAATTCTGCGTGCCCGGGTTGACCCAAATACATTTTCCTAACTTTCATTTAAAAAAAATAAATGATATGATTATAAAAATTATACGTATTTAATTACCCTTTTTTAACAAAGAATCTAGGAGGTTTCAGTGCATTAGCACAATTTTCGACCCGTTTACCCTTATTCTTGACAATATGTGGTGCATCTAAGTTGACTAATTCGTAAGACCAAACGCTATGTGGTGTGTCTAACTGTCTAAGAGTAACATGAATTAACTGTCAAGGGGATTGTTTGGGTGCCAGAGAGCAACACTGCTCGTGAGTCACCACAGTTGGATACGATGATTTGGCAGCCAGATAAGACAACCACAACGGCAGTTGATCCTACTATTTCTGGTGCTGCTGCCTCTGTGAGCACTTCATTATCGGCCCTCTCAAAGCTACTCGATATCACTGCTTCCCACTTTTGGTTCCATTTAAAGCCATCAACCGCTTCTTAATCCCACTCTTCCGCTATTAATTCATGCATTCGCTCCGCACAGAACTTTGCCACCTTTATTAATACACCATCAGTCAAGTTATAAAAGACAATTTCTCAGTATGCAAAGTAATAAAAATGTGAAAGATGTAAAAGTACCGAACCTTAAGTTCTTTAAAGCTCCAAGAAGAGACAACAAATACCATTTGAAGATCAAAAAATATCTCAATCTCACAAAAGTATTTTTGAAGAACTATTTGACCAATTAAGACCAAGAGTTTCCGATTAAAGTACTAGCGTTAGGCTTCAAACAACATTTAATAAACTCACAAAGTTTTGTCGAAAGCCGGGTGGAGCCACTTTATAAAAGTTTATTCGAGCTTGAGCCAAACATTTATTAAACGAGCCTAGCTCATTTAAGCTAAAACTTGACTCGACTCATATCGTTAACACCCTTAACACAAACTATTCAAATTTCGACCTTTTTATGTATCCGATGACCTTCTTAGCATGTTACAGGTGACAAATTTCTTTTGTAAATATTTTTATTTTGCCATGTCATTATTTCACTCCACCTTACCGCATTTCTTCTTCCGTTTTTCCCTTCTCACCGTAAAATACATGTTAGTATGCAGTCGCAACCAACAATCCAAGACCTAGAAGCGGAACCGATCGACTTCTCGAAGAATATCGACACACCAACCAACAAGTATATCGTGACAGAAAAGTAAAGAACAATGCACAAGTAAGTATCCCTAATCGACTCTTGATTAGTATTGAAAGAATGACGTACCAAATCCGTCCCCCCTCACCTCCTTTTATAGAGATGAGGGGGAGAGTAAACCGACTCTAACAAGAGTCATAAGTCGGCTATTACAAAGACACGGGTTGGGCTTGGGACACAAGCCAACCAAACCGACTCCTACTTGACTAAGAAATAAAAACGGACACTTAGCACCCTAGACGTTGATATAGGTAAAATAAAGACTAAATATAACAATTTCCACCTTAGGCTTTATATTAGCCTATACCGACCTTCAACAACTCTAAGCAGTGTTGTAACTTCCGTCCAGGTACCACCTTCGTCAAGGCATCCGCAGCATTGTGTTCAGTACCCACCTTCAGAACTTCAACCGTCTTTGCTTCCAAGACCTCTCTGATAAAGTGGTAACGCACATTGATGTGCTTAGTCCTTTCATGAAAAACATGATTCCGCGATAAGTGAATTGCGCCCTGATTATCACAATTAACTGCCACAGTGTTAAGCTCCACGCCCAACTCTTCCAAGAGTCCCCATAGCCAAATAGCTTCCTTCACAGCCTCCGTAAGGGCCATATACTCCGCCTCTGTAGTTGAAAGAGCCACCACGTGTTGTAGCGTTGCCTTCCAGCTTACAACACATCCCTGTACTAAAAACGCGTAACCCGTGATTGACCTACCTTTATCCGGATCCTTAGCGTAGTCAGAATCAACAAAACCTGTTACGTCCACATGGTTGCCACGATTTGTCCCATACACCAAACCCACGTTTGCAGTACCCCGCAAATATTTCAAAATCCACTTCACTGCTTCCCAATGATTTTTACATGGATTCGCCAAATATCTACTAACTACACTTACCGCATACGCTATGTCTGGCCTCGTGCACACCATCAAGTACATTAAGCTCCCAACCGCATTTGCATATGGCACCCTACTCATCCTTTCAACATCACAATCCCTAACCGGACAATCCTTCAATGACAGCTTGAAGTGCCCACCCAATGGCATCTTAACCGATTTCCCATTGTCTATTCTATAATTATTTAAAATCTTAGAAACGTACCCGGATTGTGACACCCTCAGAATCTTGCGACTCCGATCCCTGATGATCTCCATACCAAGAATCTTCTTTGCTTCCCCGAGATCTTTCATGTCGAACTCCTTCTTTAGCAAAGACTTGGTAGACCCAATCTCAGCCTTGCTTTTACAAGCAATCAGCATATCGTCTACATATAATAGTAGATAGATATACTCACCTGGTGCATAACTCCTATAATATACGCAGCTGTCGTAACTGCTACGCTTGAACCCGTTGCTCAGCATGTACTCATCAAACCTCTTATACCATTGCCTAGGTGATTGCTTTAAACCATAAACGGATTTCTTTAACAAACATACCTTGTTACCTTGTTCATAACCCGGTGGCTGCTTCATGTAGATCACTTCTTCAAGATTCCCATGTAAAAATGTCGTCTTTACATCAAGCTGCTCTTGCCCATAATCTCTACACGCAGTCAATGCAAGTATAACCCGAATAGATGTGTGTCGAACTACCGGCGAAAATACTTCATTGTAGTCAATACCTGCCCTTTGTGTGAATCCACGAGCCACCACCCTCGCCTTGTACCTAGGCTTTTGAACACCTTCAATCCCTTCCTTTATCTTGAACAGCCATTTGCAGCTCACCAGCTTTTGCCCAGCTGGACGATCCACTAACTCATAGGTCTCATTCTTATTCAGAGAATCCATCTCTTCATCCATAGCACCTTTCCACTTAGATCTATCTTTACAAGTAACTGCCTCCTGGTATGTCAATGGTTCATGAGTATCTTCTTCCTCTGCTGCAGCAAACGCGTAAGCAGCCATATTACTTTCATCCCGAAACCTCAAAGGTTTCGTTCTTGTCCTTGGCTCTCTATCCCGAACCAACTGATAATCTGTGAGATCCGGTGTTTGATCATGATCCTGATCCCCTGCATCTTTATCATTGCCATCTTCCTGACCATCAGTCAGATCTTCCTCAAGTGAATGATTATTTAACCTCTGCAGTTCCACCTCAACCTGTAATTCCTCAACAGACTAATCAGTACCTGCACCAGAATCCTTCAACGTGTCTTTGTACATGACACTTTCATTGAAGACCACGTTCCTGCTAGTGACTATTTTAGGTGATTCATTATCAAGCCTATATAGCCTGTACCCCTTCACACCTTCAGGATACCCCAAAAGAACGCATTTTACCGCTCTTGGCTCGAGCTTACCTTGTTTAACGTGTGAATATGCGACACAGCCGAAAATCCTCAACATCCCATAATCACTTGGATGTCCCGACCACATCTACATAGGTGTCTTTTTCTCAATCGCTGTCGATGGTGACCTATTTATAAGATATGCGGCCGTACATGTCGCTTCCGCCCAGAAGGTCTTAGGCAATCCAGACAGAATTAATAAACAGCGTACCTTATCCATGAGAGTTCTATTCATCCGTTCTGGTAATCCATTCTGCTGCGGCGTCCCGGCAACTGTCAAATGTCTAGCAATCCCACTCTCAGTGCATAGCTGCTCAAACTCCCGGTTACAGAACTCAAGACCATTATCTGTCCTTAGCTTCTTAACCGTCCTCCCAGTCTGATTCTCTACTAACTGCTTCCACTCTTTGAACTTTCCAAATGCTTCGTGTTTGAACCTGAGAATATAAACCCATACCCTCCTGGAATAATCATCAACAATAGATAAGAAATACCTCTTACCTCCCAATGATTCCACCTGAGACGGACCCCATAAGTCTGAATGAACATAGTCTATCACTCCCTGAGTAGTGTGCCTTCCTACACCGAAACTGACTCGATGTGACTTTCCCAGAACACAATTCTCACAAAAATCGAGCTTACCTAGACTTTTATTGCTAAACAACTCCTGCTTTTCCAGCACCTGTAGTCCCGCCTCACTGATATGTCCCAGTCTTTTGTGCCAAACCTGCGCAAGACTGTCTTTTTCTTCAACACTAGCATTAAGCTCACCCGCCACTGCATGGCCATCCAAAGAGTATACGCAATTATCCCTTCGAGTTCCAGATAAAACAACCCTAGAACCATTAATCACCTTGATTTTGCCCGACTGCATTTTTACGGTATATCCCTCTTTTTCAAGAGTTCCCAGCGATATCAAGTTTATTTTCAATTCAGGAATATACCTGACATTGTTTAATACAAAACTTGACCCATCTTTCGGTTGCAACCTGACCTTGCCAATACCTCTGATCTTGCACTCCCTGTTGTCACCCAACAGTACCCTGCCCCCATCGCATTCCAGAAAATCAAAAAATATATCTAACCTGGGTGTCATGTGGTATGAACCTCCTGAATCCATGATCCAATCTAGCAGAGCCTCTGCACTCATAACCATCATCACCTCAGAACCGTCATAAATTGAACCACTGGAGCTTGGCTGATCTTCTTTCTTGACGAAACCATTTGACTTCTTGCGATTATTCTTTGGACAGTTTCTCTTCAAGTGCTCCTCAGATTGACAAATAAAGCACTTGAGTCTTCCACCTCGAGACTTCGATCTTGACTTTCCCCTGGACTGATGTGAATTCCTACGATCAGTTCTTCCCCTCACATATAACCCTTCACCATCATCCCCCTTCGCCTTAGATCTTTCTTTGATTTCCTTTGAATTCAGTGTGGCCATCACATCCTCCAAAGTCAAAGCTTCCCGTCCATAAAGCAAGGTATCCACAAAGTGTTCGTATGATGCTGGTAAAGAAGTGAGTAATAATAAAGCAAGATCTTCATCCTCGAATTTTACCTCAATATTTGCTAAATCAAGAACGATTTTGTTGAACTCATCTATATGCTCGGAAATCGTACGTCCAACCGGCATGTAGAATGTATACAACTTCTTCTTCAGGTACAACTTATTGGCCAAGGACTTTGTCATGTACAAAGTCTCAAGCTTGGACCAAACCCCCGCTGCAGTCGTCTCCCCGGTAACCTCTCTCAGAACCTTGTTACCTAAACACAAAATCATGGCACTGTGAGCTTTCTTGTTTAGCTCAGCTTTCGCTGTAGCATCCATATCCGCGGGTAAAACCTCCAGAGCTGCTTCACATCCATGTTGAATTAATAAAGCACGCATCTTGACTCTCCATAACCCGAAATCACCAGTTCCATCGAATTTCTCGATTTCAAACTTGGCTCCCGTCATTCTTTAATCCCTTTATTAATTTGCTAAACCTTGTGAAAAAAAACTCCACAATCACAAACTAATAAAGTCCCTTGTGCAATACCCTTCAAATATAATAACTTTTTGTTTTAAGAATAAAACAAAAAATAACCTTGTAAACAAAAAAATAACCTTGTAAGTCAATTGACTTTTCCTACCACCTACTTTGAAGTTTATGTAACTTCTTTTCTTTTTATTTATTTATGACCGAATATAAAACAAGATCTGAACTAGTAGTTCTTCTTCCTCCTTTGTCACCTCAATCAAAACCTAATCGACCAGGAAAAAAAAAACAACACCGTTGATCTTTGATAAACCAAAAAACCAACAAACCCTCAAGCCTCCTACACCTTGTCACAGACCCGAACAATCGAAGACTTGAGAAAACTTTTAGCTGTCGACTCAACCTGCTGCTCAAGAACCTTCAAGATGATCGAACCTAGATCTTGTTAGTCTCCAACCGAGCTCTTGATACCACTTGTTAGTATGCAGTCGCAACCAACAATCCAAGACCTAGAAGCGGAACCGATCGACTTCTCGAAGAATATCGACACACCAACCAACAAGTATATCATGACAGAAAAGTAAAGAACAATGCACAAGTAAGTATCCCTAATCGACTCTTGATTAGTATTGAAAGAATGACGTACCAAATCCGTCCCCCCCTCACCTCCTTTTATAGAGATGAGGGGGAGAGTAAACCGACTCTAACAAGAGTCATAAGTCGGCTATTACAAAGACACGGGTCGGGCTTGGGACACAAGCCAACCAAACCGACTCCTACTTGACTAAGAAATAAAAACGGACACTTAGCACCCTAGACGTTGATATAGGAAAAATAAAGACTAAATATAACAATACACTCACTGTCATCTCAGCACCACCTCAGCTTTCTCTCTCCTCTTACTTTCACTCACTCCCCTCATCATACAAGGGTAGTGGTCATCTTCACTCACCTTTCATTAAAATACATACTTTATACCAAATATACCATACTAAATATTCCACACACACTCACAAAACAAATAAAAAAACATTACTTTTTGTTTCGGATCCACTTTGTCAGCCACATTTGCTTGGTGTAAACAAGTTTGAGCGTGAGTTGGTTCATGAGGCATGGAAGTCACGATCGTGACTAAGTCACTCACGATGGAATTGTTTGCACTCCCTCTAGCCTATTAGAAAAAAAGATGACCACATAAAACAACTGAAATTGACCGGTTAGGTACATTCCCAAGTTATTATCCCTAGATTATATGTATGTATATTATACATATGTAAACTTTGGTAATGAGTGTCGTGAAACCTGGCGAAATGTGCTTCCTAGTCACCAGGTAGCACAACCGTGTTTGATAACTATTATGCAATCTCGAGAAGCCATAGGCTTAGAATTTGTTCACGTTTTTATTGATACATTTTATCCAACAATTATTGTAAGATTGATCGAGAACATGCGTGTGAATATTTGTTTCATACAAAATGAATAAACGTACGTATTGTATAGCTGATTACTAATACACGTTTAGACAGTCAATCCCAAAGAAGAAGGGAACGAGAATTAACATTTAGACAGTCATACCTTATCAACTTGAGGATAATGCGACTGTAACTGGGTTTCACTTAGTTGTGTGATTACTAATACATGTTGGTGTTCGGGAAAAATGGTAGTGTAATGAAAAGTTGACATATCTTATTTAAGATTAATTGATTCAAGGATCATTCTTGTGCAAATCTTGTGCTCATCTAATGAAAACTTACAAAATTTAAATACCATCGGCTTGTGACAAGTTAGGTTTCGAGCCTTAAAAAGAAAAGTTGACATATCTCCTTTAAAAAGAAAAGTGGACATATCTTCTTAGTTAAGTTTAATTGATTCAAGGATCATTCTTGTGCAAATCTCGTGCTCATCTAATGAAAAATTAGAAAATTTAAATTTAACAAGAATCTTGGTAAGCATCACAACAATGTTTGTGTTTGTTATGATGTGAATCCTACTTGTGTAGTTGCGCTTTATTGTGTGTATTCCAAAAAGAGTTGTAAAGTTCCATTTATATAAGTAGAAGTCAAAACTCACTATGCTCGATTAGTGAAACTTCAAAGACAGTTTAGCTCATTCAACGAGCACGAAAACAACACTCCTTTAGCTGCAAGAAGTTGTGCTTCGAGATCGAGTACCGCTTAATCAAGCTCAGACATATTCGTACAAAAAATAGCATGTAGATGATCATACCCCCCAACCGGAGGATAAGGAGATTGCCAACGGATTTAACTTAGTTGTGTGACTACTAATACTCGTTGGTGTTTGGGCAGAATGGTGGTTTAACAAATAGTTGACAAAACTTGGTTAAGTTTAACTCATTCAAGGATCACTATTTTTAATGCTCGATCGGGCTCGGCTTGGACAAATTTCAACCCTTATAATATTAAAAATCATGCTCAGCTCGTGACAAATTCTAAATGCTCGGGCTTGGCTTGCGACAAATTTCAACCCTTATAATATCAAAAATAATTTGTTGTTTTTTTTAAAAAAAAAAAAAAAAAAAAAAACATTTTACAATTGGTTTTTAATTTTTTTTTTTTTTTCAAAAACCAACTATAACGATGTTAATAATATTAGTGGTACTTGTGTTGATATACGTACTTTCAGTTGAGTCAACAACTGATGTGGGAAGTTTGCAACATACAAATATATATTAAATAATGTTGTATTATAAGTAATCTCGTGTAATCAAACATTCATACAATGCATTTTTAGACATCGATTTATTATTAATTTGTAACTTGTATTGTTCTTGTTTAACCACAAAAACATTGTAAAACAAAAACATCAGCTAAATGCTCGTCTTTACACCAAAAACATCAGTCACAGTTTCACATTTTTGGCATTCTACTTGATAGATAATGGATCAAACCAAGTAAAAAGTTATGAATGGTCTTTTTTACCTGGTCAAAAAGTAGTCAGCTAAATGCTTCAATGTGTTGAGATCATGTTTTCTGTAGCTTTTTCTTTGACATTAAATAATCAAGTATCATTTGAGTAGGATACACATATAAACTCTTTTAGTTTGATGTCTAAAAATGCACTTTTTAAATGTTTTGATTACACGAGATCACTTCATAATACAAGCATTTCTGTGATACTTACCAAGTTACCAAGATTTTTACTTAACAATTACTTACATCATAATGTTGAAAATTTCCCACATCGTTTGGTGATGAAATGAAAGTGGGTATATCAACACAAGTACCATTGAACATGTAAAGATGGTTAGGACTCACTACTTATAAAGAATTAATTCTCATAAGTATTGATCTAAATTATCTTTTTAATTTAAAAACTTTAAATTTCTAAGGCACGAAACATGGCTCGAAACTTGTCACGGGCCGACCTGTGTCTGAGCATTTAAAATTTGTAATTTTTCATTGGCTGAGCATGATATTTGCAGGAATGATCCTTGAATCGGTTAAACTTAACCAAGCTTTGTCAACTTTCATTAAACTACCATTTTTCCCACACACTAACGTGTATATTAGTAGTCACAAAATTAAAGTGAAACCCGGTGACAATGGCTTTAACCTCAGGTTGATAAGGTACGCCTACATGTTAATTATCGTACCCTTCTTCGTTGGCATTGATTACTGTTGTTGTTGATGTTCAAATAAGCAAAACAGGTTATTCTTTTTTGTACGAAACAAATGTTCACATGCATGTTCTTGATAAAATGTATCAACAAAAACGTGAACAAGTTCTGATCGTGCCTACAGCTTCTCGAGATTGCATAATAGTTATCAAACACGGTTGTGCTACCTGGTGATTATGCGATTACAAGCACATTTTGCCAGGTTTCACGACACTCAGTTACCAAAGTTTACATATGTATAATATACATACATAAAATCTAACACGATACGTACTTATGCTTTCTGAATATTTGCTAGTTGAAAAAACGCGCCTTTCTTGTTCTTGAGCTGATTATACGTTCCTTGTTCCATAACTTTGCCTTCAGAAACAAATGCAATCGAATCAAGGTTCCGAATGGTGTTAAGTCTATGTGCTACAACGACCGTTGTTCTGCCAACCATTATCCGATCCAATGCCTCTTGAACTAATTGCTCTGATTGAACATCAAGGGCGCTTGTTGCCTCCTCCAATAGGTAGTATTGTTGGGTCACGAATGATGGCTCTAGCTATTGCAATTCTTTGTTTTTGTCCTCCTGATAGTTGTACTCCTCGTTCTCCACATTCTGTCTCATATCCATCTTTAAGTGATCTATAAAAAGAAAAATTACAAAACTTAGTAATAAATAAGTGATCCTAAATTTGTAATAGGATGAGATCAATATTTTGTATGGTAGTATACTTACGAGATAAAAGTATGAGCATTTGCAGCTTTAGCAGCCTCAATGAACTCTTTTTCAGATGCATCTAGCTTCCCAAAAATGATATTGTCACGAATTGTGCCTGAATGAAGGACGATTCTTGGTTTACGAGTGCCATATGCCTTCTGTACCATTCAATGTTTAGCATTCGTATGTCCACTTTATCACCTTAACTGTCCCTCTATCTGTATCGTAGAATCTTCGGATCAAGGCTATTACTGTAGACTTCCCACACCCGCTTTTCCCAACCAATCCAATGTTTGTTCCGGGCTTCACTTCTAAGTAAAACTCCCGTAAAATTGGGATCTTGGGTCGGCCTGGGTACGCAAAATGGACCTTTTTTATTTCTATTCCTCAACTTAGTTTTTCCAACTTCACTCCACTGGCATGGTTCCATTTCCATCCTGTATGCCGCTGATACAAGACTCCCAACAAATGCTTGTTTCCATTCGGGCGAGTTTAACGAAATTAATCGAGAAATATATAGGTGGAATATGGTTTGATGATGATACGGATTGTGAGTCGTTGAAAGTTGCTGGTGAATCGAATATGGCTGGGCTTGATTTTGCATTACTTATTCTGGAAGCACTACTTCTTGCAGCTAAACTGTCTTTGAAGTTTCACTAATCGAGCATAGTGACCAGTGTTGCTATTGACCAGTGCTCGATTACACTATCTTCGCTTATAACAGCAACCGCGTCTGCATTTCGTATCATTGCTAGCTTGTGTGCAATCACCTGTTTCATGTTTGCTTTAAAATATTTTACTGGTACTTCTACTTATAAAAATGGAATGGTACAACTCTTTTTGTAATACACACAATAAAGCTCAACTATACAAGTAGGATTCACATTATAACAAACACAAACATTGTTGTGATGCTTACCAAGATTCTTGTTAACAATTACAGTACTTAAATGTTGCAACATGATAATGTTGGAACTTATGAACTTATTTAATATATATGTATCTTGCAGATTTCCCACATCGGTTGGTGACTGAAAGAAAAGTGGGTATATGAACAAAAGTATCATAGTTATGTAACGAAAGTCTGTAACCCACACCTAAACATAACTAGTTCATGTTTAGGATTTGGGTGGATTTTTTTTACCATGAAACTGTTTAGGATTTCTTTAAAGCTTTTTTTTAAAGCATGAAATTGTTTATGAATGTGTTAGGGTGGTGGGAGTACATCACTCACCATCCTTCCCTTCACTCACTCCCAACCAATCCCTTTGCGCCATATCATCACCCACTTTTTTCTTCACTCACCCTTCACTCACTTCTTTTTTGGAGGCGCTACTTCACTCACCCTTCACTCACTTCATTTCTTTTTTCTTTTTTCTTTTTTTCTTTTTTCATTTTCTTTTTCTTTATTTTTTTTTAAATTCCATTAAAATTAAAAAAAAAAAAAAAAAAAAAAAAAAACTAAAATTTCATTAACAATAAAAAAAAACATTACATAATATTATTAAAAACATAAAATAACTAAAGTTCCATTAAAACTAAACTTAAATCCGTTAAATCCTACAAACTACACGGCCACCCGTATTTTGCGCATAACTCGCGTTTCTTGTTGATGACGAAATCCTTAAAAGTCGGGTCTGGGATATGGTCATGCGGATCCATAACGAACCTCATGTCACGATTCATCACCTCTCCATCATGAAACTTGAAATATTCTTCGTCTTTTTTCTTTTGAACCTCTAACTGCGCCTGCATTAAAATTTTCTTTTCGGCCGTGTAAATTGCAAGGGTATCACGCATCGAGCTTCGGCTTGAATCTCCAGAATTCAATTTTTTTTTTGCCTTTCGATTCACGTGATGGAGTTGGGTTCTCGTTGAGGTTCGGTAAGTTACACTCGAAATCTTCCACGTTTATTGGAGTATCGTTTGTTGGCGTTTGAGCGCTATTTGACTCCGATGACTTTCTTTTCTTGCTCGATCCCGTGGATTCTTGCATCTGACTAACCAACGATTGTTCTTTCCACTTTGTTTGATCTTTGAGAATTTGCCACGCTTGCGTATGCACGAAAGTTTTCTTATATTGTTTTGTAAAATCATGATTGGCTCTCTCAAGGACTTGAATATCGTTGCACCCACTATCTCTCAAACGGTTCTACACATTTATAAAATAATATACAATAAAAAACAATATCCAAAAAAATAAATAAATATATAAATATATAAAATGTATTTAAAACTTAAAAAATCATAAATATAAAAAAAAAAATACCGCTTGTGTGTAGTAACCGTTGAACGCAGCAATCAAAGTATGCATCGGAGTCCATTTCGAGTTCAATTGATGATGAGTGCGTTCCGTTCTCGGGACAAGCGTTCTAAAATGCTTTAGAACTGGCTTCCAAAATCCTTCCTTTGGTTGACGGTCGCCAACAACTTTGTCCACCGAAATTTTGATCCAAGCCTTAGCTAACGCCTCCTCCTCATCGGGTGTCCAAGGCTTACTTGGTTTTTTTTCTTTTGAACAGGCGGTTCAATCTCTTCCTCCTCTTCGACCTCGTCATCAATTGGTTGTGTCTCGGGTACCAAGTCAACATTATCAAAATACGCATCATCATCGGTATCATCACGAATGGGTAACGGTTCACTAACTCGTTCAGGCTTTTTTTGTTGGGTAAAGCGCGGCTCATACGGGTTGAAAGTAGGGGATTGTTGTGTATAGTTCGGGTCAAACGGATCGAAGTTAGTGGGAATTTGCGGGAGGGGTTGTTGGGAGTAAAAAAATGGTGGAGATTGAGGATACATTTCGGGGCGGTAAGGTTGTGGTTGAGAAGATGATTCGAAACCGGGTTGTGATTGAATTCGAGGACGAATTGTGCCTCTCGAACCACCTCTCGATACACGACCACCTCTTCTAGGATCTTTATTTTTGTTGCCACGCTCCATGAAATTTTTTTTGCTCTTTGTATATTGTTTTCTTACTCTCGGTATTTTTTTTTTTTTTGCTCTATTTTCTTCTCGGTATCTTTTTTTTGTGTGTGCTTTTCACCTCAAACAAACACTCCTTAAATGCAAAAACAAAAATATAACCGTTGCCAACGGTCAAATTTCTTCAACGTCTCTTTTCTTTCTTCTTTCCCGTGCGTGGTTCACTCACCCAAAACACCACACCGTGCGGTGTATAAGTGGAGGCGGCGGTGCTACCGTGAGGGGTAGCATACCGCACCGCATGATAATCCAGGTACTCCCAGCTCCCTAAAGATAGGGAAAATTGCAGGAAAAAGCATCATACTTGCCACTTTTTATCATTGTATGTAGCGTCACCTTTTTTTTTTTTTTTTTTTTTTTTTTTTTGAATTTGGCACTAACCTTTTTAAATCGTGTCATTGTATGTACTTTGCAACTTTTTCAGCCGTGAAATGACCATTTTACCCCGAAAAAATTTGAAAAAAGTAGGGGTAAAATGGTCATAAAGTACACACAATAGCACGATTTAAAAAGGTGGGTACACACAATGACACGATTCAAAAATGTTAGTGCCAAATTCAAAAAAAAAAAAAAAAAAATGACGCTACATACAATGACAAAAACTGGCAAGTATGATCCATTTTCCTGCCATTTTCCCCTAAAGATACTTGTGTTGATATACCCTTTTTTATTTCAGTCATCTAACGATGTGGGAAACTTGCATCATAGAGATATAGTATTAATCCTAACTAAGTTCATAAGTTTCAATATTATCATGTTGCAACATTAAAGCACTGTATTTGTTAAAAAGAATCATTGTAAGCATCACAAAATTTAATGTTTATGTTTGTGTTTGCGGTGATGTGAATCCTACTCAATAATAACAAACAAGAAATACCAGTAAAAAGATTTAAAAACAAACATGAAGCAGGTGGTTGCACACAATCTAGCAGTGATACAAATTGTAGACACGATTGCTGTTATAAGCAAAGGTAGTGTAATCGAGCACTGGTCAATAACAACACTGGTCACTATGCTCGATTAGTGAAACTTCAAAGGCAGTTTCGCTCATTCAACAAGCATGAAAACAACACTCCATTAGCTGGCAAGAAGTAGTACTTCCAGATCAAGTACTGCTAAATCAAGCCTAGCCATATCCGATTCACCGGAAACCTAATGACTCACAATCCTTATCATCATCAAACCACATTCCACCTTCATTTTCTCGATTAATTTCCTTAAACTTGCCCGAATGGAAATAAACATTGGCCGCAGTCTTGCATCACTTATTTTTATTATCATTTTTTTTCTCTCTTCTTTTTTACCGGCAATTTTAACTATCTCACAAATATTTACTTTACACTACAAATTTATTTCACATGTTCTAACCAGGACTTGAACCTACCATTTGGATAGGGATCCCTTTGGTAAACTTATTCCATCATTTTCTGCAGGTCTCTAGTCTAGACAGGATGCATGTCGTTATTAATCCAAACTACTTTTGGTGCTTTAAGCACTATCGTTATGGGCAGGGCCGTTTTTTAGGGTGTGCAAAGTGGGAGACCCCTCAGAGCTTAAAAAATTTTAGGGGCTTCAAAATTTGTTTTGTTAACAATTATATGCATGGTACACATATTTTCACAAAAAATATTTAAATGAAAAAAAAAATATTTTAAATAAGTAATATATGTTAAATATTTAGATAACTAATTGCATTATATCTTATAAACCGTGACACTTTATATATAATATTCATTCTCAAAAGGCCTTCTAATATAATTTCGTCCATGACTTTCAAATTTCCAAAAATTCAAGGACAACCCTGGTTACGGGCTTTAGTCGTAGCTTGGAAACAACCCTGGTTATGATTGTGTATTTTACATTCTTATTATTTTAATCATCACTAAAAATGTCGACATGCTTGGATTACATTCAAACAACAACGCTTAATTGTTACACTACATTACATTACACACTTATATACAATTGGCAAAAATAAATCATTATTCATAGTCGTATCTAATCAAGTTGCAATTCCCCCTAATACTAAAAACTTGTTTGTTGTTTCTTTTTTAAGAAATGTTTTGACTTTCAAACAAAAAATTGTTTAACAAAAAATAAAACCTTAAACAAAGGGGGTGATTTGCACACTCAACTGTACAAACAATTAAAGCACACTGTGAACCTTGTACAAGTATCCAATGCATACAGTGGAGTGTCCCAATCAAAAGTTTGAATGTGCAAATCAATTTGTTACCGTCTACGCTTAGCTCTAAAAAGAACCTTTTCTAGAATTGGAATAGTAAGGGAAAGGTTAAAAACTGAACATGAAAGTCCAGCGGAGAAAATGGCCCAGCAGACAAATAACACAACAGACTAAGCATTTTGACCGACCTTAAGCAGACAGTTCACCAGCTTAAGACCACGAACCATATTGATTAAATTATTAACCCGGTTCGGTTGAATGCTTTTACGTTAGCCTCTTGCTTCTTCTTTTATTATACCCCGATTTTTTTTTTTCTTTTTTTCCCCCTTAACTCATCGATGTGGGACAGCATCAAGTTCTTCATTCCATTTTTTTTTTCATTTCATTTTCTTTCTTTTTAATATTTTTGCTTCTAAAACATTAGCAAAAATGTTTCTTGATTCTACGTTTAATCAGTGATGAGTTACTTGGGTAAGCTCGGTAAAAGTTCAAAATGAACCGAGACTTAACGAGCTCAAGCTTAAAATAAATATCATTTAATAAACGAGCTCGAGTTCGATTAAGCTTGCGTCAATAAACGAGCTTTGCATATATAACATTTGGGTATTATGAGGGGTATCTTATAAGTTAGTGGCACCCCTTACTTCATTTTTTTATCAATTTGTGAAAAGCAATTTTTTTTCCATTTCTTTTAATACTTTTGATTTATCAAAATGTATATTTTATGTTCCGTACTTTTCGTTCTGTAGTTTTATAGAATCAACTAAATTAAAATATTTTAAGAAATAAAAAATAATAAAAAAATGAGGTTGCCATTATCTGATTATGAATAGTATATATAATTACATATCATAAACTTTTGAGATAAGTAAGCAACCGAGATACAACATAAACCCAATTTGCTAGTAACAAGCCGAGCTCGAAATGAAACTTGCGTAATGCTAAACAAGCTGAGCTCGAACTCGAATTTGTGTAACGCTAATCGACTTGAGCTCTAGCCTTATTTAGACAGGCAAGTAAATAGACAGAATTTCTTCATTTCCATGTGTAGAAAATTAGCAATGACGTGCTCTTGATATACAAAAATCTATCTTGAGATCTACTATCATCAGAAAGCTATTTATTTTTAATCTACTAAAGGCATTTCAAACATTCATTATGAAATTATTGTATAATAGGCATTTTGATCCATGCAATGCATATTATGCATGTATTTTGTTTACCCTTGTCTTCTTCCCTGGCCATTGCTGCCATTTTCAAACCCTCGTTTGCAAATCCACCAAATCTATAATTAAACCCACGTTTGCAAATACATAGTATAGTATGATCGAATTCTAATTCTTTTGCTGGACACAAGGCAATAAAAACCACGTTTGCAAAGTCAGCAAACAAGCAATACAAATATATGCAAAAAGCTCCATATATAACATCACGCTATTTTATTTCTTTTAAAGACTTCTGTAATTTCTTATAACTAGTTTTTGCGACGCATGGCCAAATTATAGAGGATCATGACATCAAAAGTACTTTACCACTTACAAAACCTGTCAAGTAAATACACACACGTTAATAGCAGTTGTAGTATTAACCAACTGTCCAAAAAGCACATCTCACTCTCAACAGAAGCAAACCTTGCAAGCCGAAACTAATCGCAACAAGTATCTAACATAATTATTAGGGGTGGTACTTTTAAAAAGCATCATATTTGTCCAAAAATATTCTTCTCAGTATCGAACATTTTTTTTTTTTTTTTGCTTATATGGGTACTGAACTTTCAATTTTGGACTCTTTGAGGTACTTTGTGACGTTTTTGCACCTCAAATTATTAAAAATCTAGGGGCAAAAATGTCATAAAAGTATCTCAAAAAGTCCGAAATTGAAAGTTTAGTACCTCAAAAAGTCCGAAATTGAAAGTTCAGAATTCGTATAAGCAAAATTTTTTGTTCAATACCCAGAAGAGTATTTTTGGACATGTATGATGCTTTATAAAGTTATTATCCCTAATTATTATAGGGGCACTAGCTCATAAAACTCATCTATTATACAAAACTGATTGAAAGTGTTAACATTATATCCGAAAGAATGAATAGGTAAACTGTATCAGCACGAGTTGGGTTTTGCAAGAGCTTTGCCGGAGTGTCACCCGAAATAGGTTATAATGGAGGTTGAAGATGAAGATGTGAGAAATGACTAAAATACCCTTAACAAACCATTTTAGTTATGTATAATGAAAAAAATACAAAGTTTAGTAAGAAGAATAACAATAAAAAATACAAAGTTTAGTATGTAGAATGAGTCTTTTTTGTAAGTACATTAAGTATTTATGGCTTCTACCCAACTTTTATTCATGTCAATAACTCAGTTTTTATATATGATACATGTTTACGGGTGAAAATATATATACTCAGTTTCTTCCTAAAAGTGTTGGAGTTCACTTTACCTATTAGTTTTAATTTGAAGATTCGAGACAAGTGAGTTCGAGTCAAAATATTACAAATGAGTATAGATCAAAAAAGTTCGGGTTAAGTTGACATGTTGGTTTGTTTTGATTATGCAAAAAGTTGACATGTTGGTTTATTTTGATTATGCAAGAATACCTTACCATTTTTTCTTCAATCATTATAATTTTTAAAATTACTTATATGATAACTTGCAACTCACATCATTTTAATTATATTTAGACACTAGATAATAGGCTCTTTCATATATTTTATTTATTTTTGCTCAAAAAAATATACATTATTTATTTTTGTTTTTTTATTGAATTAAGTGTTATATAATGAAACTCAAAAAGTATAAGTTCAAATGTTGAGCTTTATTTTCATGCTTAAAAAAAAATAATAAAAAAAAAAAAAAAAAAAAAAAAAAAAGACATCCGTTCTTCGTTTATAACAATTTCATGTTAAAAAAAATGGTCATGCAAATCTTAAACATGAATGTAATCATTTACTTTTAAGATATTGTAACAACCATTTTGTTGAACATTAAGTATACTTGTGTTGATATACCCACTTTTATTTTAGTCACTAACCAATGTGGGATATTTCAGTCACTAACATTTTAAGTACCGTAATCGTTAATAAGAATCTTGGTAAGCATCATAACAAAGTTTATTGTGTGCATTACAAAAAGAGTTGTAAAGTTCCGTTTGTATATGTAGAAGTCAAAACTCAGTAATGACAAATAAGAAATTAAATACCAATAAAAAGATTTAAAAAAAAAATATAGCAATGTATGCATGAAATAAATTAGGTGCGCAGTTAAAATATGTATATGATTGTTGAAGTAAAAGTTTGCTTCTACTTCGGACAAGCGAGATGAATCCTTCGGATTCGGTGTAACTCTTGTGTATGGTATATTGCTTCGGATATCTGCAAAATAAACACGTCCGTTAGACTCGCCCCGGGAATGTATCTCAGGACCAACCTCCGGCGTGAGAGTAAGTATATGTTCTTAGTGAGAGAAAGTATGAATAAAACTAGAGAGTAGGAGAAAATTAGTTAACCTCAAATGAAGATTTCCTCTCTATTTATAGACTTTCCATATGGAGCGCCAGGCTGGTTTGTACTTAACCCTTAATGTTCGCTAGTTTGTGCTCCATTATCATATACTTAGTGTACTTGTTTGTACTTTGATTAATGTACTTACTGGGTTATCCGAACGGTTAGGTCTTCCGAATGTCTGGGGTTCTTCGGCTATCGTTATACCTTTCGGATATTAATTTATTCTTTCCCGACATGTTCGGCTATGTTAAGCTCGATATGGATCCGGAAGGTTTGTTATATATCCGGAGGATACATACGCCAACATGTCCCCCCAGTATCATAGTATTGGTTATGCCAATGGTGTGATACTAAGTTTAGTTTTTGCAGTTTTCCGAAGGGGTTGTAGCTTCGTCCTTCATTGGAGTCGTGTGCAAGATGCCAAAAGTAATTAATGTGTCGTTTAAGGTGCGCCGTCGTTTTTTACCGCGTCGTTTGGATTGGAACACGTATACGTTTCGTGAGACACACGGCGTGGATGCTTGACACGTTAGCTCTACAGGTGACGTGTCCTTTCCCGCCCATTTTTTACCGTCTATAAATAGACCATTTTTCTTCATTTACACCACTGTTATTTTTCTCACACATACTTACCTCTGACACATTTTATCCCTTCCGTATTCGGAATGATTATTCTCGCCGTCTTTGAGGTACGTCCGAGTCCGTTTAGTACTTTTGTTGTTTTGGCTATATCTTTTTTGAATATGAGGATGTATCCATGCCGGAGGGTTCACATGTCAAGAAGGACATACACCTGAGGCCGTCTACGATGGAGGATGGTGAGGTACTTGTGGTAGTGGAAACTTTTAGGATTCCGAAGGATTTGCATCCGAGGGCACTTCCGTCGGGTATGACGATGGATCGATTGCCTGCGGATGCCATTGGCTTATACGCAGAATATTTCTTTGACGGAGGTCTTACTGTCCCTTTTTCTACCTTTCTCTTAGATGTTATTAGGTATTTTAAAATTCACATATCACAACTGGTTCCGCTGGGAATGCACCGTGCTACCCTTTTCGAGGTGTATTGCCGGAGCATGCACATTCCTCCTACCACCCCTCTATTCCGTGTGTTTTACAAACTTAGCAAACAAGGTTGCTGGTTTTCCTTTGAGAATCGTGTGCACAAGGATAGAAAGATTTGCTTCGGAGAGTTTCCTTCCTGCCTGAAGGGCTGGAAATATCACTTTTTCTTGATCGATAGGAGAGCCATTCCTTTTGCCATGCCTTGGAGGCATTCGGATTCGGATGTGTCCGATCCATTTCCCAAGAGCAGTGAATACGATGTTGCTCATGCCGAAAGGTTGGCTGAGACAATCATCGAGCCGTGCCAAGTGCCCCAGCCTTTCTTATATGCGTTGGGTCTTTCGGACCATTGGGAATTTACCGGCTTCCGTCCGGCTTTGAGGGATGAGCAGGGGAGGGGTATAGCCCTTATTATAAATATGAATTTTCCAATTGTGCCTTTCTTTTTTATTTTTATCTTTAATGATGTCTTGTTTGTTTGCAGGTGTAACTATGTCAAGCTATTTGAAGAAACCTCCCCTCCGAAAGGTAGTGAATGTGGTCAAGAGGGATGCGCTGCCGCAGGGGCAAGGTCGCGAGATGCATATTACTCGCCCCCTTGCCTCCAATGCTGAAGTTCCTGAAAAGGACGAGGAGATGAAGAGGGTGGAGGTGCCGGATGACAAAGTGTTAGCCGCCAAGGATAAGAAGAAGGAGCAGGCAACTAAGTTGGGCTCCAAGAAACCTCCGTCCAAAAGAGCCGGAGGGAGCATCTCCTCCAAGGTGCACAAGAGGTTCAAGCAGTCTGCTGACCATGTCATTGATCTTGATGCTGCGGAAGGGGTCGAGGAGCCGGAGCCCATCCGATCGTTGCATCCGAATGATATTCCCTCTGGTATGTCCGTAAACTTTCCGTTCATAGCTTTTTTCTTGATTTGTTTTCGTCGTTCATTTGACGAATATTCTTTATTTTTAGGGAGCTCAAAGGATGGTTCCCGTCGTCTGGGCAAGGGACTTGTTGATGAGGAGGATGTCCAAGTGGACATAGAGGCAGATGATGATGATGATGATACTTTTGTTCCGGCCTGGGTGGTGAAGAGGGGGACTCGCATGAACAATGCGAATGTCTGCCGAGACATGCTGATAAACTTGGCCACCCCGGCTGAAGAGAGGCACTTGGATGGTCAGGATGATACTGAGGCCATCCGAAGGTCTTGGTTACTGATGGGTAAGCACGTTACGGCTCAAGCGGACGTCCTTTTCCGCTTTGAGTCTCTTAAGCGTGAGTAACAGAAGTTTTCTGATACTCATGAAGGGTGTGATCAGGTTTTGGTGGATAGGGGTAAGAGGTTGGATGAAGTGGCTGGGGAGTTGGATGAGCTGAAGGGTAAACATGCGGCATGTGCTGAGATGAATCCGGAGGGGATTCAGAAATTGCGTGCCGAGAATGATGGTCTGGAGGATAGGGTCTCCCAACTTGTGGTGGAGAAGGAGGAGTGGAGAAAGGTTTCTGCGGGACAGGCTGAAAAGATAAAGTTGTTGGAGGGGCAGCTGTCTGATGCTAAGTTGAAGTTGGCCGATGAAGAAAAGGCTTACAAGGAACTTCACCAAGAGAAGCAAGAAATTGCTATAGCTGCCGGAAATGCAGAAATGGAGCACAACCGAATTATTAATGAGTTCGTTCCGGAAGCTATCCGTCGCTTCCTTGGTAGTCACGAGTTCCGGTCAACTTTGGCAGAACCATTCAATTTGTATTACCAATCCGGACTGATAGATGGGGCTGGATTATTCGAGGAGCCGGAGAAGGCGGCCAAATTGTTAGGGGAAGTTGAAGGGATGGACTTTGAGGCCGGTGAGAAATATGGTTCGTTGTATGATCAGGCCCTCTCCCAAGACTATCCGTACATCCAAAAGATCCAGGAAACCATTTACCGGAAGTTTGATGAGGTGAATGCCTTAGTTCCTGATCCTGCTCCCGCTGAAGAACCGGTGACTGAGGGGCCGGAGGTTGAATCTCATTTCGAGAATCCCTCCGAGAATCAGTCTTCGGACCAGAATGTCTCGGTTTTTACTTGAAGTGTTAAGGATTAGCACATCTCCATTTTGACTATGGACACAGATGTTGCGGACTCTTTGTGAATCTTTTATCCAGAATTTCTTATGTTGGTTTTATGTTTGATGTAATAGAATAGGGTGTTGATGTTCCGTCCTTTTGTAGGATAGATGTTTCGGAACATTTGATGTAACAATTTTGAACCTTGAATATATATATCATTTCATTTTTTCTTCGTATTTTTAATTCTCCTGATATTCATGTTATGCGTGTGTGTGTATATCGGATGACGTAGGTCAAAGTATTTCGGCCGTACCCTTTGCATGTTCATTTGTTATATCAAAATTGTTTTATGCTTGGACATATATACTTTCCGTCAAGTGACTTGTTGTCATTTATTATCCGGACAGATTGAACCTATCGGGTCTTGGCTTTATATTATGTCACTGGGGAATGCATTTTACGGTGCAATTTGTGCACTTCGGAGTTTGGCTTTAAGCTATACCCACTTCGGGTTTTATTTGACGGGGTAACCTGTACCATTCGGCACATGGCCTTAAGCTATACCCACTTGGGGTTCTATTTGACGGGGTAACCTGTACCCTTCGGCACTTGGCCTAAAGTTATACCCACTTGGGGTTTTATTCGACGGGGTAACCTGTACCCTTCGGAACGGGTAACCTGTACCCTTCGGCACTTGGCCTAAAGTTATATCCACTTGGGGTTTTATTTGACGGGGTAACCTGTACCCTTCGGCACTTGGCCTAAAGTTATACCCACTTGGGGTTTTATTCTTTTGGACAGCTTGTGCCCTAATGGAAGCAACTTTTTCATTTGGTTCAAATGCATCGGATGTTCCATTGATGTGAAAATGGCTCATACCTTACAATAAATCCTGAAATAACAAAGTACATAATGGATTACATAAAACATTTCTTTAGGTTAACTGCATGCCAGGTTCGAGGTACTTCCACGTCTTCCATGGTTTGGAGCTTGTATGTTTCGTGCTGATAAGCCTCCGTTATCCGGTAGGGGCCTTCCCAATTAGGTCCCAATTTTCCTTGATCTTCCGCCCTGCTGGCTTCGTTCTTCCGGTATACGAAATCTCCCACTTTGAAAGCTTCGGGTTTAACCCTTCGATTGTAATACTGCTCCACTTTCTTTTTGTACTTTGCTTCCCTTATGGCTGCCATTTCTCGCCGTTCTTCTAACAAATTTAGGTTCAGATTGATTTCGTCGTCATTGTTTTCGAGATTTGCCATCATGGTCCAGAAAGTAGGCATACCGATTTCCGCCGGGATGACTGCCTCACTTCCGTAGGTCAGACTAAAGGGAGTTTCTCCGTTGCTAGTTTTCAAGGTGGTCCGGAAAGCCCATAGCACGTTTGGTAACTCATCTACCCATCCGGATCTTTCTCTTCCAAACCGGGACTTAAATCCCTTCATTAGACTTTTATTGGCTCTTTCGACCAATCTGTTGGCTTGAGGATGAGCTACAGCCGTGTTGATTTGTGTAATATTCAACCTCTCGCACCAACTTTTGAACGGATCTCCCACGAAGTTACTTCCGTTTTCCGTGACGATTATCTTGGGTAATCCGAACCTACAGACAATGTTGTCCCATACAAATTTTTTGACTTCCTTACCGGTTGTTTTAGCCAACGGTTTCGCTTCCATCCATTTTGTAAAATAGTCTATTGCCACAATAACATACTTAACTTTTCCTGGAGCTTCGGGCAAAGGTCCCAAAATGTCAATTGCCCATTGGAAGAAAGGCCATGGTGCCATGACGGAGGTTAATACTGTTTTTGGCAATTTAGGAACCGGAGCGTGTATCTGGCACGAGTCACATTTCTGGATAACCTCCCTGGCGTCCCGGTGCATGGTTGGCCAATAGTAGCCTTGTCTCATTAGTTTGGCTACAACAGATCGTGGTCCGGAATGCATGCCACATGCTCCCTCACTACAAGAAAAGTGGCTTTTTAGTACCCCCATAAGTGTCCTAAAATGGTACTTTTTAGGACCTTTCATTTAATAGGACCAAGGATGAAAGCGTTTCATGTAAGGCGGTTGTAATAGGTCCAAAGCGTCCTAAGCCTTATGAAACCAATTTTATGGTCGTATTATATGTCTATAAACAACACAAATAGTGTCCTAATAAAACCATTTTAGGACACTTTTACATTGTTTTAACATGTGATTACCTACTTTTAATCTTTTGAGACACATAAAAACGTCCTTAAAAGTATTGTTAGGACGCTTATGATGTAACATCATAGCTATTTTAGTAACCAAGAAAAGGGTCCTAATAAGTCAAATAAGATTATGATACCAATTTTATGGTCGCATTATACGTCTATAAACAACACAAATAACGTCCTAATAAAAACATATTAGGACACTTTTCCAATGTTCTAACATGTGGTAACCTACTTTTAATCTTTTGATACACATACAAGCGTCCTTTAATGTTTATTCTTAGGACGGTTATCATATACCATTATAGTTACTTTAAAACCAAGAAAAGGGTCCTAATATCCGAAATACGATTATGAAACCAAATTTATGGTCGCATAATATGTATATGAACAACCAAATAACGTCCTAATAACAACATATTAGGACACTTTTACAATGTTGTAAAAGATAATTGTTAAGACGCTTATCATATAACATTATAGCTAATTTAGGACCAAGAAAAGGGTTCTAATATCTCAAAGAAGATTATGAAACCAAATTTTTGGTCGTATAAAACGTCTATTAACAACCTAAATAACGTCCTAATAACAACATATTAGGACAGTTTTATAATGTTAAGTTAATTGTTAGGACGGTTAATAAGTTTAATAGGACAATTTGAAAGTCCTGACAAGTCATATGATAGGACGCTATTTTCACCATCCACACTGTATTATTACGATATGAATAAAACATCAACAAAATATTAAATGAATAAAACGAAATTGTATTTCAAATTACCAATTGTCATAACAAAAGCACTAAACATAAATAAGATAGACAGAATCTAACATAAAGTCTGTTAACAATAAACAATACATTAACGCAACAAGAAGCTTAGTCCGTGGTCATCATGCATCATTTCTCTCAATCCTCACGGAACACCTACAAATAAACACCCATGTATAAGCATTAAGGTCCATGTTAGTAAAATTATTGGTATCACAAGATTAACAAAGACATACCGAGATAAAGGGACAAGGCCATGCTATGGTTGCACCAACACAGTCTTGAATTGTGGAAAATAACCCATATGGTCTCACCAACATTTCATCTCTTTTTGTTGGTACTTGAACGTTTACCTCACACCATCCTCGTCCAATCTCTTTACCACCAACTATATCATTTGGGTTCAAGCTCCTCACCCTTCCTTTTGCTACAGTCTCGGTTGAGTTTAGAATGCTTTTAAGGACAACTTCATCCCCGACCTAGATTTCAGTGTTCAACAAACATTTATCAATTTATAGTCAACACACATGTATTAGGTTAAACAGATGTAATACTGCAGGTATGGAGGCTTGAATTTGGCTGGTCAACACTGATCAGTCAGTGTATGATGGGTGGAATTGGACAAACAAAATGCTATCTGCAGACCTATCTAATAAGCTCAAAAGTTTGAAATAAGCCCTGAACTTTATAGATGAGGTTATTGGCTTTAAAAAAAACCAATAAGCTCACTGTGTGGCCCACTAATGAAGAAGCTAAGGCACATGGATAGTTGGTGTTTTGAGCTGATGCCCTGGTGCAGGGCAATGGTTAGCCCTGCAGACAACTTTGAACTATCACCTAATCCAGAGAAAAAATCATAAAAATAAGCTAACTGTGGGATTCAAAATCTTAGATGGGGAATTTCAACATGTAAAAATATCAAGACTTGAATCTCAACACGAAATTCACAAAAATTCTCCCAAGATCAGAGTTTCTGACTAACATACCATTTTGACTTTTTGATTTTGAACTTAAACTTTGACTTTAATGAAACTTGTTTGATCCGTATGCACTAAGTATGATTATTTAAGCTATGATAACACTAATTTAAGATACATGAACAAGATTTAGACCAAGTGGCTGAGATTTGATCCTTACAGGTCCCAACAGTGGACTGTGAGAGTGAAGGTAATTTGATTTTGACTTTCTGTAGTTCAAACATTGGTTTTATAGTTTTACTAGTTCTAATATCACCTAAGAGGTCAGAGTGTGCAGATAAACAAGTGAAAAGGCAACTACCACAGGAAGGAACATACCCGTAAGCGTGGAGGTTCAGTGGTTACAACAGGAGAATGTTGTGATGTAAGAGGTGGAACAATGGAAGTATCCGTCGACCCATTCTTCTCTGCTAACTGGGCTCGTAACTTTTCATTTTCACTAGTAAGTTCTCCACATCTAGACTTCAATTCGTTGTTTTCTCTATGACATGCTGAACGACTTGGTATTACACCCCAAACAGCAGAAGCACGAACACCTAGACCATACATGCCTGCATCACCATTTCGATCTTTACCCATAACTGTAGAAAAAATATCATCTGGTCCAGGATTATCAATCGAACCCTCGGGCAGATTATCAGTAAGTCGTTTCATTTCATCCTGCATTTTATATAAACATGAACAACATATATGAAAAGCATGTATTACGAACAAAAGCATAATGTGTTTAACTTGTGCTATAAATACACTTTTGCAAACATAAAAGCATATTACTTACAATCGCATTTGCAGTGTCATCATTTTTTGTATTTCCATCTTTGGCGAAGCATGCACTAAAAAGATCCAATCGAGTTGGATCTCGTCCCAAAGATGTCTGTATGAATAAAAAGAAAATGAATATTTAAAGTGGATATAGACAGGATACATTAACAATCCCACTTTATCCATACACTTACCTTTAACTCTTCCCTTTTGCGAGCATAACTTTTTTTACCGGTTCTTTGGATCATCTTTTTTTTTGCCCGATTCGCCTTGTTTTTCTCACTTAAACTCTGCAGCAGGAAATTAAAATATCATAATGTGAAATTAAGTAATGTTATTTAAAGTGGAAGAGAATTTCACACCTTAGTGTTTTCTTTATTCCAATACTTCACAAGCTTCTTCCATTGTTTTTTTTGCACTTGCTTTGGCCTAGATTTTATTTGTTGCTTAACTGACAAAGACGGATCATGGTAGAGTTCCTTAACTCTTGCCCTCCAGTTCTTCACCTTCCGCCCAAATGATTGCAATATCCATTTTTCTCCAGCTTCCGGAATATCAAATTTTGTCTAAAAAAATGTAATAGCTCACATTAGAAAACAAATACTTTATTCATTAACATACATATTTAACATTGTGTACCTTTAAGAGTTGAAGCAAAGCTTTTTTTTTTCGACGTCAACTTTATTCCATGGTTTATAAAGCGGACAATACTTTCCACTCCTTGAAAGGGTTCCCATGAAATGAGTCAGATGACTACTTTTGTCGTTAATAGGTTGTCCGTGTTCATTAACTAAAATAGGAATTCTATCCCCTTTTTCTTGGGCCCAAACTTTTGCCATACGTGTTGGTCCTCTCTTTCTTTTGCTTACAATCCGAACTACAAAAAGTGAACATGATTTACGATACATACGTATACATTTTACATACTAAATAATTTGAAATGGAGGCAATATGTTAGCGTTGTTTTTTGTCTTGTTTTAATTTAACTTTATTATATATTCTACTTATATGACACAATATATGATATATGATTTTTAAAACAATGCAATCAAGTAGACCATGTTAACCTGTTTCATTTCCAGCTTGTGTAACTACATGGTTTTCTTCATTTTCAGAATGCTCAGCTTGAATCTCTTCTCCGACTAGATCATCGCCGTTATTTGTGAAATCGTTCACATTCTCAAAATCATCCTCATTCTCCAAATCATCCTCATTCTCCAAATCATCCATGTATTTATCTACATCATCTTCTGAAGTAGCTTGATGTTCAATATCTTCATTCATATGTATGTCTTCGATATCATCATTTTCAACATCATAAAGGTCTTCATTGTTATCTATATTAAAAAAAAATAATAATAAAAAAAAAAAAAAAAAAAAAAACAAGTAACCACCGAAAACAGTTAACTGAATATACACTTAATAGTAATTTAATATCATATATATAGTATTTGAAGTTTATATATAGTTACCATGAGATCTCAAGTCACGCTCCCCGTGGTCATGGTCGTTGTCAATTGCAACTAAGTTTCTCTCAGTTGCAGTTAATCTCCCTCTCTTGACAGAAGTTGGTTGATCATTTCTTGTTTGGACTTGGTCGGGCTCCTATACCCTACTACGTATTGCCCTCCCTGTATCAATCTGTTGTCCCTTTTGCGATTGAGATTGTGAAGATATTAGCCCACTGGAAACATTCGGAGCAATGTGTCGTTTTTGTGCTAAATTTTTATATCTAGTCATGGACTGTGGAGCAATGTATTTTCGATGCTGTTTCATGCAAGTAGAATTGTTAGAAAACAAACATAACGAAAATTTAGTAGCCAAATTTATTATTCGTACCTTTTTATTTGTTTGTGTAGCCGCTTCTTCTGGGTTATCTTCCTCAGCATTAAGGTGAAAGTCTGAACCAGGCATATAATCTGCATCTTTCTCACCGGTATCCGTTGGTTTCTTTTTCTTTTTCTTTGTGTTGTCACTCTCTACTAGACTTGTCAAAGACCTAGCAAGATTTTTCACTCCCAAAGCTTGTAATCTCTGTTGGTTTTCTTGAATCCTTGTCCTTCTGGACATTTCATAATCATTTGTATTTCTCGTGGTGACTTGGCGTTGCATCTTTTTATTTTCCATTACTGTTTCACAAAAGAAATAAAATTATTATGAGATTGCAAAGAACAATAATCATATGAGAACAACAAAAGTGAATTCAAATCACCATCTGTTACATGTAACAGAATGAAATACATTATCTAAAAAAAAAAAATATACGCAAATCCTTCAGTTACATGTCCCAGAATGAAATACATTAGCTAGAAACTGATATCAAATCACTATCACTATCACTACCCAAATCCTTTCAACCATGGTTACACAGGTATACCAACATTCATTTTAAATAAACAGAGCAACTAAAATACAACCTGTACCATATCACAAATAAGCAGCACTTATGATCACATATGAGACTCATCACAAGAGGTCAACCAAACACATACCCGAACCCACCATTTCACACACTTAAGAATCATCACAAACGTTAAACAAACACTAACAATGTATAACAATAACAGTGTATAACAATTATAATACCAATAATAATAAGAATAACAATAACAATAACAATAATAATAATAGTAATACTAATAATAACAATAATAATAACAATAATAATAACAACAAGAAAGGTTTCCATTACCTGTTGACTCAGATCTTCAATCAAAAGTGAAAACCCACAATCCTTGTTTTGCTGCCCACATACAACCCTAAACCAAAATTGATTGTTTAACCGTCTGTGAAAAACGATTTCCATTAATAAAATCGAATCAAATACTTGACTTCCGAAAAGATATGCTTGATTTTCGCAGCGCCAAAACTTATTTATGAATCTGAATTTTTCCCCAAAAATTTTAAGCGGGTTTATGTGAACGTGGGTGTGTAAGTTTTCCCCAAATGTTTAGAACTTTAGATTATATGGGGTAATTAGATTTATAATTAATTAAGTAATATGGGTAATTAGATTTATAATTAATTAAGTAATAGTATATTTGTATTATATTATTGTATATATAATATATATTATATGAAATGTATGTATATTATTGTATATATATTCTATAAGTATTTTATTGTATGTGAAATTAAAAATGAGGTAGATTTGGCATTGGTTTTTCGGACTTCCCGGGTCAAACAACAATATGAATGTGTTGACGTAATCAGTATCTGTTGTATCTTACTGCCCGAAATGGAGCGGCTCCAGATAGTTCATTTGTTTTACTCGGCCATTATTTAAAATGTTGATATTTTATTATAGACGGGATTTATCATAAGTGGTCTACGTTTGTTAAAGCGTATCCGCATACAGTTGACCCGAAAGATAAAGTGAGAAGTAGGACAGTAAACCACACTGGAGTCATATATGCCATTGGTGCAGCAATGACACGGACATGGAACCCTATGAATAATGAAATGACTCGGGTTTGAAAATCACCGAACCATAAGTATATTGTATGGAATGTATGTATATTATTGTATATATATTGTATAAGTATTTTATTGTATGTGAAATTAAAAATGAGGTAGATTTGGCATTGGTTTTTCGGACTTCCCGGGTCAAACAACAATATGAACGTGTTGAAGCTTACTGCCCGAAACGGAGCGGCTCCAGATAGTTCATTTGTTTTACTCGGCCATTATTTAAAATGTTGATATTTTATTATAGACGGGATTTATCATAAGTGGTCTACGTTTGTTAAAGCGTATCCGCATACAGTTGACCCGAAAGATAAAGTGAGAAGTAGGACAGTAAACCACACTAGAGTCATATCCAATGTTGCAAAAATTGCGAATCAGTAGTCGGGAAGTCGACCACCTTGTATAAGCTAATATGAATAACTCTCAACGGATGCGGTCATTCATTTATGATGTCAAGAGTTTTTACGTAAGCCGACTTCCCATGACGTCACATTCCGGGAATGGTTTGTAGCTTATATTCTACACATTGCGAGGCCAATATAAGCGAGGTGATCATAAAGTGCCGACCATTATGATTGAATGTATTGATTTGCATGAAGTCATATACAGGACAGTAATCCACCACGAGCCCATAAACATAACATATCATATCATAAAACAGATACTCGGATGCATCCATACTCCCCTGCATATAACATGGTGGCCAAACATATAATTGAGCTCATAACATTTAACATATAAGGGATGGTGTGGAACGTCACTCAAACACACTAGAGTCATATATGCCATTGGTGCATCAATGACCCGGACATGGAACCCCCAGGACTAGTGAAGTGGCTCGTGTATCAAACTGATAGTCAGATATCATATCGTAATCAGAGTGTCATATCAAAATGTTCATATCCAAAATGTTCATAACAAATGGGTCATATCAAATGGTTCAGAAAAGCTTATCAAAGGTTCATAATAAAAGTTTCATAACCAGCTGCCTTAAGGCAGTTGGCCACCAACTACCGCAAAAGCGCGCAGTTGACCAAGTCAAAGCTTAAAGGCGGGGGTTCGAATCCAGAATCCAACCTGGTCAGCCAGTGTTGACTAGGTACGTAATTTACCGGGATATGACTTCCTTGTTGGGTGGGGGGATCGGTACCAAAAAGGTACACGAACTTGAGATGGTTCCGCCAAATACCATTTTTTTTAAGGTTCATAGTCAAAAGAATCATATGAAGATTCGTCATTAAGGTTAATCAAGGTCGACAACAGGGCAATATCACCGATTCATATGACCCAATTGTACTATCGGGTTTTCGGGTATTTTGGTTTCATTCAATTTGAAAATAATAATCATGAATATTTTAAAAATACTATTCAAATTATAACCATTTATAAAGATGGGCTTGATCTTTTTGAAATTAACGGGTTGAAAAGGTTAAACGGTTTAAGGGTTCTTTCTTTCTTCTATATCTATCCCCGGAGGAGGATCAAAGCAGAACGACACAGTAAACCCTTTTTTTTATACAAAAGTTGCCACATTAAGGAAAAAAGCTTAAACGTGTTGTCAGGTCGAACCAATTAATTTATTCACAACCCGAACCTACCCTGATTAATAAATGGGTTAGACGGGTCGACCCAAACCCGACCCGAAATATATTTATACTCAACACCCACTTACTAGTTCCTCTCTTTTTACAAATGCTTCAAACTGAAACTGAACTAGTTACACTTTGAGTCATCCCAATTAAATTAATAAGCATCTATATTATGGGAACACGTAATTTTTTATCGACCTTTGATCTTCTGCAATCTCTTCGGTACTCATCATTACGCGGTTTGATTATTTCGTCTGTCATTAATAGTCTTAATTTGTTCAGTTCATGCATCTACCCCTTATATATATGCTTGGTTATATTATTATTTGTTCAGTTCATCCATTTATTTGTTTTCCGATCATAACTTTATCACTTCTAACCCTAATTGAAAAATGTCTGAAACGCCGTTCTTGGATGAACTGAAACAACTTTCCGGGTCTGAAAAGATTCATGAGTGTTTTATTTTTCTTAATATTCAGGAGATACCAACAAATGAGATCAACATGAGGAATGTGGCGGCTATAAGAGACGACATGAGAATGCAAGTGGATCAAAGGACTGAAAGAATGATGGAGGTGTCTCGGCTGTATACTGATGAAGAAATGGCAACCGAGGATGTTTATGATTCTATGCATGAAGTCCAGTTAATCGAGAGGCGTTTGGTTGAATCCCTTGCTAGTGTGGTTGCTGACTTTCAGAGGTTGATCTCCTTGAAGAAGGAGACCATTGACATTCTGGAGAAGTATGAGCATGATTGAAGGTAGTGGTTGGGTTATTTTGTGGTTTTTGTGTCTGTTGGTGTCATTGTGTTGGGTTATTTTGATGAAAAGTTGTTATGTATTTATGGTGATGGTCATGGTTTGTGAACAATATTTTATGAACAATGGTTTCTGGGTACTTATGATATTTTAATATTATGTCGATAGTTATGTTTAATGGCCGTTTGTTTTGTTATTTGCTTTGGTTATAATCTGTATGTGCTTGTTAGTTGTTATTGTTGGTTTTGTTTATATGTGTTTAATTTAGTCTAGTTGAAGGTTATGAATCAGTATTATGATTTAGATTGATCATTTGCCTGTTTAACTTGTGAATCCATTGGAGTATTAAAGAATCTGTGTTTTAAAGTAGTGTTTGGTTAGGTCTGTGTAGTGACTATTAGAAGAACTAAGTGACTAAGGCCTGTTCATATAACTTTCTTAACAGCTAATAAGTCAGAAACAAACCAGGTTTTAGTGGATAGAACTTTAAAGTCAAAAATCACCAATATATTGGCCTAAAATATGTCTGTGTGAAAATTAGTGTGGCATAAGCTTCAAATCATCTTACAATTAGTTGTTATATCATAAATTAGTGTTAATATAGCTTAAGTCACATTAATCAATCAGTAAATTCGGATCAAATCTCACAAAAGTCAAACTAAGTTAATAATTTCAAAAAGTCAAAAACATTGTTGTTGCAGAAATCCAAAAATAGGGAGATTTATTTAGATTTTTGTATTTGGATTGGGAACCTGAGCTTTTCACAAATCATAGTCCCTCATCTCATCTTTAAAATTCTGTGTCCAGCTTATTTTTAGGATTTTTATTGTAGCTTGTGCAAGTGCTTCTTTAAGCTTGCAGGGCAAGTACTTGTCCTGTTCACAGGAAAGTGACCAATTTCAATAGACCATAGATTGGTCAATAGTCGGCCCCATAGTGTGATTATTGTCTTTTTGGAAAGCCAATCAGCTGATCTTTGTAGTTCATAGCTTATTTTGCACTTTCTAGCTTATCTAATAGGGCTGCAAGTAGCTTTTAGTTTGTCCCATTTGACTGTGTACACTGGGTGGTCAGTTTTTTCATTGGTTTTAAGCCAAAGTTCATAAGCTGTTATCTGGCTTATCTGTGAACCCCAGTACACAACCTTGGGCTTTTTAGGGAGCTTACAAGTTCAGCTTGTTGGATTACTGCTTATTTTGGACTCTAGCCATTTTGCACTTAGCTTATTTGACTGTTACTAGTGACATGTCTCAAAACATACACTGAGTGACTTATAGTTTGCCGACAGGTTCCAAGCACCACACACTGATTATTTGTGTCGTTTGCCTTGTTTGAAGTTGTTTATTATATGTTTTTGCTCATTTGCTCATTTCATAGCTTTTTCAAAAGTACATAACTCCTAATAAGCTATTAAGTCAACTGTTAAGCACAAGAGTGTGCACATACCTTATTAGTAAGTTATTATGGTCTAGATCTTATTCCGTTAGATTATCTTGTAGGTTTTAAGTTAAGGTAGGTACAACTCATGTACTTACAGCATATTTAGCTTATTGTAGATTGTTTGTATCTTAATGCCTTTCATAAATCCATTTTGGCTTACCAAAAGAATCTGTAAAGCTAAAAAGCTCATAGAGAGCTTATTTTTTACGTTTGATAAAACTGTTTAAACAAAAGTTACTTATAATTAGTAATAAAAATGTTTTGTAAAAAGAAAATGAAATAAATTAAAATAAATGGAAAAATTGCAAAAAGTGGGGTTCGAACCTGGGACCTCAAGCATACATGCACAATACCACAACCCCCTTCCAATTGCTCTGGGGCACCAGTTCCGTTTGTTATTGCATAATCTATATACTTAATATAGTCCTTGTTCCTTTTAGCTTATTTTTGGAATTTAGCTTATTTAAATGCTTATCCGTACCATTTTCCCCCTCCTCATATTTTTCCTTGGTTCCTTTTAACTTGTAGCATTCCTAGTAATTTTCCCATAATTTTTTATAATTTTTTTACCTTTTATAAGTTTTCAAGCTTATGGAAAAATTACTTTTGCAATTTTTACTTTTAATTTCTAATTTTTATATTTAAATTATTAAGAAATAATTAGGCAATTCATTAAGAAATACCTTAAAAATAAATTGTAAAAGTATTTCTAATTTTAATATCCAAATCCACATCATTCCACCCTCCAAAATTGCCAACACGAGTCACCATCATCATCAAGACCAGGTAATACCTCATAATTGAAACCCTAATCGTTTTTGCTAAATTTTTATGAAACAACATATGTGGTTAATTGAGTTAGGATCCGTTTATTTTTGTTGAAATTGTATGTGGTTTTCTGTGGTTAATTGAATTAGGTTTAAGATGGATACGAGTTGGATGTCTTTACCTAGATTTACCATTGAATATAAAAAAGGTCTTCACGAGTTTCTTGATCATATATTCTATAATGAGGGTAAAAATGGACAGATTTCATGTCCATGTATTGATTGTGGTAATCAGATATGGGTAAATCGGACGGAAGCTACAACACATCTGGTATGTGTAGGGTTTATGAAAGGTTATACAATTCCACCTTTCAGTTCCAAATCAAGTGATGCTCCAATGTTGGATGCAGAAGATGACATGCAAGGGTTGCTGAATGATGCCTTCCATCGGTTTGGTGATGAAATAGTAACCGATGACATGGGAACACAAACTGAAAATATGAGTATGCCAAACCTAAAGGCGAAAAAATTTTATAAAGTGTTGGGAGAGGCAAAGAAACCACTATATCCTGGGTGTAAGTTATCAGTTCTTTCTTTTATCATTAGACTATTTCATGGTAAGTGTGTTGGGAAATGTAGTGATAATGGTTTTAGCAAGATGCTAGATACAATGAGGGAAGCCTTCCCCAATGCTTCTATACCAAACTCATTGTATGAACTAAGGAAGATAATTCGAGAGTTGGGACTTAGTTATGATAAAATTGATGCATGTCCTAATGATTGTATGCTGTACTGGAAAGAAAACATTAATAAAACAGAATGTGATATATGCCATACGTCAAGGTATAAAGCAAGTGAAGATGATTGTGTAGATGAGTCCACCACGAGTGATACACGTAAGAAGATTGGAGCAAAGGTGTTGCGTCATTTTCCGCTCATACCACGATTGCAAATGTTATTTATGTCAGCTAAAACAGCCGCCTCCATGAGATGGCATGAAGAGAGTCGCACGAAAGATGGTTACTTGAGACATCCTGCAGATTCCCCGGCATGGAAAGCATTTGATTTTAAATATGATAAGTTTGCCAAAGAATCTCGTAATGTCAGGCTTGGTTTAGCGAGTGATGGGTTTAACCCTTTTGGAACAATGAGTGTTTCTCATAGTACATGGCCTGTTGTTTTGACGCCATATAATCTACCTCCTTGGATGTGCATGCAGAAACCTTATTTCTTTCTAACGTTACTTATACCTGGCCCATCTGCTCCTGGGAATAATATAGATGTCTATATGCAACCTTTAGTTGCTGAGCTACAGGAGTTGTGGGATCGTAAAGGAGTAGACACTTATGATGCATCAACAAAAAGTAACTTTCGGATGCGTGCTTGTTTGTTATGGATGATCAGTGACTTTCCTGCTTATGCAAATTTATCTGGATGGAGCACCAAAGGTAAACTTGCATGTCCTAACTGCCATAAACATACAAAATCAACACGCCTGACTCATGGCAAAAAACAATGTTTTATGGGACATCGTCGATATTTGCCTACTGAACATGCTTTTAGAAGAGATACAGACTCTTTTGATGGCACAGAAGAACTAGACAGGCAACCGCGTGGCTTAAGTGGACAAGAAGTACTTGATGAGTTAGATGGTTTTGAAGTTAAATTTGGAAAACTTGTGAAGAGCAACCCAAATTTACCTTTTAATTGGAAGAAGAAAAGTATTTTTTTTGAGTTACCGTACTGGAAAGATAACTTGCTACGCCATAATCTAGATGTAATGCATATTGAGAAGAATGTTTGTGACAGTGTCCTTGGAACGCTAATGAATCTAGATGGGAAGACCAAGGATCATATAAAAGCACGTCTAGATTTACAAGAAATGGGCATTAGACCTGAACTTCATCCTATAGTTCAAGATAACAACAAAGTTTACTTGCCACCTGCTTGTTACTCAATGGATAAAAAAGAGAAAGATATTTTTTGTCGGGTGCTTAAGAAGGTGAAAGTTCCAGATGGTTATGCAGCTAATATCTCAAGATGCGTAGAGTTAAAACCTCCAAAACTGTTTGGACTTAAAAGTCATGATTGCCATATTTTGATGCAGCAGTTGCTTCCCATTGCCTTGCGAAATGTGTTGCCTAAGCACGTGCGGTATACTGTGATGAAGCTATGTCGTTACTATAAACAATTATGCGCAAAGGTTCTTAATCCAAATGATTTGGTTCAAATGGAAACCGAGATTGGAAAAATACTTTGTGATTTAGAAAGGATTTTTCCGCCATCATTCTTTGATGTCATGGTTCATCTTTCGGTTCATCTTGCTTCAGAGGCCAGATTAGGAGGGACAGTACATTACCGTTGGATGTATCCAATCGAGAGGTGCACATTACTATTTTAGTAAATACCTTTATTAACAAATATAATTGAATCTAAAATTATTTGTTTTGATATATCAGGTATTTAGCTACATTAAAATCTTACGTGCGAAACAGGAATAACCCAGAGGGTTCCATTGCAGAAGGATATCTAGCTGAAGAGTGTGTGTCGTTCTGTTCATTGTACTTATCCAGTGATGTTGAGACCGTACATAATAAGACAAGTCGAAATAATGATGACGATGGTTATGAGGATGTTTTACCTATCTTTTCTATGCCGGGTCGACCGATTGGTGCTACTAAGGTAGAAATGATGGAACTTGACATTTTGGCTAAAGCACATTCATATGTGTTGTTCAATTGTAGTGAAGTTGATGAATTTCGAACGTAAGTAATTATATTAGTTGTGCGTTTCATAAATTATATTATACAATGAATAGTTGTCGTTGTTATCTTCATTATCATCTGTTAACACTGCAGTGAACATCTGGCGTTGGTTCATCATCAAAATCGGAGAAAACGTAAGCGTGACATTCAACGTTTACATAGTGAGACTTTTGAATCGTGGTTTCAAGATCATGTAAGGCATATACACAGGTTTATTACTTTTGCAAAGTAATTATAATGACATAGCATTTTCGACCTACTAATAACAAAACAATTAACACATCTTGCCTTATTTCAGGTTGAGGAGCTACATGCTAGAGGGGATCACAGAATCACAGAAAGTCTAAGGTGCTTGGCAAGTGGTCCATCTGAGTATGTGAAAAAATATAAGGGATTTATCATAAATGGTTTCCGATTTCACACAAAAGATGTAGAACATAATAGGAAAACACAGAATAGTGGGGTTAATCTTCAGGCCATGACAAACAGTTACTCGAGTGCTACAGATAACAATCCTATCGCGGGTGATGTAACTTACTACGGGGTTTTGAATGATATAATTGAGTTGGAGTATGGTATTGACAAGAAAGTTGTTTTGTTCGATTGTGATTGGATTTCAAATGGTTCAAGGAAAAAAGAAGATGACAACGGGTTTACTCTATTGAATTTTGAAGGATTGAAGGCTCATAACGAGCCTTTTATACTAGCTTCTCAAGCACATCAAGTATTTTACGTTGCAGATGGTGTTGACAAAGGATGGCAAGTTGTGATCAAGACAGCGCCCAGACATGTTTATGACATGGATGAACAAACAAGTCTTGATGACGTCGAAACACATTTGCAGGGTGACTCATTTATGTGTCCTCAACATGACGAAACAATGGATATTGAATTGGTTAGAGGTGGTTTCGATGGAACCGTTGTGGACAACAATGACTTACTTATTGCCGATGAAGAAGATCCAGTTGAAGAAGCTTAATGATTTCAATTAGCTAAATAGTAATAGTCCCTGTTTTTATGTAAAATTAGTTGTTAAGAATCAATTACAATCCTCATTACTGTTTGTATTACTCTTTCTTATACATTTCTTATTTATATTTAGGTAATTTTAACTTTTTAGCTTCTTGTTATTTATATTTTCACTTTGAGATCTCAAAACAACCCTGCTTAAGGGGCGTTTGGACAAATGGGTCAAACGGGTCAATATGGCTTTATCACTGTTTCGCTCAAATGCCCATATTAAGAGCTTAATTTCTGCTTATTGACTGTTGTTTCTCTTCTGTTTTTTGTTTCCTTTAGTAGCTTGTACTACTGACTACAGAATTCTGAGCTTAATTGGGATTCTAGATCTTATCTTGTTGCTTTAATTTGGTCTGCTAATCACAACATTATGACTGAGATGCCCTGCACTCAGTCATTTTTTGTTTTTTAATCAAGCCTAGTTTATTTTGTGACTGCAATTCTGGATTAGTATATTACAGCAATAATGCACCAAATTAACCATTATCATTGATAGATAAGGACACTACAAAGACAGCTAACCCATACATAACTTCCAAAAGATTGATACATATAACAATACAAAGACAGATAACACATTATCCTCATGGTTTTTTGACTCCAAATGTCTTTTTTTTTTATTGCATCCCAAGTAAAATTGTTAGCAAGACCTAACACTTGTATCCTTTTACCAGAAACTTGTTCAACTTGTTCAACATTTTTGCCGTTTGACTTCTTGCCTTTTGACTTTTTGGCTTCTGACTTTGTTAATCCTTTGAATTTCCAATTAGGTGGAAAGTAACCAGCCCAAGATGAATTTGAGCTTAACTCATCTTCACAGCTTGACATAGGTTATGATTTTGAGCTTCAAATGCTTATCACTTCTGAAACAAAATAATACTCATTTAAATCTTGAAATGCTAGGAACAAGGCATCCTACTCTATATTCTAATACAAGCAGTAGTAACAGAGTATGACTATCATAACATGCTATTAACTACTCACTCTCTGCAACTTCAATTCCCATTTACCTTCAACTTTTTTGATAACAACTGTAAATGCATCCATTACTATCTCAGCAAACATCAACAACTGTAAATGCATCCACACATATATATATCCCATAACAAGCATTTCATTAACCAAAAGTTCATTACATCAAACCTACATAACAAGCATTTCATTACATAATTTTTGACAACATAACTGCAATAACCAAACACAAAACAACAACTATTTTCTTCAAAAAAACAACACTAGACTTGCATTCTTTCAACTCCAATTGCAGCAGAAACATTTCCTTCTCCATACTTGATTTTTGAAACTCAATCTCCCTTTCAAAATCTCTTATTTTTCCATACTTGTCTTCTTTCAAACGTTTTTCCTTTTGAATCAAATTAAAAACCTCTTGTTTGTAATAGTCATTAGGCAACTCAGGATCTAGCCAGTAAAATGTCTTACATTTTGAACCCTATATGGTACAAACAACAAAGATCACTAATAGCAACGCATCCAAGAAAACGCATTATAATACTCAACGCATCCAAGAAAACTTACATTATAATACTCAACGCATCCAAGAAAACGCCTTAAAGGGAAATCAATTGTCCGCGAAGTCCGCCTAATTACTGGTTGATCATGTTCACAATGTGTTGGTGGTGGTGGCCGATTAGTTCTATTTGAGGAGGAAGACATTGTATGGTTGTATTTATTTAGGGTTTATATAATTGGGGAAAAATAATGGGGGAAGTATTATTATAATAAGGATGTAGTGGAAACTAATGTTTAAATAAAACTTTTGTGAATAAGCGTTTCATAAAACTGATCTTTTACGACTCAAATATCTAGTGTCCTATTATGGTGTATCAAGTTTTGATACCAAGTATGAAAGTGTCATACTAACTAATGTTTAAAAAAACTTTTATAAAAAAGCGTTCTTAAAAACTGATGTTTTATGACTCAAATAAAGAAGTGTTGTATTATGGTGTAGGATAATAAAACCACAACAAATAAGCGTACTATAAATGTTAATGTTAAAACACATAGGTGTCAAGGGTCCTGTTAATTTTTTTTCAAATAAAACTTTTGCAATTAAGCGTTCTATAAAACTGAATAAGCGTTATAAAAAGCGGATGTTTTACGACTCTAAAAATATGTGCCATATTGTGGTGTATCATAAACAAACCATTATGAATAACCGTTCTATAAAGGTTAACGTTATAAGACGCTTGCCAATAAGCGTTTTAAATAATTAATGTTTTATGACTTATATATCAAGCGTCCTATTATGGTGTATTGTAATAAAACCATAATTAATATGCATCCTTTAAGGGTCCTACTAAGTTTTGTTATAATAAAACTTTTTCAAATAATCGTTTTAAAAAAATGATGTTATAAAACCATTGTACAAAAGCGTCCTATAAAGGTTAACGTTATAATACCCACGTGTCAAAGGTCCTATTAAATTTTGGTATAATAAAACTTTTTGTGAATAAGCGTTTTAACTAACTAATGTCTTACGACTCGAAACTCAAGTGTCCTATTATGGTTTATTATAATACAACCATAATAAATAAACGTCTTATAAAGGTAATTTATTAGGATCCATATTTTAAGTGTCCTATTAAGTTATATGATAATAGGACCCCAAATCATCGATCATCCTATTATATACCTTTTTAGGACATCACCTAAGTAGCAAATATTTAATAAGGACCCTAAACGCTCATATGTCCTATTAAACAGTTTTTTAGGACTCCATTAGCATACCGTCCCACACAAAGGGTCCTAAAAAGCCACTTTTGTTGTAGTGCCTCGTGTACTTCTCGGATTATGTAGTTAGCTTGGAGGGGTCCGACGCATCGCAGCATAGGCCCTAGGTAGGATTTTTTGAATAGCACATTATCAATCAATGTATAATGGCTTATTTTCATGCGCAGGTTTCGTGCTTCGTTTTGATCCTCCGGCCATATCCCTTCGTTTAAGCAACGGAATATGGAAGACATCCAATTTTCCTCCTCTTCCTCTACTATTGCGTTAATCGTCTCTTCTTCTGTGGATGGTCTTTCCAATACTTCTACTAGGACTTCCTTTGTAAGGTGGTCAAACGCTACGGATGCTAGCTTGCTGAGCACGTCTGCTTTTTGGTTCTGGGCTCTTGGGATATTCTTTACCCTGAAACGTTTGAAGCAAGTGATGTATTCCTTGGCCTTGGCGAGGTATTTTGCCATGTTCTCCTTGTATGCAGTAAACTCTCCGTTTATTTGGCTTGCCACCAGGTTAGAATCCACTCGTACCTCTAATGCTTCTATATGCATTTCTTTTGCGATTCTCAGTCCGGCTAGGAGTGCTTCGTATTCTGCTTCGTTGTTGGTAGTTTCGAAGTTTAATCGGAGAGCATAGGTATATTCTTCTTTTTCCGGACTAATTAACACTAGCCCTGCTCCGGAACCTTTTCTGCTAGAAGCTCCGTCAGTGTATAAGATCCATTCTTCTGGCTGAGAGACGTTACATATCTCCTTGCATCTCCTCCCCGGATCCGGGAAGGCTGTTCCGAGGGGTACTTCATTAATGAAGTCAGCGAGCACTTGTCCTTTGACAGCATTTCTTGGTATATAGGTAATGTTGTAGGCTCCCAGTTCTACCGTATATTTGGCTAATCGTCCGGAAGATTCAGCTCTGTTTAATACTTGCTTGATAGGGTAATCCGTTATGACCTTGATAGGGTGAGCTTCGAAATATCGCCTTAGCCTTCTAGACAGATGTAGCAGTGTTAAGGCCAGTTTTTCAACCGGAGCATACCTTCTTTCGGCATCATGCAACGTCCGACTTACGTAGTGAACAGGGATCTGTCGTCCTTTTCTTTCAACCATCATTACCCCGCTTATTGCCTCCGTTGCTGCCGATAAGTATAGATACATATCTTCCTTTGGTTTTGGCGTTGTTAGGCATGGTAGTTCTAGGATTATCTTCTTCATTTCTTGAAAAGCTTTTTCGGCTTCCTCCGTCCATTGATATCTTTCTTTGTTCTCTTTGGTAATGTTCTTCAAAGTTTCAAAGAAGGGTAATGATCTTTCAGCGGATTTTGATAAGAAGCGGTTTAGTGCAACCAACTCGCCACTTAAACTTTGCATTTCCTTTAGTGTTTTTGGAGATTGCATATCGGCAATTGCTCGGGTTTTCTTAGGATTTGCTCTAATCCCTTCGGAAGTTATCATGTATCCGAGAAACTTACCTTCTTCCACTCCGAAAGAACATTTCTGGGGGTTTAATTTCATATTGATTTTCCGGAGGTTATTGAATGTTTCTGCGATGTCGGCCAGGAGCTCTTTTTCCGATTGGCTTTTAATGACCATGTCATCTACATATACTTCCAAATTCCTGCCAATTTGCGTCCGGAAGGCGGAGTCTACCAGCTTCTGATAGGTAGCTCCGGCATTTTTCAATCCGAACGGCATTTTGACATAGCAATATGTCCCATGATCAGTATAGAAGGCTGTTTTTTCTTCATCTTCCTTTGCCATTTGTACTTTGTGATAACCTTTGTAGGCATCTAGGAAACACTTATATCGGAATCCCATTACTGATTCAATCTTCCAGTCTATCTCCGGTAGCGGATAGTAATCCTCTCGGCACGATGAGTTAAGATTTTTGAAATCGATGCACATCCTCCAACTCCCGTCCGGCTTTTTTACTAGTACGGGATTGGATATCCAGGTTGGGTATCGGACGGGTCTGATTATTCCTGCTTTTAACCATTCTTCTATATCGTTGTTTATAGCTTGGTTCTTTTCTTCCGAAAAGAACTTCTTCTTTTGAGCAACAGGCTTGTCTTGGATATTCACATTGAGTTTATGTTCCGCCGCCCATCGGGGAACACCAGTCATGTCCGAAGGTTCCCATGCAAAAACGTCTTGGCTATTTTTGAGTAACGTAATTAGCTGCCTTCTTCCTTCTTTTGAGAAATTTTTTCCTATTGTTACCAGCTGCTCCGGGTAAGCTGGATGAACCAATATTTCTTCTGTTTCCGCTGTTCCTCCTTCTGTCGCGGATTCCGGAGGACCTTCAAACTTCATTTCTTTTTCCATCAAGAACTTTTCTTCTAGTTTCCTGCATTCCGATATGATGACGGATCGGGTGACTAAAGTGGCTATACCTCTTGGTGTTGGGAACTTCATCATGGCATGTATCGTGGAAGGGATAGCTCTTAATTTATTCATTCCTGAACGTCCCAGTATTATATTATAGGGTGAGGGGGATCTTACTATTGCGAATACCATAGTCGTCCGGCGATATAGTCCTTCGTTTCCAAAGCACACCTCCAGCTCTAATTTTCCCAACGGATTTATTGCTTCTCCGGCGAACCCGACTAGCGGTGTGTTCGTTTTTGTCAGTCGGGACTGGATAGAGGGGTCAAGGTTGAGAAAGCAATGTTCATACATTACTTCTATTGAAGCGCCTTGGTCTACGTACAGTGTACCCTTCGATTTCCGCTTCCACTATCAATGGTTCTTCTGAAACATCTCCAGGGAGTATGGGAGGGAAACTTATAGGAGTGTTCATCCAATCCTCTTCCTGATCCATGGTTTTTCGCTTATACTTTCTTTCCGGATATCGAATCATGTTGATAATTCGTCCTTGGTTGGTGTTATTGTTATTTCTCTGAGGTGCTCTCTCCCTTTGCCGAACATCTCTGATCAAGTGGTCTAGTTTGCCCGTCTCCATAGCTTTTTTGAGCTGTTCCTTTAGATTGTGACAATCGTTAGTGAGGTGACCCTTTTCCCCATGATAGTCACAATATTTGTCCATGTTTTCTCTGGCAGGTCTTCCCCTCAACGGAGGTGGTGCCGGAAGTCTAAGATGGTGTTCAGTTGCGAGGATTTCTTTGGGAGCTTTCGAGAGTGCGTTTAAGTCTAAGGGCCGGACCTCCCTCCGATTTGTGTCATTGCGGCGGTAATCCGCTCCGTACTCATTCCTGTTTGGATTTTCATTCCTGGTTTGCCTATAAGGTACATAGTGATCATTTCGCCGGGGTCGGAATTCTCCCCGATGAGTATCTCGCCTACGATTCCCTCGGAATGAGGATCGCTGCGTGTTCTGGTCATTCCGGTTGTATGAGTTGGAATTGTAATCTTTTCTGTAATTATCTGCTCGTTCTCCCTTTGGCACCTCGGTCAACCGATATGCTCTCTCGGAACGAATGAAATGGTCCACCCTCATCATCATTTCGGTTACCGTCCGGGGGATTTTTTCAGAGAACCTCTTTGCCAGCTCTGGACATTTGCAACCGTCCATAAAAGAAGATATTTACATCACCTCCGGAACTCCAGAAATACGACTAGCTTCATCGGTCCAACGTTCCTTGAACTCGGACAGGGCTTCGTTAGCTTTCCGGATGATCTTAGTTATCTCCATTGGGTCTCGGATACGTTTTCTTCGCAAGGCAAACCTATGCACGAATTGTTCACACAAAGTGTCCCAGTTGTCGATACTTCCTCGGGGAAGGTTGTCGAACCATCCTCTAGCCGCATCATCCAGAGTTTGCTGAAACATCATACACCATATGGGCATAGGCCAAGCACCTTGGTTGGCAGCTCCTTCGAACCTTGTGATGTGATCGTCGGGATCGGCGGATCCGTCATATAACTTTATGTGGGAGGGCATTTAGTATTTTGCATTTTTAGGTCCGGTGAAATCAATTATCCTTCGGGTGAACGGGCTCTTGGATGCTGCCTTGAAAGGTTTGGACAGATCGTCCATCACTTCCTCTTCTGTTTTTTGTGCTTCGACATCATGAGATTGGGCGGCTTCGAAGTCAAGATGGATAGGTTTGATTGGCGTTTCGCCCGAAGTATTGTACTGTTGGATGAGAGCTTTTAGGGTGGCAATGTGGTTTTGGATTTGTTCCATGTTACTGGTTTGGGTATTGTTATCCGGACCACTTCCACTTCCTTCAGGTGTTGTTGGGGTAGGACCTGTCATCTCTTAGCTTAGGTAGAGTGAATGACGGGTCCCACGGATGGCGCCAATTTGTTGAAGTAAAAGTTTGCTTCTACTTCGGACAAGCGAGGTGAATCCTTCGGACTAGAGTGAGTCCTTCGGATTCGGTGTAACTTTTGTGTATGGTATATTGCTTCAGATATCTGCAAAATAAACACGTCCGTTAGACTCGCCCCGGGAATGTATCCCAGGACCAACCTCCGGCGTGAGAGTAAGTATATGTTCTTAGTGAGAGAAAGTATGAATAAAACTAGAGAGTAGGAGAAAATTAGTTAACCTTAAATGAAGCTTTCCTCTCTATTTATAGACTTTCCATATGGAGCGCCAGGCTGGTTTGTACTTAGCCCTTAATGTTCGCTAGTTTGTGCTCCATTATCATATACTTAGTGTACTTGTTTGTACTTTGATTAATGTACTTACTGAGTTATCCGAACGGTTAGGTCTTCCGGATGTCTGGGGTTCTTCGGCTATCGTTATACCTTTCGGATATTAACCTATTCTTTCCCGACATGTTCGGCTATGTTAAGCTCGATATGGATCCGGAAGGTTTGTTATATATCCGGAGGATACATACGCCAACAATGATGTATTATTGTACGTAAACCATGTTGGTGTTACTCTAATACTCTTTTTATAAACTTTTCAACCCCAGATTAAGTACTGCTAAATCAAGCCCAGCCATATTCGATTCACCAGCAACTTTCAACGACTCACAATCCTTATCATCATCAAACCACAATTCACCTTATCATCAGCTGCATTTGGAATGATTTCAGCTTTCTTTTTACCAAATCACGATGAAATGAACAATATAATCGAATAAAAACTTAACCATGGGTGAAATGTTTATTACCAAAAGGGACCCTGATAGAATTATGTTGGTAGAAGACCGCGAGACCCCAACTCGTTATAGTTGAAGCAGAATTCTGCCCACACCCGCGGGACCCCAGCTTGTCATACTTGAAGCAATGTTCTATAGACCAAACACTTGTCTTCTACTTACACCACGGTGTCGGGTCTATAGAATGTAAACACAAATTAGAAGAAGCACACATGGCGTCCGCCTATTTTCGGTTCAACTTATATCTAGGTATTTTTTAAGATTCAACAATGATAACGTTATGTATGTCTTGATCTATACCGTTTTATAATAGATAATTAACCTTGCTACAAATTCGTTTCTCCTTTGTAGTTATGTGAAATTTACTTCGATATCAATACAAATTATGAATCCGCATAGTTAAATCACGCACAAGTGCATGTGGATTATGGACTTTTCTACCTTTCTAGAGATCGTTAAATCTTACTTAAGATAAATGATAATAATATGGATATTCATAACGGAACTTTTATATTTTTAGTTGAAGTAACATATATTCTCATTATGACTATAACATGTATTTTTATTATCAAGGATGTTGCAGGGGCGGAACCAGGATTTTATGTTGAGGGGCCGAAATTGATTATGAAATGATTACGACAAACACTATACATGAGAGCAAAATATGTTGTGTCGTCATAAAATAATTAATATTCTAGTAATAGTCATATTAGAAAAAAACCTGCTAGTAATAAAAAGTAGTTTAAACCAGCATGACAAACGACATTGAAGCAAAAAAAATTAGAAAAAAGTAACAAAATCTAATATAAGTACCTATTAATCAATTTTACACCTTGTTGCTTAATTTAACAATCAGTTGAAACATGTTTTTGGATACTAAATAAGTTAGATATAAGCTTTATCTTCTAGTCAGTGTGCAAAAACTAGCGTGTGATAATTAAAAAGATAAATTCATATAAAAATATAGATGAAATAGGGGGTGGCATATGAAACGCAACAAAGGAAAATAGCATGCGTTCCACAAAGTAAAAAACTTTCTTCATAAAACGGATAATTAGGAGGGGCCCAACTTTTATGGATATTTATGTTGTTTTGTGTGTGGAATGTCATGTTTTGGCGCATATATTTAGATACAGTCAGAGGTTGTTTGGATTAATACAATTAGTAGTTTAAGCTCGAGGATGACATATAAATGAGTAATGTAACGTTTATTTGGATTATCATTTTTTCACCCGTAATAGTTATAGAAGCATTGCCCAATTGCCGTGACACTCAATAACTGATTATCACAATTCAAGTTATAGTAGTAAGTTCAAAGACATTATACAATACTACATTTACTAGGAAACAATCCCCAAACACTTTAGCATAGTGCTACAGTGTAAAGTACTCACAACAAATAGTGAAATGTACAGTACTAATGGTCGTTAAGTGTTTAACGGTTGTTAGGTACTTAAAGGTCGTTAGTACTAACGACCGTTAACTTTTTTTTTTTTTTTTTTTAAATTCCTCCATTGTCTTAGAGGTTCGTTGCAAATTTAGTCCTTATAACTAACGGTCGTTAAATGCACTAACTACTTCTTTGCCAAAACATCTCGCGGCAACGCGCGGGTGATCCATCTCGTATCTAAACAATTGCAAGGATATTGAGTGACACTCTAATAGATCTCTAAGCTGATACATTTAGCAAGATGCATTTATTTGTATTTATGTATTTGTAATAGATTCTTAACTGTGAAATAAGAGAAACTATGTAACCCGTTACTATTGAATATTTCAATCACCTAACGATCCATTTAATTCTGTTCCAGATACCTCCCTTCTATGGCTTGGCAACACCAAACGATGAATCCTACATAATAATTATACATGAGGAGACTTCCAAGGGTGATCAGTCCTTAATTAATTTCAAGCACACCAACTGATGTTGTAGTGAAGAAGTAGAAACCAGATTTGCAGAAAAAGATGATAATGAAAAGCAATTCCAGAAAGTTGAAGTTCACACTATTGTAGGTTTGTAGCAACGTTCAAATTGCAAGTATTAATGTTTAAGTTTAGTTTGCTGAAAAAAAATTAAGCTGAATTTTAGGTACGAAGAAACTTGATTAAAAGTTTTGTGTTTATGCTTGATACAATATTGCTTTGTTATGTACAATCCCATTATTTGAATGTATGATTGTATGCTTACCACCAAAACAAATTATTAATGTACTTGCATTTGTATTGTTGCGTTTGATGGTTAATGTTCTATAATACCAACACCAGTACCATACAAAAGACATTTAGTAAATTAAGCAAGAATAAAATGGCATTTTGTTTGCAACATGTTACATGTGTTATATAAGTTATTTATTTATTTATTTATTTTATTTTTGAATGTCTTAACGACCTCTTAATGCGTCTTAACGAGCTAAACCTCTTAATCAGTCAGATGTTTTGGGCGTTTAGACATTTTTTTTTCTCGTTTAGACGCGGTCAGAGGTAGTTACATCTTAATGGTGTAGACTTGAGAAGGGTGTTTTAATGTCTCTTGTTGCCTCTTGTTGACACAAAATAACAAAAAAAATTAGTACGACCTAGCAAATGACACAACACCTTACTTTAACAAGATTTTCGATTCAGATTCAGACATTTACACCTCAAATTCATATTCAGAGCCTTTGAATAAACAAACAACACCTAAGTTTATTGTAGATGTAATCATGTAAAGTATTGTGATGCAATGAATTATAAAACTGTTCCTCCCCAAGAAGCACACTAAGCATATAATAATTAAATACGCATAACCCTTGCAAAATCGATGATTCTTTATAATAAACAAAGCCCGTGCGATATTAAACATATAATAATTAAATACGCATAACCCTTACAAAACGGATGATTCTTTACAATAAACAAAGCCCGTGCATTGCACGAGCCATGTTGTCTCATATACATAAAATGACATTTTAAATTTAAAAAGAAATCCTCATTTTTATAAGCATATAATAATTAAATACGCATAACCCTTGCAAAATCGATGATTCTTTACAATAAACAAAGCCCATGCGATATTAAGCATATAATAATTAAATACGCATAACCCTTACAAAACGGATGATTCTTTACAATAAACAAAGCTCGTGCATTACACGGGCCATGCTGTCTCGTATACTTAAAATGACATTTTAAATTTAAAAAGAAATCATAAAAATGACATTTTAAATTTAAAAAGAAATCATAAAGAGACCCGTAAACTTAAATACAAATACAA